>JAUMJJ010000246.1:16435000-17635000 GCA_033556795.1 Tapera naevia
AAACCGCCTCTACTTCATTTGGGAGCAAACTCATCCTGGGGAAGATGAGATTTGGAAGGAGACATGCAATGAAAACTGATTCCTGCTAAACATGCAAAACTTTCAAAGTCTAGTTTTAAGAACATTCAGAGGTTCCAGTCACAAAACTAGACACAAGTTCTGCACATTTGCTTCTTTAAAATGGTGAAAAATCTATGTTGAAACCACAAAGGGTATATTTTTTTACTCATAAACCTATATTATGCTTTCTTCACAGGAAAATGTTTATTAGTTGGCAAGTCTCTCAGAATTTAAAAAATTCTCCAAGAGGCTTGTCCATGTTGCATACAACATACAGCACTTTTCAGGATTTTTTAGAGCACCAAAATAAGGAAATGGGCCTGATGCTTAGCTGTTCTAAGCTGGAATAGATCCAGCTGAGAAATTTTCCAGCTACGTGTTATTAGATGTTGATGTATACCATCCATCCTTGTGGTATATGTTCCATGAAATGTCACAGTATGGCATTCTTCCATTTTCTCAAATGACCTGACGCATTATTTCTCTATAGGCAGCACCACAACTTTACAGTCTTTATATTTTTGAGCTTTTATTTAGAAGCAGAGCTGGGGAGGAGGGTTTGTGTGTGTTTGTGTGTGGAGGAGAATCTTTGAAAATGCAACAACCATGAAAAAAAGATAAAACCAATACTACAGGTCTATCTTTGGTACATAGCTTGAGGAATAAGAAAATGCAATACCACTACCACATTTCCACTCCTTTGAGAAGTCTGAAGAGCAAGAAGGCTACAAAGAAAGACTCTACAAGATCTTTTTAACCCACTGCACCTCATTTTTTTGTGTGCAAGTAAATAGAATCTGAGATGTATTAAACCTACCGTTCAAACTCTTTTTGAGGCCAAGTGTGATTGCACAGGTCTTCTACATTTTACACGTGTTTGCAGTGTGAATATCTGAGGTAGGCTGAAAAGAGGCAGAATTCCATCCCTCATCCTCTGTGTAATTTGTCAACAAAATGCCTTTTATTGCAGAGTTATTATATATTTAAATATCATAGTGCTAGCAAGTGATCAGTGTTGGGCATCAATGCATACTATAAGACACTATGAACTTTGAAAGTAGAACATCATACAAAAAGAAAGCCATTCAAAAATATAAAATATTTTGGACCTTCACCTTCTTCACCCTTGAAGATTTCCCAATAAAACTGAAGTAGACTGAAAAAATTAAATTAACAAAAAGCTATTCTTGATTGCCTCAAATGTCTTGAGGAAGCACATGTCTTAGACTGACCAGTAATGTGTCTTTGGGATGTGTTTTTAACACTAGTCAAAAGGAGACAGGGAGGAGGAACAAGGAACAGCACTGTCACAGCTGTGATTACAGTGGAGGAAAAATATTCCCAAACTGGACTTAAACTAATGAAGGTAGGCATTAACCTCTCCAAGTACATGCCCACCTTATGCTTCACAGCTTGTACTCAAAAATACTGCAGTAAAATGATCAGCATGTCCAGAGCTAGCTAATTTGAAGTGACTTTGGATATGTCTTTGCTCTGGGCATTATTATAAAGACTGCAGTGGACAAATATCAAGAGAAAGATAGAATAGATTTGTTTCGTAAGCAAAATAAACTACTCTATCATTTTAGACCCATCTTTTGTATCAAGATAACAACTATTACTCCTGGATTTCACTGCTGCAGAGCTGATTTGGATGCAGTGGATAATGAAAGAGAACTACTACCATAAAATAACATAATCAAAATCATGCCCTTTTTCAGGTGGAGGCAAATAAAAACCCCATCACACTATGCCTTACATTTATATAATTTTATATGATTGAAAGTCAAGGTACTAGATGAAGGATGACTGAAATTTTTTTGGTTTTAGTGTGACCAGATTCAGGCCTACCTGAACAATAAATTAAGTGATTTTATGTACACGTTTAGATAGCTTTAATGGGAGTCTTCATTAAATACAAAATTACATGATAAAGTACTTGTTTATTCCTTACAACATCACATGCATACATTGTTTAGCATAATCTGATTTCTATCCTATGGTGGTGCTAAATATGAAAAAAAGACTTTTCAGTTCTGAACTTATCTATATTTTCTAAGAGCAATTCCTAGAAAATTGCAAGAGGTTACGTCTGTGGTCATACGGACCTACAACAGTGGATTTCTTTATGTTATGAAATAGAGATCTCAGAATTGCAAGTAATAAATACAATTTTGATAAGCACTTCTACACAGGAAAATAAGAAATTCCTAAAAAGTTTTCTGTGAAGCACCTTCCTCTTCATGTCCTGTATTACTCCGTACTTATAAATAATAAAAAAGGAGACTGATAACAGTAGCTTTATGTAAGCAAGCTTAGAAATCACGCTCAGATAAGTGCTTTTGACCTAAATCTTGTAGCGGCTCGATCTGACATATAACCCCACAACTGTGAAATCTGTATGAGATTTAGCAGTTTGAAGCTGCCAACTGACCCAGCCATAAAGCAGACAGAGATAAGGATTTAAGGTACGATATGATACAATTAGACATTCACCTCCTATTTATTTCAGTCCATTTCAGCATTTAACCCACTTAAAAGTTGCAAGCTTTTTATTAAAATGAAAATGCTAGTGCGCAATATATTTATAGACAGCTAATAACAACAAAAAAAGACTCTCATAAATTAGATTTCTATGAATGAAAAGGGTAAACAGGAGATGCTTCTGCAAAACTCTTCTAGACGTGCAGAGATAAAGGATGGTTCTACCACACAAAATAATCAGATACAAAAATAGCTGTTCAGAAACAGCACACCTAAGGAGTACTTTAATCAAACATTTAGGTTACCTGCCAAAAGGACCATGATCTCTTCAAAATGCAATGCGGATTAAAGTGTTATCTAACACAAGCAGAAAACTAACCTTGGAGTGGAAGTTCGAAATGTGTTCATCATAATTTTCATGTCTTTGGATAGAGAAACCAGCCTTTTCAGCTAGATTGCAAAACTGGTTTAAAGTATTCCCTCGGAGTGGAGCAAATACTATTGCTTTTCCCTGGAACGTTAAAAAGAGAATTTATACATTTTTAGAACTGGAAGAGAACCACATATCACATACATCTGACTAAGCTTTTAATATATTCATGCTGGAAAAATAAATTGTTCTCTTGGTAACATACTAAAATAAGGTAACATAAACAATTTCTGAAACCATGCAAGATTTCTGTGATTAAACAAATGCAAAATAGAAATAAATAAATGTTTTTTTGAGAAAACTGCTAATTGCCATACATGTGCTCCTTTTCTTGTAATAATGGTGACTAAAAATTACCAAAATAAAACGCAGAAAAAGCACAAAAAAACAAACACTCAATGCAAAATACGTTTGTTAGCTCATGACTACGCAGACTGCAACTAATGATTTTCTTCTTTTACTCTCACATATAGAATAGTATCTCTCATTTGCTGTCAGCAGAATTACAACAGTGTAAAACAGGAGGAAAATCAGACCTCATCATTAATTTTTTAAAGATATTTAGAACTACCTGAGCAGGGCAACTGAATTTGACCTTAAAATGGTAAATTGCATTTAAAGCAGGACTTAATGTTTTTGCATAGTAATTCTTTCAAGACAATCAGGCCATTTGTGATGCCCATGCAATACATTATGGTCCATTAGCTAATTTTTTGTTCACCCTTCCATAGTTAAGAAAATAAAAATGGCTGTACCTTAAACTGATAGTTTTTAGATACTCTGTGCAAAATACTGGCCCAAAACCTAACCCACTTGATATAGCATCTCTTGAAATCTTATTTGCAAAATTAATTCTAATTGGCTGAATACTGTGTTCTGTCACATGGAATGAAAACTGGTTGAAGAGCTATAAACAAAGGTTAATATCTGCCAAGAGCATATCACACCAAGTGGAGTCATGAAGCTTACTGTGAGTTCTTCTATTTAACTTCTATATTAATGAGAGCTAAGAGAAATTTGTGAAGTGCTGTAATCAATTGAAGAAAAAATATTATTTTTAGGGATCTGAAGAAGTTACAAAATTATTAGATGCCGCAGAAGAATAGTTGGTTTGAGAAAATGCAATAGTACACTAAAGGAAAAAAAGGTGATCAGAAGAGAGAATTTCAATGAGAACTCCAGAAAGTCACAATGCTGACACAGATACTTAGTGAGGACGATAGGGAACAAATCAGTATGTTACAGCTCATGCACACATAGACTGAGACAACATGGAGTGAGGCAGCAATAAAAACTCTATGTCAGTATCTATGGTATTCATGTGTACTTAAAAGACTTCAATCAGTAATACCACAGCACTGTATTTATTCTCACAATGCCTCTGTGAGATAGGGAAATACTGTTATCCTCATCTTTTCTCATGGGAAATTTAAGCACAAAGGAGACCCAGGGCAATATCCTAAGCAATTCATTTCTGTTCATTTGTGCAGCTATAACTTTAACTCTGCAGCTAAATACGAGGTGCAAAGGGGTATAACTCCCACTGAAGGCACTGGAATTGCATATGTAAATGTTACGTCTGAATATGGGCTCAGCTCAGGATGGAAAACATTAAACACAGGAAATTCACAATCAGCTTCCTCACATCTTGGCATGCTGTAATATCATCAGACAGAAGTAGGCAGCAAATGGAGCCTTCAGCTGAGGATCCTCCTCCTCCTGTTGCCATCTCACAATCCTGAGAATGTTGTTCTTCAGAGACCCTTCCTGGCATAAGAAGGATTAGATCCCTCTGGATCTAACAGATCCCTCCCATCTTCATGGGCAGCTTCATACAGAGGTCACTGTAACAGGAAACATGGTCCCACCCAGGGTTTACTGACTACACGGTTCATTCAGGGCTTCAGGAATGGCTAATCCTCATAAATGAAGACAGCCTTACGTCAGTCACTGATCCAGCAGCTCCGATCAGGAAGCGATGCTCATACAACAGCACCTCCTCACAGATTCCCATTTGGAATCAGCAGTCCTTGAGGACATTCCCTCTTATATTCTCTGTAGACTACTTCAAATTTAATGTCAAACAGAAATGCAGTAAAATAGAATGTACCCAGGTATGCAATATCTCTTAAAACCAAACAGAAAATCTTGAAACAACTGAAAAAGGGGAATGGCCTTTTATGGAAATCACTACACAGTTACTTTTGGTCAGATTCCTGCTTGGTATAAAAACCCCTTCCTCTATTGAATTTAGTGTACATCTGAAACACTCGAGGATCTTGCCCTTGCTGATAAAAACCAAGAAATCATGATTAAATTTAACACTACAATAATCTCCTCAAACCTGGCAGGTACTGTGGTCAATTATGTCTATCATAATCTGGGTTTAAAGAACTTTCTGGTCAATTGCCTAATCTCTGTGATTCTGCTAGGTGTTGTAGAACTGCATTCACATTTCTAATTTTAAAAAGTTTTTCACTTCTTGTTTGCTGTATGATAAAAAAGTAGACCAGTGTCCTGGATCTACGCTTGACGAACTATCCCAAAGTTGTTTAATTTGAAGCTTGTAATTCAAAAGTGCCTCTCAAGTTTGGATGATGTTCAAATTTCAGAATAAGCTGTCCTAGCTGGGAAAATCATTCCAGTAAAGTCATGAACAAAACATAGAGGAAAAAGTCAGTTACAAGTTCACAGTGTCATTAAAACGCTGTAGTAAGATAATGAGACAGTCACTCACATTTGGGACACAACTGTGACTGAATTTAGTCATCAATCATTATTAAATGCCGGTTTATTTGCTCCTACTAGTCATGGTTCAACAGCATCCAACTGACTTCATTGGGATTTTGAACGGATGGGCCACGGAAGAATCAAAGCCTTCATAAAAATTGTTCTTAATTAGGGAAACATGCTAACAAGCAACTGCTTATTCTGAGATTGAAGTCAAAAGTACATTTTAATCATAGGAAAAAATAAAACTAAATGCTGGCAAATTGAGGTGCTTGCTTATTAGAGGAATAAAATATAGCCATTCCAGATAAATTTGTTTGATGTAAACTTTCAGTGCCTAATTTTTGGACTTGGTTTACAGGTGACATTTGCCTTTGTAGCAAATTCAGATAAGAAATTTCAGACCCCTGTAACTCTGTAAGCCTGTTCATTTCTGCCTGTGTGAATTTCTGGTTCTCTCTTCTTGTGCCAATACAACTGTTCATGGGGCCATACTATGAATGAGATGACTGAAATTACTATAGAGTCCTGTTTCCAGGAAAATCAAAAGTTACCGAAAACACATTACTCTGTGCCATAAGGATTCTAGTAGCCACAAGTGACATCCTTAATGAAAAATTAAATACTGCAGATAAATTTATCTCTTTTACACTGACAGTAAGAATAACTACCTGTTCTGAATTTCTCCTTCAAGACAGCTTTGCAAGTATACCGTTATTTCCTGTTTACTGCACTTTTCCTTTTGATTTTGCTGGCTATTATTTTCCCCTGAACTCTTCTATCCTAGTTGTATTGTAGTTACACTTGAAGCATGTCTTACATCTAGATGTGTCTTCAACTTGAAATTGTTTCTCTACCAATTTGGCAAAATATTACCAATAAGGAAATGTAACTTCTAAATTTGAGGCAAAATAATTCATGCAGAAGAGTGAATTTAATGAAAGTAATTTATACCTTAGCTCAGGGATAAACTAATGCCCATAAACTAGTCTTAATTATTGCAATATGCAAATTAGTTCACTATTAATTTATTTTTCTTTTAAAGGCCATTTAGTACAGAGCCATTTTGCAAAGCTTCCTCTGATGTCTTCCTTAGAGTTATACAGGTTAACAAGAATAGTAAAAATAATATTATGTATTTGTGATTGCCTTTTATCTTGTGATCTCGAAGTACATGTTTTTATTTGCATCTTTCAAACTGTGAAAGCATATGCTGGAAGGCATCTCTGTTCAACGTGTCCTTTTTAGACAAGAGAATTCATTTAAGGTGTCTGTACTCCCAGCTTCCACCCCATACAATAGCTTGCTGTCCTTTTAGTTATGAATTACAGTAATTCATAACACCATGCCATACCTGGATATACATCCATATGACCACTCACAAAGTGGTTGTTAAGCAAGTGACTTTAGTTAAAAAATATAGTTCAGGCAGTGGTCCAAAACTCTGCAACAGAAATTCCTGCAAGGAGCCTAAGCTAGCTTTGCTGATAAGAGATAGGAATCATGCTCTAAAACGCAGAGCAAATAAGTATGGGCTCTGCCATCAATCACAATGTGCAGAAGCAATCCAGACTAGGAAGACAAGAAACAAAAGCCACCTCTCTTTATCCCCTCTACATTCACAAAGGACTGCAGTTCATCTGCTCTGAAAAACAAAGGTGCCTTCTGAATTTGAATTAGCTGGCTGGAGTTAAAAATTGACAAAGTCGGGCCAGTTTTGGTTTAAAGTCAGATTAACAATTCCTAAATTGTCTATAGGTGGGAACTTGAGCTAAGAATATTACTTAAAATTTACTGTAATTTTTTAAATCAAATTCTCTTGTTGGGCTCATCAATCCAGGTAAAGAAAGCCTCTGCGTGTGCAGATAAAAATGTATGTATGTACTCATGATTTTGACAACACAGACCACCAGAGCATGAGACAAAACAACTAACAGCTGTTCTTTCATTCCAGCTAGAGGGTCTAGCCAGGTCACAGGTGCCAGGGCACCTCTTCTACACTTCTCTTCCTGCCCCTCATACTCTTCTCCCCCAGCATCCTTGCATGGAGGCAGTACAGTGGCCTATGGGGCTGCCTGAAGAACTGCGTGCAGACATTTGTCTGGGCTAAAAAAAAATACTTTTTGCATTTCTTTAAACTGGGATCAGCTTTGTGTTCCAGATTATCTCTAGACTAAAAAATTATTGCACCCTGATGACACATAATGAAAGTCAGAATGCATCATTCTGGGCAGGAACCGCTTAACCTCCCCTTGATGCCACTGACAGAAATACCTGAGTAACCTTTTCCTTAGAGTGGCTATATTTCTCCTGACTTCCTGGCAACCTTGCCCCACAGCTCATTAAAATAATTCAGTCTTAAGTAACTTGCCTTAAGTCACTCGGGAAAGTCTATGATAGAACCAAGAATAGAAACCTGATCACTCTTAGCAAAGAATGGGATTACTTACATGGCTAAAATGACTCAGTTTATTAAGTCTTTGCATGTTTAAGTCTTTACTCCTTTTACAGAGAAAATCTCTTGTGCAAAAAGTACAATACAATTTTTAAATACAGTTAGGAGAATGCAATGCTAAAAAGAAACATTTTTGTTTTGACATGGAAAGTTTATCTTACTAGAAGATTTGTACGGTAAGCAGGAAAGGTAAAATTCCTGTTTCAAATTCCTACTTACAGCAATTACTTTGCATGTTTTGTAATATTCTCATTTTGGTATCTTTTTAAAAAAAATTATTTTTTGAGATTCGAGATTATTTGTTGGGTATAAGAACAAGCTTTTTTTTAATTTTTTTTCCTATGTCTCTCTGATTTAATAGCCTAACAGATTGAGACCAGTAAAATATTTTCTCAGTGACACTCACATAGAACATGTAAGCATTTTACAAAGACCCTAGTTTCATTATGTTCTAAGGTATAAAACATATAAACACAGGGCTTACTTGATGGAAAAAAAAAAAAGTTTTAGCATACAATATATGCATAAAGAGTCTGTTCATTTTATATAAATAGAAATGAAAAGAAAAAATATTCTTTCATAATAAATAAATACACAACGACAAAGGTTACAATTGAAGGGATTACGAATGACAGAAGCCAACATAAAAACTTTCAATATCGTACTTTTACTTTAATACGAAGACATTATTATCAAAGGAAAATACTTGAGAAATGCTTTGATAAAAATAATCTCATGCTATCTTTGAAGCGGTTTCATTTATTTTACTACCCACTGTGCTCCTTATCAGAAGGCCAAGTATAAGAAGTTTCCTAGTTTATGATTAGGAAAGAATCTGATAGATTAGAAGACTCAATTGAAGTTGGACATAATAAGTATTAAAGTATTACATGACATTAATCCTGCCATTCCATTACTCTCTCAATCATTGTGCACAGACTAATTATTCTGAAGCCAGTGTTCAGGAGAAAATAGAAACATACTTACACTGGGTTGGAGTAATCTCTTTATTGCATCAACAAGGCTAGCTCTGTACTGGTCCAGAAACAGGCTGACATTGAGAAGAGAACAGAATCCAGATTAAAATGGGTTTTCAATTCTAATGATACTAATGCAGATAAGTACAAGGCTAATTACATATGTTTACACAATGCTGTAAAAAAGAAACTGTGGTCTCCATTTCTGTCCAGTTTAGGTACTTTTAAATGTAAAAAAAAAATAGATAAAACCAACAGAATCTAAACCAAAGCTAAAATATCAGCACAAACCAGAGTTTTATATAGCTAAAATTCACAGATCACATATGCTGGCTATCAAAATAACACATCAGAAATGAAGATAAATACACAAAGCTAACATTTTACATGCTTTTTTATGCAAGCAGAGGGGATTTTAAAAAGTATTTTCTATTGTATTTCAGGTGCTACTATTAAGGATTTTTTTCCTTTAACCTTCACAGCTGTGACATTAATTTATTATTATCTATTAAGCATATTTGTTTTATTTAAATATTTATCTCCATCAATGCCTATAAAGTCTTACAAGCCCCTACTCCTCTCTCCTTCAAAAATTGTTCAAATGCAATGATCCAGATTGTAGTGAGTTGTCCTCTCTCAAAAGTCAAATCCTTCATCTCCAGCATGGGTCCCACAAGGATAGCAACAGAGTCAATTTTCCCATGCAATGCTGCCAACATGCTCAGCCCTATTTTAGTGTGATTACCTCATGATTTGAAGGGATAATTCATTCTTCATGGCCCTCAGTACCTTAATGTAGATACTAATAGTGGCAAACCAGGGTGCCAATCACTCTTGACTAGGTATTTGTGGACATGTAGTTACTGTGGGTAAGAGTCCACTTCCAATGGTTAGTGAAGAACCATCGGATAGCCACTGATGTCTTTCAGTCCTTACTCTATCAAGCAGGCCACAAATAATGTGATTCTTTCTTCATTATTTTCCATGCTTCCCCTATAACAAAATTGCTTTCCAGCCTGTGTTAAGCTCAAATTCCATACTACACAGCATTTTGACTCCTCTTTACAATTTTTTTCTCTAATCCCCTTTCCTTTATTCTCAAACATGTCTTTCTGAAGAGATGTGGGTAATTTTTTTGTCAGGTTTGAAATTTCTGAAAGAATACAAAGAATATATGGAAACACTGAAAAGAAAAAAGTGGTCTGCCAACAACATGCCAGTCATCAAGAACAGAATGTGTGTGGATATTTAGGTAAGGACACTCCACAGCTACCAAGGAGAGTACAATATTACATATCATAGGGTCAAATACCTATATAAGAGCTATGACTTTTTGATACTCAGGGGAAAAAAAGACAATAGCAGAAAACTGACAAAATTTCATGAATGAAAACTGGCAGAACCTCACCTCAGAACCTGAGAAAACACGGTAGATGGGGTGTCCATACATTTCTTAAAGAACATTTTATATAGAAGTATGACCTTTTGAACTTCTTCTTAAGGTTAATTGTTAGTACTAGCTAACAATTTCTCTGACAGTCTGCCCACAAGAAAATTTAAACTTTAGCAATTGAGATGATAGCTGCTCCTCAGCGCTGATTAATCTTACTAGAAGAGCCTTACTGAAAAATGCCTGTTTAAATTTAATTCATGAAACAACAGCTGATGTCTTTAACATCTCCTGGTAGTTCTAATTACATTCAGCTCAGGTAGATCCCTATGCAGATAGATACCATAAGACAATATTTCATGGGGAACTTAGCCACCTGTAGAAGAAGTGGAATACAGTGCATGAGTCTTCTCCCAAAAGAATCTCTAAAAATAGTTTTCTTCAACATGAAGTACCACATGCGTGCACACTTTAAGACTTCCTGATATCCTGCGTAGATGTAAGAATACTTCAAATGAAAAATGCACTTATTTTTATTTTTTAAAGCAATGCAGTGGAAAAGCAATTTTGGGCCACCTTACTAGTGCTAAAATTCCTTTTCCAAGGACCTGCATACCATTCTCTTTTTACAATGACATAGAGGCACAACTGCTACTACCAATCTTGTTTCTATACAATGAGAGAACTACAGGCCTTTGTTCACCAGACACTGAGTCTCTGAGAACTTAAAATGGTTACATGACCTGCCAAGAGATTAGACAACTTCAATAATACCTTTTCTGTCTGACTTCCACTTATATTTTTGGTGGAATGGGAGGTAGACACTTAGCCATCTTAGCTTGGGAAACCCAGAGAACCTGGGACAGTGGCCCTGGCTCTGCTCCCAAGTTGTCCCCTGCCCTCCAAAAGGCCTGTCCCTGGCAATGGGACCTACTTTGATTGAAAATATTCTCCAATCTGTGATGTCCAGTTTGTTGCTCTGTGAGCCACATACTCTGACCAGAGGATGCAGCGAATGTTGGGAACAATGTTAATGCATTACAGTGACTCTGAGGAACATCTCTATGCTCCCTCTGAGTCAGAGGGTGCCTCAAATGAGGAAAATCCTGAATAAGTTTATAGATAATCTGTGCTGCAGACAGGGCTAGCACAGGATTTGGCCCACGCAAGGAGATTTGGTCAAGCAACTTCTCTTACCAGTACAATTGGTATGATTAAATACTACCAAAGTGTACTGAAAAGGTACCAAATAATCCTTTAAAGCTCACTGGAGCTCAGTGAAATTAAATAATGTATTATTCTAAAGCATTCTTACCCTGTTCCCATACCTCAATTCAAATTTGGCTTAGCTCGTAACCACTTTAATGCTAAGGTCTCATGTTTAGGTAGTAAGGACGTTGTGAAAGCAATAGCTCAAGACAGGAATAGTAAGGGCTTCTCAGGTCATTAAGGAAGTTTCGGATCACAGCAGGAGAGAGGCAAGAACACAGCTGATGATTTGGCCTTTGTTTAGGCTGTGCTCTTAACTTGTGACATCTGGATGAACGGGTACGTAACCTTGTCACCTCTCTCACCCTTTTCCTGAATTTTATTTTAAATTACCATTAAAACGAAAATGAAAGTTTACACCAAAACTGCACTGACGTAACAGTAAGCCATAAGGAAGCAGATTAAAAAACCCAAATAGATTCTCATTTTGTTTCATGCTGATATGCTTTGTCCTTTTATCTTGCACCTTGCAATGATGGGCATATATTTATATTCTATACACTGTAATGCAAACTTATTTTCCTTTTTGCATAGTTTCTGAATGCTAAAAGAGCTTAGTTTACAGATGTACTTTCAGACATGATTACATTCATGTACAGAGCCGAGTGTATAGATCCATTTGGCTTTTTTTTCACCTTGAAATATACTGAAAAAAACCCTACTTCCATGTCATCAGATCGCAACATATTTGAAAGTGCATGCAAGAAATCAGGCTAAAAATGAATAATAAGTTTAAATTGAAGAAGGGCAGAGATCTTATTGCATTCCTGTAGAAAGATTTCCTTATATTAAATGAAATACTAATGGTGACAAAACTGACACATTTTAAGGTATTTAATGAATATTCCTGGTGAATCCACAACTCCCTGTGACTTCAGGAAAAATCTCAGTAGTGAAAGTAATATGGGATAGCCCTTCCTGGCCTCTGTTGTGCAAATACTTACACACATGCCAGCCTTCAAGAATATCATCAGTCTAAGCAAAGTGGGATGATACGCATTTTCAAAGGGATATGAGGATCTAGACGATATTCTGTCCTACGTTGAAATTATTTGTGAATATTTGATTCACTACTACCTGAGAGACAAAGAATTTTCTATTGGCTCACTCTTCGTGGCCTTGACTCTCTCCTTTGATTAAAATATCTCAGCTAATTTTTTTTAATATAAAAAGGATATATATTTCCTGTCAAATAATTAGAAACCTGAGGCTCTCAAAAGCTTTGGAAGCATCGTGGTTTTGTCTTGTCCATACAGACACCTGTTATTTCTCCCCTTGTTCATACTCACTCTCACAAATCCAGCACCTGCACGAATTTACATCCACAAGGGCCGGTCAAACCAAAGTCTCAACTTCTGCCAACCTTCACCTGGCCTTTAAATTCCCCCTTAAAAAGAAGTAATTGGCTGTATTTTAAAAGTTCCATTATTTCAATATTTTTTTCCAGCATATCCTTCTTCTAGGTGTGTCCTCACCAAGATTTTTTCCTTATTTTTATCTCATAGTTGACATTTTACAAGTTATTTTGTAACTGCTGAACCATGAAACTATTTTTATTGTCAAAATCTTGAATAGTTAAATAACAACTAGCTTTCACAGTGTGCCTCTTATTTATTTTATTATCTAGTTGAGCTACTAAATTTAGCTGTTAACTAATAGACTGTGTTCTGGGAAATAACTTATTTTCCACCCCTGCACACAAGGTTTATGAAAGTCTGACTGTAAATATACGAATATAAACATATCGTTGCTTGTTGTAATCATGTACATTTTTATTTGAATCTCCATGTGGATTTGGAATATGTTTATGAATAGAGCTTGTTTTCATGTAAATGGGATCAAGCAGTACCATTGGTTAGCTATTCAGAGAAACAGACAATATCACTCGTGCTGGAAATACTTCAATAAAAATTTATCCATGTACCTAATATTTGAACTCAGATTTTTTGCTTTCCAGTTCTCTGTTCTAATCCCAGATTTTATTGACTGACAATGAGTTATATGATGGTGTTAAACCAAATGCAATCTATTGTATCTGTTTTTATCGCTGCATACTTCAAGTTTCAGCCGAGGAACTGTAAGGAAAGAGATATATTTTTTTCCTCTTCAATGGCAGGCCAAAAAATTCAGAAATCCTGCCAACAGTTCTCTACACCAATTCTGTATCTCAGAAAAGAAATACACGAAAACGAAAAGAAGATTTAGGTTTGATAAAGTATGGAACATTTTTTTCCTCAGCCTTTTCATGTACCAGAAAACCTCGCGTCCATAACTAAAAGAATGATTTCTAAAAGAAACAATGAAGGGGTTTTCGTGCTTATTAATATACATATGGCACTTGTAGGAAGAAAATAGAGACAATTTGTGAATAAAACCACATATTTTAAACTAATCTGCACAGTTCTATTTAATGTTTAGAAATCTATAAATATTTAAACACTTACCTGCATCTTAAATGCTTCAAAATAAATGTAAGAAATGCAGGGATTACAAATGCATTATGTATTTTACCTGTCATGTTTGATTCTTTGTTTTCTAAAGAAACTACCCTATTTCCAAACGGCCTGGAAGGAGTATTAGGCAAGAATATTACTGAAAAAAGCAACTTAAGTCTTGCTCCACTCTGCTGCACTCCCAGCACAAATAGGATGACATGGTGTGAGTATCAAGAATACAAGAGATGGCACAGCCAGGTTGTTTTGATATTTGCGCGAAGAACAAATTTAACTCTAAATCTCTTGGCAAGACCTTGCTTCACCCACATAATCTGGAGAATATCCATATGTGAGCCTTGTCTAAGCCTCCGAGAAGACTGCTGCCCTCCTGCTCATGTCCGCCAGCACTCTGATCTGACTTTCATACTTAATCTGATCTAATCCTGTCCAGCATTAACTTCATCTGTGCAATGAAACCTGGAGTATCCATTCTAATATTTGGTGAGGAAGGCATTTACTAAATTACTTGCTGAAATCATATGGTGTTGTTTAGCTCCTTATTTTAATCAGATGATGCATCTCTGAGGCACATTATCAGCGATTAGTTAGAAACCCCTCTCTGTCGTTTTTGGGAACAAAGAACTTTTCTGAAATTAAATGCTAAGAGAAATGAAGTACAGTTGCATTCTGTCAATAAATAGATATTAGAAAAAGGAAAAAAAAGATGAATAAACACACTTTGTCCAGTGCTACACAAACCCAGTAACTTTTCTGAAATTATAAGAGTTTGCTTAAATAGAAAAATAGCAAAGAAAAAAAAGATTTAGAGGAATATTGTATCAAAGCCATTCAAAAAGTACATTGTTTAAAAAGATAATAAGCAGTGTCATACTTCTTGTGCCCTTTTTCCTTTAACTGTTTCATAGTAAGGTACAGAAATCTCCTGAACTGAGATTAGTCCCTGTTTTCAGAATCTGGTCTCTCACAATAGCTACGTGCAACAAAACATAAACAGCTTTTTCTGATTTTGCACATGGACATTTAAAGGGTCAAGAATAAATATCCATGAAGAACAGGTCGATTAATTTAAAAATATCTACTCTCCTAAACAAAATTTGCATGTCTCTTTTTACACTGTCTCCATTTATATAACACAAATAATTAATAATGTACCGTATTTAAAGTTAGCACGCAGCAAATACAGCAGAGCACAATTCTGTAAACCCAGTATCAGAAAAGGGTTGTGTCAATAATCAACTCTATTTGCATAAATTATTTACAATACGTATAATTGTAACACGTACCTACCTTTTCATAAATTAAGTGCTGTACTCTCATTTTTTACTACAAATTCTCTCACAATTAATATTTGCCTGTCTAAATAATATGAAGCATATGTCTATAAATATTGCTGTCAAATAGATTTAAGAAACAGAATTTGATGGGGGGAAAAAAGGGGTTTGAAAATCTTTTTTATCCTCGGAAAGATTTTCTGAGGAGCAAAAAATATATCCCCTTATATCAATAGTCAGATCTTCCCTAAGAAGTAAGCTAATTGAGCTGTTTGTGTTGATAAACTCCCTTTTCTCCAGACTGTTCCTCACTGAGCCATAATTATTTGCAATTTGCCTAAGTCGTCCATTTACTGATACGTCAAGCATGAAACAGAGGCAATTCCAGAAAATGGAAATGCTTCTCAAAATCAATCTTTGGGAAATAATGTGGTAGAAGTTACTGTGTGATAGAAGACTACCTTATAACTGTCACATGGAGATGAATATTAATTTGTTGAGGTTAAGGTGGCTTTGTGCTTCATTTGTTGACTTTGCTTAGCCATCAGCAAGCAGCACTGTACAATTACTCTAGCAAAGCTATTTTTCTAACATGAGTTTTATGATTTTTATGTACTTACCAGTCAGCACACATAACAATGTCAAAATGTCCTTCCAGTTGAGAGACATCTGTCTCATTATCCCATCGTAAAATGCTAGAGGAAAAAAAGATTTAAAAAAATAAAAAGAAAAGAAAAAAGGGCTTACATTTTTCATTTTGAGATTTTTAAAGTATTAATATTATTCTTATGTTACAGAAGTGTTTTAAAAAGCACATGTTTGTTACTTTCAAAGATGAAAGTAAAAATATTATTCTCTACATTTTTAAGATTTTGAATCTCACAGCTAAAGAGCTAGCTTTTTATTATAACAGAAGTGAAATCCACACATGTTCTGACAAGTGGTGCACCAACAAATACGCATTTCTGAATTACAGGCACATGTACGGCTTCAGATTTTTACCCCTTAACACCACTGCACAAGGAACTGAAGTCAAAGTATCGACAACCTGAATGAAACACAAATTTGCAGAAGAGATGTGAATTCAGAGATCTCTCTTACATCTGGCAGGCAAATCAGTGTGTTTCTCATTGATGAAGCCAGCATTCACTTGGGCTGGAGTGAGGAGGGACAAGGTGAAAGAATGCCAAGCTTAACTTCAATGCCAGCTATGTTGCCTCAGGCATGCTTAAAAATACAGCAGTGCTGACTGTCAACACCTATTCTCTAATAGGTGATAAGTTATTTAATTCTGAGGTACCCAATATTAGGCAAAAATGCACGTATGTGCAAAATTCTTCTTTGCTTATAAACACTGCTGATTCATGTAGCTGCTATGAAGAAGTTCAGTACTTTGCTCCCATTTAAAAATAGTAACTACTATAGGAATTTACAGTATATTTAAAATGCCATTATCCCAAGGATTTGAAGCTGCATTTCTGTTTCTATTCTATTTTTTTTTAAAAAAAAATCTATGCTTCTTTTTCATTTCCTGGTTATTTATAATAGAAAGTAGATAAATATTTATGGGAAAAGCACTTGTGGGGGAAGGGTCTAATCTGATCTTGTCAGGTTGTGCATGCTTATCTCAGTTTTGTATGAGTCTTGACCAAATAGACCCTTTAGTCTTCCTGCAGCTATAATCTACTTCTGGTTAAAAGCCATCTCCATTCACATCCTGCTCCTAATATTTAACTGAGGATCAGTTATAGCGTGTTCATTCAGAAATATTCCCTAAGTATACAGGAAAAAAAGGAATTTTTTTACATTGAGTACAGTATATGCAAAAAAAGGCTCGCAAATACGTAGATATAGAGCCATAAAGGATTAAGGTACCACAATATGTGTGCACATGTGCACTAACACAAAATTTGAGAGACAATGCTTTTAAAACATGGAAATTACAAAAGTAGAGGCCCAGTTGGTTGGGAAAGCTTTGATTATGTGGGGCTCAGCGTAACTGAACAGATCGGGACTCATTTGCCCTCCTGGAATTTACTGTGGCAATCCAAAGAGAGAAGAGAGTAGATTAATTTAATTTTTCCCCCTCAAATTGAAAGTATTCCAGATTTTAGAAGCCTAGGTAGCTTTGCACACTGGCACGCAGCAGGCATCCAGTAGTGGAAAGTGACAAAGGAGAGTTCTCACTCCCAGCTGCTGGCTGCCTGCTGGCTACCAGCGGCTTTTTCAACCCTGTTTCCGTGGAAACTTAGGTTAGAATGGTGAAAATTAGGTAAAGGTAAGTTTTGTGGGTTTAAAGCACGCACTCTAATACTTTAAGAATCCTGAAGCAGAACTGGAAATTGGTAGATGAAGTGTGAGCCTTAAAAGGCCACCTTTGGTTCTCATTGCTACAGAAACAGAGATCTGATCAGTACCACTATAGGGATTTGAATTATGATTTTTTTTTAATCCATATATTTACTATACTTCACACATGCAGTCCGAAAGGCAGCACGTGCCTCCTCCTGGAAAAAAAACCAAACCTCTCACACGTTACTGTCAGGCTCCCGCTGAGCATCCAAAATACAGCATTTTCTGTGCACACCTACTGTAGGCATAAAGGAGTTTGTGTGGGCAGGTAAAAGCTCAGAAACTGTAAAGCTAAGCAAAATATGGAACTGATGAGTTGGCAGGAGCATGAGCAGTGGTGCAACATAACTGGCATGTGTGCTGTTAGAAGGAGTGAGCTAAAGGCCCCACATCCAGCCATAAGCCAGTCTGCCTCCATTTTCCTTATCTAGCACCAGGGCTGCTCTTGATCTGTAGGCTCAGTATAGTTTCATTCCTGAACATAATTATGCAAAGGCTAGTGATAAATTTACACACAAGATTTTCAAAATCAACTTTGGCATAAATTTTCAAAACGCACAGGAAAATCTTTATTCCTGTGGGAAATAACCACGTAAACTAAAGACAGTTTCTATAAAATAAATGCCAAGAGGACTTCTTCTGATCTCATTCAGAACGTATGCACACTGGTGGGAGAGATGCAACTACAAGCTATATATATTTATCCATGCTATCTTTAGCCATGTCCAAGCATGACCAGTAAGGGAAGTGCAGCCATGGTATGCGAAGCTCTATACCGGCTGCAACCTCCAAGACTATTTTGGTAGTTAACTCTAGGCTACCATATCTAACCCATTATCTGTTTAATGCTTCCACAAATTTGCATGAGCTGCAATCAGACATCCACACTTGCACCTATAAAGCAGACTGACCCTGGCATATCAGAAACAATTCTGCTCAGAGTCAACATTATTACATCATTAACACTGATGTCAGAATCAGCCTGATTCTGAATCAGAATCGGCTATTTTGAATTGTAGTGCTAACAAAATTAGTGAATCAGAGTCAGAATGTATATAAATACTACCAACTAGCTGTACAAATTCTTGTAATCCAAACACAATTCCTGAGTATTAAGTACAGATCAATCCACTGATATTGCAAAATAACTCTGAGAATGGTAAAGGTGTGTATATATGTATCTAAATGTATGGATCTATATATAGTAAGAGGATGAGGAACAACACTTTTTTCAGGGATTATTGAGGATGTCACCCTTGGACTTAGTGGTCAGCCTGAAAGAAATACCAGGCAATCCAGTTTCAGGAGAAAAGGTTCTGAAACCTACCGGAAATATGAAACAGGTTTTGAGCTGCTTTTGACTACAAGAAAATTTAAAAAATGGAGTAGGATGGGAGAGAAAAACACTACTGCACTGTTCTGCTACTACTTCGGTCAAACTGATGGTGTTAGTACCTGCTAATGGCTGCTTTATGGCCTGTATAAAATGAATTTGACCAGTTTTCAGAGGAAAAGTACTCACCTCACAAACCTATTACTGTAATTAGCAATCTTGATGGCAGTCCTAGCAAAAAGGACAAGGACTGAATGAGCTATGGAGAATGAACTATCCTCTCACATGCAGAGGTGGCTTTTCCAGGTCAGGGATAAAGCACACTATCAATATAGTGTGAGAGAATATATACGGATGTTTTAGATTCTTAGGCTGTCAACCTTATATCATTATAAAGCAACAAATTCATTAATTCCCGCCCCCCCTCCCCAAACAACGAAACAATAAAAGCATTTATTCTTCCCCCAATTTATTATTAGGTGAAGATAAAACAATTGTAATGATAATAGAAAAAAAGATCAACTAAGAAAATAGAGAACTTAAATACTACAGTATCCTCAAATATCCACTTGCATTTCCAAGAAAAGACTCCCAATAAAATAGCAAATGTTGCAGGTATAGCTAACGCAGCCAAGGCTGCACTTCCCCTGTACAGAGATTCTAATTTATGGAGGATAGTTTGACAAATGTCGACACTCTTTTTCTTACACTGGTTAAGTATCTCAGCAATCTACAACAAAAGACCTGATTTTACCAGGTCTTTATTTCTCATGCAAAATTCCTCATTACTATTATTATTCAACTTCTGTTATTCAGTGTTTGTCTTCCTAGTGTGTCTAGGCAGGTAACTTACATGAGAAAAAACAGGTTAAGTCTCTGATTGTTAAAGCTTGAAACATTTCCAAGTCCCTCTGAGATGTTCTTGTGATGAATGGCATAGGCTAGAGTAGCTCTCAAGTTAGCAGAGAAGTAATTGTGCAGATGAAGACAAAACATCAAAATTAGAAGAAAGGACAAAAGACATGAAAGCCCTAATTGCTTCAAAATGTACTAGTAGTTTTACTAAAGATAAAAAAAAATGTCCCACTTAGCAGATGAACAGCTACCAAGAACCCCTTCTCTACCCACCTCTTCTTTTCATATTTTAATTTAGCCTTCAGTTTTTGAAAAGCATTTTCACTGGTAAGTATACAGGTTCAGGTAAAAGATTCTGTCTGGGCATTCATATGACTTTTTCTATGACATTAACCAAGCAAGTTCATCAACACATTAACAAAAGGCAACATCAGGATGTTTCTTCACACCTTGAGATTCCTCAGTTTTGTATAAAGATCAAGAAGACGGATTTTAATTTAGCAACAGAAGCAGCGTCTACACCTATCGTTACAACTCCTGTCATGAGCCTTGCAAATTTGCCTACTATCATTTCCCCATATTTCTCCATATATTCTCATTAGGGTGCTCTTATTTCTCCACCTTCTTTCACCTTCTGCCTTTCTTACCTTCACTGCTTCACTTTGCTTCGTATTTTTATATGCTATCTCAATTCTATACAGTGCATACCTGATTTGAAGGGACCAGGGTTAAATTTTCAAGCATAGATATTTAACACCAACAATTCTCCCTTTCCTCTCACATTTCTAAGCAGTTTGAATGTGATACTTACAATTGCCGATGGACATTTCCTTCTAACAATCTTGAAAGTTCTGGCAAGGTCCACATAATTTATCTACTCTTCTCAAAGCACAGTGATGATTTTGCTCAGCTCGGCTCAAAACATGCACTTTATCCTCATGCTCCTGGATCTTTCTTCTCTCTTCAGCCCAGTAAAATCTTACTATTCGTTAGAATTCTTTTTCCACTGTTTTTGTTTGGGTTTTTTTAGTTGTCTCTTACTGTTTTACCAAAGTGTTCTTCTAAAGATTATATGTAAACCTTTCCCACGTTTCTGATAATCTCACAATGTTCCACCTCAATCTCTTCTTTCTCTGAATTTTACCTTTGGGATATCTCATCCATAAAAGTTAAACTCGACAACCCACTTCCCTGTTTCTCACTGTGTATCCAGACTCACAACTCAGTATTTTTCATGACCTCATCACCTCTGAAATACAACAAAGCATTGTTGCCACCACCTCTTCTTGATTCCTTTGGACATAACAATTAACTACTGTCTGTAATCCAGACTTAGTTTAGAACTTCTTCTATATTTGCGTGCTTCAGCTCTGTTCAGATTTTTCTTATTCTCTCTGCATAGCATGTCTAAGAATTTTCTTGTCTACCCACTCAACTTAAACTCTTGACCATGTCATCATCACTTACATATTAACAGCACAATATTGTTCTCTCTGCTCTTGGAAAATGCAGTCTTGCCCTATTAATATTTATTCAGTAGGCTGCTGCAAAGATTGTTTTTCTTGCCTACAACCCTGATCTTGTCACCTTTCTCTTTGTACTACTCCAGGTAAGTTTCAAGTCTTCTTTTCCAAATGCTTCACAACAGTTCACTTCCCTATTTTTTCTCCCTCATTCAACATTGAAAGGACAAGCCCCTTCTTTAATCAGCCCTAATGTCAGTCTACATCTTCCACTTAACTTTTCAAGCAAACACCTTTGCAATTTTCTTCCACTATGTTATCCATGAACATTGACCAACTTACTTCACTGTCCTTGAAACTCTCTTTTAAAATAGTGCCTACAAAACCTGAAAAGACATTAGGTTGCTCTTGTGCCTGCAACTCCAACTATCCTGCTGACTGCAGTTATCCTTGTTATCCTTCCTCGTCACATCCATCGCCGGTCTCAGACCACAGATTCTCCAATATAAATTGCCTTTTTGCTCTTTGTTTATGCAATGCCTGATACAACAACTAGTGACAAAACCCCACCATGTTAATGTGGTAATACAATAGAAGAAAAAAACACTGAAACTAACTATAGGTCCCTTCTAACTTTGAGATATTCTACGATTCCATCTAAGTTTTCCTGTCTAAATCCGCCTTTTTAAAAGTGTGTGAGAAAGTTACGTGCTTCCCTTATTCCTTATTCTGAGAACACGTTTTCTCTCTCCTGTACAACACATTTTGCTAAAATTCAGATGGGAACACTACAGTTTTGTCTTCAAAAATAACAGTCTTAACACTTAGACATTTGCTGTGTATTAAAAGCTTCTAAATTTTTGGGACATATTAAATACACTGCATGCAAATACAACTTTTGAAGAATAACGTTCTCCATTTTCTAGACACATCACAGCCCAACATTCGGCACAAGAGTGGTTATTTTTTTAAAAGGGCAAATATCTTGCGTAAAAATGTTATTAATAAAAAAACCCACTATTGTTTGTGAATTTGCCTTTTCACATCCCTCCTCTACATGAATATTTTCTAAATCAGTCTTTATTTAGATTGACTACTGGTTTTAGCAAGGTTCATGTAGTACATTATGCAGAAAATGGATGGTTCTCACAATCTAATTCAGAGTGATATGCTATAAAAAATATATAATTTCAAAGTGCAAGACAGCATAAGCACATGTGGGAAAACCATACTGGTAGGATCAGTGAATGAAAGCTTTGTAAAAGTTATTTTTGTGCAAAAATATGAAGAAAAAGACGACTTGCTCTATGGAAAACAGAACATTCGTGAATACAGGGAGGATAATTGAGGGAAAAGAAGAATAAACAAAGAACGTGAAGTGAATCAGGCAGGTCCAGAAGGACTGAATGGGGAAAGTAAATTAAAAACAGCAAAGACGTAATTCAAAGCTGCTTAAATTTTGAGGGCTGAAGGGGCCATAAAACATTCAAGATTTCAAATTTCTGTATCAAGCCTACGCACTTCAGGAAACTAATACATGTTTCAGAAAGATATCCAAAATCATTTAAACATATTCACTGCTTCAGAAACTAACACTTCTCATGGAAAGATATTCTAATGTATTATCATTCTCTCTGTCAAATCTAATTTTTTTCTAAACTGAATTTGTCTAGCTTCAATTTCTACATCTGGTTAGGTATTTGTAAGCCAGATTCAAGAGTGATCTTCTGTTAAAGATTTTTTCCCCCACAGGAGAATTTCAGATCAAAATCAATTCATTTCTTAACAATCACGTCATTTCTTTGACAAGTTAAGTAAACAGAGTTCTTTAACTCCCTCATTTCCTGACCCCAATTCATTCTTCCGCCTCTTTACTGAACCTATTCATTTCCAGTATCCTTGGTTAATCTCTGAATAATTGAACAATAATTGAATATTAATGAAATAAACAAAGATAAGGCAGTAAGCCTAATTTTTTCAAAACTTAAAGTTCGTCCCAACTTTCCTATGTTTGTGGCAAAGATTAGGTGAGAGTAACTGTGATGGAGAGAATCAACGCAAAGTGTGTAAATAATCTTTGATTCTAACATCTCGTGGACATTTTTGTTTCAAGCCCAGGGAAGAAAGATGTAAATTTTCCCATATCAGTTGTCTCCACCATCTCCACCAAGACTTTCTGTCCAGTTCAAGAGAGTACAAGAGGAATAATTTTACCAAAAGTGTTTTTAAGCTGAGGAGACCATAATAAAATAGCCAAGGATTTGAGCAAGAATTATTTAAAATAATTTGATGTTATAATTTTAGCTAGTATTTAGCTTTTCTTCCTGTTCTTCCAAACACATACAGATTGCTTTACAAAGCTTGCTAATTTTTAGGGGGTTTCCTCTTTATATATTTTTATCTGGTCACATAAAAATGACAGAAAAACTACAATGCAATTTACAATAAATTTTAACTTTATCAACACAACTGGGCTTGGAAGTTGGTGAAAGTCAGCTGGTATGGCCAATTGGTAAAGAAGGTTATTAGAAACAAGATGTCATTCCTCCAAAAGCTGAAGTTGCACCCAAATGAAGAAAAGATCACCAACTGGGAAAATTAAATATAATAATAATATAATAATTTAATATAATAATATCAGAAGGGCCAAAAATTTGTGTACTCTTTCCTTTGTTCTAAATCTGCCTGCCAGTTGACAATCAGTAAATAGAATGAGCACTCACAGAGGACAACACCATTTCAGAGAGGTGAGATTAATTCTTTGCATCAATGTTCTAGAAGAAACGGAAGACAATTTCACAATAGAAGCCTGTTTTGATATGTCTTCTTTAAAAGGAAGTCCTGCTTTATAAACCTTGAGCTCTTCAAAGGTGTCAACAAGTAATCAGAAAAAGGTGAATGGGATAACACTTTCTGATTCCAAAAGGCTAATAGCAAAGACTCTCACCAACAACATTTATGGAAAGTAGACAGCCACTGAAGAAGAGTCCTGGCATGGCTAAGCAATGGAACAAAAGACAGGGAAGGGTATTAGTAAATGGTCAGTTCTCACAATGGAGTGAGATACTCAGTGAAGTTCCTCTGGGACCTGTTCTATTCATCACGTTTACAAGAGATGAGCACGGAGGTGGCAAATTCTGCTGATGCTAAGAAGTTATTCAAGTCAGAGCAGACTGTGAAGAATTGCAGAACAATGAAACTAAGTTACTGGAGAATAAAATGGCAGAAGAAATTCAGGGTGGATAAATGGAATGTGCATAACAGGAAAAATAGCCCTAGCTTAATGAAGAAAATGAAGGTCTCTGCACTGACAATCATCAGAAAGCTGCTGAAGTTGTGACACACAGGTGTCATGAAACTACCAGCACAGTTCTTGACTGCAGTCAAAAAAGCAAATCAATGTTAAGCGTTTTTAGAAGCGGAACACAAAAAATAATTATTCCCCTACATATATCTATCAGTTGTGCACACTTTGAATGCAGTACTGCTCATTCTCATCTGAAAAGGAGAAGATGGAAACTAGAAAAGATACAGAGAACGGCAAGTATGATCAGTGGCATGGAGCGGCTTCCGCCTGAGGTGAGTTTGGGGTTTGGTAAACTTAAAGTGAACTATGAAAAAAAACAAAAATCATCAAATTTGTACCTGGTATTGATAATTCACCTTATTACAGCAAGTCATTATTAGTAACTCGGTGGCATTACTGTACCTATTTCCAGTAAGCATAAGCAAGAAATTCTAAGCATACTCGTGAAAGCTAAAAATAAACACAGAATTATATATCCACTGCTGAAGTAAACTGTTTACTAAATATCTATTATTACATTATAGTACATAATATGACAAACTGCCAGTTTGGCTTACATTACTATACTTTTAAGCAATAATCGAGAGTTGGCAGAGAGCTAGATAAGTGCTCATTTACTGTATTTTGTATAAATCTAAATAAACAAATGTATGGCATGTAATAAATGCAACTTCTCTTGGCTAATACTTGATTGCCCCTTTCTGCACCATACATTTTTTTGGCATATTTTCCAAGTTTAGACTGAAACGTCTGGAACAATCACAAACTGACTCTCATAGCGATAATTTCTACTGCACATGCAAGGAAAAGAGTACAAGATCCCAAAGGGAGATAAAGGTGCAATAAGAAGGGTCTGTTTAAGATTACATTTTATATAGAATAAATCTTGTAACTTTGCACTGGAGACTGCACAAAGTTACAAGATTGGATACTGTTTATAGTGAGAAACATGCCTTCTCCCGATTAAATTAATGTTGCAATAAGTAACTTAAACACATCACATGCCAGTACTGAATCTGAAGGACTGATCCATCAGTGAGAACTTCTGAAATAACTAACCGAAGTATAAACTTTATTTTGACAGGAGAAATCAACTATTAATATGTATAATATAGAGAAATGCAACAATATTATTACTTTGGGTAGTAGAGAGTGATCTGAATACTTTACACCATTACAACAAATCTGCAAAAGCCTTAAGAATGTAGAACTAAAATCGAATTGTTCATTATATTGAGCCCTATGTTTTGATACAGTACTTTACTTCGTAATTTAATTATTTTATTTATGCAAATACAGTCTCAAACCTTATTGCATTCTGGAAGTTAAACAGTTGACATTTTTACTCCTTAAAATGCAACTTTATGATGTTTAGATATGTTTATTAATTAGTGATTATTA
This sequence comes from Tapera naevia, assembly GCA_033556795.1. Lineage (NCBI taxonomy): Eukaryota > Metazoa > Chordata > Aves > Cuculiformes > Neomorphidae > Tapera > Tapera naevia. The sequence goes on from JAUMJJ010000246.1 coordinate 16,461,234, forward strand.
ACACTCAGTAAACAACATCATGTCTTGTAAAAACACAATCTTTCTTCACAGCATGAGGCTGAAATCTATTATTCACTGATTCCATATGCTGAAATACACTCAAATGACCTTAAGCATTAGATAAATGTAAATGAGGAAAGGAGAGAAAATGTGCTTTTGATTGATATCTAAAAGACCAGGTTTGAAGTCTTGACAAGGGAGGAAATCTGAAATCTCATACAAACTAGACTGCAATTGGAACTCTACAAAATCTAAGCTCCTGGATAGAGGCACCACATAGCCTGGGTGTCTGAGGCTGCTCGCAAGAAGTCGCACAGGGACCTGGAAGACTGTTCCCAGGGCCTGCATGGCCTTTGTCTACTTGGCAGGCACTTAGATATATCTCTAAGGTATATGCAGGTACATCCTGATGAAGGCAGAATTTTTCTAACACTAAGTGCTCACTTAAAAGAATTTCTCTACACAGAATGGCTACATAAGCATAGGGATCAACAGTGTGAAAGATAGCCATTACAATTTTATGGGTTTAACTTTACGTTAATAAGCTTATTCTGCTGTTAACAGCTTGCCCTTCTCCCTCCTTTTTCACTTTACCTTTGTCAGTTTGAGAAGGACTAAGAGCCCTTCTGGAATGAGAATCATCAAACAAAAAAGATTTAGACACACAAATAAGAGAGCACAGTTTGCTCTATGGTAGCCATCTCTGAGCACACTCTAATTCATAACCCTATATCATAATTATGAAGCACTTTTCAATCTACTTTTTGAATACCACAAGGGATGAACATACTTCGAATTTTCAGCTACTTCCAGTCCCTGCTGTACCTGGAGATGTCTCAGCAAAATAAACAGCTAACTTCAGTGGCATCTGTTACAGAATGGGTCAGTAGGGAGACAATCTGAAACCAAAATTCTCTCAACCTCTTCAATGCTTACCCTCCAGAGCACGCCTTCAGGGCTAACTCAGAAACAACAGAGTTGGTGTACTTTGAGAAAAACTCTGGGTGTGCCCTGCACCATAGGACATGGTCAAGGAGAGCAGAGAAGGGCCCCAGCACCACTGTGCCTGGCTGCTATGCTCCCCATCTGCCCTTTCAGCAATAACACATGACACCAATAGCACAAACAGGATGACCAAAAACCATCCATGGATGCTCTGACAACATTTGCTTCAGGGGAAAACGGTATTTGTTGCCACCTTAAATTCTCAGAGCTATTTAAAATGAAACATCAGTGATCAAGGCACATTCATTTCAAGTCTTAGATTCAGTATAACAGGTAGTGTTGACTCTTAAGCCAGCCAAATTTCCCACCATGCAATGATCCACAGCTTGAAGAGACCTATTGCATGTCAACAAAAGGAAAAGGAGGTTCTGTCACTAAGATTAATCACACTGTATTTTTTAGGCTAAAAAGCAATTCAAGTTTTTTTAATACTTCCAATTTTCTGTATTGTGTCACTTAAACTATGATACATTTACTTACACTGAATACAGCATCAGTAATACAGGTTGCTCTTTCACACTTTTGTATACATTTCATATTTATATTAAATATACAGTTACATGCAACAATCCGTAAAAGGGTTTAGTAGAGCCTTACCAGCTTGACACTTTCTGAGCCTTAAATATCCCTGCATTTTGGTTTCTTGTGATGATGTCGCTTACATCTGTAGCATATTTGTTAAGAACCATCTACCATAAAAATAGTCATAAAAATAATAAAAACCCTTTTCCCCGTTGTCAGTACCTTAATGATGTCCTTTATCTGTTTGCTCTTCTTAAATCTGTGCTGAGTCAGTCTTTTTTCAGAAGTATAAATTTTACATTGCTACTCGTGTAGATTCGGCACATATTTATGCTATTGTTGCCTACCTCTGTTTATTGCTTCATCTAAGGAATTGCTAGCCCTGTAGCTACAGAGGGAACTGAAAAAGACTTCCCACACTTATATACATTTAAAGGCAACTATTATTTCCAAATATAAGAATTATAACAATGACAAACAAATTTTTTAGTACGGTCACTTAATGTCCAGTTTAGCTTGTGCTGCTTTTGACCATATTGCTAGATCACAGTGATAAGATCTTGGAGGCTTATGGGTTTGGAGTACCTGCCCTGCCACAAACACATACCTTTGTTCCTGGCTCCGCCTGGGTGAAATTCAAAGCACAATGACAGCACCTTAACCTATAGGCAAGGGAGTTTGCAGTCCGTTTTTTTTTCATGAGAATGATTTGGGACAACCATACAAAGCAACAAACCTTTTCTTCCCCATGGGCACTGCAACAGTGCCTCAGCCTTACATCTCATTGCCTGAGCTTCGTCTCTTATCTTCCTTCAGTCTGGAACATCAGATCACAAATTTGGGTAGACATTCAGGCAGGCCAAAGCAAATGCCGTTAATGAAAGTTTCAAGGGAGGCTGTGCCCAGTCATCTATGCCTAGAAAGAAAGCTTTCATTATCCGTCATTTGTGGTTAATGAAAAGGCATTGGAAGGAAAAGTTGTAGCAAGTAACAGAAAAATATGGGAATACTGAATGTCACCCAGTGTGAATCCATACATATTTAGAATGATTCACTCTCAAATATAAAAAGATGCCAACAATCACTCTTTCATATTTCAGGTCCAGGGAACCTGATGATAATTAGGAGAATACTTCTAGGTGCAAAAAACACGTTGAATTCTTTGCTAATGCTCTTATAAGAAAATTGAATGCTATGTCGGTCTAATTTAAAATATCACTAATGTATCTTTTTATTTGCTTTGCTGATATCACATAATTGACCTTCCTAACACAGTTGGCTATTTAAGAAAAGTTATTTTAGGAAAGACTGTATCCAAACAATGTAAAAGAAAAGACAGTTGATTGTTTGTGAAACCAAAAACTAGCAATAGAATGATAGAAGACTGGTTTAAATAAATCTCTGTAGTTTGGACATGCCTTCTAACTCTTTTCCACAATATGGAATGAGAAGTATTAATTAATGGTCTATCCCTGTGAAGCAAAAGAAAAGCATAAAAAATTCTATGAACAAATCATGCATTCTTTAAGCACAGGCAGAAGTTACATTGTTGATAAATTAACTACATTGCACTTAAAATACATAACTAAGTGAAACTATTAATAATTGTTGTAAACATGCTAACACTACCTTTTTTTAAATATTTTATGAGCCAATGTCTTCAGGCATTCAGGCTGAACATGACCTTTCTAACCTGAATTTCCCAGGACTATTGAAAGATCCATACGGTACATTTTAATGGCCATTATAGCACACTGCAACAGTGTTTTGTATTGTTGATGCTTTAAGACAGTAGTGGAAGTCACTAGTGGTGTGAAACAGAGCTAAGGCAGAAGGTACACAGCCTCTCTGAAACAGGAAAAGACTTTTACTAAAAAATGAACCTCATCCTTGGATTTGGGTATGCTGAACTGAATATAGATGCTTCCAGTGTTCTGAGGAAGTAGAATTTGATGTTCATGACTGACACTGACATAGACATTACCTAAGTAGCAAAATTTGTATCTGAATGCATATCACCCGAAATTACAAAGGGAGATTAATCCAATACCTTTTACTATGTATATCTTTACTACTTACTTGAAATATCTGTGGTTTTATTTTTAATAGATTCTTTAGTTAAAAAATCCTGAAAGAACTTAGAAAAAACTCACTAAAACAACAAAAATATTCTCAATGAAGCCACAAAAGCAATAATGCCTTTATTTTATTGATTTTGCAATATAAATGATCAGTTAATCAATTAAAATTTGCCCTTGATAAGCAAAAGGAGTGAGTCAGAGTGAAGTCTTTTAAATGGACTAGTAACTCAAATTATAATGTCCTTTTAAAAGCCTCCACAAACCTCATGCATGACTATTTATTAATACAAAATATAGCTATATATTTCATAGTGAAATGGCTAAAATCACAACACTATTTGAAATTAACATAGTAGTCAATTGGTTTAAATTTCAATAACATATAAATTGTAAAATTTCAATAACATATCCTAATACAGAATTTGAAAACATACATAGTGAGTACCTTGTGTGGCAGTATGAGAGAATAATATGAACAATGTAAAAACTGAAAGAAAAATGAAATCCTCAAAAGCTTGAGACTTCACAAAGCAAAGCTGTTAGTTACACTCACTGAACAGCAATAACAACAACAAAACCAACAATAATTATGACGATGATGATGATAATACAAAGGCAGATTCTGAGATGCAATGCACTATTGCCAGGTCGATTTTCAATTACATTTCACTGATGTATTCATTTGTTTCTTAATGTGCTCATCTTGCCCATTAAGAATAATTAGCAGGCTTGCTTGGTGATTTCCTGGCTTCTGACAGTGATTTTTTTTCTTTTTTGTTGACAACCACTTTTACTTTTTGGAAAGTAATTTTTGGATATTATAGTATAACTGGCATGTAATTTAAGCTTCCTAAGAAATTTAAAGGGAAGATGTAAACAGTAATTTTTAAACAAGATTATTTTAATCTATAATACCTAAATAAAAAGCATAATACTAGGCATTAACTATTCCTGAAGAGCAGAATCTAAAAAAGAAAACAGCATTTTATCCCACATTAATTTAAATTTGTATGCCAAACAATTAAAAAATACCAACAGCAGAAATAAAAATTAGCAGAAATACACAATTTGTAGTCTATGGCACTTGGGGTCAAATAGTATTTCCAATTATAGTCAAAATTCTTACCAATGTCAGTGAGTCTGGTGTGGCTGAAACAGATCTAAATTTAGCTTAAATTTCTGTTATAGCTAGTCACTATACAAAAGAATGCAAAAGAAAATTACCCTAAGACAGATCATAAAATTACTACTGAAGTCCATAAAACACATGAAATGCATCATAAATTTTATTATGTGCACTTTTAAGAACACATTCCACCTACACTGTAAAGTTCTTAGTCTGCTGCCCTTTGGCACCCTGCTAATATTAAGCCCATTGTAAAATCCAACACAATAAAAGCACTTTGAATGCTGAGCCTTCAGAGCACCAAATGTTAAAAAAAGAAAAATAAATTCCTGTTAGAGCCTTCTACCAATTGCTTCTCTGAAAGGGATTCACTGAGTGAATACAGATGAAGACTTCTTGTAAGACTTTTGGAAATAAAAGATATTTCTAAAACATATTGTAGAAAACTAAGGTGTGCTAATTAGATGGCATTAACAGTATCCTTTCCAGGAATAAGAGCACTTTAATCTGTGTAATTCCAAAGAGTGAGTGAGTACTTTTAACACTCACCAATTTTCCTTGTTAGAGAGACTTCTAAATTTCAAAAAAAGTTCAGGTACGTTTACGGAATCTGCTATGCAAGATATAAGTTGACTTGATGATTACTGAGGTCACCTGAAGCTTTCTGTGGGTAAAATGACCTTTTGTTAAATACCTGTGCTTTTATAAAACACCAATTTATTTTCTTAGGATAGTTTTCAAACACCTTTTCTCCCTCATTTTTTTACCTTCATAATGACATAGAAGAAAGATTGGAAGAGGTGATGCTGATCAAAAGGAAGAGAATAATGAATACCTCCTCCTCGAGACATGAGTATAGCAAACTAAAATTTAACAAAATAATAATCTCTGGCACACAACTGAGAACTTGCATTTCCAAGAAAAAGGAGACTTTTATAAGGTTTTAGTCAAGTTTTGAAAGATATGATCTAAGTTTGACCATTTTTTTACACGAAATTTTTAGTGTTGTAAGCAATTATAGTTATCTCAGTTACCTCTGAGAAAGTATTTTTAAAGGTAGTAGTTAATATTATTGCACTGCAATATCTCCTGTTTTAACAATCATCAGTAACTGCAATTTTTTTTAAACCACAAATTAGTTTCATTTTTTTTTTTCACTAAGTACTCATTCTGTTTGCTCTCAAATACACACAAAACTCAAATCTAACTAATTCTGATGATGCAGTGGCCAAAATCTGAAAAACTAGTCTGCCTTAAAAATGCAAATGGAAAGATCACCGGGAAACAAAAGCAAATAGATATCTTCCATTTTTTTTCCTCTCAGTTTCTAAGGGCTATTAGTATTCACTGTATATATCTGTTCTTGTTCTCTGCTGATATTTAATGTGGCCACAAATTATGCTCACTCATTCTCTCGCTTAGCCAAAGTACAGTTCAATTTTATGAACCATATGTTCATATTAGAGGGGAATAATAGCAATTTATTCTAATATAAGAAATATAGTAAAACACTTTCTACAAGCGACAGAAGAGTTTTCCAATCTTACATCAAGAGAAATAATGACAAACTGATAACTGATTAAGCACAGCAAATGGGTAATTTATAGGCAGTTATAACTTAGCAGCAACAATGAAACCACACATTTCCATATACACTGGAAAAGCTATGACAACATACATATATTGAGTATGTTTTAATAGGGTAGTATCAGAAAGTTAAAAAAGGAAAAAAAAACTGCAAAATGAATGTGTGAAGGGGAGCTAATGATTTGATTCACTGCTACACCTCCTGTAACATGCAGCATACACACGAGGAATCTTTCAGCACTCAACTATAAGAGGAGTATTTACCACTGTACTTGCTCTACACCAACATGTACATTTTTAATTAAAAAAGAAATTGTGGCATGTATTATGGGGAAAGCTGTAGCTCTGTCCAAGATATTCTACATCTATTTTTTAATTACTTATGTGTGGACTTTTTCTTAATATACCCCATGCTGTCTGTCTTTATATCGATTGTTACTCAGCCAGTAAAAAGGAACGAGCACAACAAACCAGTTTTCTATCTGAATAAGGATACTTTTGATGGCCTTTTCATTTCCATCAGTTAACAGAACTTCTTTGACATCTGCAGAAATAGCAACCTGAAAAAAAGAGCACAGCAAACAATGAGCAAATATGCTTGTCTGTGTGGAAGTGAAGACAGGAGTGACAAGCCTTCAGTATCATGCTTCCTCACCTATTTCTCTGTAACAATCTTCAATCTTTTTTCATTTTATGTCTGCATTATTTTAATCATTCAATCAAATCAGTCAATACTTTTATCATTCCATTTGCGGGAGCCTCTATCTTGCTATCATTCTGTTCCGTAATTGCATTGTGACAGCGGATGATGGTATTCTGAGAGGCTTTCATTTGCGGGCTTCTGTTTATCTAGTAGAGCCATCATACAAGGCTGTCACTCTGCCTTTCAGCTTGCTTCTGTCTGACTGCCTGATGCCCTTCATATAACTTTGCATTGCAGGCAGATGGCTTTGTAAGGGTAATTTTTTTGTGAGCTTTGACATGCTCGCACATTGGGCTGTAACCTCGACACATTGTATAAGAGCGACAGGTTTGTCAAATGCCAATCAGTGTAACAATATGCTTTTATTTGTAGAGACATAAAAACTTGTCTAATGCACTGCACTGCTACATAATATCTCCTGAATACATGACTCAGAACCCAGAGAATGGTGAACGACTCTCCTGAATGGCCAATCTAATTCAAAAGAATCTAATTACCGAGAGCTCTGGATCATGTTTGTTGGTGTAATAATGCAGGCAAAACATTAGCAGCTATATCATGGTGCTCCAACTGTGATTCGCCAGGCTATTCCTGTATCTTAGCAAATGGGACTACAATCTGAAAAAAAAAAAAAAGCTTCGGCTACGGCAATGAAAGACAGACCGTACGTGGCCTGGAATGTCACAACAAGAGATATTGACTACACGGAGGTAAAATGTTTCTGCTCATCGAGGCAACCATAAAATCAATATGATACGAAAGCAAGTCAATCTAGAAGGTCTCTCAAGACTCTGCAGCTTGACCGCAGCTGAGGCTGTTGACAGTTCTCTGACCCAGCAGTTGGAGGCACTGGAACATTTTTCCTTTTGTTTCTTCCTCTGAATGGGATTGGAATTGAGAAAAGACCTACCATGAGCCCAGCCAAGCATGTCATGCCACCCCCTAGCTCACACACAGCAAGGTCCCTGAAAGAGAGAAAGGAAATGGTAGAACCCATACAAATTAGATGAAAATGGTCAGAGAGACATATATGTTACAAGAACAAATTGCCATCTGCAGTAAGAACTGAGCTACCAGGAAGTTGTAGAGACATGACTAGGCTACCTCATGTCGTTTTGCGTTTTAAAAATAATTATGAAATAGAAAAGTCACAAAGCAGGCAAATCAGTGGGGGTTCCCTCATTAGTGTTCAGTGCAACATTACCACCGCTGAGCTGAAAAATCTGAGAAGGTTCCCTTTTTTCCCTTGTCAATGGCTCTGTCTTTTAGAACTAAACTAGCTAGAGTAGCGAAAGATAATTGTTAGGAAAGGATAACAATGTTAATCCACATTCACTCTTGCAAAAACAGTTAGAGAAGTAAATGGGGAAATTAATATTATTTATGTATCTCTCCATATAGTTACACCTAAAAGTCTTTATATTGAAAAGAGGGAAGTTTTAAAACAAGCCATATACCACAAAACAATTACACATGACGAAATCTGATCCTTCAATTAGCACTTAAAACTACAAGTGACCTACAAACAAACAATGCTGTTATGAACAACAATGGGAACAGCAAACAGTTAAGCCACAGAAAACCAAATGAAGCTAGTGTCAACAATCTAAACTGAGTCCAAGCAGAGGCTTGAATGTATGGTCTAAAATGCTGCTTTTAACTTAGACCATACTGTGCTGTTTTTAAGACGTGCATGTGAAATATAATTTGGGGCAGAGAGCGTGCCGGATGGGTGCTTGCAGGGGGAGCCATAAAGAATGTCCTCCAGAGCTGCGGCCTGCCCCAGGAGGGGAGGAGGGAGGGATGCTGACCCCGCACTGAAACGGCATGAAGCAGCATCTAGGGCAAGGCAGGGCTTCAGTTTAGGAACATGCTGCTTTATAGCTAAATCTGCAGCAACTGTTACAGCTGGCAGAAGCGTTTCCATTGAGACATTTTTAACTGGCAGAAAGTGGAATTTCAGCTACACAGATTTTTATTTTTTTTTGGTACACCTTTTCCTCTCCCCTAAAACACCAACATTTGAAAATCTATTTTTATGTGAATTACAGCCCTACTCACTTGACATTGATATTTAGGAAGAACATCTAGGATGCCATGTCAGTACACAGATGCTGATATTTTGTTCATTGAGGGCACTGGACTAGGCTGTATGACTGTATACTAATGCTCACTGGATGGGACAGATTTAATTTTCTTAGACTCCACAAAATGCTTTTTCTAAAAAGTTCAGCTGTTCTATTTAATGGAAATGAGACAAAAGGTGGATGCAGTTCGTACAGACGTGCTTACATAAGCCCAATGAGAATATAAAACAAATGTGGGAAATTTGCAGTTTGTGGTTTAAATAGAATTATTACAGGCTTTTCTTCACATAAATCTTTTTTTCTAAACCGTAACTATTATAAATATATACATATGAATACATATCTAAGATTTACAAGGAATTTAATCCTTTATAAAAGCCATGCCTATTGAAATAAACGCAGAATGTATCAAGTGTGGGGTTTTTAGAGCATTTTGAACCAAGTTTGTGTGAACACAATAAACATGCATATACTTACGCATATATACATGTAGGTATTTATGCATATAAATAATTTACTTCATTGCAAAATTCCTTTATTAGCAAATTTTAAAAATCATCTCTCTCAGGAAATATTTCTCATTTATCAATGAGAACTGAAATAAGAAAATCTAAGTGAAATGTTAAGAGGGCATAATCCTGAGAAATCAGGATGTGAAATATCCCCTTTCTTCCATGGAAGTTTGACTGACCACTGCATCCAACTACCCAACCTTGCTTACCCAAACTAGGAAAATACTCTTTGAGAGGACCACAGGCAGGTTTGCTGTGCAGAGCGTCCAAGAACCCGCACAGCATACGTGACACAGCACAGGGCTGGACGGCAAAGTGCTACAGGGAGAGCAGCAAAAGTCAGACAATGCTCTGCCCAGCTAAACTCAGAAGAAGGAGCAGCAACTACCAGATCAAGTGTGCCAGCTACTTCCTCCAACGTGGTGGGCTTCATTCAGATGGTGGCCAGAGTAGAAACAAGGGTGCGTTTTGCTGCCAGGCCTTTTATTTCAAATAGGAGCTTGAGAAGGCTGCAGGAACCAGCTCACAGCTGACATGCTTTCAGCTTTGGTAAAAGGAGCAGGAACTTGCAGCTTGGTCTTTCCTATTTTACCAACAACATATGTATAGAGACTGAGGGATTTAATATACTCCAAGCTAGTTTACTTGTTATTAGCTGTGCACCCTCACTCTGTACACAATTTATGCCTACAAATGCATTGTTATAATGGCCTTTCTTGCACACCATTAATCCCATAGACAATGAAACTTCAAGGATTACCAAGTGCAAGGCTCTGTATACTGAAGGGAAAAGGGAGAGGATGCAGGATGGATTTTATTTTTAGGTGTTCCTATTGGAGCCTTGATAACTGCCTTCTAGAAGTTCAGAAAATGTGAAAAAAAAAAACCAACCCCAAAAAGAAAAGTGCAGGATGTCCCAAAATTGTTTCACAACACCTAAATACAGGTGCCAAGTCTTCAATCGCTATATGCAGTGATTATTATGTATTTTATTAGGTAATATTTTGCTTGCTTTTGCAACAGATGTTAGTTTAAAGAATGTCTTTTTATTTTTTCCTGACCTTCACAATCAGTACTGATCGATTGGAGCTTCACTTTTGTTTCCCAAAAATCAAAGTGAAATAAAACGCCTTGAGTGGAAATCAAAAGTCTTTGACATATAACAGAAAGCTTGCTGTGCAATATTAGTACCCAAAGGCAGCTCAGAATTCTTTGTTAAGAGCAACATGCTTTCACCTTGAACATTTTAAATTTAATCTGAAGACTTAAATCACAGCAATCTTTACCATGCAGACACAATAAAACTAACAGATTGGAAAATATGTTTTTATGTTTAACGCCATACCTGAACATTTCATTGTGCTTTAGGCAGTAGTAAGCCAGCACTTCTTCAGATGGCCAAAGACCTATAAAACAAAGATATTCACCCTTTTAGAACAGTTATTTTTTTAGTCTAAAATAACATTTGAATACTTATTACCATTTGGATACCTCTACCAACTGTTTAATTTTCTGTATTTGCCATAATACCATGGAATAAAGAAACAAATAAGACTTTCAATGAAAGACTCCTGATTTCAGTGCTGGAATTGAATATTTCATAGATTTCATTCCAACTAATGCTCAGAAATCTACTTTATAGATAACATGTACACACACAAACATACACATACATCTATACATGTACATAAAATTGTCAAGACTTTAGAAGTTAAAATTTAATTCTATGAAACTTCTAACAACTCGGCATTCAGATGAACATCAAACTGTTTGTACCAGGCCAGACACGAGGCCCATTCTGCCTTGTGGCCTGTTTCTAACAGTGGGCAGGAGCCCCCTCCTTTTTCATTAGCTGAACCCTACAGTTATTTAGTTTCTTCCCAGTTTTTTTTTATTTAGTTCCTTTTCTTTTAGGTTTTATTAGGTCAGGCATCAGCCTGACTGTAAGGGACAATGACCAGCAATACATGCTAAGGACAAGTACAGGACCTGGGCAATAATGCAGCAGATTTCTACTTGTGTTTTAAGAAGTTCCTAAGGAGGACAGGTGATAACAAGTGATAACTTCCGCTTAACAGTCACCAAAGGATTTTTATAATTGCTCTGTGGACTGTGGTAAACATTTCATAGCTGCAATGTCCCATGGCAGGAAGCGTCACATTTTTACCACACTGTACAAAGAAACGTGTTGTCACTCTTGTTTCGTATTTGCCTACCTGTAATTTTCATTTGAGGTCCTCTAGCTCTCATGTAGGAATAACCAGGAGCAATCATACGTTTTTTTAACCTAAACTATATTATTCATGACTTTCTAAGCTTCCAACACAACAGTTACACTGGTCATTGTAAACCTTGGCAAACACTTGGAGGCATCTCTGCAAATTTAACCCTTCCACACCATTCACTCATGAAACCAGCTGTTACACCAGACCAGCTTCCCCCCTCGCTTCAACATCGAACTGAAGCGCTGTGGCCCATGGAGAGGGTAACACAGATCCTGTGTCTTGTACGCTTTCCTGCAGGCATCAGTCTCCATTGCTGGAGGGAGTCTGGGGAAAACAGACTCACATTCAGGCACTTGACTTAGGTTCCTAAAGTTAAGGGAGGATGAATCAAAGGCATATATGGCAAAATTATGGCTGTATGTGGTTTTGTTCAGCTGTTGCTTAGCAATAAAAAAACCCCACGCTTACTCGTCTTTCTACAGGTAAAATCCAGGGTTAGTCTCCCTCTACAATATGCAGCATTATGAATTAATGTGACAGAAACTTAGTATTATGAACTATAGTCACTTCAATAGTTTCAGCACACTCAAAAACAGATGCGGGAGCATTCTTTAGGTATTTCTAGACAGGTAAACTGAATTCCAAGTAGCTTACCATGTATGTGTAGCCTTTCAACAATTTTTTATAATTTTATACTCTTCATACTTTGAAAGTATTACAGCATATTTAACAGAAGCAGAAGTTTGGGAGAAAAACTGTCTTCCTTTTAAATCATTTGGAGACTGACTGAAACCATCAGATATATAACTCTTCCCATCCCTCCAGTAAGCATTCTGAACCACCATTACTCATAGTGATAAATAAAGAAAATTCGTGGATGTGCTGTCTGCATACAGACCAAGCAAAAGCCGAAACAGGATTTGGCCAAAATTCTGCAGATAACTTGTGTATGACAAAGATCTCAAAGGTAAGAAAAAAACAGAGTGCTGATTCATACGCGTAACAAAACCACCAAAGCAATATTTGTGTTTGTCATGTCTATGTCAGTTTAGGCTGATTAGGTGTTTGCAAATGTGCCATTTTCCTTACACGTGCTAAGGGTTAAAATAAAATATTCACACACGACTACCCATTCTTCAGTGAAACATACACTAAGAATTGTAGAGGATTTTCCATCTCGCTTCTGAGCATTTCAATGCTTTTGAGCATTGAAATATGCTAAAATGACAGTTTTTTTGCAATAAATATAATAACTGTTTAAATATTTTAGTGTATAACATAAAGCATGTTTCAGTTTGCAGTGACTGGTGTATACTCAAGCAATAAAAGTGTTTTTTTAATATTTAGTGAAGACACAGCTAATTTAATACCATTTATAATACTTCCATCTCATATTATAAAAGCCCCCCTCACACCCACAAACACAAAAAAAATAAACCCTCTTATACCAATCTTTTAGCCTGAGCGAGTTTTAAAAATACTGTCAATTGTAGCAAAATCTTTCAACATCTGAATTTTCAGTACCCTCAGTCAAACGTCTTTCACTTTTTCTATGGTTATTGAAAGGGCACTTTGAATGGTGTCACTAAATCTTTTATGAGGGGTCACTGTTCTTTCCCCTGTTACCATTACAATGTTGGTATGGGCTGAAACTGCAGGTGTATCGGGTAGCTCTGTGCTGAGAGAAGGGTAAAGAACCTTCGGAAAGACAATGCTCTTCTTTAGGCAGATGCTAGCGATGCACACGACACTTCTCCCCGCTTCCTTCCCCCATAGGGAAGGAAGTATCACCTCAGCAATGATATAAGTGGCTGCCAGCTAAAGAAGCAGGAGTCAGGAGGTCTTTTGCGAACACAGGTCTCAAGTGTGGAAGTACACAGTGCTTCCAGCCTAAGCCAAAAGCCAGAAGCCAGAATACCTGCGTTAATTTTAGTAAATGGAAAAGCTTCTCGTGCTTGAACAGGTAGGTAAGCTTCTTTACCTTCAAAACAGGGATAAGCTTAAAGATCCATGTGGAGGAGTTTGCATTCTGTCTTCTTCCCCTTCACTCTGACCTACATTCACCAACACAATGACCTACATTTTGAAGTTGAAAGTATAAGATAGTTCAGCCTCTGTTAGAAAACATACAGCTGTAATACAGAAATGCAGCAATTCCTATGAGTTAACAGCTACCACTAGGTTGTGAAAAGCACAATTTAATTCCTGCAAACACATACATATGGATATGGATTAAGTTTCCTGAACTCACTTAAAATAATTCTTTCATATTTAAAATAAAATTATTCTTATTTTGTATTATGAATTTGATTATAAATATATAACATCTGATGGGTACCTATTTGCATGTGCAATTACTTACGCATAACAGTCAATTATTTACATATGTATAGGCAAAAGAATACCAAAAGGTCCCCAAATCATGTTTGTATTTAAAAGGCTATAAATATGTTACAAGTCCTAGACAGAGGGGCTAAATATCTCACTGTACAAGTAAACAGAGTTTCTTTTTGCAAAAATAAACATTTTGTGACACTTCCTGGAGGTTTTCAAACTCTTATCACCCTGATAACTACAGTGTAAAAACAGAGAATAGTTACCAGAAAACACCAGAATCTCCATAAAACAAATTAAAAAATTAAGTTGTGTTGATGTTTAAAGGAGAATCTCAAGAAAGACTGTGATATGGCATGTCTGAAGACATGGGAGAGAGGCAGTGCTCACAGACCAATGCTTGTCTGCATTTCAACTCTTGCTGGATATCTTTTCACCATTAGGATGGAGTAGGAGATCCACTACAAACATGTTATTACAGTGATTACGTCTACTTGCAGACAGCTTCATGATGTTGCAGTAGCAGAGGTAGAAAAACATTATTATTAAATAGTAGGATAATAGATGGAGAAATGCTATATATGCAGAGACATATAAAATGCAGGCGTTTCTACAGCACTTGTCACCGTATCATAAAACCTCAACACAGTGATGGAGTCTGCCTCACAAGAACATGATGATGCTATGAATGTCTATTGGCTCAATTTTGCACATTAGGATTGAAACTAGGGGATAGAGACAGATTAATTTACTTAAATGCACACAATGAAATTATGGGAAGGCCAGGAAAAAAATCTGAGTCATCCTAACACCTTGAGGAATTATGTAACCAAAAAAGACACCCAAAATTTCCTGCAGAGGAACAACTAACACAAATCACAAAAAAGCTAAGAGTGTATAAATTAAGATAGTTTTATCACTGTCATAGTGCTTGCTAATTGAAAGTGTTAGGTCCTTCTGCACTATCCATAGCATAACAGTTCTTTGAAGCAACCTTAAATGCACATGGACTATGTCATGTGTAGACAGACTGATGATCATGTTTAGTTTTAACCATCAGGTGGAACACCACTAGTCCAAAGCAACACAAAATCTATGTTTCTTGTGCAGCGCCAAATCAACAATGCTGCATCCTGTACGATATTACAGAAAAAATTTCTACTAGAAATAAATTATCCTGTATTAAAAAAAAACCAAAACTTTAAAAATTTTTGTTTCTCCTGTGAGGCTTTTTCCACGTTTTAAACAATGCTGCCATACATTTGGATAGCAAATACTGAAATCTGAAGTGAAAGTCTTATAGAATAGCATATTATTCATAGAAAATTCTCAGGATAGACTGCTGAGAATTTTGTGACATGTCTTTTTAAAGAAGACATTATATCTCTGCACTGCTCCATAGGTACAAAGAAATCACAGTAGCTACTGATCACTTTAACTGGGATAGTGCAAGATTAGTGGAACTCTGCTCTACTGTCTGTCAATGCTACACATAGGAAACAAAGGGACAAGTGGAGGTGACAGGTGAGTCATCCCTTGAAGCTCTGAGTAGGAGGTATAAAACCGTCCTGCAGCTGCTTCACACACACTAGAAGATTAAGAAGTTCCTTCCTAAGCTAAGCCAAATGGAACATTTTGTCACTTTTCCCTAGCACTTCACATATGGCTACATGTACAGATGTCTGATCTCAAAATTCAAATTTTGTCTTTTATTAAACTTTAATAAATTATGAGATACCTTCCTATTCATTTGAATTTTTGAGTAAATTTTGCACAAATCCTATCTTAACCCTCAAAGGCAAAGAGAATTTAAATTTGAAAAGTCAATCAAAAATGATTTCCCCAGATGAATATACTCAAAAAATCTTTTTTTCTACTATGTCCTGACTCTTGACTACATTAAATCACCTTATTTGCTTTAATACTCATCAAAGCAAGAGGCAAAAAAGCATTGTGGGCAAAGAGATGTCTCAAAAGAAGTAACAACAACTGCAGTGAGCAACGATGAATTATTTTCCGACCCCAAGAAGAGTATTTTTTTATTCTTCCTGACACCAAGACAGATGGTTGGTGCAGAGCAGAAAAACTGTTGGCACCTCAATTGACCATGCAGATGTGCTCCCTTAAGTACCAGTCCAGACAGGCTACTATTCCCTGCCTCCTCTCCTAAAAGACTGTAGAGGGGATGGAAAATCCCCCAAACTAAGGTTTCTACTAAAACATGCTCTTCTAGGAATACAAAATAAGGAATTCTAGGAATTTAAAATAAGGTCCTTCCACCCTTTCTGTAGCATTGTTACATTTTGCAGTATGAAGCCTTACTTTCTGCTGGCTATGTCTTTGTATTTTTAAGTCACAAGGGAACTGATGATTTCATCCTGGTTATTTTTTTGTGTGGATTACCACATGGCACCATTAACTGCAACAAGCACAGTACACCTGCTGGAGGCCCTGGAGAAGTAAGACAGCGGGTCAAAATCAAGATTCAACAGCACAGAGAAATTTTCAAAATTAGGCTATGACAAATATTATACCTTCTATCGGTGGAGCAATAAAATTCACTTCAAAGCCAAAGTAAATATATATAATTACAAATAGCACAATTAAGACTAAGTATGAAGTGGATGCACAGTGTACATCTGCCAAATATGCCCTGCTAGTAACATATAACATGTTTGTTCTAATTTGAGTAATTGCTTGAGTGAAGACTACTTGTAATTAATTGTACTGCTGTAATTAGTTAGTTTGCATGAACAGTTCTCAGAAAGTTTTAGCTCTCAACTTTTTTCAAACTCTAACTTTCAAGCTCCTTTTCAATACAGTTCTACCACAAAAATGTTTGTCCGTATAGACAAGAAGTAAAGATTTTATTTTCATTCAATTCTTCACACAGCATGCAAAAGGTGATACAGATGAAAGGATAATCATTAATCCAGGTTACCTAAGATCCCACCTAAGGTGTATTGAATCTAAAACACATAAACAAACGTAATAAGGCACTATTACCACGAACATTCAAATTTTTAGCTGCCATAAAATGCATGCATAGAAGAGAGGAAACTTCCATAGAAAATCACTTTAATAACAACCTAAAGAAAAGTCTGGTCATTTCAGTAAAATGAAGAAATAGAGAGAATTGCTAAGTGAGGAACAAACCTACTGAAAAAACCCTTGTTATTTCATTCTGTTTGCAGATGATGTACCTGGAATTGTAAAACTATTTTCCTACAAAAATCAATTTGAGAGTAGATTTTCAAAAGGAGAACAGCTACAAAGTACTGTGCCCTTCTGGACATTTGACCACATCAAGTGTCAACATAAGAGCTAACCTGTTTTGAAAGTTGAATCATTTAATCTGAGGCTCTGTATTCTGAAATTTACCACAAATGTATTTGCAAGTGAGCAACTTCAGTGCTGAATGCATACAGTGTAAAACAAGAAAAGTATTTAATTTTTTTAAAAAGTATTTATTTAGAAGTCTTTACAGTAGCACTTTACATTGCAGCCTTACTGCACCTGACTTTTGCACCTGGCAAATGACCTTTTAAGTCCAGTGAAGAGGAGTAATTTGAGGCAGGAAGAATAGCTAGCTTACTTTTCCACAGCAGGAATGCTATAAGTGAGTTTGAAAAGGTACAAGAACACCAGAAGAAATAGAAGGTATAAAGAGAATCATGTCTCACCATTTTTCCCTATGCACATGCATTTCATAGAAACTCTTGTCTCTCTTTTCAATCTAAAGCAGAATTCATGATATTCAGATCATTGAAAAATATGTATAAGCACCGGCTGAGATCTTCAGTCTAGGCAAAATGGCCTCAGCACTGTATCTCTCACTTTCATTCTCATTATTATTCATGACTATGAGGGAAACATGATGGTCTGCAATCTGAAAATTTCTTTTAGAGCGCGAACTTAAGAAGCTTGGTGGAACTGATGTGGGAATACAGTAACAAGTCAAAGCTGTAAATGTACGCATACCTCTTCCATAAGAAAAATCGGCAAACTGTACAAATCTACTTGTATGATTGTCTTTAACATCCTTTTTTCAAATGAATGAATTTGATTGTGTTGTGTGGGGTTTTTTTACCTAGTTTTAAATAGTTATTAAAAATTAAACAACACTGGAACAAACCTTTTGTGATTATAGCCTTCATTCTCCTGCAAAAAAATGGATCTATAAATTTATGTACCATTGTAGATGTAAATTACAAAATTTTATATTCAACTATATTAAAACATCTATTCCAAAAATGATTACCAGTTGTGAAAAGCAGACAGGCTTATCACTTGCTGTCAGTTGTTCATGTCTAGTTAAGCAATAATGTGCTAAAACTGCTCTTTTGTTTTGTGTAAGAATTTTGGCAATAGAAGAAATGAACACTCGTTTAATAAAAACTCAGGCTGCTTTTTGCTTTGATGGAGGAAGCAGCTGCCTGTTTTCATTTGCTGCAGAGCAGCAAAACCCATCAATATAATAAGCAGCTTAGATGCATCCATCCACAGCATCTGTAAGGATATAGGGCTATTCGCTCAAAACCAATCCTTGGTTTAATTTTAACAAAGATGTGTCTGACATATTTGAAAATGCATTATAATAGGGTTTTGAAATACTAGCATTTTCTCTTTTCTTTTTAAATACTTTTCACAGATTTTGAAAGGCAAGTATACATATTGGAATGATAAAAATGATAAAACAAATATTGCTATAGAAAACACCAGAACTAGCCTAAAAATGCAAAGATGGAACATTAAGAGATGCATTCTGGTTCACAGACTCTCCTGTCCCTTGAAAATATAGAAAAATAGTATTTCAATCTTTTCAATAAAGAGTGTTTTCACCATAGCGAAGAGCAGAGAAAGATACTAGAAGTATGATAGAAAAAATATCCCCACCAAGATCACAGATATATTATACAACTGTATTTCCTAAGACACACTTTTCTTTCCCTCCCTCATGCTTTGTTAAAAGTAGATAGATTAATACTAATGCTCATTTCCAAAAGTACTTATCAAATCGTTTTTTGCTATTGCTTGAAAGTAATATATTTTTACACAGTTCCAGCAGTGTGAGTTTGTCCCAAGTGATGACTTCTAAGTGAAACAAAATTTTTTAATTAAAAATACAGTTAAAGGACTTTCATACATAATTACAAAAACAAGAAGAGGGAGATAAAAGACCATATGAGATATAAACGATAACACTATTTTCACTCTAAAAATGTGATATGACACATTCACATTATTAAAAATTCTTAAGACATTATTATTATTTTAGTGCTGTTTGCCTTTCTAAGACCTTTCTAAGCTGAGCTTTTAGATGATTTGCACATTAACTGAGAAGTCAGATAATTCTTAATCCTCCTCTTTTTCAGATCCAATAATGGATAAGGGAGCATCTTAGCATGATCAACTAGCAATCCGCCTAGCCTGAGTGGTAGTACACCTGAATTTAGGATTAGTCATTGGGTTTTCATAATATCTGATTTAAATGATCACTCATTCTGGGAAGTACAGAAAAAGAATATTCAATGATATTTGAACTGTACCGTTTAAATATGTAACATTGAAATTTGAGTGTGTGCATATTTACTTGTTTCACAAACAAAAAGCTGTACAGAAACGAAGATTTTAAAGAATCACACCCAGACAAATAGTTGGATAGTTCAATTAATTCATTGCTTTTTTGATCAGTATTCAAAGCACCTTATAGATATAATCAAGCATATCCCAGCTGTAGTCTTGTATCGCTATCTAGTCAATTCCAACATCCTAATTTCACTTTTGACTATAGTTGAAATGAGGAAAACAAAACTGGTTTGGAGGTTTTTCAGTGTTTGCAGATTTTTTGTGGGGGTTTTGTTTTTTTTTGTTGGTTTTTATTTTTTTCTGTTTATTCACAGATATATCAAGAACAGAGAAGGTAGATTAACCCTGTAGATTAACCCTGGTTACTAATATTGCTTATCTTCCTCAAATATTTTATACCAAATATGAAAGTTTGGGTAAATGATCTATGTACTTTTATGTAGCACTCAATATAAAGTGGAATTAATTTGGGGGATTTTGATTGTGTTCAGAAGCGTCTGGAGCGGGTTTCTTTTCCTTTCTTTTAATTTTTTTTTTCCCATCATATTACGTAAACACAGACAATACCTTTTTGTCCTAGCAGTTTCTGATTCAGTATTTTTCTCCTTTATCAAACTCTGCCGTTCTCCATAGTTTACAAAACTATTAGGAAAGCATTTGCTCTATGCTGCCAGGAGATATTAATTGTGTGCAAGTAGAAATAATAATTTTGTGCACAGTTCAGTTTGAAGGTTTAGGACAAGCTCTCTCTAACAAAATAGTATATCTCAGTACCTGGAACTTCATATTACTGGCAAAAGGTGACCGCACGTGCCATGTATTCTTAAATGAAATCAGTAGGTCTCCATACTCAATGATCCTTGACTCTTTCTACGTGGGTAACTTCAACTGTTGCCAAGTGTGCAATTTTAAAAAGCCTACACTACTGGCAACAATCCTGCAGCAGGTGCCCAAAATCTCCTTACATTATTAAACCTTGTTTTCATCTCTCACATGTGATTAGATTTGTAATGAACTCTTTAAGTCAGAATGCTGCACAAAGATGAATCATTTTCAGACCTTTCATTTATTGATAGATCCACATGGATCTATGTTCCATATGAATTTAGACTGCAAGAGTTAAGGCAAATTCAATCATTTATAGTGAGGGAAAATATTTAAGATGTTTTCCTGAAAGGCTAGGATTAAACAAGCACAAAGATCCTTCAGGTCCTTCCAGGTCCGGTTTGACATACATTCATAAGGCAACACAAGAGAACTTAGACTACCATTGCTCATGGCTGGTTTTCACCTGAATAAGTTCTAAGAACCACAGCCGTTGATCTGGTACTTTCCATGAGCACTAAATACAATGGGCCGGATTTTCAGCTGGTATTATAAAGTATTATGCCAGTGTATCCCAGCTAATGAACCAGTCTTGAATTTGAAATATGCATGCTCTTTCTGAGAAACTCAGCAGCCTTTATTATATTAGTATATGCTAATAATGCTACTAGGAAACATTTTGTGAAGTCAAGTCCAAGGGTATTCTTTCCACAAAACCAATGTTTAAGTGGCTTATATTAAGGAAGGATACAAAAGTGATAAGTGTAGAATTTTGTTTCCAAAGTGTCCTCAAATACTAACAACCAATTTCCCCTGATTACTTTCACATTTCCCATGTTACTGTAATAAACTATGACCTAACTGATCACATTTTTATTTCACAAGGAATAAATAATGCAAAAGAGCAACACAGGTGCTAGAAGAATTCCACTGAAAAACACTGTAAAGCTGTATAAACACTCTTTTACACTCTGATACAGAAGTGCTCTTAGGTCAAGAATAATGTGCTTTGACTAAGATATAAACTTAGGGACTTTTTCAGGGGCCATTTTTCAGTGCTGAAAGAATACATTTCAGAACATCCAGTGGGATGAGTCTCAAAACAAAGGAACAAACCCAAAGCAAATAATTACACCCAATTTAATTAAATGAAAGCATAAAAGAGTTTATGAGCTAACCTCATAGCAGTAAGTTTATCATTGGTAGACCCTGAAATAAAATTGATCAAATTCTTAATTAAAGTGAGCATACATTCTCTGGCATTGCTCAGTTTTATGCCAGCAAAGAAATTGGGCCTCAACTTTTGACATTGCCACTTGAGTGGGAAACTTTTCCCTTGTGTGTTCCTTTCCATGGTGACTACAGAGCCTTGGGTGACCCCAGGATTCTCCAAAGGGAGTATCAAGGCTTTACAATATCTAACCTAGGCCACTTTATTCTTTGAGGCAGATTTTTACTTATGGCAAAACCAACAATGTAAGTCTTCAGTTTCTACAACATTTCTGGCACAGACAGACCTTGAAACACTATGTTAAATTTGCACGCTGAATATTAGCAGGTAGATTCTTCAATACCCATGGTATTTTTTTTCCTTGTTGAGTTTTGTGCTGAGACTTTAAAAATGGAGAGGGAGAGGCAGGTGTATAATCTTCTGAAATTCAAACTTTTTTCTTGAGGATTAAATGTGTTGTGGCACTATTTTCATATAGCTCTCCATCAATAAAGTATTAACACTGTAATAATGAGGAAAAATACTTTTCTAAAAGTAGTTGTATGTTACTATTATAGTAATTAGCATTTAATAACAAATTTTAGCATTTTCTTGTTGTTTTCTTTCCCTGTTAAGAGTTTGAGTCACAATAAAAGAGTAATTTCCTGTTGCTTCTGAGGAAGTGACAGGGTGGAGGAAGAATGGATCATGAAATATATGCAATTTTCACATATAACACACTGTTGAAAATGTAATTCTCTACATCTTTTCTGAAAATACGTTCTATATTCCTGGATTGTCTTTGCTATCAGGAGCAGGATTGAAATCTCCACTTTAGTATTTATCTGAGGCTGTGATAGCTCAGTTGTCTGCCTCCAAATGCCAAGATAGTGGGAATCTCATCAACCAGAGACCAGCTGCATGATGGGCAGTTAATAGATATATCAAACCTTAGGATATATGCTAAGCTGAGGAGATGATTGGTCGGTTGATATACTGATTGATTAGCATAGGGAGAATGGGTTTCTTCTTGACAACCTAAGATTATGCTTCAGCTAAGCTCAAATTGCTTACACCTCTTCTATTGGGTTTAAAATTACAGTCCTGTCATCTAAAATCTCTCTTCAATGAAATTTTTACCATATATAAAAATTAAAGGGAAAAAGAAAGAAGGTGCAATGGATAAGAGTAAATGGAGTAGATATATTTCACGCTACTGCTGTTGGTACCTCTAGAAAAAGTTGATAAGTAAATCCACTTGAAATATGTTACGTATTCTGTACACTACTAGCAAGCACTTTACAATAATTTAGAAGAGGAGGGGAAGCTCAAAATAGTAAAAGGAATTGGTGCTGATATTATTGCTTTAAAAAAAACTACAGTAGTCATTAAGCAAAGTAATTATACAGTTGTAATATTACTAATTAATTTTTGTCCTCTTTACAGCCCTTTCCTAGGTTTCTTAGAAATGTATTTTAATTATATTATAGATATCAGAGAAATATCATATAATTGCAACAGAATGCATCACATCACAGAGGAAAGCTTACATTCTGCAAGCTAGAGAAGCAATGTATGTACTTCTGTATTTTTCCTTGAGAAGTCCAGAATTCGGTTTCCCAAGAAAGCCAATGGAATTAGTTTTCTATTTAAAAAATACTTAAGACTATGGCATCAGTAGGGCATGGAGACTCAAAGAAAACACAATATTTTTAAAAATTACTACACTATGTAATTATATGTTGCCAAAACAAATGCATTTCTTACATGTATTTACTCCATTTGTTTCCCATATTACAAGTTCTTCATAATAGCAGGCTTTGTCAGCTGAGAAAGATACAAATGCTGTTAAAGCAAACATCAAAAAATCAAACTTTTTTATTATCTTTAATTTATTACTTTGAAATATTTCTTTGCTTGAGCAAACAAGAATTTAATAGTCATGCAACAAAGGAAAGCGGTTCATTGAGAATGTTGAATGCTGCATTAATAAATAAGGCTGGGTTTCTCAGATTTTTTTCTTCCCTTTCGTATCTGCTATGAGCGGTAGGGGATCAGCTGCAACTCAAATCCCCAGCTGAACAACCCAAATACAACTGAGTGAGCAGACTTAAAACAAGGCCATTTATTGGTGCCTGTTATGCAAACAAAGCATCCAAGTCTTAGAAACAGATGTCAACTGAAGCATATGCTTACTGTAAACTGGAATTTGATTCTCTTTATAAAAATAGACTTAAATGGGCCTTCAGAGACTAGGCTGCCTCTTGTTGTATACCATTGCCTAACTTGATTCAGCCTTAAGCTTTTTAAAAGATGAATAGACTGATATCCAGGGGCAAAAAAATAGAAGTAAAAAAAAATTAAATGGGAAATAAATGATAACATGTTGGAGCAGTTCCCAGAAGCAATTTTACAGATTTTCTCTAAAAACACAAGACAGGAAGTTCAAAGCGCAGTGCAGGTCACCTATGGCATGTCGAGTTATCGTTTTTGTACCACTTAAGGTGAAAAAGGGACTTCATGTTCAAGTAGCAAGTTTAGTACTCTGCTTTCTCTTCTTCCCTTTTTTCTTTCTTTTTTTTTTTTACCTCTTCTCACATCTTGATGCCTTTTAAATGTCACTTATTTTACATGAGGCAGTTGGTGGAGACATGAGTCAACAGCAATCAGAACCATTATCCCCTGCAGCGAGCCCTGGTCCTAATGCATTATGACACCTTAGCTGGCCAGCCACCGATTTACCTTTCTGCTTCTTAGGGAATTAAGTGGCATCATGTGAAAATGGTTGTGATATGAACAGCATGGGCATAACTGGTATTAAATTTACCTCTCAGCCTAAGTGAATTTTCCTCACATGTGACTAATCAAAATGAAAGCTGTGGACATGGGCAGATCTGGCCAGCACTTCTCCACCCCTGGGATTGGGGCTATTTTGTTTTATCTCTTTGTACAAGCTGGCAGAAGTTTAAAGTGAAGGGGATAATCCAGTGCTGGTGTCTTTATGAAATAACATCCTTACATGAAGAGGCTTTTAACTGTCTGTCGCTGTCCTCTCAAAAAAAAAAGAGCGTGACAATCTCATTTTGCTGAGCACCCTCCCATGAAAGGAGAAAATAATAGCCATAACAGCTATGGCTAGTACTGACCTTACATGATCCATTATCCACTAAACACTTTAAAAGTCAGTTTTACATACACTGTGGGGGAAATTAGAGAACTATCACAATCATTTTCACTTTAGTGAATTTGTCTCCTATTTGAAGTCAGTTACTTGATATCCTCGTACATAACTCTCTGTATCATTCCAAAAAAGAAAAGAGGAAGTCTCGCTTTAAAAATCAATCTTGTGCAAAAAGGTGGGAAACACACCATACTTTTCCTATTCTGATTAATAAAGATACTGACAGCAGTGAAACTCAATTTAGCATGAACTTTCTTCAGAGTAAATGTGAAATAATACAAAAATCATTATATAATTTAGAAGTGTTCAACATCAGTACAAAAATATTTTTATCTATCATTTCAGCTGAGATAAGTAGGTGCCAAAGAAAGTGCAGGCAGAGCAATTATCATCCTGTGCAGTCAGAACGATATTTATTCACAGACTAGAGTGACTTGCATTTTACTACAAACCAGCTGTGAATGTTACTGATAATAATGGCAGTGATAGATTTTCCAAAAGTACTGCAGACTCTTTCTAACAACTTAATTGTACAGGACAAAACCACCTGGAGCATGAAGTCCTCTCCTACTTGCAAGACTGCTCAACCTTCTATGACTGAGAATTAATTTCTTATACATGAATTTTAGGCATTTACTGTTTGCTGTAAGTTAAAGTCGGCAGTAGTCCATAGCTCAAATTACAAGTGTTTCTTCTATTTTTATTCAAATGTTGATTATAAACTATGACTCAGTGGCTCAGATTTTAAGATTAACCCAGTCTATCTGAACATCAGTTTTAGGTTCAAGTTGTGCAAGTTGTCCTTTCAAGGTATGAAATGTAGATATGCATTGGTTTTATTTTCCCTATGATGGTTTTATTCTGCTTCACACACCAGGGTTTGCTAAGTCCAGACAGTCTATTACTGTCATGCATGTTTGACCAGAGAAAAGTAATTTAAAAACAAACAAACAAACAAACCAAAAATAAGTAGAAGAAACCTACCAAGACTAAATTATGACATTTACAATATCAAAGTATACTTTTTCTAGGAAAGAGAGACAGAGAAATGCACAGATTTAAATTAAAGTATCTATCTCACAAATAATGTCCATTTTTAAAGAACCTAAGCAAGCACCAACAAACATCATAAATATTATTTACACTCATTTTTAGAAATGGTGGAAGATAGAGATTGGGAGGAGGGTTCAGATTTTTAATCATTACAAACACAGGATAAAATATTAATCATGCGTGGAGCTTCTTTGGGTAACCTTCATTTTATCAATGAGAACACATAATTAAGGTCAAGTTAATGCAGAGATTGAAATTTAGGGAACACGCCAATTAAGATAAACAGGAAAATTACCTCTTCCCAAAAGGATTAGCCTCAAGTGGAGAGGTTGGTTCAGAAAATTACAATCCATTCGGTAAGGAAGATGGATCCGCAGTAAAGTTAAATCTGAAGTGCACAGGATGGCATATTTTACCCAAAAGAGTTGTAGGAAAAACAACTGCACAGCAAAGATGGTTGCAATAGGTACGACATAAGCCCTCCCTTTCTTTTTCCCTTCTTAGTTTCAGACTTCGTTGGACCTTGAAATCTTAACACCCACAGAAAAACAGAAGGTACAACAAGAACTATTATTCCAGAGCTCAACTAGAAATATTAGAGTGACAAAACACAAGCAAAAGTTATAGGCTCCATTGTCTAGAGGGTCCTGCCATTTCCAATTTTGTCAGGCCCACTTTAAAGGATTTAAAAAGTAAAATAGATCCATTAGTTGTATTCCTTTTTTTATTTTATTGCTTTTGCGACAATACAACAAGGAATCTAAGAAGATTTTGAATAGAATATGGGCATCTTTAGTAAGATGAAAGGACTGATAATTGTGAGACCTGGAGACTTACAGCAACACTCCTCTAATATCCTCCAACAGAGATTCTGTACCTAATTGATGCTACTGCCCTGCTTTCTGAACACAGAATAAAAGTAAGCAAAATAAAGGTGGCAGATTTGATAAAGTCAAGGCTCCACTGACTTGAGTAAAATGGTTAAAAACAAAGACATGGCACTGGGATAATGGCTTTTTAAATGCTTATCTTTGAATGTTTTCCATTTATTACCTAGAAGTATATCTGGGAAGCTGGGTTTTTTAATATATTATATATATATATATATATAAACCCACCAATGCATTTTTGTCCATGCCTGAGACCTTATAGGGAGCAATGCCTTGTAGAATTATTACCACTAGCTTTGTTTTCAACAACTGTACCTCCAAAGTAACTTTCAAAGCATCCAGCAGAATTTGCCTCATTAAACCTCCTTGGGGGCAGTCATTGCTCTGACAGGTCTGCCAGCAGCAAAATGCCCAGGACTAGCCTGACATGACCAATGCAATCACTGCTCACCGTCTGTCCTCTCCGGCTTCTCTTTCCACAAGAGTGGCTTGGAAGTGTTACACCGCCCTGACCGCTGCAGCGCCCAGTATGTTCACTTCATCTCAGAGTCACAGCACATGAGCGAACCTAGCACATCTATTTACAGATTTGCCATCTGACTTAAGTTTCAACTGACGACAGCATGTTTTTACACCATCCTTTTTTAAAAACATTCTGGGACTTACATTCTAGGAATCCAGGCCAGGTTGTTTGTATAAATGTGTTTCTATTTAATAAGGTTTAGCTTGAGTTTTAACCTTTTTTTTTTTTCTTCATTAACTATGTACTATAACATGAAAGACTCTTTCTACTGAATTGACCCTACAGGAATTTTAAACTAACCTGCCCTATAGAGGGGCAATGCACTATGATAGCTTCTACATAATGTTGAGAATTTTGTAACTCAAAATAAAGTCTAAGACTGGTATTTAATCTCAGCAAAGTAGCAATATCAAGTTTCAATCACATATTTTTTTTAAATTCAGCTGTAAACTGTTGAAATAAACCATTCCAATAAAAAGCTATTATTGACCACAAATTTGGGAATATTTGTGCCAGAGAACACACTAATATCGCTGCAATATTCCTTATTAGAGCAACAAAACTTTTCTTTCTTTTAGGAAAGAAAGATTAAATATGAAAACATATGAAAGGCAAACAAATGTACCAGTATATCTATTGCTAAAATGGCTGTACAGGAAAACAGGAAAAAAGACACAAATGCAGCTTAAAGGCACCATTCCAATTATCCCCTGGGTATTGTTGTACACCTTGGTTTTGTTAGGCCTAATAAAGAGGAGAAATATTAGAGCAACCAAGCAGATGGTCTGTGGAACTAGATTACACACTTCAGAAATAAGAGAGAAGCAATGCATTCAACTCTTCTGTTTGGACAGAAGAGCCGTCTTAGCCTGTCTGACCTATTAGCTAGTAAACTGGAGCGTACCGCCAAGTGCTATCATGCTGTTCCTTTAAAAAGCAAACAACCTCACTTTTTATGATAGGCACTGGATCATTTTAAGAGAATTGTAGGTAATGTCTGTGGCATTAGACAGATGGTCATATCATGAAACCATATACAAGTCACCATAACTAAAACTCATGTTCACTATCTTGTTAATCCGCATAAGCTGCAAAACAAAGTAAACCTATGCTGAATGCTTTCCTTAGTATCTAACTGTTCATACAAATGCACATACATATAATACAACTTAAACATGTAATAAGGTTCAATGTTTTGATGTGCTTTTTCATAACCTACTATTAATTTCATATACATAATTTTGCAGTGAGAAAATTGATTCTAACCTCACCTTGATGTAACCTTCGCATAATTCCACTGACTTCCATGTAGCCAATGATAAAGTAGAGAACAGAAAACTTAGATCCAAGAATAGTATGTATCCTATCTAGCCATAAATAAGCTAAATACCAATAGTGAGTAGACTAGTACACTACCAAGGCCAGGTTTTACTGTACATTTTCCAAAATACCCGTGTTTTCTTCTGTGCATTCTTCAGAGCAGCTATCATTACAACTGCAGAATGTTGTGACTGCCTTTGCAATAGTATGTTTTCATCCCCCATTCACGCTTGCCCAATGAAACAAGAGACGAAGCCAGTCTCTTCGTGATTAGTCAATAAAAGCATATCACTCTTCAAAATTGTATATCAAAAGATCTATATGGCAAATATTCCCGCCACTGGGACTGATATGGAACTGGAAGAAGTATTAAAAGAATTGTATTTCTGTATCTTGTTTATTTCTGATGCACATTAGAGATATTATTTGGTAATAAATTATAATCACTTAGCAACTAAATCTACACCTTTTAAGACAATTAACAACTAGTCAATCTTTCTCTAAAACAGCAAAAAAAATATGTTTCCAGCAACTAGGCCTTTTCAAGATGAGTTTTCTCTACATATATTCACATGGAGAGCCGCTCCAGGCTAGAGATGGTTTCCCCCTCCCACAACTACAGGCAGCACACACAAGACCCAGCTAACCTCCTGCTCAGTTGAAGAAAATGTAGGATAGCACATTTCCTATCTGCTAGGCTGCTCTCAGCCACAGAACTGCAACCAAACTCGGCAGACCAGGAAAGATTTCAAATTGTACCTGGAGAGTTGCTGGTAAGTAACTACCGTCTCTTCCCTGCATGGCAGTCTAGGTGCACATTCCCTGTCAAGCTGACCCCAGGCACTACTGTAAACATGGTGACAGATGCCAGGAGACAGGTCTGAAAAACTTCCAAATGAACAATTCTAGGTCTGCTGCACTAAATGCAGCAGAGTTCCTGGATACTTTCCCGGATGATTTAGCATTTAAAGAAAATATGGATGGGAAACAGAGCATGTGTCCAGGGTGAAGACGTCCATTAGCAAAGTCAGAGATACAGACTCCAGTCTGCTGTGGCATGTACTGACCAGCAGAGATTTGCTTTGTCTTTCGATGCTTCACCTCTGAACAGAAAGCGCTTGGACCCTGTGCAGGTAAACCAGGAGCACAGCCCAGCGAAGAAACACCACTGTGTTTCTAAGTGGTGTCTAAGTGGTTCAGCGTTCTTCTGATCAACAATATCCCTTGAACTATAGCAGGATGGAGAGGGGGAAAGGGAGAACAAAGGGATTTTAGAGGAGAAAGGAAGTCGAATAGATCAGGATGCTTATGGGTCATGCCTTCAATATCAACTGATCAATCACAACAGTGGTCCTGGCTGGGTTAAGCAGCAGAAAAGAGAAAGGAAGAATATAATGAAATAAAAAGGAGCATATACTGTGATTTGTGATTGTACCTTCAAATCTGACAGATTAGATCTGCTAGAGGGTTGAAACCCATGGAAACACTAGTAGTTCTCTCTGGATACCTGACCAACAGCCTGCTGCTGAAATCCAGGGAATCTTTATGTCAGAGCAGCCGGCTAGTCTAAAGTCTGTTCCTCGGTGTCAAGGAGAAGATTCCTACAGTGTTTTGCATAACTCTTAAGTCTTTCAGACAGCCGAGTTTGAAAGAACTCTTTTTTCAAACGCAAGATCATTAGCCACAGGGAACTCTTGTGGTGGTCCTTTCTTTCACACTCTAAATAACATATGGGCATTGTGCCATCAGCAGCTCTATGGATTGGAAAGTTCTATCTGCTGTGCAGAGAAGGCCAGCCTTCTACAAGCTGACCCTTTGGATGTCTACCAACTTCTCTAAGTTCAATTTTCCAATTTCAGCTACCAGAGAACTCAGGAGAAACTAAATGAAAGTTAGATTTGAATATCCAGTTCTGAAGAGTTATCATGTACAAATGTTAAATTGAGTCCTGCAAATATTTTCAAAATTACAAGCAAAATGTTGTTTCAAGGTGTGAACTATAATTTTGACTCTTGTACAAAAATATTACCATGTAAGCACAATTGATTAAAGTAGATGGCTGCCATAAAATATCTGATTAGCTAACTGTGCATGAAAACAGTTGTTAAGAGAAAACAGTTTGCCAAGATCATCTCAAAGGTCACTATCATTTCAGTAGTCACTCAGGGACTACAGAAGAATCATCTTAAAGATTACAGGAAGCATTCTCTAGAACTTTATATAGATTGGCCTAAGAATTTATGAAGACTGGATTGTAATTAAGACAGCAGTGCTGCATTGCTTGCAAATCATATTTTACTACACAATGACTCATTTCCTCATCTATCTATAGAATTTTATAAGACAAACTAAGTCTTATTTTTAAGTCACTGCAACACTGAACTCCATTAATTAAATTTGAACCTCATTATTGACAAAAAAATAATTTGTCAAGCATAAGCATTCATAGGACATTTTGGTCATTTCCTTTGCAAAGTGCACTCACTAGTACTTGAATTAGATTTGTTCAAAGAACTTCTGAGTGCAGTTAATTAGATTGTAAGATACAAAAGACCTTCTAAAACAGGGGTGTCAAACTCAGGGCTCCCGCCATTCTGCTCCTGCAGCGCAACACGCATCACTCGCTCCACACATGACCGGTGCTGGCAGGAGCGCAGGGGCAAGGAGCTCGGTGTTGCTGCAGGGTGGAAACAAGATGCCAGGCTGGATAAAACAAGGTGGAGGGCTGGATTAGGCCCGCGGGCTGTGAGTTTGAAACCCATGTTCTAAAATAAGCTTGAGCAAAATTGAGTTTTAGGAAGTTATTAAGCATACAATTTCTTTAGGCTTTTCTTTACAGTTGCCATTATTAGCACGAAAGAAAATTCTTAGTGCAAGTAATGATAGAAAACCTGCTGTTTCTACACCAATTTTATGGTCAAATTGATGACTGCCTTAATAGGGAAAGTCTAGCTGTAAACTTAAATCTATATAGAAATCTAAACTTTCCCAAAATTCAAAATAAGCTAGACCCACAATGTTTGTTTCATCACACAAAGATAACAAAGTATCATTACTCAAGCTGAACACAACCCATTATAACATCGTTATTTTCTATTCTTCATACAGGTAGTACACAATATCAAGCAGACTTTTAACTTCTCAATACATCATTTTTGCCTCAATTTTACTGACACTGTTCGTAAAGATGGTAGTGACAGTACTGACAGATTACACTGCACATTGAAAAATGCACGTGAAACTAGCTTAAGTGATATAAAACAGAAATTACAAATGTGACTCAATTCATTCTAATCAGCCAAAAGGGGCAAATTCACAGGATTTTTCATAGCATATACCCTTAATACATTTCCCTAGAAATACTAATGTGTGGCCTTTGCAAAATAAGAAATCTACAAGTCGATATAGTAATAAAAGTCAGGACAGAATTTATGCAAAATTTACATAATAAAATTTAGCACATGTCATTGGGGAAATTCTTATAGGGTAAGACGTACCTGCTAATAAGTAGCATGGGAGAAGAAGCAAACCTGAGAGGTTTCAGCATCCAAGAGGTGCTCTTGGACAAGGTACATTAATTGAGGATTATGGATTTCTGTACTTTGTATTAGCAACAGTTTAAAAATGTAATTTATTTAGTGGCATTCTCAAAATACAGTGCCCTGAGTGTGATTTTTTGCAGAACAGTCCCCTCTTGAGGAGAATATTCTCAAATTAAAAATTCTGGGTAACTCGCATAATCCAAAAATATTTTTAGAAGTCTTACTATCACTTGTTGGAACATTCAGTCATTGCAGTAGGGTGCTGCTCTTGGGAAGCATCAAAATTGTTTCTTGACACAACAAAGTTGGGTGCTGGAAGAAACATAAATGAGTGGTTCCTTCTAAAATCCTGAAGGAATTAGTGTTTAAAAAGTTATTTTGTAAAAAATGTCCATGATATTAAGTAATCCTAAATACCAATTACATTACAGACAACATACTCTTAGTGACAAAAATATGAATTACTGAGAGAACAATGGATTACTTAGACACACAACTTTTCCTATGCTTATGCAATAAGCAATTCCAATTCAACATCCACGGATCCGTACATGCCTTGACACGTGATTGCATCAAGTACTAATGGAATACACGCCATGGAACAGTTTCAGTAATATGCCAGCAAAATGTCACTGATCTGGCCATGGATCTTGACTACATGCTTTAATTTTTTCCATTTTTTTCAATCTTAATTTTTTTTTTACTTATGCCTTTGGTTAAATAAATTAAAAAAAAAAAAGAAGTAAAAAGAACGAAATCAGTATTAAATTCAGAGACACATTAGAACGATACAACACACTCTAAAGTTTATTAGTTGGCTTAAAATCATTCTGTTTCTGAGCTGTATATTTCGTAAATAGAAAGGCAGAATTATTAACATTGCTTAAATGAAAATAAAAATCAGTGAGTCAGGGTCCCATACTACGTGCACATGCACATACCCATATATGAAAGGAAATGCAGTATTTCTTTGCTACTGCCTATGTAAGAATTCCTTATGCTAATGTGAAGATAAAAATAAAAATGTGTTGTTATAACAAAGCAACCTGCTCTGAATCTTGTATCACTGAGCAAATGAGATGACTCACGTACCTTCATTCTGATCCACCTCATGCGAAGAACTAGATACATTATTTTGCTTTAGTCCATTCAGCTACACCGAATGCGATGAAGATGATGTAACAAACGAAAATAATGACTAAAATTATCAGAAAATATTTCAAAAGCACCTCTTGTTCACTTACTGCTCTTCACGGCAGTATCTCTTAGTGTATGCTGTAGTGTATTTTTACAAGTATTAAGTATTGGAGAGTGTTTTCACACCCTAATTTTAGAAGCATTACTTAAGCAACAACGTTAAGATTTTTTTTTTAGCCTAGATAATCCAAAGAAAAAGAAAGGGCTCATCAAAGCAGATATGTAAGACAGGATTTCTGAATCACTCTCTGGAAATGGCTATATTTTCCACTGACTATAATGCAAAACCAAAGGTCATTAGAACTCTAAACTCAGCACTTCAGTTTTAACAGTGGCAGTCTCTGCAAACTACCACAATTCAATAAATAACCACAAGCTGTTTGGAACCAGTTTATCCTTTTCACTACTTAGCATTTGGATCTTGTGACCATAACGCTATTTTGGGACAGGACCACACCTAATAGACTATCCTTGCTTTAGGTGAGCATGAAAAACGTGTGTGTTCTCTCAGCCTGAAATTACTTTCTTAAATGGTCTGTAGTTTATCAGTGTATGGCAGCTGCCCTATGTTGAAAACTGTGTTTTTTCTCATGGATTCCACTTTTGTGTTGTATGCTTCACTTCCTGGCCCTGAAATACTTGCTCTTTCCTCTCGGAAGGCCTTGTATAAAAAGATCATGATCTCATGAGAGATAGTTATGCCTTCAGAGCCCGTAAAACAACACATCTGATTGTCAAATAGGTAAAGTTTTATTCTTTCTTAACACTACTCTGCTCAAATTAGGAGGAACACACACTTCTCCAGGAGAAACCCATATGCAGGATTCACACGCAGTTTTTCAAATTATCTATTTTAAAGAAGTCTTTTCATGAAAAATACTCAAACACTACTTCACCCGGTCCTGTACGGTCACATTCAAGTTTATCTAAGACACTAGTGGAACATAATTTTCCTTGCAAGAGCTCATGCAAGTTTTGACTCAAGCATAATGTGATCTTCGAGGTGCTAGGGTTCTGTTGTGCTTAAAGGTTTACCCAGCTGAGCAAGGACAAAAGTAAAAGTCTCAGTCTGAAATCTTTCTGATCATTTAAAGAAGCCTAAGAAACTGGTTAAACTAAGGTACAAAATTTTATTTTCACAAGTCTGCTATGACTACTTTCAAGAAGAGATTTTTGTTAGCAGCTTGATTCTTTCACAGATAACCTGACTCAAAATTCCTGCCGATGTACCATCTAGGTTTAATTACTTAGTGCTTTCTTAATATCTCCATCTTTGTTCAGTCTCTCACCTATGTTATTGTCCTAAATACTTCCCATTATTACTGGTAATCCATAGATGCATAGATGCATATCTGCATGCCATGTCTTGATTGTACCAATGTTAAGTCCCCCTTTTAATTTCAGCCTGCTTTAATTTATGTTTCTAGCTACTGGTTTTAGCAAGTTTGAAGGGCTTTTTTATGGTTGAAATAGCTTCCTTGCCATTTAAAAGCATTTGCTTATTCTTGCTTTTTAGTTCCATAAATGGAAGTGGCACAAATGTTTTACAAAAATCAGCGAAGCTATCTCTAAGGTTCTTACTCCTTTTAATCATAAAACCCTTTTGCCTAAACAGCCCTATTTATTGCTGAAGTTTAGCATCCATTGAATTTTTCTATCTTTTTTTTGTCTCACGAACAAATGCTGAATTTAGTTATGCTATGGTCAGTAAATACTATAATCTTTCTGAAACAACTTATACTATAGAATAAACTAGTGTTCTGTCCTTTGGCCGTCCGTTCTTTCTCTCAGCTGATTGTTAGATTACTCCAGAACAGGAAAGACAACATACTTCTTGGCCTGTGACATCCCTTTCCCTTGGAATCTGTAACACAATGATTTAAACAGCCTCAGTAAAGTAATTTCAAAATTTTATGGCTATTCTTTTGTTATCATTATACAAAAAAGGTCACAAATTACAGATGGTGAACTACTTTACTGCTATAAGTTTTTAATGTCGCTACATTATTAGAATCATAAAAATGTGAACTAAGAAATTAAACAGACGGGAGATAATTCTGATCCTTAATTACTAAAAATGAGGAAAGAGTTCACTGAAGTCTATTTAAAGTTACACTAATGAGAATGACAGGGAACACAAGCATTCCTTTTTTATTCCTTGTTTTCACAACTTTCACATATCTTCTTTTGTGATCATATCTTACAGTCCTCTTTTGACATTACTGTATATGATTTGAAGTTATCAGTATATGTTTCACTAGGAAAATATGCTGCTAAAAGAAAAAAATCTCTTCTTTTTTGCTCTTAAAAAGCAATGTATGTCCTTAGTTTTGTAATTTTCATTTAAAAATATGAGTGTTCCCTGTTTATGCAAACAAATGGCATGAAAAAGGGCAAAATAGAAGAAAACAAGGTCGAAACGCTCTACTGGCACTGTTGCCTCCAGCAAGAACCAGTTTGACGTCAAGAGATAACACAACGGCAAACACACTATTTTCAGATATGTGAATGCAGTAATAAACCGATACAAAAAAGTGCAATATTCTACTCTGTACTTCATTCCCTCCCTTTATAAGCATTGATATTAACTACTTCTTGATGATTTTAATAATGTTTATTCTGCTTTGTGTTCTTACAATTTGTCAGATATACAGTAAATCTTGAAAAAAGTTGAAAAAGAAAAGCTATTGTCAGTGACTAAAAAAGGGAGGACCAGTTTAAGTCCCTAAACACTCCTAAATCTCACAGCAGGAATTGAAACATCCCTGAACTACAGATATTACTGACTCAAAACACAATCAAATATACCAAATACCTATTAATAAAACAAAATATGGATTAAGCTCTCTTTATTTTATTTATAATAACTAATTCATGGCAATGAGCTACATTTTGGCTTTATTTGATAATAAATGTAATGAGTATAGTACATATTAGTAGAATATAATAATTTGTCCCTTACATTTCTGAATAAATAAGACTGGCATCGAATTTGTTGTCCTGAATATTTGTACTCTCCACTTTTTTTAACAACTCCCTCACGTATTGTATTAAATGAATGACAATGGAAAAGGTAAGGTAAAATGATGACGAAAAGTAAAACCAGCATAAGTCTTTTATAGCCATTGAAAATAAAAAATAAATAAAATTTAAATCCAAAGAAATTGTCAGAATTAAATGTATTGCTGCACTCAGCTAAAACTCTCACAACATTTTAGTTTTACTTATCTTACAACTCCATCCAACTCTCATATAACAATATTTGCAATTTTAGATCAACTAAAACTAATTTTTAAAGACAAATCAACATTTTAATCTTGCATTTCTGAGATAGTCACATTTAATCCAGCTAAAGTTTTTTTGCTGTTTCCCATGCTTCAGGGACAATTATTCTATCTAAGAGCAGTTTCACTCATATTGGAAACAATGGGAAGCATTAGTCATTTTGCAGGAGTGCATCTTTGCCGAGAGCAACTGTGGCTTCAATCCCATTGAGAACAGTAGGAGGTAGTAGCAATTTTGGAAGAAGGAAGTTTTCTCTGGAATGCTCCATAGGAGAACATTATTCACCAGCTCTTGCTGAATGAGAAAATTTCAGTTCTGAAGAATGAACTCAAAAAAAAATCTTCAAGCCTTTAAAAATCTTTTATATGTAGTATTTTAGTATAAAGTATAGGGAATAAGTATTATTCTGTTAAAAAGGGCTTAAGTAAATACTCAAGTAAAGAAATCATATCTTTAGCAATCTACAAATTGTCTAATCTGTTCTCTAGGCAGCACTTTCTAAAGCAAATAGTGACTGAAGAATGCTGCAAAACTAGAGGTGAAAATTATGTTCTTAAGTGGCACTATCATTTGCTTTAAAAACTACTTAAATATGCGCAATTAATAACATGTGAGCTTAATATAAAATGTTCTAAATAAACAAGATTAGATTGAATTGGCACTGGTATTTCCACCTCCTTCTGCCATTGTTTTAAGATTTCTTATGTCTGCTGTTGCAGAAAAAACCACCAGGAATAAAAAAGGCAGAGAAAACCCTTCAGATGCTGTTAATCACTGAAGGACACATCGATTTAACAGACTGACCTAAAACACGAGCCATGGCCTTCATTTTTTTAAAAATACAGAACTACATGATTTTTCAACAAAGTTGCTAAAATAATTTTTGAACATTCCTGATTCAGAGTATGAAAACACAATCTGGAGTTCATGAAAAAAAATTACACAAAAATCACTGAAATTTCAGATTAACAATTATTTTAATGAAATCTAATTAATCCATTGAATCCTGACCAAAAGTTGTCACTAGAAAACAGCATGAAAGCTCTTACAAAGTATTGTCGTATTTCTATACTACACACAGTAGGTTATTATTTCCAATAGCTCACATAACAAAATATCACCAGCAGCACAGCATACACACTTTGCACTAAAAATTAATTACCTGTAGAAGTTTCCCTACTAATATGATATAGTGGGATATTGACCACATGTTTCAGTAACTCCCTTGATCTTCGTGCAAGAAAAGGGTCTTACTAACTCTATGCAACTGGGTTGTTTTCTTCTTTTTTCCTTTCTCTGACTTGGCACAATCATTACTTATAACAGATCCTGGAGGCCAATTTCATCTGAATAGTAACCATGCACAGCAGACTTTTAAGAAGAAATAGTGATGCATAATTTCAATTACATATAATTTTAATGATGTAAAACTGTATTCTCACTTCAGAGTTCAGGGTGTGTTTTCAAAAGACGCATAGCGTTCATAAGAAACTTTTTTAACAGAAATTGCAAACCTGGATCTGGAGATAAGAAGACAGAATACAAAACTTCCGGAGTACTATTCTAAAAGAGAAGAGTTTAAGTTTAACACATTTTATTTTTTTTTAATTATTTATTAAATATTTCACGTAATGATAAATAAAATAGTCACAAACAGCGGCATAAAAATGGTTAGCACAAGTTCTGTTGAAAAATTCAAAAATTAATTATGCATAATTTCAAATAAAAGAGAAATCTCTGAGGGACATGCTAATGAACAGTTACATGAAATACCATAATTTCCACACCATAGCATAAAAACATGAAATAGTAGAAAAAAATGTGGAAATTATTTTTTTCTATTTGGAAAAGAAAAAAATATATAATATATATTTCATATATATACAAAATATCCCAAAAGCATATTGCCCATTATAATGTATTTGGCTTAGTATTTTCTATAAAACCACCAAAAGAAAAATGAAGACAGATAGCCCTACTGTAGAACTTCTGTGACAGAAGCTGATGAAGGCTGACTTTTCTCTATCTGCCTAGGACTGAGTAGGATAATATGCAAATGCACCTCTCTCCCCTACTTAGGAACCAGGTACTCTTTTCAAACCCCGTACCTCAATTAGCAGAGAAACACCAAAAAATGTCAGTTTGTCATTTGTTTTTTTAACCTTAAGACAGGCCTTTTAAATTAAGCAATTCCATGCTACCAATAACTGTCTATTTATTGGAAATATGTGAAAAATTTTGATTAAGTTACCTTTGGAAATATGTGAACACTAAATAAACTCATATCCCTTTTCATACAAAAAATATAAGAATACCAGTGTAGAAAAGAGTGGTTTTTGACTATATTAGCAGATACAGCTGAGAGTTTAAAACCAGTCAAGTTCTATATGAGAAGGAATCAAGTAATGATTTTTAAAGACTATAATAAACAATTAAAATCAACTATATAAAGGGAAAATGTAATACAACAAGAAGATCAACATAAAATTGTTCAGTGCATATAATTACACTAATTTCATTGAGAAATTGTATTTACTTGCTAAGAAAGAAATAAGACTAAAACGCAATTGTATAAAGTGACACCACAAAACTTTCTTATTCAGTCTCACTGAATACGGAATTATAGCACGATAATATTTTAACTACTTCAAAAGAAAGGCCATCAAGTTCTAATTTAAAACATCAATAAAATAAAACATGCAATTTTCATACTTTGTACTTGTCAGTGTGCAACAAAAACATTTGGCTATTATAAGAAGCCTTTTGAGTTGTGATGTACTGGTTTGATTGATCTAGGAAGGGAGGTCAAATATACCTACCTGATACTGTTACTAAATTCTTTTGCAAATTTACAAAAAAAATCCCACACTATGGATTGTGGATCAAATTAATTTCTCAGGAATGTCTGAAGATTTACAATGTCCTCACTTCAGATTCACTCAAAGGTGGTATTTCAATAGATCAGAGAGGGAGATAGTCTGAAACTATGAAAATAAAGACAGAAGAAAAGAGCATCCAAATATATCTTTGAGAATGAAAGAATTATATATTTGAGATGAAAAATTTGTTTCTGCATGCCAAAGCCCATTTTCCTTATTTCTCTTTTCCCTAAAACCAATGTTTTCAGAAGTATCTCAATTATTAGCAGCCTATGTCTTGATATACACAAACGTAGGTACTTCTTTATGAATGGTTACCCAATAAAGCTCAAAATGAAATCTAAAATACCTCAAGTTGCTCTGGTGTAAGACATCTAATACAAAGCACATAGAAATTTAGATCAGTATTATAGTAGACATGACAAGTTCATTTTGACAGATTGTTATCTGACAGAACCAACAGGAATCAACTTTTTCTTCTTCAAGTTCTCTAGTGTACCAATGATCTTTTCCACTTTAAATTCTCTGTCAGCCTTTGGATATTTTTCAAATCATGGAAAACATTCCAATCTAGATCCCGATCTAAAGTTGTCACACGTTGACAAGCTAAACAAAGAAAAACACAGCAGCAAACCTAATTAACCTAAAGGAAATACTTTATTTAAATATATTAAAAGATGTAATAGTGATTTTAATCTTAATTTTGTTTATAAAGTTAAATTTCTAAGTAAACGTTGGTTTTGAAGATCAAATTTTGAAATTTGAAAAATTTTCAAAGGAGACTTTTTGATGTAAAATGACATAGAAACATTTTTCTTCCATCCAAACTAGAAAATGCACCCAAACTAATGTTTTCCACAGAGAATTCCATCTGTGTAATTGCTGTAATTTCCAATGCAGAATATTTTGACAAAAAAAAATCCCAAGTTCTACATTTAGGGATTCCTCCCTGTTTAGATTGTTCTTCAGAAATACTATTAAGAATAGACCAGACTGGTCA
This sequence comes from Tapera naevia, assembly GCA_033556795.1. Classification (NCBI taxonomy): domain Eukaryota; kingdom Metazoa; phylum Chordata; class Aves; order Cuculiformes; family Neomorphidae; genus Tapera; species Tapera naevia. Next base: position 16,501,910 of record JAUMJJ010000246.1, read on the forward strand.
AATCAGCACAAGATCCAGAAATTCTTCTTTGTGACACAGACAGATAACAAGAAACATTTCTGATTTTCCACTCCAAAACCCCCTGGAGTTCCAGGAATAATAACACCTGCATTTTTCAAAAAAAAATGCTCTTTCTGTCAGCAGTAAATCATGAAGCAGGGAAGAATTACAATATACAAAACGAGCAGATGCCATTGCCATATTCCCTGGAGGTGATATTGAGGTAATGGGGATAGATTAGATGACCTTTGGAGCTCACTTCTAACCTTATATCCTACAGACTATGATATCTTCACCAAGTTCCAGAGAGAAGGCAGATAACAGCTGATTTCTTTTGGGAAGGTATTAGTTAGACTACAACCACAACACAACCGCTGCAAGAATAAATGGATATATCATTCCCCATAACAAAACTACTGACATTTCAAGGGAGTCACAGAAAAACCAAGCAACGCATTTCAGACAAGAGCAGAAAGTAATGACTGATGTCAGTGATGAACACCTGAAATATTGCGTCGTGTTCAAGTTGCTTAACTGGTACTGGTTATTAACTTTTGGTTGAGAGAATGATGCAGTTTGGGGATTTGTAACTTTTCAGTAGTTTAGTTTTCAGATGCCTGAAAAGGCTTACAAAAGTATATGTTTTACCAAACAGCATAATTACTCATTCCAGCACAGCAGATGCAGAGTATGTGACCAACATATCTCTGATGTTGACTTTGGACTCTGTGCAAGCTCCCTCCCAAGGTTGCTGTAGAAGCATTTTGTCTATTGAGTGAAAGAAACACTACTTCTGTCTTTAGAAGTTTAACAGAGTTTAGTGACCTGGCTCTGGCTAGACATACTCTGGACACTCCTTACAACCCCTGTCTACAAAATCCGTGATCCTGGAAACTTACTTGAATGTAATTCTCTGTGAAGACATACTTTCTCTCTCCAGGCTGATAAACCAGTCTTGCCCAAATTGGAACGACTTTCTCCTCCAGATAGCAAAGAGTCCTTGTAAAGGTATGGGCAAGCGAAGGAAATAGCTCCAGAGGCTGTCACTTTTAGGAAGATGCAATGCAATTGAATTTATATGCCTCTGAAATTGTTTTTAAAGTGGGAAGCCTGTAGGAAATTTAATTGTTCCTTGTTTAAATCACAACTGAACACAGAAAAGTTACACTGCCCCAAAAGACTTACACTGATTTTGTTTCAGTTTATTCACTGGAAAATTTATTATATTTTCTGTTTAGCAGTATTGCATTAACCATAAGACTAATACGGTCCAGAAATATTTGTGGTTTTGAACAGCTTTATGACACTTTAATTGTAACATCTTTTTATATAAGACTGAATAGATAAGCTAACATCTCTATACTCTACTGATATGATTGATAGTAATAAATTATGATAAGATAGAAAAACTGCAAATAGAGATAAGGCTTTTGCATGGCAGTAAAGAGAAATGCCATTTCTGCCCATTCCAGCACAGCTGAACCAGTTGTTGCCAGAAATGTAGCTTGCTTTCTTTTGTGGCTAATGACTTGTATGCTGCTTAGGCCATCAGTGACCATACAAGATATTTTATAATTATACAGATGTTTATTAATACATGAAAGTTTCTAGAAAGGTGACTTGATTGCTTAGGAAGATCAACTGATACACATGCATGCCAAAGAAAACTTGAAGCCTTATTCAGGAATTTATCACTCTATTTCAGTGACTCATGACCATACAATTAATATCCTCACTTAAGACATTACAAAAAGCAAAATACATACAGCCTGAAACAAAGACTTATTTACGAGGTATGGTAGTCTACATGTTTGTTAACTGTGAACTGCTGGAATTAAAGTAGTACCTTCCTCAGCAATACTAAAGGACATCATTTTTGCTAAAGCCATCTTGGTATAAAAGTAAGGGGACAGAAGGAAAGTCACTCAGGGCAGAAAGCTCACAAAACACTCTGGTTTAGATTAAATACATTGGCCAGCCTGATGCAAAGGCAGACTGATGAGGAGGAATGTTACTAATTGAAGTGAGGAGCTGCTGTGCAATGGTTTTACCTTGTAGCCTATACCACTCCCTATACAAAAGTAATGTAGGCTACATGTGTTTGAACCTGACTCTTCGGAACTAGATTGATTCCCAGTCTTCAGGTCTTCACGATGCTGTCTGTTGTGCAGTCCATTTCCCTGATTTTCTTTTCAGATTTGCTATTTTTACTGCAGATCTTAGATCTACCTGGACTAGTGCAAAGCATTTGATACTGTCCCACATGATATTTTTCTCTCTAAATTGAAGAAACATGGATGACAGATGGATTGGCTGGATGGTCGCACTCAAAGAGTTGTGGTCAATGTTTCAAAGTGGAGAACAGTGATGAGTGGCTTTCCTCAGTGGTTGGTATTGGGACCAATGTTGTTTAAAATCTTTTCTGGAGGCAGGGACAGTGGGAGGAAGTGCACCCTCAGAATGTTTGCCGATGACACCAAGCCATGTGCAAGGGCCTGCACAGGGGTCGGGGCAATCCCAAGTACAAATGCAAGCTGAGTGGAGAACGGATTGAGAGCAGCCCTGAGAAGTACCTTCAGGGTGCTGGTGACAACATGAGCTAACAATGTGCACTTGAAGCCTTTCTAAGCCAATCATATCCCGGGCTGCATCAAAAGAAGTGTGAGCAGCAGCTCAAGGGATGCGACTCTGCCCCTCTACTTTGCTCTCATGAGACCCCACCTAGAGTACTGTGTTCAGCTCTGGGGCCCCCAACATAAGGAGGACATGAATCTGTTGGAGTAAGTCCAGAAGAAGGCCACAAAGGTGATCAGAGGGCTGAAGCACCTCTGCTATGAGGCCAGGCTGAGGGACTTGGGGTTGTTCAGCCTGGAGAAGAGAAAGCTCCGGGGAGAGCTTACAGCGTCCTGGCAGTACCTGAAGGAACTTTTTTACAATGGCAGGTAGTGATAGGACAAGGGGGAATGGCTTTAAACTGCAAGAGGGTAGATTTGGATCAAATAAGGGGAAGAAATTCTACCCTATGAGGCACTGGCACAGGTTGCCCAGAGAAGTTTTGGATGCCCCCTCCCTGGAAGTGTTCAAGGCCAGGTTGGATGGGGCTTGGAGCAACCTGGGCTGGAGAAAGGTGCCCCTGCCCAGGGCAGGGGGGTTGGAACTGAATGATGTTTAAGGTCCCTTCCAACCCAAACCATTCTTTGATTCTGTGTTGTACGCTCATACTCCCTACTCACATGCAGAAAGACTCTATTCATTCCAAGTATCACCGCACACTTTTAAGTTATAGTCTCCAAGCCTTGAAACTACCTTGTTATCTTACTTATTCTCAGCCAAATAAATAAACTTTCAGTGCTTATTATTTCAATATTGCTTCCAGGGAAAACAACACCTGCCCACTTTCTTTATTACAACTCTTTAAAGTTCATGCCAAGCCCCCAACAGAAAAGACTCTTCCTACACGTTTGACAGCTTCTTGTTTACAAAGCACATCTTGCATCACTCTACAGCTATTTTCAACCATTTACTTCCATCCAGCTTATGAGAAATAGCAGTTCCCATGACCCTAAATCATCTGTTGATAATTATGCAGTGCCATGCTTGCTTCCCTACAAATATGGAACTATGTAGCTCCTTTAATACCATTTTATATCTTCATTTTTAATCTTCTTTTAAACAATGTCAATAGGTTGCAAATTGTTGTCTCATAAACGTCATCTGTGTAATTTACCAGTTTTAAGTAGGGATCAGAGTCTTAATTCCATGTCCTTTTTCCAATAGCCACTTTATCATTTCACTGCTGTATTCAACAGCCCTATGGACTAAGTGTACAGGAATGAGAGATGCAAACCCAGCCAACAAGTTACTTAAACTCATGCCTGCTAAGCTGAAGCCTTTGTCTGACATTGATAACCCTACTGAAATAAATCTTTGATATGTACAAAGATTTGCTTAGCTACATTATCTTCTGGGAAACTGTCTCAGGGAAGAATAGCACAAGTCCTACAAATAGTCTACTTCCTTCTAGGAAACACACCCAAGTGCATGCATACCCCTTTTTTAGGTGGAAGATTGGGGACAACAGCAATTTCTTGTGTTAAAAATTTGTCTTTTTTGGCAATTTGGATTTTTTTTGTTAACATTTGTGACAAATATTGACAACTGCTTTACAGTTACTGTTAACGTGAAAATAAAACATCTCTAGATAATCTCTAAGATTTATCTATTTGCAGATAATTTTCAGATATTAATAGAACACTTCAGAGAGAGCTAGTTGATTATAAATGAAAAAACCCACTTAGGTCAAAAAATTTGCAATGCACTGAATGGAAGGCCACACCACAATGAGCCTTGATCATCCCCCATTGGGTCTTACCTTAAGCTGTTATTCTGGTATATAGCCGAAATTTTATCAATGATCAGAAAATAGCATTTTAATCAAAATAACATGCATAGGTTAACATATACTTTTTTGCATGTTATTTTGCTTACATACACTAAAAATGTACATACAAACCTCTCAATTTACCTTAGCAATTTTTCTGAAATGCTATATAATGCATGACTGAAACCAAGAAATCTTCTATTAATGCATATTAACAGTACATATTAAATAGTGATTTAAAAATGATTGCTCTATGCTCACAGATTTTAACAGTGTATTGCCAGGCTTAGATAATACTGACATAAGCTCAGTAGTTAGCCCAAGCTAATGCCAACCTACACAGACAGGAATTCAGGGCAATCATCCAGCTTCAAAGGAAGACAGATGCGGAAGAATTTTGCCTGCCAAATTAGTATTGTCCCTGATATGAGCATATGAGAAGACACCCTGATGACATGGATCACCTTTATTCTTCTAAAGAGCTTCTCTGTCAATGAAATTCTCTCTGCCAGTTACTGATGTTGCATTTTATACAGCTATGCAGCATAAATTAACAAAAGTAGAGGAGAAAAAATACAAGCCACAATGTTTAGCTTTCAAAATAAAACAAAATTTCTGCATAATGAGGGACGTCACTAGCTTTCTATACAATGTAACTCCTCTCTAATGAAGCTTAATGCTCCTGGAGCTAAGGACTGGGATATTTTTCCTATTTGAAAAGTGATGCCAAATACATTGTTCTGTTTTTAAGTAACAGATATTTTAATAATATACAGAGGATTTTACTTCTATGCTCATTTACTGAGGACATTGTGATTAAACTGTGCAAACAGTAAAGCAAAATGGAAGTATATTGTTCCAGAAGAAGATTTACAACATATCCTCCATATATCAAAAACCTGCACAAGAAAGGCTTTTCACAATGTTTTTCTGGATGTCAAAAATAATCCAGCCAAGCTTATGATTAATTTTCACACAAGATGTTTCTAAAAGATTAAAACAGTTATGATATCCAAGGTGTGAAAGTTAACTTAGTTCACTCACAACAAATCTGCCTTAAAATGATGTAATCTAGTACTGAGTCTCCTAATTGCTTAGATTTTGCCACAGGCCATAAATGTGTCAGTTCTCTCTTCTTGATTGCTACTGCAGTACAGTGATAAAAGAAGTAGAACACAAGTGGCTGTCTGATGCGTTGGTTACCAGTCACAAGTGTTAAAGGTAGATTAAAAGTTGTTGAAAGGTCATATTTGCAATTGAAGTGAACTAAAGAAAGACGATACTGGTCTTCACATAATATAGCTCAAGCTTTAAAAGTTTAATATGCAAGAGGATGCTATTATATCCTCTGCTTTAAGAAATGCAATTACTTAATAACAATCAATCTCTTTCTTCCACTACACATAAACTGATACAAACAATTAAGGAAAACTTAAATAGACAGCAATGTCTGGGCAGACGGTATACAACCTCAGTACTTGTCACAAATAAAAGAATTACAACTCTTAATGTACAGTTGATGAGCACTATGAACTCTGAACTTCTAACGCTTTTCTGATAACATAATAATTTCTTTTCCTGCAGTTCTCTCTTTTACAAACTAAACAAACCTCTCTGCCGGAATCAAGGTTTTATAGTGTTGAGGCAAAATCCCGGTCCGTTGTTATCAGTGTTTCAAACTGATAGTGCTAGATCAGTGTTTTTGAGTTAAGGTGCTCGAGAATGTTGCCACTCCGGACCGCCGTCACATGTTCAAATATAAACCACAGTGAGAAATCTGTGATTTCCAGTGTACTACTACACACTACTATTCTATATGCTACACTCAATCTGTTCAGACCAGTGATATCCCATTAATAGGAGGTATGAGGTTTTCTTTAAAATAAAAACCAGCATTACCTACATCACAGCCAAGTCGGGAAGAAAATGATCCTAAGTAGTCATGGATAGCAAACAATATGGATCAACATCTTAATGGGTTCCTCGCTATTGTGTGCAACAGACAACCAAGTTATGCCGGAGAACAGCATGACTAAGCCCCATGAGCTCCTGTCGCTAAAGTGGATGGGAGGAAATAATTCTGTCTTCTCATTAGGGATTGGCATCATGTAACATATATCAATAACATGAAACTGCTAGTTCTGAAAATTCATGGAATTCCTATAACCGTATTAAAATGTCTTACTTGAAAAATCACTAGGAGAGTAAACATAGGTAAGTGACACATTAAACCTCATCTTGAAAGACAGAGATTGATTGAAGAACTAAAACTCAGAGTTTAGAGTCAAGCTATCATGATGTTTTTAAAAGACTGGTTTCACAACATGAAAATCAGAGTGAGAAAATAATTTGGACACAGAAATGCTCACAGGAAATGAAGGTTCCTTAGGATTCTTGTTTCTAATGCCATAAAAAGATTTTTTTCAAATCTAGGAAAAATAAACATTAGATTAAAAAGAAAGGTTAAAAAATTAATATTTCAAGAAGGTAGTGAAGGTAGGAAACGGATCAAGTTTGCATGAGAACCAAATAGATACAAAAAGAAATCAATTGTTGGAAGATTAAGGATAATTTAAATGAGTTTCAAGACATACTAGCAACAACAGAGGATCTATAAATCGTATCCATCACAAATCATGCAGAAGAGGTTGAAAAGTTCAATAAATAATTATTTTCTGCATTTGGGAAATAAAGCAGGATAACCTGCTCTGATCAAGTAATCAGGATGCAGTTCCTTTTCAACAGTATCTCAGGAAGATATTCAACAGCTACTACAGTCAGATATTTTTCAGTCAGTATATATATGGCCAACTTGCAGCTACGAGTTTTATGATAGCCTACCAGTTCCTTGCACAATTAATGCTTTTAACATATCTCAAAATACAGCAAAGTTCCGGAAGGCTGGATGAAAACTAGTACTATATTAACAATCAACAAATAGCAAATGAAATAACACAGGTAGCTCTGACAACTTGATACTGGTCCTGGACACAGTAATGGAATGTCCATTACAAGACTTTGATTAAGAAGAAATTAAAGGAGGATACTATAATTAATGCCAGTCAGTATAGGTTTATGGCTAATAAAAATTGTGCTGATAAAGCTTCTGTAAAGCAACAAATATTGGGATTCTAAAATTATCCTGACAAAATTTACCATGGCACAAACAACTAAGGTCTCAAAATGGAAGTTCCTATTGAGAGCAAGTATTTCTCCTAAGATCCTGGGGTGGTATATTTTTGACCTTACAACATTTAACATCTTCAACTGAAAACATGAAATCATTACAAATAAAAAATTTCCAGATAGCTTAAAAGCTGATGTAGAGGGTAATCTTGAAGAAGATAGTTCAATGGCATAGTGTGGTCTGGATTTCTTGCTAACCTAGATGCACTCAAGCGATCTGTGGTTCAATACCACCAAATGTAAACTCACACACCTAGGAAAACTTCTGTAAATGCTCTGCGATGGGGGACTCAGTTCTCCAAAAGGTTAACGTGTTTTTGCGGAGAGAATACTGCCTGCAAAAGAAGGCACTACATTTCCTTTGTAGTAAATATAGCTGCTAGTAAGCACTAGCATCATGGCTGAGTATGCAATTCAAGAGGTTTCAGAGAAGAATTAGGAGATTTATTAAATAACTTTTTAAAGGAAAATGTAAAAGGAGATCTATTAATATTGCTTATAAAGCAAGAGGTGAGGAGGGAGTCCACTGAGAATGTACAATCACCTACACAGAGAGAAAACTGGTAACAGAGGTCCCTAACTGAAAAGACAAAGTTTTAACAAGATTCATCATCTGGAAGCTGGAACTAACAAACAAACAAAATCAAATATGAATTTGTCAATAGTGAGACAGTAACTTCCAATTATTTTGGTAGGTTGTATAACATTTAAAATTTCATTAACATTTTTGAAGATGCTTTGATTTTCTTCAAAGAAACTCAGGAAATTCCCAGTCCTAGAGGTTTAAACAGGGAGTTGAACCGATTGTCCACAAAATTTTCATAAAAATCTGAACACATAGGAAGGCAGCATGGTCCAGAAAGCAGAGGCCCAGATTAACAGACAGAACAACCCACCACTTTTAGCACAGTCTAAGTGACATTGTCTCAGTCAATTCAATATTCTGGTCCCACACTTGCATTCACAATTTGGAGACAACAGTGCGTGTAAAATGTTATGTATGTACAACTTTCCTATTTGTAACTAATACTCTGGCCTCGTGAATACTTGAATTGGTCCAAAATGCAGCATCTCCTCTCCTCAGAACCAATACTTCCACCAAAAATAACATTCATCTATTAAAATGGTCACATTCATATCCAGACCCCATAAATAAATCTTTAAAGTATTTTATGGAAGAAACCAAAGAAATGCAAAACATTATTCCTTACTCTTTCTCTAGTGGTCCAAATCTCTACTAAACAACTGTATTTTTTCTCAGTAATAGCCGTCATTTAACCATTAAACTAGGAAATATCTTACACACACAGAGCTCTTTCTGCATAATAGATGAGTGATCATCACGCCATTTTTCATTTTAAAGATTTACAAATCACTTACAATGGCTTAAACCAGGAAAACTATGGTCCATACACTAATCCATGACGATTCTGCAAGTCACTGATCTTCAAAATTTTACTTATCATGGCCTGCCTGCCTCTGACTATAGTTGCATACATTTTGGGGTTAATGCTTATTGGATCACGGCACGAAATATTTCCAATATCAGATTAGGATAAAGAATAGATAATACTTATTGTAAATATTATTGCTCATAAACATGCAACATTTAAAATGTAATTTTACCAGGGTAGATAGATGTTCCTTTGTTGGCCTTTTTTTTTTTTCTGACCTGGGTATGATTTTTGTTTACCATAGCAGCAAAAAGTGATATTTCACAGTATCACAGTATCACAAGGTTGGAAAGGACCTCTGAGATCATCAAGTCCAACCTATAACCTAACACTAACACCAACACTAACACCAACCATTATCTAAACCATGGCACTCAGTGCCTCATCCAGTCTCCCTTTAAACGCCTCCAGGGTCGGTGACTCCACCACCTCCCTGGGCAGCCCATTCCAATGGCCAATCACCCTTTCAGTGAAGAATTTTTTCCTCATATCAAGTCTAAACTTACCCTGATGAAGCTTAAGTCCATGCCCTCTGGTTCTGCCACTGGTCACCTGAGAGAAGAGACCAACCCCTGCCCGAGAAATTTCCTTTGAAAAATAATGTCATTCCTTGGAGTATTAGTTGATTTACTTTAAATGGCAGTCAGCTGTCTGTTACTCTGCTTGTGATTCTTAGAATAATGTCGAAAAACTGCACGTGATTGCCTATTTTTTTTTTTTAAATCATCATTCCTAAGGAGGAATAATTCTTACTGAGAGAAAATAGTAGTCGAGAACTTAAAATTCAAAGAAATGGTACCAATGTTTTCAAAACGAATGCTTGACATGAGGTTCTAAATATAGTTTAAGTACCTAATCTGGTGGATAAACATGGATTTAGATGTAGGAGTTCAACCTTAGGTACTCAGAAGGAAATATTCTAGCTATAACCTTTAAATGCTGACTGTTTCATATCAACAAATATTAAAAGTTACAGGCATGCTAATTTTAAAACCTACATGTTGACAGCTTCAACTTATTTCTAGTAACAGTGTTCTGTTTACATTAAGGTACAAATTTAAAGCCAGCTAGCTTATTTGATTTTTATTTCTTTAGCTCCTTCTACAACAGACTAGCTGCCAATCCACAGCAAAAATGTCTTTAAAGTATCACATAGTTTTAAAAGAACAGCTCCATCATGATATCCTGCTCACTTGCTTCAATAGCCTAGGGCAATTAAATTATGGCAGACCTCATCTTAATTCCTATCCCTTTCTCCTTTTCCCTTTTTTTTCACATCTATCACAACCTATTTGAATTAAAATCAAAGATTACAAAATGTTCACAAGACTGTACAAGCTGAATACACCTTTCCTAATTTGAAATGGTCTCAAAACCATTGTAATGTTTGTACAGGTGGGATTGGAACTTGCCATCCAGAGCTTTGGAAATCAAATGCTGAATAAATTCTTAAACTTCCTAAGTGTTTTACGTTATCAATGGCCACAATGAAACAATGTCACTTAATACAGATCAAACATAGGTAAAGACATTTTTTAGCAACAACTGCTTAGAGCAGCAAAAAAAAGAGAAAAACGTAGCCAGAATCACTGAGAGCCGTACTGCTGAACACTGCAGAAGTCTCCTTCAAATAAATATTTCAAACCTTTATATGAATATTTTAAGCATGACAACTACACATAAACACACAGCCAAAGTGCTCAAATACACTCAAGAAAGACTATTAAGTCATCAACCTGCTCCTGACAGGATCCACTGAATATGGCAACATTGAGAAGTCAGGAGACAGTTGGAATCATTTCAAGACTGCTAATTTAACTTGTCTTAAAACCAACCAATGCTCAACGTGTCATCATCAATGTCATCTCATCGCAGTCTGAAAAGCCTTCGACCTAAAGCAAAAAGGTCCCCAAGTGCCACCCTTCTTGTCTACTGGTTGAAAATCTAATTGGTTCTGCTGACAGGCTTGGGAATTGGTAGGAAGGCTGTTCAGTTAATCTCCAAGGGCCAGCAAAGAGCTCAGTATCCATCTCTGAGCTTTGCTCCCTGGCTGTCGTAAAATGACTCTGATGGTAGTGCAAGCTCTTATGCTTCAGCTGTCTTCTGACTTCTGTTAAGTCAAATTCAATAAAGTTTGTCACTCAATAATCTGAGAGCTACCCAACAAAACCTCTTTGATCAATAACAGCTTGCCTGCTTGCACCAAGGAAGGTGACCTATTAAAGATTAAAAACACACCTGCTGCTTGCAGCACAGAACATCTTTTTTTACTTTTAAATAAAAATTCATCCATTAAAATGAGTTTAACTGCTACAACTATATATAAATATTACATGCCAGAAAGCTAAAATAAGATTAAAAGAAACATTTTAGCTATAGCACAGTGCTTTTGTTAAATTTGAGTCATTGCTTTTCTTAGAATCAGAAAGGCCTCATCCAGAAAGGCCTTCCACCACCCACATGTAACTTTTACTTTAGTCTTCTCTATATGCTCTACCTTTTTTTGAATTTTCTGCCTGCTATTAGCATACAGCTCTGCTTTAGTGACAGACCAGTAATCTAATTTGTTTCTACCTATTTGCTTATGCTAGAACTCAAATATTCATACTGCCAGGAAATGCAAATTAAAATTTGAAGTATAAACATCTTCCCTTCTGTTTGAGAAATTTCCTTGAATTGCAGATCTACTTTATCAGAGGTTATGACTAACGTGTTCTTTACAAAGCCCCAAAATGAAAAACTATAGGCAAATTGAACTGCATTGCCTAAAGAATTGCAAGTGCACTTTTATTTATGTGTTCTACATATGTTCTCCACGTGTAAGGCAGAACTACATACAGCAAGTACTTTAAATAAATATTATAAATTTAGAAATATTTGATAGTTGTACATTTTCATAAATATTATTGTGTTTATTCTATAGGGAGTACTGCAGTTAAAAGTAGATATCCACGTTATTTTTCAAAGTGCACAGAACTTCCAGATTAGGTCACCTGGAATCGGCTGTTTCACTGTCAGATTTATTCTTAATTATCAAGTATTAGTTGAGATACTTTACCTAGATGTTTTACAAAAAAAAAAAAACAGCAGAAGGATACTGGTAAACAAATCGTGCAATTAAAGGAGTAGTTCTTATTAATAAATCACTGAATGAGAAATCACATGTAAGTAAAACTGACTGAACCATAAGTATCAGTTTGGAATGGATTATCAATCTCCCAGAAAATCACGGAGTCCCTCAAAGCAAATTCAAGATGCATGATGTAAGCAGTGTATCTCTTGATTGTCATGCTTTGTTTAATCTAGTGTCCTTCATGCATTCATTTAAGTAAGTAAAAAAGCAGCCAGAGGATGACACGACATTTCAAAGCAGCTAGGAGATATGGATCTGTAGCTTCAATCAAAATTAAATAAATGTGTCCCCAAATTCTCTGAATTGTTTAAAAAACCCAAGACAGCAATTCTGGAAAATATTTGGATGAGGTTTACACTGTCATTACTTCCTAAAAAAAGTAAAAAAACAGTCTATGGATGCTCAGGCTAGGCAAATATAAACCAAGAATTACAGTTAGGTGAAGCTATTTCAGTATCTGAAAAGAAGTCTGAATTTACTAACTTACACCACCAGACACCAAGCAATTACAATAAACAAATCCCTGACCAGAAACATCAGAGAGATTCAGTAATGACTATTTGTAAAGAACAAAGTGCTTCTGTAGTTTCGCAAGGTTTCTCTTCTCTCTCCTCCTGAAGGGGCCCAACAGGTAGATATCACAATGTAAGGTGCTTTGCTGTCAGTTAAGCCACTTTTTTTTGCAATGATAAGGCTACAGGTTCTGAGCTGTCAGGCTTGTCTGTCCAGAAACACTGAATTCACTCTAATAAGGTCAATGCCTGGGGTGTGGGTAGAGGACGGCCTCACAACAGTGCCTCAAAAAAAATTATTTACGCAGACTACGTTTTCTGACTAATAAAATCTTAGCAAACCCAACCTAAAACACTGAGATGCAAAGCCTAAGACATAGGTAAAGGCAATTAACAACCAAAACTGTCTCGTGATCATTTCAGCTGTAAAGTCTCTTGTAGAAAAAGAATCTGATATATGTTCACATCTTACTGTTACAAGGACTACAGGAGATAATCAAGACAAATGCTTTCATCATACATAGCAAAATCTGTACATTGTCTACAGAATATCCTAAAAAATACATATATTAGACTCTAACAAATACTGCACAGAAAGTTCAGTTAAACAATGCCTACCAGTTACATGCCAGTTCAGTGGGAGCAGTCAACTAGACTTGTTCTGCTGGGCTCTCAGCAGGAGCCACCAGACTCTCTTTATCGTTTCCAACTATCCAAAATCGCCAGTAGGCTACACCAAAAAAATCACTCTTCTTCTGAATGACCCTTCAATTGTCTGAAGGAGTAAGACGCATCTGAAGAGCAATATGGGAAAGAAACAAAAGATCTACAGAACTTCCCTTTGCACTGTGGTCTTCCACCTCACACGCCTATTTCTAGTAGCCACAAGTGGTCAGCCTGGCTCCTGTCTTTGAATATCTGTTCATATTTATCAGCTACACGACATACAGTTTTGATTAATCAGTGTTTTCTTTTCCATGTTGGAAAGGCAGAATTGTGTTACGCTTCAAAGCTATGACAACGCTGGGGAACTTATTTATGCCCTGGGGATGCATCAAGGGTCTGTGCAGAGGATCATTTATATCTGGATCTCCATCTAAAGAAGTTCAATGGTGAGCAGTTATTGATGAAGGAAACTATAATAAGAAACTGGAAGGTTAAGGTAGCTAGATGTCATCTTTGAATACCGGATGGTATCAGTGCTTGCATATGGTGTGATAGTTGGTAAATGATATTACTTAATGTTCTTCTTCACAACAAATAACTGTTATGAATAAAGTACCTATCTGTGGCCTCATTTGCGAAGTTGCTTGGCACTTGTAGCTAAATAAGAGGAAGCTAGACAAAGAACAAATAAAGTGTTGTGGAACGCTAAGTAGCTTAAAAAAACACACCTTACACATGTCAGCTTGGGCATTCAAAATACAGGCTGGCACTTTTCTCTATGGCTTATTCCTCTTTTAATAATGTCATCTCACCTCACAGGGGCTTTGTGAAAATTAATTAATTACGGTTTGTGAGGCATTCAGATGCTAATGATAGCTACAATGGAAAGAAAGCCTATGGAGAAATTAATAGTTTTGAATTCAATGTAATGATTGAATGTGAACACCACATGTGGGTCACATATTGGCCAATAAGAATAACAGAAAACATGAATAGCGGCTCATTCACTGATCTTTGTGAGTATGTACACTGAATGAGAGAGGAGGCCTGTGGTAAAAAAGGTAATATATCTGCAGATAAATAAAAATAGTACTCTAATACAAAAACCTGAAATGCTGAGATGATAACTTACAAATGGAACTGCCTCATTTCTCAGCTTTTAAACAGAAGATTTTTTAAAGACTTAAATTCACAAAAAAAAAAGGTGGAAAAATAAAAAAGCAAATATAAACCCACTGAAAGACAATTTCTTTTGTTTCGCAGCCTAGACTACAGCTTCTGCAACATAAAATCCCACACCCCTCATAAGTTATGGAGTAGTCAGTGGATTTCAGACATTTGCTGAGAGCAGAGGAATGCTGACATGCAGTCACCCAAAGTTCTGCTTGAGGTTCTGAGCATACAGCTGCCCGGCAATTCTCCTCCCAGCAAAGCTCATATCTCCACCTCCAACTGCTTCCCCTCTTTGCCAGCTAGTATATAAATAGGTAGATTTTGCTACTTAGCACAATCTCTTCCAGTGTCTCACCCAAACAATCAATTGAACTTTCCCTACAGGGACTCAAAACTCTCCCTCTTTTGAAATAAGGCTCTTGACCCCCAGTTGTGGTTAGTGCACAACACCAAAGTGTTCTAACACCCAGGTCCTTATCTGAGCAAGTGGTCTTTCCACAAACAGTTAGAGAAGTCTTCCTCCACACCACAGAAGTACTACAGCACTTAGTATGAAATGACTAGGGAACAATAAACCAAAATGACCTAGCAGGCAAAAAAAAAAACCCAAACCTCAAAATCAACATAAGTTTTCCTTTTACTCACTCAAAAAAAACTCAGCTGATGTAAAACTTCCAAATCCGGTTAATCTTTGGTAGTCAGGAGCTATGAAAAATCTACAAAAAATCACCACGTAGTGAAGTATAGCACTTAAAATTGGTTTCAGATTAAATTCTCATCTTGTTTCTGTCTTCTTAGTATTTTACATTTAAAGGGCTCCTTGAAGTCCAAATTCCAGAGGAGGGACAATTCTCTCTGCAGAATACATGCAGCAGCAATTATTCTTTAAATGGTCCTGCCACGTGTGATTCAGGCTGGCATTGGGACTGGGGAGAAAAAGTCAGGAACAAGGCCCTAAACTGCATCATGGGAAGCTTGATCCTGAGAAGTAACACAAGGTGTCTAACTAACTATCTCAGTGTAGGACAGAGCCAAAGACAGACATTCGAGTTCCCCCATCACACAGGAAAGACAGTTCTACGTGGCAGCACATTCCAATCTATTTAAATAAACTTCCAATAGCTTACATGAGCAAATATTGGAAATTATTTTATAGATTACTACTTGCTTTGTATTCCAAACAAATTACTGTCCATAAGGCAGTAGTTGTGCAATCAGTTACACCAGCGCAGAAGTGGAGTATCTCCACAGTAGACAATTTCTTTCACAATAACTTCTTCAGCAGCAACTGGAAGCAGAATTTGGCCTTATTTGATTCACTGAAAAACATTACTAAAAATTAAGACTATATTTTCAAAATAAGTATGTTTGATTGCAGCCAAGACATAGACATGTTGAAGCAAACACTTAAAGAGTCTGGACTTTTTTTGACATGATGAAATACGGCCACTGTCCTGATGTAATCTCTGTTAAGACTGCAGCACAATTATTAAAAATAAAACCAAGTGATTTCCCATATCCTGCTTTAAGAAAAAGCCCAGTCACAAAACTGTTCTAATTTTTTAACACCCTTAATATTTGGTACATGCAGATCAGGGTTTTTATGTGCAGAAGCTCCCCATTTTATTGTCACAGATGCCTTCCGACAGAGAAGACTTCAGTCTAGAACTGAATTTCTATTTCTTTTATATAATATGGACACAATAATTCACAAAGTGCTCCGGCAGAGATTTTTGTGATCTACATTGAATTAAGCTTCATAAATAATTTCCTCTGAGTCATGTATTCTTAAGGCAGTTTAATTTCAAAGGTCCTTCACAGTTGATCATATTTTAATATTGTACATTTGTTGTCCTAGCTTTTTTCATCTTTGATCAAGGTTAACTCTCCTATTAATATTTTCAAAGTTTCCTTTTGTGAAATTTGTATTTGTAAATAGTTAATTAAAATAATTAGAAGTCAGAATATGACAACAAAAAATATCAGAATCACAAAAACCTCTCATCAAGAGAGAGTGAAAAGACTGAAAGTACGTATTTGAAGAGATGACAGAAACAAATGGGGACTTGATAAAAGTGCACATCATAATGAATTATATAGATAATGTTTATCAGAAGTTTGTATTCATCTTTTCTAGTAATACAAGAACAAAAGGATGTGCAATGAAATTGAGAGATAATAAAATTTAAATCTGATATCAAAGAAACACACTTCTAGGAAGAAAAAAACCCCAAACATCCATGCAATTTACAGATTTACAGCACAGAATGAAGCTTTCCAAGGTGTTCCAGACCACTGTTATAAACAGAAGAATGTGTCAGACCAAAGACTCACCTAGACTACCTAGTCAGTGATACTAGCCAATACTAGGTATCAGTGGAACAGCATAAAACAAAAACGAGTACACACTGACAGTCACTCCTATATCAGGCAAAAACGCAATAAATGGCATAGGGCCTTCCTGATCGACAGCTTGTGTTCATGTCTTTAATTAGTGATTCCTGATGGACTTTTCTTCTATAGACTTGCCCATCACATTCTGAACTGATACTCACTTTCAGGCTTCATAAATATCTTCCAAGGCTTCAATTCTGTGCTGCCTGCTGGATTCATTAGGGATGTCTCCCTATTGTTGATTTACAGAAACCAAAAGTGCTTCCTGTTCTCCTTCTCATCCATGATTTACATTCCTACACCACATCATACCAGTTAGCACTTTTCTGAACTGCAGGATCCTTACTCTAACTACTCTCACACCAGAGGGAAACTGTTCTGTTATTCTGGTCATCCATGGTTTTCTTCTCTGCACTTTTTCTCTTTCTGTTATGATCCTTCTGAGACAAGAGAACCAGACTGTATGAAGTACTGAAGAGACAGGCTTACCATGCACAACGATAACTAATTCCTGACATTGCTTGCTCTTTACAAAACTACCAAGTACTCTGATATTTTCTTCAAGCTGGTTTTAACTATTCCAAATTATTTTACAGGCTACCAATCTGTATACACACTCTGGGCTATATTTTCCATGGATATTCCTTCATATTTATGGATATTTAATTTAATCCACAATTTTATCAACCAGTCACTCAGCACCATGAGTTCCCACTCATGATAGTGTAGCTTTTAGTATTGATATCTGATGGATTCTGTCATTATTCCCCCCCTCACTGTGAAAACTGATCATTTTATTCCAGTCCTTTCCTTCCTATTTGTTTTTATCAGTTATAATTCAAAAGCCCTTTTTTTTTGCACCATGGCAAATTGGCTAATGGGCCTATAATTCTTCAGATCCTTCTCAAAGATAAATTTCATATTTGCTACTCTCCAATCATACAGTACTACTTAGTAATCTTGTGGTTAATTTTAAAATACTGATCAGGCCTCCAACTTTATATGTCAATTCTTTGATGAATTCTCTGATGAAGCACATCTGGTCTTAAATAACAGAGCTCTTTAAACTTCATTTTGGCAAAGACTTGGACCTGAAATTTGTCATTATATTAGTTATTTCCATTGAAGTTTTTTTCCGTATTATTCAGTAGCATTGTATTCCAAAAACTGTATCAAATTCCTCTTTGCATCTGGATTTGTCCTACAAATTCCAAATAGGTTTTCCAAGTTCAACCTAGAAAAACATCCACAACTCCTCTACTTTTGTCACTGTTTACCCAAGTTTACATTTTTAAATCAATGATTTAGAAACTGAATTACTTTTATCTCCCCATTTAATCTGAACCAAATGAATGAGATTATTTTCCATAATCAGCTCTTCTATGATAGATTTACAGTAAATGAGTCTCAAACAGCATCAGCTCTTGCTGACCCGGTGACAGCATGATGATGTCTGTTAACTATCACATTTAAATATAAAGAAAACAAATTCTAAGGATTCTGATAAAAGTGAAGGCAAGATCCACAATAACAGCAAAACCTCCAGTAGCACTGAGTTTTCCAATCATATCCATAATCATAAGTGACATGGGAAGGCATTAAATGGTAGACTCACAGTGATACCTGAATGGAACTTCTACCATTTTCCCCAAAATATATTTAGCTAAACTAGATTGTTTCAAGTATGCACCCTGTCTATTTTTGTAAAACGTAGAATTTTCAGGAGGATTTGCATCATTATACGTGAAAAAAGCAAGAATATATATCTTAAAGGCTCTTGTAAAACCTATTATTTTACATTAGCTCATTTTCATTGCTGAAATTCACCACTTAGATTACTCTTTTAACTAACTACATTGTCTATCTTATCGCTGTTATAACATTCTCCTGTTTACTCTTTTAAGATATTATATCCACTGCTGTATACCATTTAGATGAACTTTGTGTGCTCTTTCAGTGCTTAAAATCTCTCACGGAGACTGTACAAGCCTTCACCAGTCACCTTCCTGATTTCACTGTCTGAAGCTCATCTGTATTTGTAGCTTTAACTCTAAAAGAATATTATTCCGGACAATTAAGTGGGCTCTGTCCATTGAAAAAAATCCTCATTCTTTCCAAAGATGAGTTTTGCAGACTTGCAGAATGTTTCAAGTTCTTGTCATGCCTCTGATGCTTCCTTACCCCATCATACTTCATTCTCCTTATCTGTGGACTGAAATAAATGCACTGAAAATCAAACAAGCCCAATACCTTGTTTTCACAGTGTCATTTAATCAGCTTTTATCTACTCTATCAAGAATATAATAGCTGCTGCTTAGATGTGATGTCTAGAACTCTCTTCTACTCCTGTGAATGTGAATACCTTATGTAAAATAGTCTTTGGATCCAAACAAGTCTGTCAATTTAGCCTAACACGGAGCCTTGACCAGGTCCTGTCAGCCACTGCTAGGGCCCTGACCCTTTCTGGTGTGCAGCTCATTGCCACAATATACAATAAAGGGTTTTCACAGTGGTGCTCTCAGGAATCATAGGGAGGATTAAGCAGTAACAGGAAAAAGGGAAAATGATCCTTCAGCTTTCAATCGGAACGATGTACTGACAGGTGAAAAGATGAGTAAAGCTGAAATGTTTCAACATGATAGTGACAATCTTAGAAAACCTTTAAGTTGCAATTCATAAAAACAATGAACTCATAACAGTAAAATCTTTTCTTACAGGGTATCATAAAGAAAGGCGTCAGCTATGCTTAAAAGGCTTTAGAACAGCATCACTGGTCACAGTATATTTACAGGTCAGGTAGACTGCTGCCTTTGTCACCTTTTTGCTGCCATGCCAATCAAAATCAAAATCTCTGTAAAACAGGTCTCCTTGTGCAAAGTTGGAAACAGAGCTATAAAACTACTTACGTTCTTCTGTTACAAAGGATGCAGTGTTTGTGTTCTTATATAAGAAAATGAAAGAGAGCAGCTGATACACAAGACTTCACAGCTCACATTTCAGCTGTAATTTAGAAATGCTTTATGAAGCTTTTTTCTCAAAAAGGCCAATTATCTTCCACAGTAGTACTGCACTTTCTCCAATTAGATGAATCTGTTATCTGTCTTATACTAGAAGTAAATGCAGTGATGAATACAGGACTGTTAAAGCACATCAAATTCAAACAGGTCCATCCAGCAAATCGATGCTCACAAAAAAAAAAAAACAAACAAAAAAAAACCCAAAAACCAAACCACAGCCCCTTCCATGAAGAAGACAAGTATGCCCCTCACTAGACTCAGATCTTTAAGTAGACAGTTCATGTCCCAACATAAGCAATATTACTTCCCTCTTGTCTACTCCCCTCTCTCTGAATGCTTACACTCATAAACCAAGCCTGCGTATAAATAACACTGTGACTTCCATGTTTGTTACACATGTATAACAAGTATCTGTTTGCATCTTTGTGTCTTCCTAGAACTACATTGATATTACATACTACAGGCAAGATTTTTTAAGTTATGCTAAGGTCTTACAGCATTATTATATTGAAACAGAAGGAGGCTCAAAACACGCACTTAGTCTGTGTTTCACATTTACATTTTACCATGAGATACAAAGTAGATTTGAAAGAAAACACTGGGGGGAAAAAAACAGCAAAGGAGCTACCAGAATATACTTAATGGTTAATTATTTTGTATACCTTCATTATGTCAGCTTCCGGTTCTCTCTGAGTCAGTGGTCACTCTGGGTCAGACCAAAGGTCCATCCAGACCAGTAGCTTGTTGACAACATTGGCAAAAAAATAAATTCCAAAAGAATAATACAAGATGAAAGCAGACATTTCCCAAAACATCCTCACAACTTCCAACAAAACGGAGCTCAGCAAGCTCCTGAGACAGCACTGTGCTCTCTTACCATGATATCTTACACAGACTCTTTTTAGTTACAAAATGCCCTTTTTTTTGGGAGAAGGTGACCAGAATGCAGTACAGGTGGAACAATTACTAAGTGAGAAAAAAACCCAAACCAACACAAAACTCCTAAGCAAACAAAAAACCCCAAATGCAATGGGGTTTGACTTATTTTGTTAGCCAATCAAGTAACGTGTGTCTACTTCAATCTGTTCAGATTGACCACCCAGAACAGATTTAACTTTTTGTCACATCATAGAGCTACGAAAGTCTTGATTTAGTATTACAACGAGCTGCAATAGCCACAGTTAAAGATATCTTTGTAAGACAAAATGACTGTGTAAAAATACAGCAGAATTTGGGAATATGTCAAAAGGCATGCAAATAAAGGTTACAAAAATTCCACAAGTATTCTGAGAGGATTTGAGGGCTTTTTATTCCCTGTTTCAGTACTATGAAGAGATTAGTTACGTGAGTTACATCTTGTCAAACCTAAAACCTTTAAATAGAATTTTGAAATCAAAGTATTTGACAATGGACTCTATCAAAATATGAGAGAACATTCTACTCGCTTTACATCCATCAAAAAGTAATCTAATAGACCAAGATGAGAAACTCACTTCAAAAATATTTTAATTGATACTTCTTCAGTGGTGCAAAACTCAGTCTGACAACTTTTTTTTTTGCTTCTACTTTTACCACCAGCTTTTTTTTCCCCTCCTCTAATTTTCTTGACACCCATCATGTTATTGTCACAGTGAATGATCTCCTGGATAAAATGACCCAGAAAGAATTAGAAGAACTAGTAGAAAACAGTAGAAAAAGACCTAGTATAAAAAAAACCCCAACCATTTTCTATTATAATCAGTCTAGATTAAATGCTTAGAGTACAAAAAAAGGTAACAAAGCTCTAAATAATATAAATGTATCAAACGATCCCATTCATTATTTCTTTATTTCTATCACAGATATATTGGAATTACACAAAGAACTATGAGATCATGGCTTCATGCTAAACCTTATTCAGAGTCACTCTGAGCTACTGTGAAAGCTGCATCCCTTTCTGCCCTTCTCTACCTGCACTTTGAATTAAATGAAGCAAACAGGCAGCCCAAGGATGAAGCATTAAGCCTCTTAATGAAATATAAAATCATTCAAATTTCAAAGACGGAGGAAAAGCAACAAGCTGAACTGACTCACTCAACAGTTACAGCACCTTTTCACTAAGGATGGCAATGGCAACAACTGTTACTTTGAAGAAGAATCTGCAGACCTTGAAAAAGTCAAATTATGAAATTCTGAACTCAATCTAGAATTCTAAATTACTGCTAATTTTTTATGAAATCCTCAATTTCTTGTTAAGCACATTGATATTATAGAAATCAGATAGTATAATTGAAAAAAAAAAGATTAAAGTGTCTTCAAAGCTGTAACTTTTAATATTCAAATTGAGATAGCTGAACTCCAGTACTGCTTTCATTCTACCATACATCGTTAGAGGATACTGAGTTTCCTAATACTTTCCTAGCAATGAAGAGGTGGTCATCTTTGCTCTTATTCACTTGTCTAAGACAACTTTCCCAGCATATGTTTCAACCATAGATCATTCTCATCAACTAACTTGTGATAATACTTTGTTGCACTTGCTTAAGACATTTGACATCTATTCCCACACAGAGAAGAAAAATAATATAGTACAACAGGCCAATGTTCTGACTTGTTTGGTGTCATATTGATGATATTGAATCAATAGCTTCTTCACATTTTTATGTCCTTCCCCATGCAAATATTTTAGTTATATCTTTTGCTATGAATTCGTTAATACTTTTCAGAGTGGAAACATCTAATCCTCTTTTGCCATTTGCTTATCTTCACAAAAATAAGTGAGAGATGAAATTTGCTTTGCAATATGTATCACCACGTTAAGATTGCTTTCCCCCCAGTCTATCATATCTGAAGAGTCTGACTCAGAGTTTTACTACAGTTTTACTGCCAGGTCTGCAAATAAGATCTCTCCACAAGATTATCTGGATGCGTAACTCTAGAAACAGCTGAGATATCAACATATCAAAATCAATGTAATTTAGATGAGCAAAACTGTATGAGATTACAGAGGCTCCTAAAATATTCCACAAAAATACTGTGCTTTTCCATGTTCCAGTTTCTTGGAAAATATCTTCTGAGAGTACTTCCACATCTTGCCAAAAACAAAGCAGAAATTATTACACTTTTGCACTGAATACAGTTAATTCATATTACTTTGGACTCTGAAGATTTCGGTGAAAAACAAAAATAGTTTGCCATGTTCAAAAGCAGTCTTCACAGCACCAAGCAGACCAGATCTCAATTTGAAGACTAAATACAACAAGAATTCAAAAATCAGGGTTTTGGCTACCTGCCTTCCAGGGTAGTAAATAGTGATTAATTTTGGCAGACAATCTTGGAAAGGACTGGGTACTGTTGAACACACAGTGGCACCACCTCTGCCTTTATGCATGGAATGCCTGGAAATCTCCCTTTCTGGATCACTTTGTTCAGGCAGTTCTTAACAACTACAAAAAATGCAAGCAGAATATACAGAACTAAAACCACAAATGAATTATTATTGGCTAATATATACAACAGATAACAATGATTTAGCAGCTACCATTACATGAAATAATCTGCTCACCATCCTCTTTGAGACACCTGTCGAACCTTTGCTAGCCCGGCAAACCCCAAGTCTAGAAGGAGAATATCAGAGCTCCTTGAATCATTGATGCTACTATGTGATCATCTCTTCCTCTTGAATCTTCCAGCTGTTTAAGCGATTTTACCCGTCTTCAACTTCATCTCATGATTCTACAGACTTTGTCAAAGCTTCTCCTCACAACCTGGTTTTCACCAAATTCTGAGCGAACGTGACAGAGCTGTGCTGTATCAAAATACGCCTTCAATCATAGCAAGACAACCTCCTGGCAGAAGAGCTACAAGAATATGTTGCAGAAGTATAACTTAGTCAACAACATTGCTAACAATTAAAATTAATAGATTCATAACGCTGCTACCCTCTCTTTAAACTAGTCCACTAAGTTACCAGCTAAGAATTGCTCTTTTCTTGTATAATAATTTATAATAGCCATATCTTGGAAAATAAACTTTTTTTTCCTAATAAGTCACTGGCTACTATTGCTACTCTCACAAATAAAGTATGTTTTTATTTTCTTGAAAGAACTATGCATTTATCAAAAAATGCCATTCAAAACCATACACAAACGTCTAGACACGGATGACAATCACTTCCTTTCTTCTCTCCATAACATAGTGTATCAACTCTTTTAAAGTAGTTTCTGAAATACAGATTTTTCTCTTTACTAGACAAACCATCCTTCCCCAGTGATGCTTATTTTTCTTCCTTCTCCATTTTGCTTTATTTCTCAGCTGGCATAAGACATATTTTCTCTGTCCACGATTTATTTGTACTTGATATACATCTACATAGTAAGCCACACAAGTTTCACATTGTCTTTTTTTTCTTATATTTTAATTTCAAAAACATTGTTTCATCTATTTTAAATACAATGCTACTTTGAGAAAACTCTGTTTCACGGGTAATTATTCTACAGAAGACAGTAGTACCGTTATTGTGCACTTCCACCAAGCCATTTGGATTCTTTCATTTTTTTAAAGGTAGATCTATTGTTTCTGGCAATTAAATTAAGGTCATGCAAGGTGTATTCAGAGCTATATGAAACTGTCTCTAGATGTTCCAGCGTAACAATAATTAGCTAATGTTTTTACAGCACTTTGAATCTGTAAATTTCTGTGTAAGTGCTCAGTATTCTTAAGTCTTCAGTAGGATTCAGGGCAATTAATATTATAAAACTGCTGGTCATGCAAATACGGCACTTGCTGTGAGCAGGTGGTTTAAATATAGAGCACAGGTAATAACTGACCTTTACAATACAATGGTACAGTCACCACCAGAGAGCAGAGTACATTAGCCAAACACAGCCGGCTTTACTGAGGGATGTAAAAGTATCCACTGTTTCTACATCACTTCTTGTCATTTGAGTCAGGAGGGCTTTCCCTCTGCTAAAAACCCTAATGAAAATCTCTTCCTTAAATGCTGTGTACACTAATAACTTAGAATTATCAAAATCCTAATATGAATACCGCTTAGGAGAGTTAATTTTACTAAACTCATACCTCATGAAGTTCTGTTGACTAATAACTTCTCTGTCTTCCTGACACACATTAAGCACATTATTATTTAGTTTCTTCACAGTGAGGCTAGAGGTGAAGAAAACAAAACAAATGAGAGAAGAGTTTCCAAAATTAGTCAACATGGGAGTGGGCTATTTCCCTGAAGGTTAAAAGTATGTATTTAGGAGTAGCAGTTACTAAGGTTCTCCTTGTTATCAGATTGCAATAACCAAAAGTTGTGTTTGAATTATGTCAATATCTTACAGTCTGGCTTGTAGAATTCTTGAAGAGCCAATGTGAAACACCACATTTAAATACCACGTACGTTGTATATAACATGAAATGTGTTACAACTCTACAATTTTTTTTTCATATATTTAAAAAGGAAAAAAAAACTGAAAGAAATTCAAGGAACACTGCTGCACAAGATTTTCGGTTTCACTACACACTGACACCTGCGTTCAACCATATCCACAGCAAAGAAGGATGCCATTTATCTTTTATAATAATATGGAGTTCTCTGTCAGAGCAGGGTCACTGAAATGAGTAATAATCCCACCACTGTCTAAGGTACAACCAGCAGGGTCCAGGTCAACAGGCAAGCAGACAATAATTTGCCCAACAACACTGAATTTCATCTGCCTGCAGCCTCTATCTACTGATTATACAATCAATACACCTCAGATGAGAAGAGCTAACAACTGACCGGGGCAGATCAATGCTAGCAAATAAGCGCTTCATGACAAAAAGTTTGATAATTACCATTCTGAAGCCGTGTAAATGTTGTTTCTATTGTAACGACATTCATGATGATACTGCTATGATTGCACTGTTATTATAGGTTTAA
Source organism: Tapera naevia (assembly GCA_033556795.1). Classification (NCBI taxonomy): domain Eukaryota; kingdom Metazoa; phylum Chordata; class Aves; order Cuculiformes; family Neomorphidae; genus Tapera; species Tapera naevia. The sequence continues at coordinate 16,527,731 of JAUMJJ010000246.1, forward strand.
TGTTAGGCAATCAAGCTGCAGTGGTCTAGATATCAACAAACAGCATCAAAAGAAAACATCAAATTGTCCCTATTCTTCTGACATTGTAGCTGCAACATTTTTCTATGTTAGTGGCCACAAATGAACAATAATAAGTGACAATTTAGTGAAAAATACTACTTTCACAGCTTACAAAAGTCATACAATATAGATTGATACGAGTATGATTATTTATAGACCTAGAAATAGAAGGCACACCCACTTAAAACCAGCGGATTAAAATGAATTCAACATTGTGCTCTTTGTTTCACAGGCATCAGTTCAGAGCTTCTAATCTGCACTTGAACTAGTTATAACTCAAAAGCATATGCAGCTTTGCTCGATTTATTTATTATCAGTTTTGATACTGCACATTTCATCTTTTTTAATTCCTGAAGTGCAAGTTCATTCCCAATACATTAACCTTTAAGAGAACTAGTCCTGACTGACTGTCAATGGCTATGCTGACTCTGGTTAGCCTCTTGCACCCTCAGCACAGAGAAATGATACTGGGACATGCTATTGAAAATATGAAGAAAATTGGGACTTCATAAACTGAGAGCATGTAGAGCTGTGGCAGCCTCAAATCTGAAACTACTGAAGATAAATACTATGTTTAATATTTTATGTTTAAGGCTGCAAGAAGACATCTCAGTTGCAAAACATGTTCTCCCAACGGCCACTTTAAAGGTAGAAGCACACTCAGTTGCATAGCTTCTCAAAAACATTTCAGTCAGAGCAAATCATAACTTTGATACCTGTAAAGATATCTCTGATGCTGGCATTTCATGAATTAAAGTTTTAATCAGGTCTTTCACAGACAAAACACAGATGCCTCCAGAAGTCTGGAAGTTACCTGCCTAAAACTTTTAAATCAGTGATTGGCCAGATCTGCCGTAGCCTAAGGGAAATCAACTGTCTATCCAAGGAGCTACAGATAGCAAACAATAAAGATAAACCCAAACCTTTCACAGTCAGCAATACATGTGTGATTTGAACTAGCTTGAACTAAGATTTCCTTTTCAGCACTTCCTCCTCAGAACATCTTCTACCTCACAAGAGAGTCAAAAAATTCGATGTATATTAAAAACCTTTCCCTCTCAGATGGGCTCATTTTTATTCAGGGACAATTTTGCTGACTGACAGGTAAGCATTTGGTGCAGAAATTGGACCTGTACAAGAGCTTTGCATTTCATTTGCTCCATTACACCAGTGCATGGATTACTGGGCTTTTACTTTGGCATCTTTCCATTATTTCAGATATCTGACATGAGCAAAATGACTCATCTGACATTCTTTGGAACAAATTTGTTCCAAAAAGAATAGAACATTATTATACTATTTTGTACATGTGGGTACCACAAGATTCCATGGTAATCTGGTCAGAAATTCTAAGTGTATAAATACTAGTTGATATTGTTTAAAAAAAAAAAAAAAAAAAGGCAGCAGTGACAGCGGAGAAATGCCATACTGTAGAAATGAGATTTAGTTTTAACACTACAGACTTCAGGGTCATTTCAGTTTCTGAATCGTTTCATACATGATACCAAATTTAATTTTCTTTCTGTTAGAAACATAATGTTTTAAAATTGCCATCAGCTTTCTAAATTATCTGATGTAACATGGCTGTTGTCAAAGAAGCGTTGGCAAATTCTGGTACCAAAGAGTTAGTCTTCATACTCAGTCTTTTCGGTTGGTTGATTAATACTGTTATTCCTTCTGTCCTACCTCAACCTCAAATCTTTTATCCATCACTTTCCCAATGTGATTTGCAGCAAGTTTGATTCACCTACTACTCACGTAAACATGCAGTAGTACTCTTCTACTTATTCCTTGATCTTCCATCATAGGAACATACCCAAATATCATATTCAGCTGACTCTCCTCAAGAAGTTTTTCAGTCTTTTCCTGCTAGCTGTTGCCATCATAGCACCTTACTTCCAGCTGGAAAGCACGTAGAAGAGTCCTTCCTGAGCACTGAGATTTGGCCAATGCTTGTACAGCACCACCACATCAGAAATGAAAACTCAGCTTCCTAGTGGGATGCGCAGCAGTCCCTTCCTTGACCTGAGTTTATGATACAAGGTCTGCTCTCTAACCATGACAATTAACTGTACCCTATTTTATGGTCAAGCCTTCCTGCTAACACAAGATGGAGAGAGGCTGAAAAGGGGTTGGACTCTCCATCTGCTGATACGAATGCCAAGTGAAACAACTTGGATATACTTTATGCTTGAACTCAGTAGTCTCACAACTAGATGAGTGTTATGTAATGTATACTTAAACTACTTTATTTTCAAGGTTGATAATACTTTCTAAATCCAAGTAAACAACTTGATCTGTACTCCTAGAAATTATTTTTAAAACTGCAAGTGAAAATCTACCAATTGACTTCATAAGGTGTCATTCCTCATGTCTGTCAACATTATGAATAACATTTTCTTCAAGAAGAACCACTTACGTGGACTACTACATGAATTCAGCCAAGGAAGAGAAAGCAAAGGGGTAAAGTGCGAAAACAGACAAGAAAAGGATGTTTTATGTTTTTCCCTTTAACAAACAACTATCCGAATAAAGTGTATTAATGTCTCTAGAGATGGCATATTCCCTTTCATAATTATTCTCACAATTTCAGTGAAAACAAGTTTTTAGAGCTACATTGGACTGTTTCACTTTCTTTCCTTAATACGCCAGTCCACGGCATCTGAAACAACTTCCATTATACCATGGTGTAGAATAATTCAAAATTCAGTGCAATTTTTCAGAATTGCCATTGCCTACACGTGCAACAATTTAAAACTGTCAAATACTTTAAATTACTGACATATTAAATTTATTTAAGATTAAGCCTTAACTTTTATGTGGAAATGGCCCAGTCAATCATTACGTAGGAAGCGTTTAAACATCAGCTGGTTGGTTAGGTCACCAGGAATGAACAAAAGCGAATTCTTTAAGACACTGAAGAGTCTATAAAACAGCAGAAGTGAATTCTCAGCTATGGACATTTTCCCCTAAATCCTGACCTAGACTTGGAAAAGCTGAGGCTTTTATACGGTCTGTGGGGACTGACTGACTGATTTGGCAATGTCTTTTCCTCAGAACTCATGTCAGGGGGGAGATTATGATATAAAATTATATTTAAAAAAATCATAGCAAAGTTCAAAAGACATTTGCGCATTTGTTCACTGGGAATAGGACACCAAATGATCTTAAAGTGGTGCAAGGGAGAGTTAGACAGAAATCAGCAAAGCATTTCCAGTAATGAAGATAGGGAAACACTGGAATACATTAGCTGGAGAACCTTCATCAGTGTAGAACTTTAAGAATTGTCCAGAAAAATACCTGTCAGGAATAGTTTGTACAGAGCTGAATCTCCTTTCTTCAGATCCCTTTCAGTAATGTTTTCTATGATCTGTGTTTTTTTGGTCACCACTCACAATACAAACCAAGTCAGTGACTTTCTCCATTGTGAAAATAAACAATACAGAGTCTGCAGAATAAACTCAGAAAACCAGAAGACAATAGTCTCAATGACTGCGTATTTAAAATGAGTGAGTAGATGAAGTCAGAAACAGTTGTGCATGTAAAGATTAAAAGAAAATAGTTTCAGTAGGCCTAAGTAATGTATTAATAGCCTCTGGGTTTCTTGCTAAATTACACTCATCGTTAAAACACTGTAATTAGGAAGTTCAGATGAAAGTAAGAGTCTGAGTTCATATCTGATGAGGTAAGCTTTTGATAATGCCACTCTCCATTTATAAGATAAATTAATATTAACTTCTAACTCCTCCATTGTTAATAGCGAATGAAAGGAGAATTCAAAACAAGATTACTGAAGACAACTAGATTAAACTACTTACGCCAAGTTTTCCAGCCCCAAGTTGATAAATATCATCATGTCTTCAAGGTCTCATAAAAATTCCAGTTCGATTTACTAGACTTGAGAGTACATTAATTCCCTTAAATAATGAAATTGTTCCCCGGGTTTTAAAATTAAAATTTCTTAAAGAGCTTGTCATAATGCCCACTGTACTACAGAAGTTACCTTTTACAATGAAGATGATGTAAGTCCATAGGAACTTAACAAATACCCGGTATACTATATTGATTTGGTATCAAGTTTAAACAGCAAAGATCAAAGTGAACAATAGAAATTGGTGAGAATCACAAATCTAGTCCAAAAAAAATCTGGAAATGGAGTGGAAATTAATAGAAATAATTTCTTCCCTTATTTCTAAACACAACCAAAATTAATTTCTTTGCTTGTATTTTCTCCATCCATACAACAAACAGTACAAGATTTACAATAAGCCATCCTCGTTTACTCTAATCATGCACAAATTGGAAGACATCAAATAAACCAAATAGAACAAATCTGAGATGAAACCTGTAAGAACCAAGGGAAATTCAGCAAGTCCATAAATCAACCAGTAGTAAAAACACCTTTTCCCTCAGTCAATGAGACAGTCATTTCTAGCTGGGGTTGTAGAAATATCCCTTTCCACCCTCATGTACAGATGGCAGGAATTCTGCCTTTTGCCTAATTTCCATTTAGTTATGATGAACTTTATACTTAAAATCTATACTACTTTGTTTTCAAGAATAAAATCATCATTCTTAAAAAGCTAACGCACCTCAGAGGCAGGTTATGCTTGGGTGTTTTGTATTAACACATGCACAGAGAAAGAGCTGAAATGACACTCTATGCTTTCCAGCATGAATGTTTGGTTGGTTGGTTTTTTTTTTAAAAAAAAAAGTAAACTAGAAACATTTTTGAAGAAAGAAAGAAAAGTCTTTATGGGAGAGAAAAAAATGAATTATATGTTAAAACTACAATTTTAATAAGCCTAACTAGAAACTGTATTTTCATCAGAACACAAGGCATGTTTTGATGACTTCTTTGCAGATAAAACCACCTTTCTTTGCACTTTCTTCTACTTTAAAAAGCCTTGTTAATGAAGATAACTTTAAAAGTAAATCAAGTGGCAGTTCTACATCATTATGCAAATCCACCTTTCTACTCATTCTGATTTTATCTCTTAAGTATCTTTACATATGTAAAAGAGACTAATGATTTTAAAACTAGTCTTCAGGAAAGGACAATATGGTCATTCCAATTCGGTCAAGTAACAAAAGGAAGATGCAACTAAAGCTTTAACCTTTTTTTCTGTTCTTAAGTCTGGAGTCACCGGGCCCTTGCTTGCTCCAGATCTCTAGAGGCTGGCAGTTTAATTGCTTCCCCAATAAAGAAGCTTAAACATAGTCTGAAGGCTTCCAAAGCCTTCTCATCCCTTCTCACCTCCCAGTAACAAACACAACCTGACCACTGCGTTAAGTTTTATTCATTTTGCCTGTGTTCATTTGATGCCTTTTTGTGAACAGTTGCCACGAGAGGAATGTTATTGCTATAAGACATTTGGCTCCATCCAGTAGGAGTATTGCAGCAAAAGCTACTTACAATTATATGTTCTTACTGGCATAGGCTCTTCTTTTGTTATTTATTTTGGTTTCATCTATTTTAGTGAGCTTTCACAAATAATGATTTCTTAGATTTTTCATGGGCTCTTTCATATATACAAAATAGGGTTTTTAGAATTAATTATTTTACTTTTGGTTTTGATAAGAAAAACTCCCAGACTAAATCCCAAAAGGACAGAAGACACTGTAATATATCCTGTAACAAGTGAACAAGATGTCTAATGTGCAGTAAAATATGTATGTTTGTTTAAAGTATTTCAATCTAAATGATCTAACTTCATGGGACCTACATTGGGTATTGCTGGGAAAATGTTTTTTAGGATGACTTAAAATCAAATGTCATTAAATTTTTTAAAAGTCAGATGTAGTAAAATGGAAATAAAAAAAACTGTTTTAAAATATTAGTGGTTTAGGCAAGTATGCAAGTACGTCCACTTATCTTTATGAATATTTCCATTATTAAATGACATGGGTATTAAGTCTTTTTCATATATTTTTGGAAAAAGCATACTGAAACTATGCCTATAAAAGGCCTATTGTTATCAAAGAAAAGAGAATATCATCATGCTTTGTCTTAAATTATCAGCCCAGAAGATTTATTCATCTGTAACTTTCCTATTACAAGTCTGACCGTAACTTTAATTTACTTCTCTATTTGGCACATAAATATTATTCATTTAACAGGATTATTCATTAATCAAGCATTTATCAGTCAGGGTCTTACAAAACTCTGAGAGACTGGTGCAGAGTTCATTTGTTCAGTTTTAACAGGATTACTTTTTTATCAGGTATTAATTTAAGTGGGCTTCATTATACGGGGGAAACAAACATTACTTATAAGGCTGATACTTGTTTCTAAATACATTGATTTCTACCAAATACCTGACATGGGAGTAATCCAGTAAAAAAAAAATAACTTAACCGTGAAGCATCTCTGTCATCTTGATTTTACAGCACAATCCTTTATAAAGGAATAATCCTGAACAAACTAAAATCCCCAGATAAATAGTGACCTATAATAAAAAATAAAAACTTTTCATTACACAAAGAAACTCAGTGAGTCAAGACAAAAATAATCAATTATTTGGTAGGCTAGTATAGCTATGAATTAGGATGTTTTATGAATTTATCTCTTTATTAAAATTTAACATTTTTAAAACTTTCTTTGCTTTGTTTCTTTCAATAGTAGTTCCTTGCTAGCTACATATGTGAGTTTGTATTAGATCAGTATTTGAAAATCATGTAGACAGCGACTGAAATCATAGCAGTCCCTGTTATCTTTACAGTGGTACATGAAAACCAGAGCAGGCAAACTTCTAACGTAAATTATGGAAAAAACAATTACAGTAATTCTAAATGTTAGGTTTAATCGTACCAAATAGTCAAGTCAACTAAGCAGGTACTCTTGTAACTTTACAGCTCTGAGAAGCAACATACCTATCAATAGAAGGAGACTTCTGATTTACTTTCATTTTTCTTTGTCCTCTGCTCCTCAGAAAGGAAGTGGGAAGCCTTGATGATTTGTCTGTGAGCTGGAACCAATATGCCAGACAAAGCTCCCATTGACTTTTAGAGTTGAACTGACTTCTCACGTTGAACTTCTCCACAAAACCAATTTTGTTTTAAACGTGCAGTTGGAAAGGATTTCTCAACAACTGATATAACACAGAACAAGAGCCAGAAATGTCCTTGCAGCAAAGGTGGATAACGGTATCCTGGGCTGTATTAGAAGGAATGTTGTCAGCAGGTTGGGAGGTGATTATTCTTCTCTGCTCAGCACTGGTGAGGCCACACCCAGAATGCTGTGTTCATCTGGAGTACTGTTCTTGGTTCCTCAGCAGAAGAAATACATGAATATATCAGAAAGAGTCCAGCAGAAAGCCACTAAGAGTGGAGCATCTCTCCTATAAGGAAAGGCTGAGAGAGGTAGGACTGTTTAGTCTTGAGAAGAAAAAGCTCAAGGAGGGAAATCTCGTCAAAGTATATGAATATCTGAAGGGAAGGTGCAAAGAACATGGAACCAGGCTCTTTTCAGTGGTACTCAGTGACAAGAGGCAATGAGTACAAACTCAAACACAGGAGATTCCCCCTGAATAACAGGAAATGCTTTTTTACTGTGAGGGAGACCAAGCACTGGAACAGGTTGCCAGGAGGTTGTGGAGTCTTCATCCTTGGAAATATGCAAAAGCCGTTTGGACATGGTCCTGGGCCACTGGTTCTAGGCGGCTCTGATGAGTGAACAATTGGCTCACAGGTTGGGCTCAAAGAGTTACAGTGAATGGCATTACATCAGGCTGGTGTCCAGTCACCAGTGGGGTTCCCTAGGACCCAGATTTAGTGCCAGTGTTCTTCAATGTTTGTATAAATGATCTGGACACAGGAATCAAATGTATATTAAGTAAGTTTTCATAGAAATTAAGGAACATTTAGGATTGGAGTTGACAACAGAAGTATGAAGCGGATGAATCTTGGATCAGGAGCACTCAGTGTATGGGTGCTTATCTAATGTATATGAACTAACAGTCAACTGGAAAAAAGGCCAGATCCTTTCATCTGGGTATCAGTGCATCTCACTGAGACCAACTCCTACATTTCTGCAGCTATAGATCAGCTCTTCCAGCTTTAGCACCTTAACAGTTCTATGTGCTTTAGATACAAAACCTCAGATTCCTATTACACATTATTACAAGTTTGCCAATAATACTAAATTAGGAGGAGTTGTGGACTCCCTCAAAGGTAGGCCTTACAGAGATCTGGATAGACTAGACAGCTGGGCAGTCACCAACTGTATGAAACATAACAAGAGCAAGTGCCGGATTCTCCATCTGGGATGGGATGGTCCTGGTTATACATACAATTTGGGGGGACAAGGCTGGAGAGCAGCCCCATGGAAAGAGATCTGTAGGTCTGGGTTGTTAGTAAGCCGAATATGAGTCAATAGTGTGCCTTGACAGCAAAAAGGGCCAACTGTGTCCTGCGGTACATGAAGCACAGCACAGCTAGTCAGTCAAGGCAGATGATTGTCACACTCTCCACTGGTGCAGCCCCATCTCAAGCACTGTGTGCAGTTTTCAGGGCCTCAATATGAGAAAGACATGAAACTGTTAAGATAGAGGACACAACCAAGATAGTGAAAGGTCTTAAGGGCAAGACTTATAAGGAGAAGCTGAGGTCACTTGGTTTGCTCAGCTTAAATAAAAGAAGGCTGAGGGGGGCCAGCGGAGGGGAAGGCGCTGATCTCCTGTCTCTTGTTACCAGCAATAGTACATGAGCAAATGGAATGAAGATGTGTCAGGGAAAGTTCAGATTGAGCATTAGGAAAGAATTCTTCACAGAGGGGAATGGTCAAGTCACTGGAAGAGGCTCCCAAGGGAAGTGGTCACGATATCAAGTCTATCAGAGTTCAAGAAGCATCTGGATAAGGCTCTTAGTCATATGGTCTGGTTTCAGGTATTCCTGAAACGAGTTGGACTCGATGATCTTTATGAGGCAGTTGGATCAGATGACCTTGAGAGGTTCCTTTCAACCTCAACCATTCTCTGACTCTGATTCTACCACAACACCCAATTAATCTAATCCATACTATTTAAATATGAAATTGCGTAAAAAAGAAATTATTTTAACTTAATCCACACATTTACTTCCCCTCAAGAAGTATCATACCTTATCCAGTACAAAAATTACTATGTGGCATTTATATATCCTGTCATGTTTCCTTTATTTTTTAAATGCTTTAATATACATACTTATATAGAAAATCATATTGAAAACATATACACAGCCTTCATATACCTTTCTGTTGGATGGAGGTATCTACAGCTGCTTACAACCAATACATGATATTTACAGAGACAGTGTAAAGGTTCCAACTCCTCCATCAAGTTCAGCGAAGAAGAGATTACTTCATCTGCAATGATCTTTACAAAAGGCTCAGCTCTAGGTATAGAATAAAGAAAAAGGCAAAGTTAAGGTTGGCTATGATGACAGAATAGAGTCGTCAAGAAAATATATGAAGCAAAAATTTGGACCAGTGGAACACAAGTATATTTATAATAAAATCTATAAGGTCTCAAGAGACCTTTCAAAATTGCTCGTTGAACAGACTAAGCCTAAATGAAAAGCAAACAAACAAAAACACAAAACAAAAAACAAACCCATTTCCTAATCTACCTATGTAAGGCAACAAGTATTACAGAATCTAAATACGTGAAAAGTCCATGTGATTACACATACAAAACTGTTTTCTTAGATGGAAACCTAGTACTGGAAGTAGCAAACACCAAGGAAGCAGGGAATAAACAAAGTAGATAATGGAAACAGAAATGAGAGAGATAATTCAAGTAGAAAATAAAAGCCGTTAAAATATGCTAAAATTGTATTTAATCTAATTTTCTTATTGTTTGGCTCATTTTAAGTACTTCTAAATGGTTACTAAAATTAATTAGTTTTAAAAATTTATACATAATAATTTAACATTTCCAAACACAATTCTGGGGAGGGCACATTGGATTATACCATTCATTAAACTCAACAAGAATAATCTAATAGGTCCCTCAGAATCCTATTTTTTCAATAGGATTCATATTTATCAGCAAAAAAATCATTGAACTTCATATAGAGTTATATTATACAAAGTATCTTTCTACCATTGAAATGAAAATGATCAAATTCTCTCACATCCAAGAAAGTTACAAGAAATGTTCTTTGACACAATGCTCTTTAGATGAAACATGCATTTGTCAGAGTGACTATTTTCAGTTTGGGATCAATCACATTCAATCTGTTTTAATACAGACAGCTGGCACCATTCACAAAAGTCAGTATTTCCTAGAAAATGCCATATTGCTGTATTTGTGTACATCTTTAAACATATATACACACAGACACTTCCTTGTTGGGAAATGTGTAATTTTTCAGATATCACCACACAGAAACGTGGAATTAAAAAAATGTTCAGATTAGTGCACAGAGACTTTAACAGAGGCATCAAGAAATGGCAATTCCCAATCAATTGGTTGATTATGAAGATTCTTAATCAGCAGCTTGCACTGGAATTGAATCTTAGCCATCTGACAAATTTAAGATTAATGCAATCCATAAGCAAGGAGCCCAGAGAGAAAAGACCTTGTTCCTAGCGCTGACATGTATAAAACTCACTGAAGGAATCATTATAGGACTTTTCAACATAATGGTCTCTGTAGATCTGCCCTTGAATAGGGGCATGATAATAGTAAACACTTATCTTTGAAGGCTGATTAATATATTTCACAGCCACTATCATCCTTAGTCACTTAATAATTCTATATGTACTAATGTATTTTTACGTCTCATGTTTTCAAGAAAGGCTTCCAAACATACAATGTAATGGTTCTCCATTTCTTGATAAAACTAAAGGTATCATGAATGCTCAGACATTCAGCTGTTCAGGTATTCAAATTTCATTATTGTGTATCAAAAACGTGATTAACACATGGAAGTTCAGTGTGGCAATCCTGTCACAGAATAAGGGAAATTTTACAGAACAGATGGTATTTTCAGCATTATGCTAGTTCCTTATTTAAATATTGTTTGGCATCCATATCCTATTGAAACTGGCATAGTACCTAGTGAGGGAGGCATGCTGCCATCTCAACATATGGGTACAAATGTTGGTTAGTAAGAGAGGGTAAACAAATCCTATGGGCTTTCTGTGGGCAGGATTCCTGAAAGAAATGTTACAATTACTCTTCTTTGATCATTCATATTATCGTGACAGCAATGAGACTTTTTTTACAGAAATTGAATAAACAGCCTTTAATAATGATAATGAAATGTGGAGGTTTGGATTTACATTAAAATGAAGCTTGAACTTAACTGACTGAAAAACATCACAAAAAAAAAGATTAAAGCTGCTAGGGCTGTACAAATCTTTTTGCTCTCTTTGGCTTAAAAAGTAAGTATTAAAATTAGTCCTATTCTTATTTCAATTCTACTGAAAGCAAGATCAAAAGAAAGGTAGGTTAGTACTGCCTCCCAAAATCATGATAAAATTTCATTAATTTTAGAAAATGAATCAAAACGAACCAACTTTAATTATTCAGAAAGTATGGGTCATACCTTGCAACAGATCCCTATACAGATGCTACTGTACTGTATGGAATAGAATGAAATCTGAAGCAAAAAATATTTAGGAAAAGTTGCAGCCTATGAAGATAGTTACTAATTCTAGCGTGGTGAATTCATAGGCCTGGGGAGAAAATGAACTGGAAGTACTCTTCACAAAATTCATTCTTTAATGACTGTTAATTTTCAACTCTAAGAAGACACAGATTCAAAGGAGCAAAACTGGAGCAAAATTACAAGAATTGCAAGCTTCCAAGGGATTAAATACTTGAGGTTACTTAAGGTTTATTTATACATCGTGCAATACCAAAAGTTTACAAAGCCAGTGGCCTGAATGTCAGCTTAGAAAGATTTTCTAGTAAAAAGGCAAGAAACAAGTAATGTCTAATAATGTGAGAGTTCTCTAAAATTAATTTATTGAAATTTTGCCAATATATGTGAGAAATATGGGTGAAATAGCTAATGAAATACTAGAATTATTCACAAAGCTGATGTAAGCTGTCTTTTCCTGTATCAGTATTAGAGTCAGGCACAGGCTTCTTACCATTTTAGACTGCAAAAGCCTTGTTCACTCGTTTTAATATAATTTATTACATCATATCTAAACCTTTCAGAATAACATTCTTCCTGAACAATTCAGAACCCTGATGTACTGTCAGGCTCACAGAGCTGATGAAGATGTTTTTTCTACCTCTAATTTCTGTACTTCTATTAGCAGTTCTATTTCATGTTATAACTGCAGGGTGGCGTTCAGGGAGGCATTTCTGTATAGCAATGCATCATCTCCATCCAGAAGGAAAGATGAAAAAAAAAAAAAGACAAAGACAAAGGTTCAACCCATCTTGTCACTCATCCATGAAGCAAGAAGTAGCTGTGAAATACAATTCCAATCATGTATTTGTAACTTAAAAAAAAAAAATCATGGAATACTCCGAACAAAAGCAGACACATCTTGAAGTTAATGGGTAATACTGTATACAATACTAACCTTTCTAGAGGGTTAGATTTCTGGATGTTTTTTTTAAGAAGGCAGTTATCTGGGGTTTAGCCTCATGTCACAATCGTTGCAGTTACTAGAGAAAGCTTCAAATAAGGATTTCATATACTACCTACCCATGTAACCTTCCAGGTCATTCAGTCAACTGCATGTCAGATGTCAACTGCTGCATTGGTCAATTACAGGCACTTGAATACCGTGTCTGCCACTTGCTGAAGATGTCAGAATTCTCACAGACTTCAGAATGTCACAAAGTTCACAATTTCAGCATATATCTGGAGGGTTTTTTTCCATTAAAATTACCACACACAAAGACACTCTTTCTTTACAAAGATTTCTCGATAAGCAGCATATGGGTTTTAGCTGCTCTGGGAGTGGATGTCACATTACACTAAATTAACAAGGAGAGTATACTTAGATTTTTTTTTTTTGAAGAAAGGAGCTCCAAATAATAATGAGATGAAACCATAAAACATTTACAGATGAAGTAAGGATGAAGGAGGAGCAGCACATTGTTGAAAATGTATGTTTAGTTTTTGTAATTTTCACCACTTTGTTTGTACCATAGAATTTTAACACTTGACCCCACTTGCCTTTTCTATTTCACATCTAAGACTAGTGAACATATTAGGCAAAATTATTGCCTAGAATTTCCTTTCTCTGACACTTTCCTAATCACAGTCTTCCATCTTGACCACATTGATGTGATTCACAGTAGTTTCCAGCATCCTTCCTGCTTAATGTTAAACCCAACATTCTCTTCTCAATCTTTTTAACTTGCCAGTCACACTCAACACCAAACACCACAATCCCTTAAAAATCTTTTTCCTTGTCAGCTTTTGAGAGCTAGCTCTCTACCACTCCTTTTATTATCACAGTGACTACTCTCTTATTTTCTCAAGTAACCTTCTCAATGTCCTGCTAACTTTTGGAGGAATTTAACAGTAGCCCATCTCAGCCTCTCCTCATTTTACTCCTGGACAATAACATTCACTGACAGGAACTTTACCTATGCAGCTATACCACATACCTTATTTGTCTACTTACCTCCCTTTTTTCCAACTGGATGTCTGGATTTATTTTTCTTGAGCAGCCAGTTCTAGATAAAATAACCTCATGTCACAAAAATGCATTTCTGGCCAGTCATCCCAGTATCTTGCTATGGCTGCAGTCCCATATGGTCAAAACAAAGACCTGAGTCTTCCTCTCCAAGTCCATTCAATGTCCCCTTCTCTGCCATAATGTACAACACTGGTACAACACTGTACTCCTGGTCTCTCAGTATTAGTAATGGGGTTTCATCTCTGATTTAACTTCTCAGGACTCTAATAACCAAGAAGCATCTGCTCCTACAGAGTCTTTAAAACTTCCTTTTCAAATGAACTTTTCCCACTTCTCTAACACGTTCCAGATTTCTTCATGTAGTGTAAAGTTTCACAATGTTTTCCTTCCATGAAAATTGCCACAAAAAAAGACACTTCCTGACATTTCTTGTGAAGATATATTTTTTTTTTGCTTATCTACATAAGTAGCTAAACACTGTATTATGCTAAATTAACACAGTCATAGCATACTTCGATTTCTTTGTAAGTGAAAGAGTTCAAACAAATAATTAGTCCAAAACACAAGAACCTCGCAGTGCACATGGTTCCTCTAGCACTACATTCATAACGGTGAGAAGGATTCATAAAGATCATCTTCAGGGTTTACAATTCTCTTGTACTTTCTGTATGAATTCTCTGTATGAATTTCATATATCCACTTGTTTTTCTTATTACATTTTAAAAAAATGACATTCTTATTGAAATTGTGTAAACATATGTAGAAAAGATGAAACTACAGAATAAGCTCTTATAGTTTTAAGAGAAACTATAAAATACATTATACTTAGTGAAGAATGATTGGAAGGCCTGAATAAGGCCTATTGAAGAGGTACATGTCAACTCACAAAAATGGCAAAGAAAAATACAATAAACGCAAAACCTAAAATAGCTACCTGGATGCTGTCACGCAATTTAAGAATTTCTTACTTTGTTTTCATTTGGCTTTTATTCAAACAAAATCCCCTTGAAATCAATGGGAAAATAATATCATAAATGCCACATGAATAACCCATGCTTAGTAATTTTGCTTGCAATTCTGTTCAGTCTCATTCTAGCGTATCTTATTCTCAAACATAACTAGTTTTCAAAAAATACATAAATATTTGGAAGTTGACATGGTATCTTCCTCCCATCTGCTCAAAATAAACTTGGAACTAAAAAATATCTACGACAACATCGTGATAATAATGACACTCACAGTCTTAAGGCAAAAGCTTCCTGTTTGTTAACTAGACAAGTAAAATCCTATTACTAAATATGCATTATTAAAAAATTGGAACTACCTTGTCTTAAGAGCTGAAAAGAATATTATACTTTCAAAACAGCAATATTTTATTAAATTATTAGAAGGTTTGAAATTAGAGGGCAACACAATTTCTATGGCTCTATGATGTTTAAACTTAAAATACCATGGAAACAACATACCATGCACTGATGTACCCTTATGTTTGTCTTCGACAGCAGATTTTATAACTACAAACATCTTGCTTTGATATGATACAATAAGTTAAAGAAGTCTGATAGATAATATGATAATATAGATAATATAGGTAATATGCAAAATTGAATACATTAATGAATACTCAGACTTTGCTACCAAATGAGCGATGAAATTAATATAGCCTTCCCGAACCATAAGATTTCAGTCACCTATACAAGGACATATCTGAATAAGAACTTAAATTAACTGAAGGTGTGAAATCAAGGTACATCACTTACAACACTTTTAAGCCCCTCTGCAGACACCCATCCTACGAAGCTGAATGGCCTTAACTTACAAACTAGAGCAAACTACAAGTAGTCCATTTCTGAATACAAGTAAGTACAACATAGTTTAGTACACTTTAAATAAAGCAGTAAAAATTTACACCTTCATTTGACTTACTTGCCGCAGGTACTATCCATAATGTTCAACTCTTCTTGAGAGAGAGTACTATACAGAGTTTTTTTGTGAGACAAAAATAAAAAAGAATGTTGGGTAGCATTAGCAAGAACTCTCACTGGGAACAGGAAGCAATTTTTCATTTTGATTTTTTGGCAACACAGTGAAAGATTTCTGCCTCTTCTTGCAAGCAGATGCATATTGGATACATACCACAATGCTGGCAAAGACACAAGAATACCCCTATGAAGAATGTACTCAGCCCATGAAAAATGTTTCTTGTGAAATGGAATTGGCAGTAAATTACAGGATTTTTGCATGACTAGCAAGAAAATTCAAAATATAATCAAATAGACACTGAGCATGTACAAAGGCATATGTAAAAGTGCACTTCTGAATCGCATCCTCTTAAACCCATCTATAACTGAAAGAACTCAAAATCTAGAAGAGAAAATATGTACTAGACCAAAACAAAAGCCAAGGCATAGCAACCCTAAATTTGGGAAGGAAAACTAGTTTGCATGCTCCAAAGTCAGACATTTTGGCCAGAGCAGCAAAAGTAAACATCTTAAAATCCTGATAGTAACACAAGCTCTCATCTCAATCAAGCATCTTTATTCAGAAATATTTGCCATGCAAAAGTACTCTTGATCCACAGCATTATAAGTTAACTGCAACTGAGACTCCTACTGACTTCAAGAACCATTAGACCAGTTTATTCATTTTCAATGAATGACTACCAAAATTTAGTTTGTATCTTAGAGTTTATGAATGTGTATCATCTGGTAAAGTTCGACACTAATTTACAAAGAGAAAGAAGGATTCCAGTATTAATATTAACAGGTTTTACTCCTATTAAATAAATTATTAAATTAACAAAGTTGTCTGAATAGGAAACACCTCAGCACTGGATATAGGAGAAAGCTGCTAGCTTCCCTGTTGCATAAGGGTTTAAAGAAATAATTCCAGAATTAAGAGTTTGAGCTGCTACAGTTTTAGGTTATGAGAGATATCTCTGTACAGTAACTACAGCATTTGCACCTCCAGACGATGAGACATGAGTGTGACATGTAATACTAACTGGCAGCAGAATTACCCTGTAAATAACATTCAGTAAATTTACAGTGTTCTGTAAGGAACGCTCCGGTAAATGCAGTGTATTCATCTGAGGGGGGCTACTTCCAGTGATCAGTTCTTGAAAAGGTAACAAGCAGAGAGTACTCTACTCATCCAGAGAAAACAAAGAATAAATTGCTACTGTTCACTCCAAGACACTAATAGAAGCAATTTCACACTGATACTTCAAAACAAAAAAAAAATTTTGTTATCATTAATGCCATCATAACGAGTGAGTTAATTAGAATTGCCTGAAAAGGTTTCTCCCCATCATAAGATGCCTTGGTTAGACAGTCAGATTCATCAACACTGAAGTTTTTCTGAAATGTATTGATTTTGAAGCTTTTTTTAAAGTAAATTGCAATCTCCTGTCCCTCCACCAGGACCTTGATCCTGTTGAGTGTTACTGCCAGTAGTAAATCTGCAGGCAATACTGAATGTAAAATTTAGAAACATGCCATGCAAAGACAATACCACAGAGGAACACTTATTCTATACACAAGCAAGGCTCAAAATCTATCTGGATATATTAGAAAGAAGCTTGTAAATGTGCTTTAACATATCCTGGGACAAAACCACTCATTAAACGACTTTCTTCATCTTAAATTTTGACAGAATCAGTGCAAATCTTGGAGCTATGTCATAAATAAACTTCACACAACCATTCTGAAGCCAAAGCCCCAACCTCACTGTTACATTTGAGGAAGTACCTACTAAAGAACAGAAACCACCAGCTTCGCCCCTTTAAGGGGCACTGCAAAGACTGACTGGGAAGTAGTACTGGAGAAGCAGTCTTCAGAAAAGGACAGGATGATGATGCAAACTCTTGCATTGTGAAATGCCTCAGGATATCACAATATGGACAAAGGGATACTCAGAGATAAACACACTGCAATGTTCTACCAATTGTTCACTACACTTGTAGATGAAAGTGAAAGAGAAGCAGGACATTTCATATTGAAGCAAGCTTGTTTGTACTTCACACACTGAAGGCATTTTCCCAGGCAAGATCAACATGAAAATGCAAGTACTACAATGCTGCCAAGTTCAGCAAGACCTGTGGTGAACTCTGGTAAAGCACTCATAGGAAACTAAGCTGCTCAAAGATGGATTCTATTTACCATATCCATACTTCCAGTATTTCTAGAAGATTAGAAGAGAAGGTTTGGGATAGTTCCCCCTCCCTTTCAAACATGTGGAAACACCTCATCCACACACAATGTTCTCATAGCAATGCAGTTACCATGGTCAAGCAGGAGTCTTGAGACAATGATATTTCGGAATACAATTTTCTTCTTTAATATCACCACACTCACCTCCCAAAAAACCCTACAGTCAGACACACAGGAAGTAAGACAGATGAGGAACAAGGACTTTAAACATGAATCTTTTACTCAGTCAGCCTCCTAGTGTACCATATCAACTTTCAAGAAAATTAAATGAGGAAAACATTACAACAGCCCAGGGACACTTCTCCTTAAATTTTGTGATTACATTTTAAGTGTTCTTTGTCACAGATATCATAAACTGATTAAATCATTTCATGGCTGACCCCTACTGACTATGCTAAGCGAAAAGAGAGGGCTATTAATAACTACCCATTTCTGACAGCTGCCCAGGGGCAATGTAGCCTTTTGCAGCAATAAAATGACTCCCCAGCTCACTTACTGAATGCTAAATATTGATTCATATTATGAGTGTTGTCAAACACAGACTGCAGTTCTGAAGATCTGTACTGGCAGGTCATCAGGAATAGCATTAGCAAATGTCAGGTCAGGAATCAAAGGGCTGCTGGACTCTTTAGGGATGAGATTTATCGATTCCATAAAACGTGAAACAGATCAAGTACTTGTGATGATGGAAATGGTCATGGCAGAATGAGGCTGAGCCTAGCATGATGTATACCTCAGAAGAGAAGCATCACACAAAAATGTTGACCACTGAAAATAAGTTTTAAAGGTTGGGATGTCCATGGCAAGGGCAACCAAAGCTACAGGCCCACAAAAGTACATTTTAGGGCTAAAAGTCAAGTTTTGAACATGCATTTTGCCAAAGTCATATCTAGCTTGCATGCACAGGAGATCACACTGCTGGTCTTAATAATCTGTTTAAATTAATATCGGTGTTGTTCAGACCATATGAGAAGCCAATGAATACTATAATCAGGAGTTACAAATGTCTTGAATTCTAAGTAATGCCAAAATGACTTAAATTCTATGATTTTACACTTTGCCATCAACAGCAGGATTTTATTTAATAAAAATGTATTTCAGGACTTCATTTTCATAAGACTATGATTATAACACAAGCTAACATTTAAAAATTTTCCATCAGCTAGGAAAAAATCTGGCATCAAGGTATGCAAAGATAACTGTGGAATGTTGCAAGTGGACTAAGAGAAAAGGCAAGAAGCTTCAAGTTAAATTAAATACTGACATTTCTTCCCTCTTTCTTCTCTCACAGCACTGCATCTTAAGTGAAACACTGGAACGAGGCAATGATTATATCAGTTTAAAATTTGATAGAATTACTTTTAACAGAAAATCTAACTAAAAGAACAAACAATGATATATTCCATGTAGCCAGGAATCTTATTAAGGAAACAGCTGTATTCAGGAAAACCCAGTCACGGAATATTCCAAGCAATTAAGTCTATTCTAAAATTGAACTCTATGATTTGGATGGAGGAAATACTACACCAAATTCTAATCAAGTAATATGAAATTTTATATTTTCTTAATGTCACTTTGACCACCTTGGTCAACTGGAATATTTTTAAATTTACTACTTTAAATAAATATTCAAATCCATTTTCAATAATTTTAAACTACTTCACCTCATCTATGATTTTCTCTCTATGTTAGAATCTCCTTTTTTTTGTCAAGTTAGAACAGCAAATTTATCAATACCCAGGACACTATTAAAATAATCTCTATGAAGAAAAAAACCCTCCATTTAACTTTTACTTTGGATATTTGAAGGATAATTATGATGTCTACAAAGAGAAAAGTGTTCCCAGCCTCCTAGGAAAGATAATATCTCAGTATACTGTATTCCTTGCATTGTATGTTCTCTTTCAGAAAACCAGAAATCAAATCACAAATCTGAATATACCATTTGATGCTTACATAGGACACAAGAACTCAATAAAAGATGATAATTACAAATAATAGACTTGAAAATGAATGGCTTTAACAAACCACTATTTAATGTAAAAAAAAGATAAACACTGATGATTTAAAATTATAAAGAAACTACTTGTAAACCAAAGATACAGCTATTAATGGATAAATAGTTCCAAAAGAAAGCACAGAAATACACGAACCATGCAAGAAAAACAGTATCCTCCCTTTGGAATTGCTTAAAATTTAAATCAGATGATGATGTAAATCCATTTTAAAATTAATTACTTGACTAAATCCGTAAAATTTACAGGTAGAAATATACCATAAATTAATTAATCAAAAACTGTTATGCACAGTTGTAGGTTCTATGGTACCTATGGACATTTTGACACTAAATTCAACAGAGACAAGTTTTCATCTGCTGTGTCCTGCAGTTCGGAGTACAATGGATGTATAAGAATTGTATAAAGAAAAAACTAAGAAATGTCTAGATTTCTGACAGAAAAATAATTTCAATATTTTCCTAAGAAGACTCTAAGAAGAACATATTCTCTAAGAGATACATATCCCCTAATTAGAGTGGCCTTCCATCAAGATAGCTCTCAAGGAAGTTCTCTCTCCAACAGATGTTTCTGCCCATACAGCCACGTGCTCAGTTAGAGCAGGATGAAAGCCATTTGTGGTAGTGTTGGGAGTAATTCATTCTTCTGCATATCCAGTCCCCTGAACCTACTCACTGTTTTTACATCAAGGAGGAAAGAGGGAGCGTGCTGACAGTATGAGGAGCAGGAATACCTTTCTAGATGAAACCCTCAGAGCAGTTCAGTTGTATTATGAAACAGCTCTCTCAGGGTGCAGTTCTGATACAGGTGAGTAGTAGCAGACTGTTGCTACTTATGAAGAGAAGTCCTTTCCCATTCCAACCTATCCTTCAGCTTTTCTCCTTCCCTCTTCCCAGTTGACATTACCTTATGCTGGCTTCGGAGCTCATCACATTCATCCCACTGTAAACCAACTCAATTCACAAACTGAGAGCAAATATATACAAAAAAAAAATCCGCATATAATTCTTCTGCCAGGTCATTTAATTGGCTCACAGAAGTATAGAGGCAGCACAGAGATGGCACAAAGGAAGGACTACTGGAGAGGAACTGGGTGTCGAAAAGCAGGAGGTGGCAAGCCTTAGATCAAATCAGTTATCAAGGAACCACAGCCTCTGATTACTGCAGTACTAGATATGTAGGATATCTGGAGATATTTGGGGCACTAGTTAACAACATCTCTTTATGACTGTAAGGTCATCATTTCCCAAGTTAGCCAGCGAGTGCTATATGGACACAGTCTCAGTAAAGCATAAGCACAGAATCGCTGACATTGGAAAAGACCTCCAAGACCACCAAGTCAAATCATCAGCCCAATACCACCAAGTCCCAAAGTGCCACGTCTACATGTTTTCTGAACACCTCCAGCAACAGAGAGTCCACCGCTTCCCTGGGCAGCCTGTTCCAATGGTTGAACACTCTTTTGGTAAAGATACTTTTTCTTAGATCCAATCTAAACCTCCCCTGGCGCAACTTGAGGCCATTTTCTCTCATCCTATCACTTATCATCTGGGAGAAGAGACCAACACGTATCTCACCACAACTTTCTTTTAGGTATGCAATAACTCTTACAGGCAAAGAACCTGCCTCTGTTGTACACTGATGTAGCCCAAGCCTAAATATAAATGAATTAGAAGTCCCTGGTCTATATTTCAGTACATTAGCCACTTAAGCTCCATAGGAATATCTATGTTTATCTCTTCAGGCTCTGATGTCTTATCTAAAAGCAAATTACCAACATTCAGGAAAACTTACTTGTTTTCAGTAAGCAAGCTCTTGGCAAGCGCTACCTTGGAGACATTATAATTTGAAAAACAGAAGTCTGCAGATAGATTGCAGCCACTAAAAAAAACCCCCAGCAATAAGCTTAATAAAGTATGCATGGCTATTAAAAGATGTAATTGGTAAAGTATATTTAACTTCAAAGGTTTGCAAATATGGCTACTAAATCTACTAAATATCACATTTATTTAGGTTTATTTCATATATTTGCAATATTAATTCAAGTGTACGTTTCCCATGAAATAATTCATTCACAAATGCTGATTTATTTTTTTTTTTAACGGCTCTCATAATCTTAAAAGGCTTCTGTGCTTTTCATTTTCCTCGTAAGTTTTTTGGGGGTTATTTTTATATTCTGTGAATATGAGGGGAGACATACAATCTGCTCTGGCATATTCTTTAACACTAGTTCATGCATTTTCCAGCTTCTTGGACATTTTCAAGTTGCATTCAACATCCTAGAGAAGAAAGGTACCCAAACCATTTTCTCCTTTTAAGTGGCTCAAAGAATGCGTAAGTTAAATCACACAGGCTGAATTTTGACATGAAGATATAGCTGCCAAGCTTTAAAACATTCAGAACAACTACATTAACATTTTTTAAGAATTAAGTATAATCGAAGTTCAAAAAGGAAGGAATTTTATTCAATGGACTATTATTTCTAAAATAATTAAAATAATATGAAATTCTGTAATACAATGAAAGCCCTTTAACTCCTGTCTTTTGTTCATTCTATCTAGACAGTAAATAAAATATGAGTAAGTTTGCCTAGAGTTTGGGGTTTTTTTAATTTAGAAGCTGAAAAAAGGTCATATATATTTACTGCTTACACTATAAAGGCAAAACACACCATTTCTTCAATTCTCACAGTTGTGAAAACTACCTTTCAAGAAAATAAAAAATACTTTGTTCTCTGAATTCTGATCTCTGGCACTCATGGAGCAGTACATGCAAGTACACTGGGAACACTGCAAAAAGTAGTGCAGTAACAAATCAGCATTCAGGAATAATTTGTTAGGTAACATTTAAGATAGCAATTTTATGTGATCAATTTTCAGATAATGGAAATCTAGGCAACAGTGGATACTTCCCCTATACTCTTTGCTGTCAAACTACTCTATACCAAGAAAATAAGTATTTTTATTTCAAAGCACCGGCCACATTCAGATGGTTTTGTATTTGCATGGGAGACGCAAACGAGAAATAAACAGGCTACAACTGTGTTTGCATTGTTGGAAAACATTCAAAAATATAAAGGCTAAACCTACCATTTTAATAACTCTTTCCAAAGACAAAATCCATTAATAAGCAAAACATGTCAACAACTTAATTAAATATTTCATAGCCAATGTAAAGTTATGCAGTGTTAAATTTTATTTTTTATGGTATCACATTCACTACTGATATGCTATGCAACAGATAATACATTCTGAATTTTTCTTTGTTTATTAACAAGCCCTTGTAATTAACTTCCTTTTAAATCATAAGTATGATACTATTTTAATTTCCCTCACATTCTCTACCCTATCATTTGGAATCACATTAAGCTGACTCTTAGCAGGCCACCTGGTGTAATTCTATGACATTGAAGTGAGCTGTTCTGGTATGCAGGAAACACTGACAGTCTTCTGTGCTGAAATCCACTTCTCTAACTGATGACAGAACTGGGGGAAATTAATTTTTGCTATTCATAAATACCTGACAGGTTTAATGTAAATGTTTTGAAAAAGACCTCAGCATATGCCGCACATACATTATATATGCAGCAGTGCACTGGAATATTGTGCTTCCAAACCATTCAATTTCTAGATCACTACTACTGAAACTACTCAAATTTCCTAAATTACATCCATATTGTTATTTTCTCCACAAACATATAAACAACAACAGAGGCCTCCATGAAGCCTTTCAGCCACTGAAAAACAGCCAGACATTTAGGACAATTCATTTGAAAGAAATGCTACAAAGAAATACGTCTGGTACCTTGCCTGACAAATTAATGAGGAATGAGTTGCGGTCAGAGACCAGAGGTACTTCTATTACAAACCTACATGACCAAAAACACTTTCTGACAAAATACAGAATATTTCATATTCCTAATACTGTATCAGCAGCCTTAACATTACCGCAATCCCCCCATCCCCACTTCTCTCTACAAAAACCTTCTAGCCAATACAAATTTGAATATCTGGAATCTAAAAAAAAGAACTGTTACGCAGAACAGGTGGAACAACTGAGACTTCATGTTTTTCATATATATGTAAACAACATGGACACCAATTAAAATAGAAGGATAAGTTAGGAAATAACAAAATGGGGCATTATAGGAGAAGGACTCAACTACCTAACTGGTTTTATGTCAAAACATACACTTCCTCACTACACATTATGAAACCTAAAACCTATATGCCAAAATACCTTTATTTACAAATACTGAATATAACACAGTGAATTTTTCCTAAACCTATAGTAAAAAGGTTTTTGTAATGATATAAACCTTGATTCTAATTTTGTAAAGGAAAAAAAAAATTTTACTGATTATGAAAATTCATTACCTGTGTGTCTTTGCTGTGAGCATGCCTGAATATTAGTGTCTGTTTTGAATTTGGATGTCTGCTACCTAGTACCAAACAAAACACAAAACAGCAGCAATGCCTAAAAAATCAACACATGACCATGATCAACAAATTATAGTCACATGAAAATAGGAATACATTAATTGGCCAGCAGATAGGATATATCACTAGAGACCTTAAAATGTAATGCAATCCCTAATTTGGTATTTTGTTTAAACTCTAAATAACTTTTTGATATCTCCAAAACCCTGAAACACCAAATAGCAATAAAACTAAAGATAAGTTCATAGAACCATATAATGATTTAGGCTAGAAAAAGACTCAAAAATCATCCAGTCCCAACCCCTGGCCATTGGCAGGGACACCTTCCATCAGACCAGGCTGCCCTGTGCAACCTGGCCTTCAACACTTCTAAGAAGGAGGCATCCACAACTTCCCTGGGCAACCTGTTCCAGTGCCTCACCGCTGGCATTGTGAAGAATTTCTTCCTAATGTCTAATCTAAATCTTCCCCATTCCAAATTAAAGCCATTTCCCCTTATCCTATCACTACTTGCCCCTGTAAAAAGTCCCACCACAGCTTTCCTGTAGCCCCTTCAGGTACTGGAAGGTTGCCGTAAGGTCTCACTGGAGCTTTCTCTTCTCCAGGCTGAACAAGACCAACTCTCTCAGCCTGTCCTCACAGCAGAGGTGCTCGAGCCTTCTGATCATCTTTGTAGCGTCTTCTGGACCCGTTCCAACAGTTCCATATCCTTCTTATGTTGAGGATTCCAGAACTGGACACAATACTCCAGGTAGGATCTTATGAGAGTAGAGTAGAGGGGGAGAATCGCCTCCTTTGACCTGCTGGCCACTTTTCTTTTGATGCAGCCCAGGATGTGGTTGGGTTTTTGGACTGTGAGCACACATTGCCAACTCATGTTGAGCTTCTCATCAATCAGCACTCCCAAATCCTTCTCCACAGCGCTGCTCCCAATAACGTCGACTGCCATCCTATATTTAAACCACAGATTGCATGGACCCAGGTGTAGGACTTTGCA
This sequence comes from Tapera naevia, assembly GCA_033556795.1. Lineage (NCBI taxonomy): Eukaryota > Metazoa > Chordata > Aves > Cuculiformes > Neomorphidae > Tapera > Tapera naevia. The sequence goes on from JAUMJJ010000246.1 coordinate 16,553,050, forward strand.
TGTAGTCTTGTTGAATATCATGAGGTTCTCACAAGCCCACTTCTCCAGCTTGTCCAGGTCCCTCTGCATGACAATCCCGTCCTTCTGGTGTGACAACTGCCCCATTCAACTTGGTGTCATCCGAAAACTTGCTGAGGATGTACTTGATCTTGCTGTCTATATCAGAAATGAGTATATTAAACAGCACTGGTCCCAGTACGGACTCCTGAGGGACACCACTTGTCACAAATCTCCATCTGGATATCGAGCCGTTTAGCACTACTCTCTGAATGTGACCATCCAACCAATTCCTTATCTACCAAATAGTCCATCCATATCTCTCTAATTTAGAGAGAAACATGTTGTAGGGGACCATGTCAAAGGCTTTACAGAAGTCCAGATAGGTTACATTCATTGCTTTTCCCGTATCCACAGATGCAGTCACCCCATCACAGAAAGCCACTAGGTTGGTCAGGCAAGACTTGCCCTTGGTGAAGCCACGTTGGCTGTTGGAAAATAAGAATATATAGATAAACCCCACATATTTTGATCAAATAGAAAGATCAGTCCTATAAGCAACATGAAGTATTACTTTAGAGAATAATTTCTCAACATAATAACACATCCAATACATTAAATATTTTAAAATCTACTTCAGTAGTCTATTTAAATATACTATAGTCTAATAGTCCCATACTATTAAAGCATAACAAGAATTTGAAACTCTTCATTTTCTATTGTGGTACTGTCGTGAATGCTCTTCCTTTTACAAGGAAAGTTACAGACTTCAGGATTTGAAGAAAATTCTGGATTATTTTTCAAATGCTCTGTCTAGAGGAATAAATGCATTTGGAGACAAAGATGCTTCTTTCCCAATTCAGACTCTACAAAAACACTGTTAAACCTGTAAGCCAATTTACATTTATGTAAAGTGAGTACAACAGAAGTAGCTGAAGTACAATTTCAGACCAAGGGTTTTTGTAGAAAATAATATAGCTTGTCTTCAATGTAATTTATAGCCATGCTTTCAGTAAGAGATAAAATAATGTAATTTCACTCACTGCACAGCAGTTTTATGATACTTGCAATTGGTTGTCAGTCGAAGAGAATGTAAAGACAAGACAGCTTCTGGTGGTGATAACGTGTCTAAGTGGCTTAATAAAGGTTTGTGTCACACAGAATGTACTTTGAATCACGCAAAGCCAAATACTATTTTATAACATATTTTGTACAACTTTTTAATTACTTAAACATAGGCACATATTTTTAATAATATTTTTACCTGCTTCACTTGCAAAAACACGAAAAGAAATTTAAATTCTAAATATCCAAATGTTTAGCATAACTATAGATAAACAAATATCTTGTATCATATTTGTACCACATAGCTTGAAGAATTCACATTACCTTTCATTTGTCTGCAGACAGACGCCAGACATGTCTACTCAAGCCTGTTTTCAAACCTTTCTCATACGGTTAAAAGAGTGGAGTCATGTTATGCCTCTGTACTTCATATGATCTACCCCCTGTTCTCTTTGGAAGCTCCCTTCTCTTAAGAGATTGAGCATAGCACACTTGGGCTTTAAAAAGCCATCCGGCATGAGCCCCTACCAAGCAACTTAACATCACCAGAGAAGAGGAACGCCCTCAATCATTGAGCTGGTGACAGTATGAAAGAAAGCTTATGAACTCATCATAAATTTTATCAATGGAAAATCACTATTGGCATCCAAGAAGGACCTGAGTTAGAGTTAAGCAGTCCAAGACCCTCATGACACAAAGTTCCAATATAGCAATGAACCAAATACTTTGAAATACCTTAGGGTCTCTCCCAAAAAATGGTTTCATGCTTTATCCCTGGAGAGGAATCCCAAACAGCTCTCGGATATCTCTGTAGTATTAATCAAAATATCTGCTTAATCAGACAAACACACTCCACCTAACTCCAGTGTTCTCCCTGCTATTTATTTTTTAAACCAACTCTCTCTGTTAACGTGAATTGCGTCTTCAGCTCTTGACATCTGCAAATACCTAATGATTGTCCAACACAAGATTCCAAACAGATCTTCTGGGAAGGTCAGTTTCTGGTCTCTGCTTTAAACCTCTGTGCCTCATAGTCACCACACAGACATGCAACAATGAATAATTTCAGTTAATCGTTTTTGACTGTTTCTTTTGCCTAGCACAATCAGACTTTCTTAACCACAGAAGCTCTGCTGAAGACTTTTCAGAAGAAATAGCTGCCTACTTGTAAGCTACATGCTTAAATAACCAACCATCAGTTCACCTTAGCCTCCCCTTCCTGTGTGCCCTTCGGTTTTGACCTCTCAAAACTGAAGATCAGTAATGACTTTCTAGGATGATCTGACAACTCACAGTGCACCAGCTGCCCAACATTTTGCTTGCACATAAATACCCTCAATGTTTGTGCTTCATTCACACAATTCTACAGGAAGGATTAAATAAACAGAAACCAGAGGTGGGCTCCCTACTCTAATATGGGTATGGAAAGACTATATTTAACTGCTATGGATGGTCATCGAACATAGTATAAACAGACTGAATGCACTCCTTCCACTCAACATTGCAGGCTCTTTGAATATTTTCTACATTAAGCCAAAAACATACTTTCTACTTAGTCAAATAAAATTTATTATATTGGAAATTTTGTGGATAAATTACATAAAAGCCTACACAGTAACACTCATTTTTGTCTGAGGTTTCGCAGCACTTTTCCAATACAAAAAAATAATACACTCAGTACCTTTTTCATTTCCATATATTACAAAGAATTGTTAATGTAACTTCAAAAACTGCTCACAATACCACTGAAAAATGTTTCTCTCTTATTATTGGCCATAAATAATGGGGGGGCAGAAGGAGTGAGAGAAGGCAACCTATAAAAAGACAAAGAAAATCTAGAGAAAGGAGAAAGATAATAGACTTCTCATTATGCACTCTTAAATTGTACATCTTTTTAAAAAACTTTGCTAGAAAAGCATGAACCTTTCACCTGGAAAGAACAAGAGATTGTCCTTTTCCCTCATACACAAACATATGCACTGACACAGAGAAATAGATGAAACCCTAACTCTAGCTGTATCTAATACAAGTGTAGAATTTTATTTGAATGCAACTATTACCTACCTCTCCATAACAGCAAAAAAATAAAAAGTAAGACCTCCTTATATTCATACAATGTATGAAAATTCATGGATTAACATGTCTAAAATGTTTCATTGCTCTATCTGGTTCATAAAACTAGAGCTATAATATCTCACTCTTACGATACCAGGATCCTAAAGAAAGTTTCACGGTAAGATTGTACATGCAACATGCAACAAAATAAACAATATCCAATCATATTTGCTTGCATTACTGAATATCTCTTAAATGACTGATTACTTCATAATAAAAAGTATCCCTGTTTCTCAGTACCTGTGTATGTTTTCCCTCATAAACAACTTTTTTTTGAGAATTGACTCTGCTGTGTGTTGGTGCCTTGTACAAAACAGCCAGACGGGTTGTTCTACATTGCTGTAGAACAGGTGAGAATAAATTTGTTTAGGCAACAGAATTGCTCTTCTATAAAGGAGAAACTGCATTCTCCTTGTGAGAGGCAAAGCAGTTCTAAGAGGTTTCACTTAAAACTTGCAAAATATCTCTTCTAAAAATGTTTGACATAAAAGGCATACTAAAAATATGATGGCGAAGAGATGAGACAACTGGTCTCATTAACTACAGAGTATAAGCTCAACAGGAATAACAACGTACGCTATGCCACTATTGGACAAACTGTAAAAGGAAAGCAAAAGCTTTGTCGAGAGATTGCAACACCAACAGACAACCACTATAGAAAGCTATCAGTAAAGTAAAATCAAACCATATGGAAAAACTATATGAAGTAGCTGCAGAATACACAGGCAACACCAGCAGTAACCAATCCCAAGGATCAAATGGTATTCACTCAGGAGTGCTACAGGAATTAAAGGATTAAACAGTAGAACAAGGGTGTGTAACCTTTCACTGTGAGGACTCATAATGAGGATGTGCTTAAAAGTGAGACCAGAAAAAAAACAGGGCTGTTCTACAAAAAGAAGTCCTGCCTCACAAACCTCTATTCAAGACAACAAGCTTGGAGAGATTCAGTTAATACAGTCTAGCGACATTTGGTAATCTTTCTGAAATAAGAGCTACAGTTCTCATGCAGATTAAAAGACAAGAAGCCTTATCAGATACACAATATAAAATTAAGAAAACCGGCAGTTTCCAGAGTGATGCAGAGTCACCAATATAAATAAGAGTTTGCCTTAGGATGCTAGAAAAATTGTTGAAAATACATATGAAACTAGGTTACTCATGGTAATAAATACAATGTCTAACTGAAAAATAGTAGAATGTCTAGAGGGAATTAATGAAATTGAGACATTGATGGACATTAAAATGAAAGTAAAAAATATAATGCAGACAAATCTAAAGCAACCCACAAAGCAAGAACAGTCTTAAATTCACATATAAATAATTGGCCCAGAGCTGGCCATTGCAAGATCATCAGGTTAAAATAGCTATTTCTGTGAAAGACTCTGTATAACACTGAGTAGCAGGCAAAAAAAAAAGCGAACAGAAAAGAATTATTAGGAAAGGAAAAGAGAAAACATAGACTATCAGTGTCACTGTATAAACCCATAATGAGTAATGAGCTCACATCTTGCTAACTACATGTAATTCCGAGCATCCCTTTCAAAAAAGTATATAGTAGAATCAAAAAAACACACAAAAGCAACAAGACTGACCAGAGGTCTTGATATGAGAAACAAATATGTAAACATTGTAGTAATGTCTACAGTGTCCACACAGTTATATTACTGGGTATTTGAACAGTATTCTACAGCTAACTAAGTGTTACTGTGTTGCTGTAAAGACTGTACACTTTTATAAAAAGTCTAGTCAGAAGAATGGATTTAGAGTATCAAAATATCATGCTCTATTAGCTAGGAAGATGAGAAAGAAATTGCAGACTTATTAAAAATATATAAAGTTTTGATGTCACAAATAGAAAATCCAAACTGGGTCCTAGCACTTACATGTTTTTCTTTAAGGAAATTTGGATATTTGTGATGTGGGTGACAGATAATTTATCAATTACCAATTGATCAAAAAATTAGCTTCTATTTTCTCCTTGCAGTATCACAAAGGCATTTCAAAAATTAACCAATGCCTACACCAGGTAATTTACACACACATGACAAAAAGACAGGTCATACTCAGGGAGCTGAACTCACATTACGCTACTACTAAAGAAGCCCAAAGAACCAACCTATACCGACAGCCACATTACAGACTTTAAAGGGATTAATATAAAACATGAAAACCTACTTCTGGATATAAATAAAAGACATCAAAGTCTCCAGGTCACATCCTTTTTTAATGGATGTAGTACTCTATCTAATTTACTGCCTCTAAGCTATTTTTAAGAGGGATCCAAAAGAAGGAATGGCAGTGGCCATGATAGTCTGCAGGACTTTATTTGTGGTACTGTTAGACATAAGGATAAAATGAAACAAAACTGCATCTTTGAATCTCTTATACATTGCATTGTGGCCAAAATCAAAATGATATCCACAAGTCATTTGCTTAGCAACTGTTTTGCACTTTTCCTAACCAAAGCAACAAAGCTAATACATCAGAAGTAGCAAAATGTTTTTTATTGCTTTTTGAGCTATATCCATATAGCTGCAATCCTTAGATTTTGATAATTTTGCACTGCAACTAAACTCCTGACTGTCCAGTAACTTGCTAGTCACAGCCAGGTAGCACAATGCAGTGAAATGGGATACAGTAAAAAAAAAAAAAATAAATCAAAAATCTAGAAGTTAGAAGAAAAGTATGTCCATAAATTGTGTCCTAAGTCTAGTATCAAAAAACTTTGGCTGATTATACATCCAGGATTTCAAAGAAACAGAGAACAACACCACATGTAAGTGACTGAAAGTTTACATTTTTACAATCTATTCTTGTTGTGCAAAACACCTCTTGCTCACACCAACGACATCCAGGAGTGAGCCCTAAGGGAGTTGTTCTAAGTGAGGGTTTCTGTATGTCTCATTGAATAGGAATACAAACTGACAGAAAAATAACTCAAAATTGCAATAAAATGACTGGTACTTCCAAATGCACAAGCAAATGACATGCACTTTAATGTAACACATTTGTAGTAAGTTAAAACATTCTTAAGGTTTGCATAAAATGTATGAAAAAATGCTACTTGTCTTAGGAATGAAACAAAATGATAAAATTTTAAATCGTTGATATTTATTAACCAAATGCTGCTTGTCCTAAACTATGTCATTTGGCTCATTAAAAATTTTTTGATTGAAGCAATTTATGTGGGTTTTTTGTTATTGAAGTAATGGATGAAAATACTAAAATTCTTCATTTAGGACCTGCGTCTTCTTGGCACAGAATTGTACTGGAAAGCTGTCACAATGCGATTTGACTACTCTGCATAATCCTTTTTGTGGAATGCGATTCTATGCATGGTAGCTGCTATGCAGAGAGTTAGATCCAGAGCCCATCGACTACATGACTTCACCAGCAGCAACACATTATTGCAAGGTAAAAGCTCTGCACAGCTTCAAGGCATAGGAACTCTTCTACTCTCCAGTGCATGGGATGGTGTGGAAGGGTAGAGCAGTACTTCTCCAGGAAAACTTGCCACCTGCAGTTGTGGGCAATCATTTGAAAATAAGCAAGATTCCACTCCTTGTTTCTACAATCCTACCCATCTTCTCTGATGTGTTGTAAAAATTACTGATACTTATTCTAAAAAATCAATTATGATCTCTATTTTAGTATAAATTTACTTTTCCTATACAGCACAGCCAGCCACCCAGATGACTGGCGAGCGGCCACCCCACAGCACTGTAAACAGAGAGAATGCAGGGCTATCAGCACAGGAGTGCGAGAAGAAAGCCAGCTACCTGAGACTTGGGGAGTATGTACCTCATCTGCAGACAACATAGGACTGACTACAAGTCAAAAAAAAAAATGATGTAGCAACGGCCTTCTGAACATATAACAGAAAAGCATTGCTTCATATGGGAAAATCCATGAGTGATGGCACAGACATGAAACCTAGTTATTTCCTACTCTTGCGTGTTCTCAGACAGAACTGACTGTCCCATGTTAGAGGCTTGCTGAGTCTGTTTAAACCAGTTTATTCCTGTTAGCCCCTCTTTTTAGTTTCTGAAAACATTTGCAACTGACTTTTGGGGGCAACAGATCTGGAGAAAGTAGAAGCAGAGGCAAAGAAAGCTAAGAGTATTGTAGGATAAAGGAAAGACTATAAGCACAGGTAGGAAGCAGCTTAGGTTGACCCAGTGTAAATAACATCTATTTCATAAGAGTAACATCAAGAGAGACGATCTTTCAGCAGTGAGTACACAAGCTCTTGCCTGAGGGAAGCGAGTGTTTCATTTGATTCCAGGCTTGTGACCAGTCCTGTCAATAGGAATTCTGCCTTCTCTAATTTAACAATTTAATTCCCTCACAAATTTAACCCCAGAGAATTCTGTCACAATGAAATTCACTTCTTACTTGAATAACTGGACTGTTACAGACAGGCATCTTCAACTGTAACTAAGTTTTCCACCCATCACTACTGTTTTCCATTTCACCTTTGCCTAACAACCGGGAAAATGATGCCATATAGGCTCTGGAAATACATGTTTATAGTTATTAAATCAGTCACATTTATTGCAGTCAGAAAAAAACGCTATTTACTGAATCACTAGCAACATAACTACAGCACCCACTGGAACTTTGCTGGACCATCATCCAACACATTCCAGCCTCTTCTAAGTCTCTCCTAAGGAAGAGATTCTTGATAAATGCAAATAGTATAGGCACTTCTACTGTATTTGATATACATAAATTTTCACTATCTGTATTTACCCCATAAATCATTTACATATAGCTCCTTTGAAAGCCCAAAATCAGTCTGTTTTGTAATGTTTTTAGAGACGTGTCAGATGCTGAAATTTTTTTAATATATTACAACTCTGTACACAGCTAAGTAAGAACTCAAAATGAGGCTTGCATTAGTCGGTAACGTAAGTGCATATATGGCCTTTATTGTAGGTACAGATCAGTTAAGCTAACGATGAAATAATTTAGGATTAGGAAACCTCATATCATGTGAACTACAGTAGGCAAAATAGAATGAAAAATTTATGAGAAAGGATATGAAAAGTTCTGTTAGAAAAGCCTTGCATATGCACAAGCTGATGAGAAGTAAAAAGGTGCAACATAGACAAAAGATAGTCAGACTGCAATGTGGACATGAAAGGGAAGACATGAAAGAAAGAAAATATCCTTTCCTTCAGAGCCACCAGAAGATTCATTGGCTGTTTAACAACAAAGGAATGAACTCCACTATAGGCTGAATGAACCCACAACTTCCAGAACATTTCCACACAGATTTAAACTTTACAGACCCTATAACCAACCTATAATCAGCAACTTTCAATTCATCACACAGGGGAATTCTGGAAGCCAACATATGTACATCTTCAAAAGTTGGCGTCCTTCAAAACAAAGCAAAAAGTCTATGACACAGCTCCAAGAGATCACTAAATTTGCTCAGAAGATTGAATCAAGCTAACCTAAAGAGAACTTATACCCAAAAGGATGCTTCTTTCAGAATGCAGGTAACTTCTTGGATTGAGCCACCAAGTGTCACCATCTTTCTTACCACAAAAAGAAAATCTCAATGTACTTACACTCTTCCTTGTCCTATGTGATACCTAACAAATCCTATTTGGAAAATCTTTTAAAAAATAAAAACTTTAACTGGAGAAAGATGACACTTCCCAAATTTTCCCAGTATTAACTGCAAAACTTTACACAATCAGAGTGATAAATTTTTCCTACAACAGACTCATCAGAAGTAACATATTCTTCACTGTAATTCTTGCAATGTGCTGAATTCCAATAACTCATTGAAACATGTAAAATATGTCAAAGAAATTACAGTATATTAGAGTAAACTTACACTGACAACTGATAAAACCCATTTACCAACAGGGAAAAAAAATCACTGAGAGGAAAAAAAAAATCTCTTCTCGTAGTCTTGATTATGAAGGCATTCCCGTATATTATCTTGGAAGAAGAGGCTAAGATCTAAAATTCATAACTTTCCTGCATAATAGAGATAAAGAATTTGCTAAAGATTTTATACTACATTGCAGTTTTTCTTACATCTGACACCCTTCAAATCCCTGAGCATTTCAGAGGCATAACTATCAGTCTTTCTCTATATTCCAAAGGTCTAATGGCTCTATCCCCCTGTTACGTTCTCCTTCCCATTTTTGCCTTTCCCTTTCAGATCGCCTCATTGATTTACATGATTACATTAAAATCAGAGTAACTATTTACTCTGATTCATATCTGTTTGAATTTTGCTGCTGCTTCTTTTTCAGAAGCAGGCTTGTATTCCTAAAAGCTTGTCCATTTTCTCCAAATGCATCAGTTGGTCAAATGAAAGTTATTACTTATACCGACAAACCTCTTGGTGAGCATGTTATAAGAGTTATATTGTGACATAATAATAGCTATCATAACGATGTTATATGAGTATGCTTCCCTGCCTCCCTCTCAACTGATAAAAAGAGTGCTGCCACTCCAAGGGGCATAGACAAGCTGGAAGAACAGGTCAGCAGGAACCTTCCTGACATTCAAAGACGACAAGTACCAAGTCCAACACCTGGGAAGAAAGAGTTCCCTGCAACAACATAGGCAGGGGACTAAGAGGCTGGCAAAAGGCTCTGATGGAAAGGACCTAAAGTTATTGAACAGCAAGCAAAACAGCAGCGAGCCAGCAGTCTGCCTTCACAGCAAAGGAGCCCAACTGTATCCTGTATGACCAGAAACACAGAGAGCAGATTGAGGGAAGTAACTGTCCACTTTTTCTTGGCACTTGTTGGTCTACATCTGACATATTGCATCCAGTTTTGGTCAATGACAGAAAGACACTGAAGAACAGGAATGAGTGCAGTGGAGAACCACAAAGCTGGTCAGGCAGACAGAGCACAAACATTGTGAGGGAATGGGAGTTGTTTAGCCTGGAGAAGACAAGGGTTTCAAGACCAGAGAGGATAAAGCCAAAAGTAACCTGGTCTCTGATCTCCATAATGAGACCCTGGTTTAAGAAAGTGGTTAGGCTGCCTTTATCTCCCATTAAGTTCCAGTTAGATAAGAATACAAGTATATAAAGACAGTTATTAACTGTTTTTTTTCTTTTGGGTATGCAATTTGACATCTCCTAATGTCTATATTTGCAGAAACACGGAACACAATATCATACAACTGAGCTTAAAATGGTCTCTCTTTTAAAGAGAGGACAGGGTGCTGGACAATCAGAAAAAACATGTTAGAAATACGACAGACAATACTACATGGACCTTTGGATTTTAATCTCTCTCTGCCTAAATTTCATAGCTTTAAAAGAAAGAATAGCATCATCTTGTCTAAAAAAAAATTGTGAAATAAATTAATGTAATTTTAGAAAGTACTCAGGAGCCTGAGTGTCTGTAAAAAGCCTGTTTGAAATTAACAATTCTCTGTATAGAGGAGAGTCTGAATAAACAAATAAACTATCAATAAACAAAGCATGAGTCCATGCTCCAGAAACTAGTGGTTTTTTTCAAGTGTTTTGCTTCATAAGCAAACAAAATGTCAAAACAAAGAAAACAAAGCAACTGTAATGCTTCATGAATTTAAGGAAAGCTAAGAAGTGAATACCATAAAACTAAACCAGTACAAGCTATCACAACATTCCAAGATGCAAAAATTATTCACAGCACAGTGTGAATGAAAAAACTACAAACATTACGCTTGATCCTCAAATATAGTGCACAATAATTTCTGTGGAGTACAAGTTTAACAAGCTATTTTGGTTTTGCATTTTTTACAAGGCAGTTCTGAAAAAGATTAGGCTATAGAGTGAATAGTTGAAGGGTTATTAACCCCAGAGAGAATTTACTCTAAATACCCTCTAACAGTATGCAGATCACTATTCCAGTTCAGCCAGAGATCACAAGTACACTCTTGTGTACATGGCTTTTGAGGGATAAGAGTATTCAATAAGCAAGCCACTTCACCTCAGGCTGGAGGGAAGGAAAGCAGACAGTCACTTTTCCAAACCAATTTACATCCTAAAATAGGCAACAGAACAGTTTTGTAACCAGTATTGGTGGCACTCAGAGATTTAATACAGACTAAAAGTTAAGATGTCCCAGTGTGTATCTTCCAGGTTTTGGAAATGTTATATAATATATCAACCTAGAGCACCATCTTTAATCACAGTATCAACATACATTACAAAAGTAAAGGCCTCATCTACACCTTGTTGTGTTTTAAATTATAAAAATATATAGCGAAGGGCTGCCCCTACAACATTGTTTAGGGTTTAATATGAAAAATGAGAGGGTAGAGAGAAAGGAATACAACTCTCCAAGAGAACAGAAAATGAAGGACAACAGAAAGAGTGAAGTGTTCATATAAACACAATCTAACAAACATAAGTCCTACTACTCATGTCACTAGGTCTCTGGATCTGCCTCCAAGTGACTTAAAGTTACAAAAACACACAACAGCAGAACCAAGAAATAAGCTCCAATCTTCAGAGCCTCAAGCCAGTACTTCACTTATAAGATCCTGTTAATTTCCCTGCTGGAAAATGTTTGGAGTCAGAGGAAAGCAACTTAAGGAGACTCAGTCATTGCCAGACCCAAGGACTCTGCCTAGAGAAGACCAAATACTAGTAAAGCATCCCTTTTAGGTTTGTATTTTACAATGCAAATCAATTGCTTGGAGAGAGTTCAGACTTAGAGGCTTTCCTCAGAAGTGAAGTACATGAGACAAAGCAGTGAATATTCCTAATTTTGCAAAAAATAATTTTACTTCCGTCAAGTCACACAGCAGTTATTTTTTCTCAATTTATTTATGTCTACTTCACATACAACTACTAGCTCTGGAGTCACTTGATTTCCCATGCTGTATTGTTGAACTTCATACTTACTTATATAGTTCTGTTAGCTTATATCTAACATATAGACTTCATTAACCTTAAAAATAATGTCCGCTTTGGGATAACAACTAACCCAGATCAACCCCCAAATGAATACAGTTTTAATATTTTAAAATTGATAACGCTCTAACTCTCAGATAACACCATTCATATCTAATGCCCATTTAAAATTGATCCTTCTGCTTTTAATGACAAAATGGAATTAGTGAATTAGTGAATGGAATTAGTGAATTTAATGACAAAATGGAAGCGTGAGAAGAGGGGTGGAGGGGTGGCCCTCTACGCTAGGGAAACCCTGGATACTGTTGAAGTTGAGATCGGTGATGACCAGGTTGAGTGCCTATGGGTAAGAGTCAGAGGGGCAGTCAAGTCGGACCTCCTGGTTGGAGTGTGCTACAGACCGCCTGACCAGGAGGAGGATTTGGACCTTCTGTTGTTTAAACAGCTGGAGGCTGCCTCTAGATCGGCTGCCCTTATTCTTTTAGGAGACTTTAACCTTCCAGATATCTGCTGGAAACTTAATACTGCTGAGAGGAGGCAGTCCAGGAGGTTTTTAGAGTGTATTGAGGACTGCTTTTTGTCACAGCTGGTGAGTGAGCCCACCAGGGGTGAGGCTCTACTTGACTTGCTGTTTACAAACAAAGATGGGTTGGTGAGTGATGTTGTTGTCGGAGGATGTCTAGGGTCTAGTGATCATGAAATAATTGAGTTCTCTCTGAACAATGTAATAGGAAAAGCCAGGAACAGAACATCAATGCTGGACTTCCGGCGGGCAGATTTTGGATTATTTAAGGAACTGGTCAGGAAAGTACCCTGGGAAATAGCTCTTAGTGGCAAGGGGGTCCAGGAAGCTTGGATATACTTCAAGAATGAAGTTTTGCAGGCGCAGGAGCGGGCTGTCCCTGTGTGTTGTAAGAAGAGTCGTAGGGGCAGACGACCGCCCTGGATGAGTAGGGAACTTCTGAAGGAACTAAGTAAGAAAAAGAGGATGTATCATCGTTGGAAGGAAGGGGAGGTATGTCAGGTCATGTTCAAGGATGTTGTTAAGTCGTGTAGGAGAAAAATCAGGGAAGCAAAAGCCCAGCTGGAGCTCAAATTGGCCACTTCTGTTAAGGACAATAAGAAGAGTTTTTATAAATATATCAATGGCAGAAAGAAGGGCGGCAGCGACCTCCACTCCTTGTTGGATGTGGAGGGAAATATAGTAACCAGAGATGCAGAGAAGGCTGAGGTACTTAATGCCTTCTTTGCTTCAGTTTTTAACAACAAGGATGTCAGCTCGCTTGACAGTTGGCCCTCTGAAGTGGTTGATGGGGGCAGGGTGAAATATGGCCCTCCTGCAATCCATGAGGAGGAGGTTAGAGACCTGCTGAGCCGCTTGGACCCTCATAAGTCTATGGGGCCGGATGGGATCCATCCTAGGGTGCTGAGAGAGCTGGCGGATGAGCTTGCTAAGCCGCTCTCCATCATCTTTCAGCAGTCCTGGCTCACTGGAGAGGTCCCGGAAGACTGGAAGTTGGCCAATGTGACGCCCATCCACAAGAAGGGCCGTAAGGATGATCCAGGTAATTACAGACCTGTCAGCCTGACCTCGGTCCCAGGTAAAATCATGGAGAAGATAATCCTGGGTGAAATCATGCACCACCTGCAGAACGGTCAAGAAATCAGGCCCAGCCAGCATGGATTTAGGAGGGGTAGGTCCTGCCTGACCAACCTGATCTCCTTTTACGATCATGTGACTCGCCTGGTGGATGAGAGGAAGGCTGTGGATGTGGTATACTTGGATTTCAGTAAGGCCTTTGACACGGTCCCCCACAGTAGACTCCTAGGGAAGCTGGCAGCTCGTGGCCTAGATGGGAGCACTTTGTGCTGGGTTAGGAATTGGCTGGATGGCCGAGCCCAAAGAGTGATGGTAAATGGTGTTTCATCCAGTTGGCGGCCGGTCACCAGTGGTGTCCCCCAGGGATCGGTATTGGGTCCCGTCCTGTTTAATATCTTTATTGACGATTTGGATGAGGGGATTGAGTCCATCATCAGCAAATTTGCAGATGATACCAAGCTGGGAGGAAGAGTTGATCTGCTAGAGGGTAGGATGGCCCTACAGAGGGACCTGGACAGATTGGAGAGCTGGGCCGATTCTAATGAGATGATGTTTAATAAGTCCAAATGTCGGGTACTTCATTTTGGACACAACAATCCCATGCAGAGCTACAGACTGGGGACAGAGTGGCTAGAGAGTAGTCAGGTAGAAAAAGACCTGGGAGTGCTGGTGGACAGGAAGCTCAACATGAGCCAGCAGTGTGCCCAGGTGGCCAAGAAGGCTAATGGAATCCTGGCCTGCATCAGGAATAGTGTAGTAAGCAGGACCAGAGAAGTTATTGTCCCCCTGTACTCGGCACTGGTCAGGCCTCACCTTGAATATTGTGTCCAGTTCTGGGCCCCTCAGTATGGGAAAGATGTTAGGATACTGGAATGTGTTCAGAGGAGGGCAACGAAGATGGTGAGGGGGCTGGAGCACAAGCCCTATGAGGAGCGACTGAGGGAATTGGGGCTGTTTAGCCTGGAGAAGAGGAGGCTCAGGGGAGACCTCATTGCTCTCTACAACTACCTAAAAGGAGGTTGTAGTCAGGCAGGGGTTGGTCTCTTCTCTCAGGTGACCAGTGGTAGAACCAGAGGGCATGGACTTAAGCTTCGTCAGGGAAAGTTTAGACTTGATGTGAGGAAAAAATTCTTCACTGAAAGGGTGATTGGCCATTGGAATGGGCTGCCCAGGAAGGTGGTGGAGTCACCTACCCTGGAGGTGTTTAAAGGGAGACTGGATGAGGCACTGAGTGCCATGGTCTAGATGATGGTTGGTGTTAGTGTTAGGTTATAGGTTGGACTTGATGATCTCAGAGGTCCTTTCCAACCTTATGATACTGTGATACTGTGATACTGTAATTTTCCAACTGTTGCCAGTTGTTCTAGTTACAAAAGACAGGTTTCAAAATCTGAATATTATTGTCATGATCAAATGAAAAAAAGTAGAAATATTTCATGGAAATCAGATTCGGAAGATCATTCATTATAGCATATGGAGTGGTATAATCATTGAAGAACCACCAACTGAAAAAGAAGGGACATATACTTGACCTTAGCTACTGCACACCACCCTTCAGCTGTCGGAAACTTTCCATTATATAGTATGGACTCAATTAAGAAAAGAGATGCACATGAAAAATAAAGTTTGTTGCAACAATAAAATATAATAAATTACTAAACAAATCTGTTGTGCAATATTTAAGTGGTCAAAGCTTTACCGAAGTTAAGACAACTTAAAAAAAATAGTCATCTAATACACTTTCTCTGATCAGCCCTTAGCTTTTACTTAATACTAGTTACTATAGCATGTGCTCCTCCCTCCTGTGCTATGGTCACAGTCTTACTAAAAAGAACAGAACTAATGACCATGTCCACCGCTAAATCCAACTCTATTCAGAAAAATCAGAGGGTATCAAAGAAAATCATCATTATCACAACACTAAGGATCATATATGAGACGCCATGTTAAACATCTGGCAGATTTTAAGAGAAAAGAACTAGAACTCTTTAGGTAGTTTAGCAAGAACATGCAAAAGAAAAATGACAGACTTATTGTGACTTTTAAAGTCACATAAAGAAAGCTAAAAAGATAAAGATTAAGTTAATCAGAGCAGAAATTAAGAAAATAACTAGTAACAATATTATAGACAAAAGTCACATGAAGAACTTAAAATTTCAAACTATAGAGAGCCAGTTGCAGTAAAAGGATACAGGAAGCAGAGTTACAACAAAATCACTTGTTTTACAATGTGGAAGACACTATGCAGACAGCTTCCCAATTTGTATAAAAATTATTGTTGTCATACATTTTTTTATTCTATGGAAAACAGGAGAAAACTCACATATTTGCAAGTAGCAGAGCATTTGAGTTCAGACTGGGTTAGGGAAAGCTTTGAAAAATCCCAAAAGAATCCAACCACAAAAATGTCATGTTGTCACATACATTCTAATTTAGACATATTCAACATTATCCCTGTTAATACAAATCGTGCCGAGATATACATAGCAATTATTTTAACAATGTTATTTTCAGGAAAAACTTTCTTCTTTTATATAGCTCAGTAAAAATACTTATTTAACACAAAAGAGTGGTCAAACGCATAAATGGAATGTTATCTTTTAGTAAAAGTAGTATATGATGAAGTAAATTCTTGAATACTCTCTTCTCTACTTGAATACAAGTAACTCACACTACTGACAGGAAAGGCCCACACCGACAGTGCAAATTCTAAGAAAAAAGGAATGGGATCTGAACCACAGCTCTTAAAGCATTTCCACTGTGTTTGGAAAATAAAAAATAAATAGAACTGATGTACATAAAGGAATCAGTAATACAGAGGTTTGTTCAGGCAACTCCAATTTGAAAAAAAAAATGGGAAAAACAGAAAAATAACAGAAATATCTTTAAATGAAATAAAATGAAAAATCTTTGGAAGTAAGTGCAACATTGTATTAATAGGATTCAAACTGTAGTATTTTTTAGAAAGTAAGAAATAGAGCTACATCACATGTGTAGACGATAAACTAAATAAAAACATAAACAGCATAAAGACTCATATTTCTTTTTCGACATTCTGGAATTAGTAGCCACTGCCGTAGTCAACGTCACTTTGGGGATGAACCCTATGAAACATTCCTTTCAGAACCTGCTGCACTGCAGGAGGAAGAAAAGGAGAGAGTAAAGCAGAGCAGCACTTACTGCAATTCTGAAAGGCAGATCCCCACCCATCCCGGGATCTGTCCGTGGTACAAAGAGAAGATAATGAGCGCCGAGTTCCGGGGGATGCTGCTGCTGTGTCCCAGTAATTGCAATTTACAGAACTGAAGAAACACAATACTCTCGGGCAAATTAATGTTTCTTTCTGTGGTCATACACACTGTCTCAGTACAGTGAGAAATAAACACTCGTGATTGTAAGTATTTCTTATCTGAGTGAGGTGCACACAAGCGTGGTATTTCTTTGTAGGGAAGTCAATTTAGTATGATTTTATTATTAATCTGTATTTCAGGAATAAATATACATAGCAGCAATGTAAAACAAACATGGAAAACTAACTCTTTTGCATAATTCATGGTTAAATGAGGATCAATTTGCCAATAGATGTGAAAATAAGCCCGGAAGTGTTTAAACAATTTATGGAAGATATTTTATTAAAACTATTTTAAAAATAACATAGGCACCACTTTTAACTGAAGGAGCTCCTAAACCACAGATTCACACAAGTCAGAGGAATGCCTCAGAGAAACAGTACACTGTATCTTTTCTCCTTCTTGGAGAATCACGAGTGGCCTGTCCAGAACAGTAGACGGTTTCCAATCTTTGATATGACACAGTATAGGGTTTCTTATGTTTTTATGCTGGCCACTGTCCAAGTAAATATGAAGACACAAGGTCTGTACTACAGGCATTAATGGGTATATAACATTAGCTATACGGAGAGGCATAAAAATGTATGTTTCATAGTGAAATATATTCTTCCAAAGAAACAAACTTCCTTTTTTTTTTTTTTTATTCCTTAGTCTCATTACACTAATTTCTTATGAGTAGAACTGAAAGAAAAGATCATTTGAGAGACCTGCCTTCTGGGTGACAATGTGGAAGAAGCTGTATGAGGACTAGAAGAAGTTACTTTTTCACATAAAGGCACTAACACTAGAGAACTGTCTTAGTATTTTAAACGGGATACAGTTACTTATTTCTTGTCCAGCTTTTTATTTTCAGCAACATTCTATGCAAAATAAAAATTCACATCAGCTCTCTTGCAATAAAAAGACCCTTTGTGCATCAAGACAGAGTCAAAGACAACAATGAGGGATGCATCAAACCCATGAAAATTGTTGAAAATGGGGTGAGGAGTAAGAGGCCTTATGAAACCACAACCGAAGTGAAAAATTGCTAAATTAACTTACAGTGACATTCCAAATAGTACTTTATGCATCCTTGAAGAGTGTCTAGAATCTTCCCTGGATTTAGGCATTAAAAACATACAAAATTGAACCATAGTGCTTAAACCTAAAAATATAGCATTCGCCAATGGCATTCTGTACAGATTTTCAGAAATTTACTGGTTAAATTCAAAAGTAATCTTAACATCTTGGGTTTTTTCCCCAAAATGGATCTTGATTTTCATGATCACTTTACAAAGTAGCAGTTCTTTCCTCCTAATACTTTCCAAAGCTTTTAAGTCCTCCAGAGCACTCTGAAGGCACTCAGAATTCTGACGTTGCACCTACAGAAATTCTCTGGTTTGAAGTGAACTGAATCTCCCAATCTGTCCTCACTCAGCAAATATTTGTCACCTTCATGGAGAAGTTCTGGTGTGTGAACTTGGATTCTTTCTAGACGAGACTAAGGCAGAAGTCGTGCATCAAATGTACCGTAGTAGGACACAGGGGTCCCAACCAATGACTTGTCCTTTGAACACCTTCAAATCACACCTATGGTGAGGACATTCCAACCAATGGTCCAAACAAAAATTATGCTGAGGTAGAATCCCTGAACTAAATTGCTATAGTGCAAACATACAAGCCTTAGCACCAAATGCTTTGACCTAATGATCTGCTTCCATTTGCCAAAGTGCTTGCTTACACTGACATAAGCTGAGTGTTCATCACCTCTCAGAAATGTTTTTAATGCTCTACAGAATTCAAGTCATATGCTATAATTCTCAAAACTAAAACTCTACTAGATCCAGAGAAGCAAGTGATTGATATTCACATAAAGAACAAAGCACACTGCAACAACTATTTTGCTTCCTGTCACTGATTACAGTACAGAATTAGAACAAAAATAAAAAAGGTTTCTTTAGGAAATTCTGAATCAATTTGTTATGAACATAATTTTGCTTTCTTGGGTAATTACTGGATAATACTCAGTAAAGAACAACTGACAACATGAAGCAGAAGAATTAAGAAAATAATCAATGAGAATTAAGAAAATAGCCCCAAAATATTGTCAGTTATAGTCACTATCAACATAGAAGAAAAGCTGTGCAGCAATTAATTAATGTTTTGAGTGTTTTGAAAGTTCTATTCACGATTTTAAACATTTAAAAATTTACTTTTATTTTGTCTCTCAGTAAGAAAGGAATGCTACATATGCACAGCTACAGGTTTTAAGAAGACAAAAACCGTGGAGAGGTCCTGATCCTGCTCACCTGATTCATGCAGCAGGCCCATAGAAGTCTGCCAAATAGAGCTCCTGCCACAAATATGTCAAACAAGATTTGACTAATAAATTGCTTTGGTGTTGTCTCATTCTGTAAAACATTTCTGAGAGGTTTTAAGGACTATTTCAAAGCTATATATTATTTCTGCCCTTGATTGATGAATGATTGTATTTAGACAGTTCACTGAAAACAGCTGAACTTCAAAGGCCACATGAAGTCATTTATTATCTGACTTGTGATTTACAAACACACCAGCTGAGAGTCTCAGTGCATATGGTAATAAGCAGTACTTCCCTATTACAAAAAAAACCCACCTTTTTTCTAAAGACAAAAAAAATACAATTCCTTTCTATAGACTTAACATAGGACTATCAGGCATATCAAAACAAACCCAAAATCTGCAGTTACATTTTAAGCTGTTAATTTATCACATCATAAGCATCCATTAAAGCACAGTAAGACTGTTAAACATAGAACAAGAGATTTATTATTACTTTCTTACCTGTAAAAGGGATTTAACAATATCTGTCTTTCGAGTTTTATCTTCTGGTGATACTGCACAAACTACTAATAAGGAGAAGCTTCCAACATTATACAGCACCTACATGAAAGTATGTCCTAGAGAACAGATGAAGGCTTTAACATTGAAAAATGCTAGCTAGGCAAATGTTCCATCTAAGGAAAATGTATGTAGGAGGATACAATAATGCATTCATCCAGAAAAAGAGAGATCCACATTGATACGGGAGTAAATAGTTTTTATTTATTGTTTCATTGTTGTATTAAAAAGCCCATTTCCTACCACTTTGTTTGAAATTACACGAGTGAGGTGATTGTACTCTTTTCTTCTTAGAACAAGTAAAAGATGAGCATCAATGATTTTCAACACAATTTGAAAAAATTATGATAAAAACATAAAGAAAACACCCTAGTTTTTCAGTAGCAGGGCATGATGTTTCCTTTGCTGTGGTACTTCTGAAGAAAAGAGATCAAATTCAAGTCACTTGTCACTTATAAAAGGTAGGGAGTTTAGGTTAAAATGAAAACAGCATAGGTACGTGCCTAACGGCATATTCAATAAAACATATTTACAAGCAGCACATATTAATTCAGGTGGGGTAATTTAACTAAGCTCTTACGCTCATGAAGTTCAAATGGCAAGCTTCTCTCCTTCACTCTAGAGAGCAAAAATCATTCAGTAAAAATGCTACTTCTGTTCTGAGGCTTCTTCATGCAGAGAATTTGAAGTATAGCAACTGTGTTATTAAAGACTGCACCAAATATACATTTAGTTTAGAAAAACAACCTGGTTTCAGCCAGGCTTCTCAAAACTAAAGCAATATTATTTACTTCTTATCATTAAATCTTCTGATTATCAGACAAAAGCTTACACAGTAACATAGAATTTGTAAAGCCAGCTTCAGAATTAAGAAGAGTTTTTGCTTTTTAAAAAAAATTCCCATCAGGTCTTTCCCTCTGGCTGTTCAAAGAACTGTATTTCATAGCATGGCACTATAGAATCCTGGCTCCCTTAAAACCTGTCAAGGATGACTACTAAAAACCTAACTTATACGCAAAGAAATAGTCAAATGTTAAAAGCAAACTAAAAAATTAAGTTGCATTCTTCTCATTTATCATATTTCAAAGAGCAGCACTTTTCCGCAGAAAGCTCCCATTAGCTTAGCTATGACATCTTTATTCTCGTACCTACAAACCATTCCATTGTTAACCTACTAAGTTGCAGTGACTGCTGCCACCTATAGGATCTCAACCAGAGTGGCCAGGATTTTACTCAGCGGTTCCCTCTACCGGGGATGTAAGTCTGACGAATGTGCAGGCACTTTTATTAACAGCAGGTGTCCCCACTTTTGCCGAGGTTTTACCTCAAAGTCATTGCTTTAAAAGCCTTTTCATGTTTCCTAAAACAAACTCCGACTTCTGCCTGGAGTAGCAAGGTGATCTGGGATAGGAAATTGCAGACCCTGAACTCTTAATTCAGTTCAATAAATGCAATTTTGCAGAGAAACAAAAATTCCCTTGTTGTTAACACAATGTTATCTGCTGTGATGCACTAGCAGGCTCACAGCTGAAAAAACTTCCTTCAAAAGTGTAAGTTGAAATAAAAGTGAGATACTTTTAAGTAGGATAAGATCAGTTCTATTTAGCCAATATTTTCTTCAAACACACAAGTGTCGCATTAGAATAACCTTGCAAAGAAGATGAAAAACATTAAAACACATTCAACTTGAAAGTCCCAAGTAATACTGGACACAAGCACATACATTCCCATGGAAAAGCACTAACATTTGGTGCTTATATGTCTCAAATCAATATATATGACTTAATTAAAAAGCAAGCAATTATGCAGAAAGTCAGTGTAGTTTTGTTGACTAATTGAGAAGACAAAAGAAAGTTTTCTTACTTTTTAAGTAGAAAGACTAGAAATATCTAATTTTACAGAAATGTCACCTTCTTCTTTCCAGCTTCTACCCCATTTACCTTTAATCCTAGGAATTATAATTCTTTTTGAATACATATAGGCATTATTCGTTAATGTCCGAGAGCCTGGCATGGGTAACAAAATCATTCTAGAGAAAAAAGGCAAATATAAACTGGACTTAATGTGTTTAGAGGCCTAGGTAAAGGTCATATTACAGCAGAGACTCTCATAACAGAGATTCACTCTGTCGAGTAGCACACATTATCAAAATACAATACTAGTCACAGTTCTCCAAGAGGAAGAGTGTTAACAGGAAGATTAAAGCTAAGCAGACACTGAATACCATACACCACTCTGTTACCAGTTTGATTAGATCAAATTAAAAAGAACATAAGAGCAAGGTATTATAGCAGGGACATTATTAAAGCCAAGAGTTTTGCAAAGCACAGATGTATTTTTTGAGGAAATAGATATTGTTCAGAATGCTCAACGCCCAAAAGACATTACAAAAGCAGGAAAGAAACATGAGAAAATAACTGAGAGACATTCCTAAGACACCAGTATCTCTTTGATTAGGCACAAACAATAGCAAAATTTGTTCTCTACATATCCCCTCCAGGTCTCAATGATGACTGAGCTATAAGGAAACGGAAATATCATAAAAAGGCAGCCATGAGCATATACTTGGCCATTCACCACCGCCTGAAAATCTAGGAGTAGTAGTAGAAATACTCAGCCTTTCTTCCAGTGGTGGGGGAAAGCTATCCTTCCATCTTGCTTTCTAGTTTTGGTTTTCAATTAATAAAAAAAAGACTACTTCAATGCCACAAAGCACAATTTAATTCACTTCATAGGCTGACATTTCTGAAGAACACAAAACCCACAGGCATTCCATGAGTGACGCTCCTCTGACTAGGTTTAAAACACCTGACCTACCAAAAAAACCCAGATAATTAACAGCCCCTGCCTCCATTCTGCCCCAGTATAATTTGATGTGGAGTGAGAAAAATGATCAAGCTGGTGGCTTGGGAAGCATGGAAACACAGTCAGGATGGATGGGAGTTTGTAGAAAGCAGAGCAGAAGCTCCCTTTGGGCACAGCTGGACATAAGATGAGCCGAACTGTACTAAAAAAAATCTCACCAGCTTTGAGTCTTTTCTTTACCCGAATCAGAGCAAGTATGAACCTGGGTCTGCTGCGTTAAGCTGGCCTAATTTCAGGCTTATAAACTACTTTGAACTGCAATTTTAATGTGATGTATTCCAATCTAATGGTGGTTCACTGTGCAAAGAACAGGCCTCTCTTCTTTTTACCCTCCTCGTTTCTGGTCCCAATAACACATTTCCACTGCCACTCCTGCACTGGATTTGGTGCTGCCAGGTGGTAGAGCAAGACCAACAGAAGGCTAATCCACCAAAATGAGTATTATTTTTCCTTCAGATTAATGTACTAACTCCACAGACACATAGCTGTTTTACACAACATGAGACAAAGGCCAGCAGCACAGGGCCAGCAAAGGGGGCAAGTGAGCAGTGGGCAATCAGATCAAGCACTGCAAGATGCCAATACACATGGTATTACTGAATCAGGAAGTAGTACTCTCCTCTCCTCCACAAGGCTAACCTCATGGAACCACTCCCTTGTTCTCTCCGGGGAAAATGTTCCAACTGGCATTAAAATACACCACCCACTCCAAAAATACAAAAAACATAACTTAGTCAAATAAATAAGAGTAATAAGACAATAAGAGAAAGGCTGGGGAACCACAGCCTAACATTCTCTCTTTCTCCTGCAAGTGTTTTAATAATCTTTATTAGATTAATTCCCTTCCAGGCTGAAAAATAAACAAATTGAAAGCTGTTTAAAAATTTAATTTTCAAAGGAAAGGAAAGATGTTCCCCAACCTGCTACCTATTTAGGCAGAGCAGAGAAATCTAGCAAATAAATCACAGCTTCTCTGTGAGTAATACCCATAATTTTACAAAAGCTTCTCTCTGCCTGTGTTTTAGGAATGGAGATTGCTTTAAAATATTACATTACTGTAGTAACTCATGGTTTGGACCTGTCATCTTGATGTCTGTCTAATTTTGGAGACCAAAAATCCATTCCAGGTATTACTCAATCAAAATCAAATGTTTTGTAAGAACAATCTCACAAGCCTTAAAAACAGGTATTCCTACTGATTTGAAACACCTTTTTAGAATCATATGTGGAATAGGAAATTCCGTTCCTTTCAAAAAACAGATGGCTATACTTAACTATATAGGAAGTGTTCTACTTCTGATAACCCTGTATTAAGTCACCCAATCACGTTCATCCCTTTTTCTTTCTCTAGCTGTTTTGATCATCTAAATCTTCTTCATACCTGCCCTATATGTTTTTTCCTGGGATGTTTCTTACAGAGATCAGTGGGTTTGCTATATAATCATCTCCAGCTACCTGTTCACTACCTGCCTGCAACTTACGCTAGTAGAGTTAGTAGGTAAGTAATTACATTATGGTACTCATTGATGCTGTACAAGTAAGAAAAAAAAAAAGGAGATAAAGCACACACTGAAGAGATTACTACCAAAACAAAAGGATCCTTAACTTGATTTTACTTGGTACCTAATCAGTGAAGGTGGAGAAGCTGCAAAAGCAGCAGCTCTCTTTTCCATTCTAGTTTGTTCATGCTCAGGAAAAGTATTTGACTATGCAGACAATGCTCTGTATTTTAAAGTAGCTTGTATATCACAAATCTACAAATCTTAAGTAGCTCAAAGGAAGGGGTACCTGAAACTTAAACATTCAGGAACAGAGTATGTCATGAACGTTATAGCATATAATATGATTTCCAGGCCCGTAAGTGAATTATCATATTTCATAGGTATGAACCACTAATTGTCCTCAGTATAGCCTGTATAATCTATCTCACTTTCAAAATCTCCTCTCTCACACTTTTATAGTCCAGGCACACCAAACTTGGACCTCTTGAAATCAAACAGCTCTGCAAAATTACATAACAGTTCTGCATATGCCCTAAAATCCCAACAACCTGATATATTAAAACCTACCTTTTTTTCTGTTTTAACTTGATTTGAATCCAGACTTCAAGAAAAAGAAAGATGTTGTATTTCCCTCTGTTATACATCTCCTATAGCCACTGTAGTCTCTTATTTTCCTATTGAAATAATGTAATTAAATAATGTGGATATGATTACTTGACTTACTTTACAAGAATAGGTCATGTCTAATACTTTGATGTGATTATGAAGCCCTGTATCTTCAAAAGGACAAAACAATAAAAAAGTACAATATGCAAAGTCAATTATTTCCTATAATCTCTCAATTTATTTAACATAAGGACATTACACAAAGCACGTTAAAAGTTAACTACTTCTATTAACATATCACATAAAATTATTAAAAGAATAAATGGATTGAAGATACACGTTGTTAACATTATACTCACATACTGCAGGTCCCTTCAACTGACTTTAGAACAGAAATAGCTGAATGAGAACCACACTGACCATGATGTATATAATTTAAAATTTCAAATTCCTTGACCTTCAGAGAATTATGAAAATCCTGTACAATATAATTCTAGAATCTCGTAGTGTCATCATTTTAAATGTACTTGGTATAAACAGTTCTAAAACTATTTTTCTTTGAAGGTAGAGTATAACATTACAATGCCAATACGGTCATTGCAGAGCCACAGTACTATTTCAAAAAGAAAGAACATTTAAAATGTCTTATGAAAAGACTTTTTCATAAAAATATACTACATTGTAAACTTGCACTATTTTTGAACCCCATTGTAAACATCAATTACAGGCCACAATTCGTATTTAATATATCTTACCTCCTCTTCAGAAATACTCTCTCAAAGAGAGACAACAATTACTTTCCCAATTTTTTACAAAAATATTCCAAGTTCTTGTTAAATAAAATAGTACTGAATTTACGATGTAATTTTAATATGTAACAATTCACAGCTTCCATTAATATTTGTTTCCTCATTGCAATCCGCAGTGGCTACTTTCATCATTTTTATATATATTACAGATGGTCTACACTATTTTGCCTTTTTTTAAAAAAATATTTCTCTTAATGCAAACAAACCTGGGCTTCCTGTAAGCATGTACAGGCCTCAGATTAAAAGTCTCATTCCTCCAAAAACTACTCTCATTTTTGTTAAAAACAAATCGTTAGGAAGTCATAGACATCTGAGTAAATGGTTGGAATTAATCTACATTTGTTTGCACAATTTCAAAATCTGTTAATACTGCAGGTCAACATAAAAAACCCTAATACCTTAATAAAAGCTCTTCCTATTCTCTTCAACCTCTTTTCTTCAACAGCAATATCCAAAGCATTCTCACTTTCTTCTCCTTTCTGTGGGTAATTCAGGATGCACTTTCCAAAATTCTATGTCACTCCTAAAAGTCTTAGTCGCCTTTGAGTCTGTTCCCAGCCAATCGCCAAGACAACAGGTCATGATAATGAATGAGAGACCTGACCCAGAGTCAATTGACTCAGTCACCAGTTTATATTGGAATGACAAGTTAGGTATATGCCTGGAATTCCCCATCAGTACATATAATCTTAATAAGCTTTGTCACCTGTAGCATCTCAGCCCTTTTCCTACACAAGTCATCCCTGCTCAAGCTTATAAGAACTGATATCATTAGTGGTTTTAGCTCACCTGGTATCATCTTCCCCATAGAAAGACTGCATCACTTTTCATGGCAGATGTTTCATAGTCCTATTTGACACAAGGGTCTGATGTAAATTCTTTTTAAGTTGATTCCTTACTTTGGAATCAAATGTGAATATAACTTAGCAGATCTGACCTGAGCCAGGAAGAGCATCTTTGTTCAGAGGAATTTCCTTATTTTCAAATAGTTGCAGTAAATGTTTGAGGCCTTCCCAAATGAAGAGACAGTCCCTCTGTTTTTCATGATGGTAGTTGTCACGCTTAAAGGCCACAAGTTCTACCACATAGCTGCAGTCTTGGTAGTTACTTAAGGCAACAAAGTACATCGGTAATTCTCCAAACCGCCTCTGACACTGTGGACAGTAATTTCAGGGTCATCCAAATTTGCATGGTTTTGAGTAAGTGATCCTGTGTTTAGTATGCTGATTCTGCCAACTACAGTCAACGTAGCTGACTTAAGCTTAAAATTTAAACCAAAAAAAGTCAGTCTTTCAGGGATCAAGTGAAGAAGCATAATCACACACTGAGTGGATAAAGGATCATTTGAAGTTTCTGCTGACAATTCCCCTCAGATACTAAAGAGTCCAAAATTGTCTTCTCTCTTTTTGCTATAGGCTTCTTCAAAGATTAGTATGTTTGCCAAGATGCATTATTTAGAAAGGTATGAAGCCATTAATGTACATTTCCTAATTTCACTCAGATCTCACAGAAATCTACTTGAGATTAATGCTCTCTTCTGGTGCTAATTTATATAGGAGATACTGAGGTCTGATCTTCCCTTTAGTTAAATGGTCATGAAACATTTTCTGAAACTGCTACTTGCTGCTGTTACACTTCAGAAAATGTAAAAGGCCTACAGCTGTGATACAGACCAATCCCTTAAGCATATTCCTTCCATTTTCATCCTTTATATAAGACTTACTGAAATTTTTCCACTGATAATAGATTAGATTCTCCACAAAAAAATACTTGTTGATCCTGCAATATCACAGACAGCACATCCAACTCTTCAGTAGAGTTCTGTCCCTTTTCTCAGAACCCTAAGAATAATTGGAAATCATAAACTTTGAGGGTTTTTTCCTTAAAATTTTGTCAAAATATCACACTTCTCGAATTTTTGTTCCCATTCTGTGATGAGTTACTCTCACCTTTTTACACATAGTAGAAGAGTACCACCCTTGCTACGAGACATCTGCAATTAACAGGCATCTATCTCAGTACAGCATTTTTTCTTTTAATGCTCTCAAACAGAAGCAAACCTAACTACCATTTTAATTCTCAGTTCCGTGAATTGTTTTAGAAAACACTCTCATTTTCACAAATATTCTTCTAATTAAGTAGAAGCTAACTTATAAATTGCTATTCCTATTGTCAGGAAAGTAAACACATTTCATTTCAATGAATCAGATTATGCTACAGCAAGCCAACTTCTAACAATGCCTCTACATAAAACATCAAGGCTAAGCCAGGCACTGACAGAAAAAAATCTCCAAACAAATTTTGCCTGGAGTGAAGGAAATAGTATTGAAAAGGTAAACTTAAACCAACATGCTGAAATTCAAAAAAGTTTGTGACACAACCAAAAATAATTCACGCATACACAAAAGCATAACGGAGAAAAAAGATGTTTAACTTAATCTTGTGAAAACTAGAAAAGAAATTTCTAAAAGGAAAGGCCAATGACATTTTAAGCAAGATACATTTATAGCTAACTTCTATCCTTTGTAAACTTCAAAAAAACAAACCCAAACACTTTTCAAGTAAGTGGAATGGAAAACAAATTAGCCTTGCTTGCATACTGTTTATGTCCTTATACCTTAAATCATCTGTTACAGGTTTTGGGAATATTATAATTGATAACTAAAATAGAAATATTTTAATTCCTAGATCTAAGATAGGAAACAGTTCTTATTTCTGTATTGCACAGATAACATGCAGATGTCTGGAAGGCCAGACAATCTTTAACCATGTCTTCTTACTCAGATACATTAAAAATTACCCTATCTTCAACCTACATATTTCTTTAGCCATCATTTGAATTATCCAGTGGACTAGGCAATATTACAGTACTTGTTATGTCAGAGGGCTCCCTAGTTCCTGGTAAGCAAAAGGAGTCTCCTAAATTTACAGAGGGTGTTACTATAATAGACTGCTTCATCTTCCCCTACTAAGCCATGCTGTAGGGGAAAATGGGGGAAAAAGAAATTTCCCAGCAGAAGACAGACTAAACACAATACGCACCACAAACTGCGTCCCTGACAACATATATTGTGAATAAGCCTCAAGAAAGCTAAACTGAGGGTGCATTAAGGCCACAAAGCTGAAGACAAAAGGTCAAAGCCTAAACCAACTACAGCCTCATTTCTCAGTATGCCTTTGAAATGTACCAGTGATATCTCTTATTTATCACATTTTATTGATTTTTGTTAATATTCATCAGCATTGCAAATGGGATTTTGGTTATCAAAAGCTTTACAGATAGCAGATCTATACATGCAATAAATCTGAAAAGAATGTTGAATAAAAGTATTATAAAGAATAGATGGAAAACAAATAACTCTTCTAAATTTAGATGTCAGTTAATCCGGTCACTCACTTAAACAGTATCTGTATCTGAGGCAACACTGCCTAGGTATAAGCAAAACAGAATAAAGAGAACACTTTATTATCATCACCTTATGATGTCAAGGACAAAATTCTCTTCAGTCAGATCTACATAAAGAGTGGTATTTTGTCTAATTTACCTTCAGAATATTTCTGCAAGTCAGTCATTTGACTTGTATGTTAATACTTTCAGGGCTATAAAGAATATTCAGGAACAATGAATTGTATTTTATTTGAAATAAAATAATATATCATCTATTTCAATTATGCAATATTATCCTATGAGAGTTTCTTTACATTTTTTTGAAAATTGCATGCCGTGCTCTGATGTTCTGTAATATACCATAATACATTAACTGTTTCCAAAAGAACTGCTTAATGCTTTACGCATGTTTGCATTTTAATGTTTCTTTTTCCAAATGAATCGAGCTTACAAAAGAAAATTAAACAAAGAAGTATTATCCTTTCTCTGATCCTTGTTCTGATCATGAAGATTTTAAACAATATTAGTCTCACACATAGCAAATTACTGCTTGTTAACTACTGTTGCCAACTGTTAGGGTACGTCTGCCTTACTATATCAGTTTGACCCAGCTTCTAGTGTTTAATGGTCCTCTAGGCTAAAAGCGAAAGCTGATCCATCAGGCTTACATTAGCATAGAATAACACTCAATGCTTATTGATGTGCATGCAGTGTAACTACCACCCCCGGCACCTAGCTCAGTCCATTATTTTCATTTTATCTCAAGTCATTTGTATGGTTGTCTGCCCCAGTTAAAGCTATGGCAAGACTGGTACTTAAATGAATTTGTGAGAAAGGAGACAAATGCCCCCTGAACTTCAAGCACTTTTCTATCATGACTTGCTAACATAAAATATACTAGTACTGTTAGGTCCACTTAGCGCGCATATCTAGAATGGCCTTAAGTAGGAAAGAAAAATCACTTCAGACTCTATCAGCTACAAACACTACTGATTAACTGTTGTGGGTGGTAGAGAGCAGGCTGTTACTGTTTTGGGTGTTATTTTTTTCAGAGTGATCTTTTTAAAATGCTGTTTTGATTCTGCTCAGAAGCAATTCAGAGAAACCTCAGCATCTTAACACTCAAAACACACTTGTTTAAGTATTTGGCTTGAATTGAACACTAAGCATTAAGGTTAAAAATATTGTTTTAATCTCACAGTGAAACACCACATCACAATAGAAAAAAAAAAACTTAAAAGGCATGCGTTTTTGCGTTTTATAATCATTCTAATAGAAAACCTTTTGAAACAAAGTAAAATATCACAAACTTCAGGGCGTGGCAAACTACAATACTTGGCCACAAAAGATAATCATTGCAACAAACATACATGAATATTCAATATTTACAAAATAGTATAAAGACAAAACAGTTTCTAAAGTTTCACTTCTTGTTATTTCACAAAATGTAGACACATAATTGTCTCAATTTTCAAATTTTCCAAGAAACTTATACTTCAGAAAAACAAAGCACGAAGAGCTATTGTAGATGTTAAGATTTGCATAGTGTTCTTTAAACATTTTATAACTAAGGCACGGACAACCCCACTTTTCTGCACAGACAGGAAAGCACAGGACTTCAAGAGGAAATTTTTGGTCAAATAACAATAAAGTCAACCATTTCATAACATATGGTCATTCAGTTAGACTGGTCAAAGAGTCTGACGTATTTCCACTTTCCCCTCACCGCCGCCCTAAAAAGCACATTTATATCCATACATGTAATATGCACCTAAATACAAACATAATTTTACAGTTTTAAAAAGAATCAGCCTGAAAAATAAATACGCTATGATGTCAAAAAATATCAAAGAACAATCCTCAGAGGAATGCCTCAGCACTTCTACCTTTCCACCCAACAGTAATGAATGGCAGAATGGTTCCCCAAAAGCCCAGGTGAAATCTAGTTAACAGGTTGTTATTCCTAACTTAAAAGAAAGAGATAGTAACTTTGTCAGTGGCAAGGAATAAAAGGTAAGTATGAGGAAATGTTAGTAAGCTTGAAAAATGTATGTACATTAAGAGAACATTTGTGTTGAGGAGAGAACAAGATCTTGCTTTTCGTAGTGCTTCTGCAGCAGAGGGAAACCTGTGGAGCTGTCTGGTCCCCAACCAAACACAGTGATTTCCCTTTAACCCCACCAAGCATACAGGACACGTATGTAAGCAGAAATTTTGTTAGTACTCCTTCCCTCCCTCAGACAATTAGAGTAGAAGTGTGAGAACTATATTTTGTACTTTGAGTTTGAAACCTGATGTGTTATGAGCAGCTCTAAGTTAGCGTCTTTATCAGTCTAAGGACATTCAAGAAACTTTTTCTACATTACCCAGAGATGAGACTGTGAGGAAATTAAAAAACTACTAGTGACTTACAACACTTTTAATAAGGGTTCCCTCACTCCACTCTTTTGGGTAAAATTAAAAAATACCTATACGGTCATGGTAACTAAACTAAACTGTTCCTCAGAAGTTTATGGTATTTCAAGACACACTAGGCTGCTTTCAAAAGTGTTTCATCAGTATTGTTATTCATGGATAAGAAGGGGAAGTAATAACAAATTGAAAGGCAGGAAAAAAACTGAACTACACCAGGCCAAATGCATCTCTTCAAATGCTCCTTAGGGAAAAACTGCATTGTAACTACATATATAAAATATTTTATGAATAAAGGCTTCCCTGTACTGATAACATTTCCTTCAGAATATGACACTGTTTTGAATACCTACAATCATAATAGTTCTATTAATAATTTTCTTAAGAGAATGCAGACACTTGTACTTTTGCAGAGTAACAACCACAACTGGTCTACAAAATAGAAAAGCCAAATGAAGCAGTGAAGTTATTTCGTATTAGATTGGTAGAAGTACAGCATAAGGCAGACTGACAGCAGTCCTTCTCAAGCACAACTGTTTGTGAAGTTATCAAGCAGTGTTGGTACTTGCTCTTTGGAGAGACATAGAAAGTGAGTTGTTTGCCCATCACAATAGGGGCTTGTGCTCTGATTACAGTGGATGCTGAAAAGAATGATTGACAAGATGTGTCACAAGAGCAAACATAACTGGAGTATTATTTTTGAAGAATAAGAGCACAAGCTTTACTTAGAAAGGCAGAGTTCACAAGAAAGAGGAAGTTCCAAAAATGCTTTTGCACATTTAATAACTTAGGAGATACCACACTACCAACATAATTTAGGAGCCTTAATTTCTGACTCTTTATTCACTTGTCCTTTGCTTTAGATTCTTCCTTTAACACTTCTGCGCTCGAGAGCAAATTACTACTCAGCCATTCACAGAATGAAAATGTTAGTGCATGGCATGGAAGGTGGAGGGGAAGAGCTAGGTCACTCAGACAGAGTAGTGCCTATGAAGAAGTACGAAAATCACTGGCTAAGTTTCTCTGATCACAGCCTGAAGCAGGCACATGGCTTTATTATTGTATTAATTAATTTATTATTAATTAATTTATTATTTTATAAATTATTAAATTATTTTATTAATGATCTGGACGAAGGGATCGAGTGCACCCTTAGCAAGTTTGCAGATAACACCAAGCTGGGTGGCAGTGTTGATCTGCTTGAAGGAAGGGAGGCTCTGCAAAAAGATCTGGACAGGCTGGATCGATGGGCTGAGACCAACGGGATGAGGTTTAAAAAGACCAAATGCCGAGTCCTGCAATTGGGGCACAACAATCCCTTGCAGCGTTACAGGATTGGGGAAGAATGGCTGGAAAGCTGCCTGGAGAAAAAGGACCTTGGGGTGCTGATCGACAGCAGGCTGAATATGAACCAGCAGTGTGCCCACGTGGCCAAGAAGGCCAATGGCATCTTGGCCTGTATCAAAAACACTGTGACCAGTAGGACAAGGGAGGTGATTGTGCCCCTGTACTCAGCACTGGTGAGGCCACACCTCGAGTACTGTGTTCAGGTCTGGGCCCCTCAGTACAAAAAGGATATTGAGGTTGAAGCGTGTCCAGAGAAGGGCAATGAGGCTGGTGAAGCAGCTGGAAAACAAGTCCTACAGGGAATGGCTGAGGGAACTGGGGTTGTTTAGCTTGGAGAAGAGAAGGCTGAGGGGAGACCTCATTGCTGTCTACAGCTGCCTGAAAAGAGGCTGTGGCAGAGCGAGTGTTGATCTCTTCTCTCAAGTAACAGGCGATAGGACAAGGGGAAATGGCCATAAGTTGCGCCAGGGGAGGTTCAGACTAGATATTAGGAAGAATTTCTTTACTGAAAGGGTGCTCAGGCACTGGAACAGGCTGCCCAAGGAGGTGGTTGAATCACCATCCCTGGAGGTTTTTAAAAAAAGGATAGATGAGTTTTTGAGGGACATGGTTTAGCGGATAACGGGTGCAGTTGGATTTGATGATCTTAGAGGTCTCTTCCAACCAGAAGATTCTACGATTCTATGATTACACATTGTCTCAGACGACAGGGCAGAACCCAGTTTTGTTCAGAATACTTTCAGTCATAAAGCATGAGGTGTTGCTCACTAGCACCATAAAAACACCTTGCTGTCTTCCTCTAGGAGCTGGCCACATCATTAATTCCTCTATCTTGGTCAATCTTGTTATACTAACAAAACTTTACAAAACTGTTCAGGTAGGCTACTTTAAGCACATACTTCAGAATTCTACTACGCTAGGAACCACAGGTATTTTATCATGTGGACTACAAACACTAAATATGCTATAATGCTCAAGACTAAAATCTTTGCAGTTTTCAGGTGAAAAGGCTTCAGCAGGATTAATAGGTATGTAGATCCATCTATCTCACCCACGCTGTCACATAAACTCTGATGAAACAAAGAATCATTTTAAGAATGAGGTTCAGTGAATCACCTATCCAGTCATACAATTAAATACTTCTGCACTTATGAATCTCTCAGAGATAAAGGAGTTTCATTCCCAAGTAGCCTGTTCTATACCTCCCTGACTAAACATTGTATGTTCATGTCACTGAATGGAAAAGGGAGGAGTATATGTTTCACTCCCCTAACAATCTCAGACTATTCTTATGAGAGATTTTCTTTAGGAAGATTGCAATTTAGTTCTTTATCCTTGCACTTTCAATTGAGGTTATCAACAAGGGTGCCAATTAGTACACACTGTAGTACTCCACGTGACGTAGGAAACCAACTCACAGAGAACTGCAGGGAGATGCATTGCAAATATGCCCTTCACTTTTTTTTTAAGCACTAACATGGGGATTTCATTATAGTATAGAGTCAGAGAGGCATCCAAATATTTAAAAGAAAAATGAGCACAAGCTGCAGTGCTTAAAATAGACAGGGTGAATGACGGAAACCTACCACATTTGTCATCATTTCTACACAATGATTCCATTGGGTCAACCAACCAGCACACGCAAATAAATGAGAAATTAAAATCTGGTCTTCTTTGACCAGATTGAAACATTTCAAAACAAATTTCAAAACAAATTTTGATGCAAGGAAAAAAAAAAAAGGAATACAGACTATCTGGTGATTATTGGGCATTTCACAGAAGGATAACTTAAGCGACAATATGACTAATCATCCCCACACGCCACCTTAATCATTACATAGCTCTGTAGCAGTCTGCCCTTCCCAAATCCTGTGGGAACCGATAAACTGTAAGTCTGCAGAATGAGCTTTCTCACTGTGTCGCAGACCCCTTCTCACCAAGCATTTCTCAGCATTTTTTCCAACAAACCACGTGGGGGTTTCTCGTGGAAAGCAATGTTGGATAAATTAACACAGGTCTTCCACAGTCTTGTCACAGGAGAGTGAAAACACTCTGACATCAGAAGGCAAAATTGCCTATGAAAAAAACACACCAGCAACTATCAAAAATAGCTTAAAGGAAGCATAGTATCTTGGAAAATCATTGGGAACGCTGTATCTTGACATTACTGCTTTACCCCATGTAAGCAGTACCAAACTCTTAAAAATAAGGAAAGACCAGATACATCCCATTCATTCTGAAAGGAGACAGCACATTCTGAATGATAATTCATAAAAATAAATAAGGATAGTAATGCATAAATTAAAGCACCATGGGCATTTCCAAGCCCTGATTTTGTGAAGGATACTTTGGCATTCATACAAGCTATTGACTTGCACCAGGGAACTTGCTACTACACAAAGCATTAACAGACTTGAATCAGAAAGGGATGGATACAGATATCATCCAAACAAGATACAGTCACATTACTTTTATAAACATGTCTCTTAAAACCAAATAACATGAAAACTAGTGGACCCAAAAATGAAAGTGCAGTATATTGTTTGTTCTCCAGGAGGCGGAGGCCAAAGAAGACCCTAGACAGAAAAAGACAGAAAACAAGGGTCATAGCACATAGCAAGAACTGTTTCAGAATGAGGACAGATTAAGAAGGGGATTATTCCAGGGGGATTGGATTTAATGTGGAATGCAGAAAGAAAAATTTTGACAGGGCATAAGAACTGGGATGGAGATCAAGGGGAAGAGAGAAATGGCCTTAAGAGCTGAAAGCGAGATGGAAATCAGCAGAAAAATAAATCATTTAGAAGATTCACTTCATTTGAGGGAGCAGAGGACGATTTATGTCTGATTACTGTAATAATTTTGGAAAGGAAGCAAGATATGGGACAATTTTAGAACTGGTTAGAATCTCAGTTTTGTATATCCCACAGGCATGATTAAAATCCCCGAGTCTGGGTTCATATCTTTTTTCCTAAAAACTTGCAGTGAAAAGAACTATTCTTTACTTCAGTGTACTTAAATAACATAGAAGAGAAACACAGAAAGGAGAAGGGGGCTGGTCAGAGTTGCTAAGTGTGCCAAGAATCACATCACAGTACTGCTCGATCCCATCAATTCAGTAGGGAGGAACAGCAGGAGCATAAATTTTAGTCCCTGCAAAAGAAGTGTCCTGCTCCTTGCCCTAAGGCCTACTGACTAATGAACCCAAGAGGTAACATTTGGATTTTTTGTGTGTGTTAACCTCAACTGAGAAGAGTCAGAAACATATGGGCCTTAAACTTGTGTCTTACTCTAATGCCATAGAGAAGTCCAGGGAACACTGGACCAGGCCAGAAGTGTCCCTCTACTTTTCTCAGACACGGGAATGGGGACAGGAGATGGGATGGCTGCAGAACCACTGCTTAATTTTCCTAGTCCATCCATCAATGTTGACTTAGTGCTGTTATCACAGGCTGTTTAAAAAAGCCCTGAGCAAACAACACTTGAGACATACAGAAAGAAACCAGAATCTTATTCGCTTCCCAATGCAGTAGCCAACTGAGATAAGGAAAATGATAGAGGGGAGCCTGGCCTGAATTTATAGATTTCTACCACAAAACACGTGCAATTTGACAGCTACTTTTTCTGTCTCTTCTCTTAGTTTTATTGACTCATACCTAAATCCCTCTTGAAGAGCTTACAGAGGCTACAGCTTTCACTTACTAAACTAGAAGCTAAAAAAGTGAATTTGTGATTATAAATTCAATTCCAGTACATTCTTTTCCTTAAGATTTCAACCTATTTTTATTAATGATTGACTTCTCACAGTGTCTTCTACCCTGACAGGAGTGCAGGTTTCAGGATTTGACAAAGTGCAGCTTTAGTTCATGCACTTCAAAAAGTATTTAGTAAACTGAAGCAAAAAATTGCTTGCTCCATAAAGTCCATGATACAAATTTCTTTAAACTAAACTGAAATCCACTCTCTATCTGAAGACGACAAAAATTATGCCACTAGCTCAATTTCATTGCCAAGCTGTCAACTTGAATTTCTTCTGTTTAAAAATAGCTGTTCATTACATTCAGTAATGGGCTGTCAAAGCATTACAGCACTGAACCTATATCATATACAGAAGCAATTGGGCAATGTGCATTATTATGTTTAGATTACTAGCATTTTTACAAGACCCCTGGGCTAATTTTAAATGAGATGGTTGACATGAACTAAATCAAAACCAATTTTACTTTATTTTACTACAGATCTTCCATTTGTACCTGACTAATATGGGCCTTAGTAGAAGTAAAACAAAAGATTTACCAAATGTGAACACACAGTATATTCATCCTTGTGTTTGTTTTCATGGATATATTTAGTCTAAACAACATATGAATAATAAAAATACTATATTTGCCAAAGTAAATAATATTCCCAATGGTATGAATTGGTATTGTTGCTCCTATGAATACCTAATAGGTTGTTAGCAAAAAAATCATGCCTGAAGCATATATCCAGTAATATTTTAGCACAGTGAAATTATTAGAGATGTTTTTAAACTAACAAACACATAAACCATCTTAATAGCTCATGATATAATTTAGCATACTACAAAAAAAAAAATAACAAACCTATAAAAAGGTATCTAGAAACCACAGCGGAAATATCCTTACACAGCAGGACGTCATAAACCTAAAGGCATGCCAGAATGGCTCACAGCTATGAAAAAAACCAGACTAAAACAAGATCTGATGACTTGCAAATATAAATAATGAATTCTAGGGTGAGATTACCTACTTCTTTATTTTTGTTAACAAAACAGCAGATTAAAAGAGAAAAAAACACCAAACACTGTGTAAAACACTATACTTCCTTGCTTTGTGGGAAAACAAATGATTTTTTATCTAGATTAGGAAAACAAGAAAATCACTGATGCAACTCAGTGGTCAAATAGCAACATTGGCCTTTATGGTTCCAGTACAATACGTTAATTTCCAGAGTTTGTAGTTTGGCTGCAAAGCACTTGCTGTGTGATGAAGTTTGTCAGGCTGGGTTTCAGCATCAGAGAAAAAACCCCATATTATTTCTTAATTCTAATTATGACCCCATAAATAAAGAAGTCTTCTACTAAAAGACTTCAGGGATTTTTAGCACCCAGGCAATCAAGAGCAAGCAAAAGCAGTGCAGATGTACTAACAAGCAACCATACAAAAACCACTATGCCAAACAATATAATTCTTTGATAAAACTAACTAATAATAGAATATTTAGTTAATAATAGACACTTGCGGCCTGAAGACAATATCCTATAGAAACATAAATGAGGATCAAGCCTACTCAACTGCAGGGAGTTTCATAAGTACAAACAACAGTATAACCACAATCCTCCCCATTGTGCCAGTATAAGTAAAATAATTTTTGTGACACTTAGTGTGATAAGGTGACCTTTAGATAGCACTAATCCCTAATTTTCACTTTATTTTTCTCTTTAAATTAAGCTAATGTAAAATTATAATGGACTTAAATTTTCTTTGTATACATGGTTTAAACACACTTCTGCACTGTCCTTGGCAGTGTTGTTTTTGTGCCAGGCCTCTGAATAAAGTGAAAAATGAGTTAGAGGTTTTTTCAAAGATAGATTTGTAGTACATAAAGATCAGCAAGGTGGAATGTAGAACAGACTCCTCTTTTTTCAGATGAGAAAGAAATGTAAAAAGAAGTGATCTTTCCAGCCAAGAGGTACTCTATGGCAGCAACAGTGCTGCGCTGCTTTGTAGCTCAAAGAGCAAAAGTTATTTAGTCTACTAAAGCCAGCAACGTAAATAATACTGAAGCTCTGAGAAGTAGAAACCCTCAAAGACAATTGAGTTTGGCCTACATTGAGTCCCCTGTGTTGAGTCCCTCCCCTCTCACTTGTTTTACTATTTATTTTTAGTAGAAATGTCTGCAAAAATTATAAAGTAATCTTTTCAAAGAACAAGTTAAAATCAAAATGCACAGTGACCAATAAATTCTATAGGACAACCATTACTGTTAACTTTTAGCACATTGTAAATAATCAACTCTTACCTCATTTATTTCCCATAAATAACAACCACTCTTCCTCTGAAAACCTGTTGCTAGCCAATTCATACACACCTAATGTGCCTTCCTCACTAAGTACCTAAGAAGTGCCACAAATTTTGAAACACTGGAATTACTAAATAAATTCAATTAATAATGTACCACTACCTTCTCAAAAAAGAAGTCATTTAGACATATTTAAGAAAACAATGATAGGAATTCTTAAGCACACAGAAATGATAAATTTTTCATTCTGTAGTAGGATGGCAGTCTGCTGGCTGATAAAAGGGAGTGTCCCATTCATTCCCCACAACGCATTGCCACAGTCCAGCTCCTCCAATCCCAGACATGTATTCTCTTCACTTTTCGTTCATAAATTCTGGTAACAGTTCGGTCTTTCTCTCGGTCAATTATTGTCAATAGGCATTAACTCAACATGCTGCCAACTAGAGAACTAAATTTGCTCACTGAGGGGTAAAGAGATGATGGGACCAGCTGGTGATGTGACACACCTTTGCATTCTTTCTGGATGAGCAGAGAGTGAACCTTCCTTCAAGAGTTCCCCAATGCCTATAAGGAGGGCTACTACTACTACTATTAATACTACTAAATAATAATCATTTATATTATTATTCCTCTGGTTTAGAACATCACATAACTAACCCTGGATTCATTACCTCTCTAACATTAGCTCAACTTCAATGACATCAACAAATAAGACTTTCAGGGAAATAAGTTTGGGCTTTTTTTTCCCATTGACTATGACAGTTAATGTGAGATTCTTACATTTCTCAATAACCTCAAAGTTCAGTTGAACAGCTCAACATATTTTGTACATCTTCCATGTCTGCTATGTGTTTTTGTATGAGCTGCCTGGACTTAAGAGTCAAGAAAAAGAACAGAAGCCAAATCAATGAAAACAAGTGCTATACACAGCCTAATGCCCAACAGAGATACAGAGTACTACCTGGGGGACAGAATGCATAGTGTGCATTCAGCAGAATTCAGAACACTAACATTTTTTTGATCAGCATAGAAGACATAAAACAGTCCTTTCCAATAGCTGGACTAATAGCTGACTAATGTAGATATTCCTCACTGGAAATTTATTGTTGACAATTTGTTGAGACCTAGTGAAGCGTCTTATATTTTACTTCCGTAATACTTTTGCTTGAAACAAGTGTAATGTTTTTATTCTTGATTCACCTGAAAGAATTTACAAAGCAAAATATATCCACTGCCTGCTTTTAATATATTAAGTTTACTATTATTATTAATGCAAATCAAAGTTAAATAATATTTGAAATATACTGTATTTTCCCCTTGCTTTAAAAGTTTCTCATTCAGACACTATTGTCATTGTTTACTAAAAACTAGCAAAATTCAGTATGTTCATTCAATGACTGCAGAATAAATCAAAGATTTAATATGGACTATTTCATGGTTTAAAAAATTAGAATCAAGTACATACACATATAAAATCTATTTGTCACCAGTCAAGTCTGCGCTGTTTAAGGGTTGCCTAATTTTTGCTGTATTTTTCTTCTGGAAAAAGAAATTTCTATCAACTCCAGGTACCTCACGACTCATCCCTTCTTACTTGATACTGATGACCAAGATATCTAAAATAGATGTCAAGTTTACTAGCTTTTGTAAAAATACTTTCAGTGCTCTTGGTAAGAACCACTAACAAGCATAACAGACTGCACCAGTCTTTTTACGTCAAAATTACACAAATTCCCTTAAATGCTCATGACAATCAGTCTAGAACCCACCACAATATTGAAGGTATACTACTAAGACTCACATCTGCCTTAACGTAAGGATTGTATGATAGCAAGTATTTCTGTATTATGTGGTATATCATCAGTTGAGAATCCTAGAGTATCTAGTGTCAAATATCCGATCACAGCTCCACAGTAAAACATGACAAAATATATTTTAACACCTCCAGAGCAGCAGCTGTGATCTACTGTGTCAAAACCTCCACTCAAGCAGGCTGTCGAGGTGTACAAGGCCTCTGATCTTTGACGCATCTGAAGGTATTAACAAAGCTCTTTATCTATAGAGGTCGAAATCAGCTTAAACAACAGAGAACTTTAACTATGTTGTTAAATCATTATGCTGAATAAACAATGGAAGAAGACATGAATATCCAAAGTTGGCAGAAAAATTATACAGAAAGGTACGACTACTAAAAAAAAGTACTGGTATGTTCAATGAAAGTATCTCTGTGATACTTTTGATGCAACTTCTTCTGTCATTTTTAAAAAAAAAAGCAGAAAACAAGGCAAACAAAGGATGCAGTCACCATAAAATTAAGGCATCCTTAAACACAAAAAAAATACTATTCTCCCAAGTGATCTCTAGTTTAGGAAGGTAAGTGATGTCTAATGCTGTCATATTGTACGGTACAGCCATTCTTGAGTGACTGATAAGGAAAAGGATTTCTGACGGATTAGCTAGGTATGCTGTGCCTTGATAGAATGAAAAGATAAAATGAAAGATTATATAATGTGGGACATAGTGCTGAGTGAAAAGATTTACTAAGAACAAGGTAACATAGAGAAGCACTTACACCTGTAGAACACAGAAGAAATGTGTTTATGAATTATTTCCAGTTCTCTTTTTTGACATTTAAAAGAACACCATATATGATTCTATCCTAAGCTGGTCTTCATCTTTCAGTAATTTTTTTCAGTTTTATTAACATTTTTGCACAGAAGAGTTCTGAAGAAAATCAAGGATTTATCTTAAATCTAGTGTTACCAGTTCATTACAGGAAGATAAATGTTTTTAATACCTCCTCCTTTCTTCCAGTATCCTGGAGATGGACTGCATCCATACATAACTTCTCAGACTCTGAAATGCCAGCCATTTACTTGCCGTAGTATTTTCTGTGATTACACATGGGTCCTTCCTAAACAGCAGCACATGTTCACTGGGGGATTCTATTCACTGTTGAAAATGTGGTGAACACATTTGTTCATACTGTGTACTCAGTGAAATAACAGAGCAGCCTCTGAAAACTGATACTAAGATATTTCAAATGACAACAAGTAAAAAATAAACAAACATCAACTGTAGCAGTGAAAGAACACAGTAAGAAAAAAAGGAGCCATGTTTTAGCTACACACAGGAGTTAGAAACTGATCTAAGCAAATATGAGCAAAGAAAGAGAAAAAATACTTAAATGGAAAGACGGAAAAATAGAACCGTTAAGTAAGTAACATTTATGTAATTTAAGATTTGAGCTTCTCAAAAACAGCAAACACAAGCACAGTTACTACTCTTGCTCTGTGCCCTACAATACTACACTACTTGGCCCATCTCTTGCTACAAGTCTGTCCATCCTATCCAAAATTTTGTGTCTTTGCAGTATTTTCCAAACTACAGGAACAGCATTTACCAAGCATCTTTTGATGGAAGATTTTGCTTACAACAAAAGGAATTTTTTCTTCATTTTCACCCTTTGATCTCTCCACAGACTTTTGTACCCCAGGTCATAACTATCTCTCACTCTCTCTTCTG
Source organism: Tapera naevia (assembly GCA_033556795.1). Classification (NCBI taxonomy): domain Eukaryota; kingdom Metazoa; phylum Chordata; class Aves; order Cuculiformes; family Neomorphidae; genus Tapera; species Tapera naevia. The sequence continues at coordinate 16,595,422 of JAUMJJ010000246.1, forward strand.
AGTTCACAAGAACCTCTACAAAAACTGCCCTTCCCCATAGTGACGCTTTCTTCATTTTTCCTTACATTACCAGTTTTGTTTTGGATGCTTCCATAGAACTCTTTACCTCCTTCTTGTCTTTTCTACCTAGTATTCTCCAAATTGCTCTCTCAATACTTCCACCTGTAAACTCATATGATCTTCTCCATCAGCAAACTCTAAGCTGTCTCAATCTTCCCAGTCCTACTTTGTCATTGACTCCCCCATACCAGCCAGCACATGGTCATAAAAAGTATTTTCTGCCCATTATTTCTGTACTATCTTACATCAGATAAAACTGAAATTAACTCAGTTAACTCAGTGTTCCCTTTGAAATCCTAACACTGGTTTTCACATCCAGGCTGACAAATTTCTTCCTCGTATGTTAGTCTTCTCTCATTAATACTTTCACTGGTTTTATTGCTAATTCTATTAGCACTGTTCTTCCTCATTTCTGAGCACAGATATTTTGATGTTCAGTGATCCCACAATGACTTGAACAGTAGATTCATCTTTCTCATCATCATTACACAGAAAGTCATACACCACAGAAATGGTGGTTTTGTTTCAGATCAAGAGAGGCAGTAGCACTACAGAATCAAAAGTTAAAATGACATGTAATATACAACAGCATACAGAGAAACAATCCCAATTTTTATGCTATTACTTAGTTGAATAGTTGAGAATAAGGAAGAGTTTGTTAGCCATAATTCTCCTGGTTTTACCAGCTAACTTTACATTAAAATGTTTTTAATATCTTAAGGATGATGTATAGGAACTAATATTTTAACATGTTCTCAAAACACCAGAGAATTATCATAACTGCCAAAACCTGCAATTTTTCTTCTGAGTTATTGAAGCAGTTGTGCTCTGTTTCTGTTCAGAGACAACATTTTTTTTCAAATGTTATTTGCGGAAAATATAAAGGAAATTTAATTTGATTACTTAATTTTTGTAATTGAATACTGGTTCTCCCCCCCCCCAACAAAGCAGCTGCAGAGACACAGCAAGAGGATAAAGTAACAGAGCAAAATATAGTGAAATTATATGATGAGGACAACCTATTACAGCTATGGGAGATTTTCACAATGTTTATCTGCATTTTAATTACAATATTGCTTCCTTTAATACACATAGCAAGGATATAAACTAATTGCATATTTCATTCAAACTCTGATTATTTCCTGTTAATCTGAGAAGGATAATTGCCAAGAATACTCAAGGTCTACATTTGCTAAACAACTATAAAATCTTCTTTAAAGGTTTTGTGACTTATTGAAATAAACTTGGATCCTGCAAATTTGAAGTTTTCAACAGCATGAAGCTCCATACAGGTATACAGCCGCACAGAAGTGGGAACAAATTTGCATATAGATATTTTAGTAAATGCAAAGTACATGAGTTTTCTAAAGTTTTAATCTTATACACAAGACTATCAACCAGTCCTACTCCTTGTTCTAACTCATACTGTTAGGAACATCCGTGGTCATTTCCTCACTGAATAAGGGAGGGCTTTGAGGAAACAAAGGTTGTGTAAGAATGTCATAGCAAACCATTTCCTTTATGCAGATCATGCTATTTGCATCAAATAATGGAATCAAGGGGTTTTTTTGTCTATTAAAAATAACTATGATGAACACCTGATTGCTAATAGCTTCCTAGATGAAGATTCCCATATACTCATACACTACAGATGATAAATGAATTGCACAAGGAACACACATATTTACATATACAATCTAATTCACACACATATACATATGTATAAATATAGACAAGTACTTAGATGTAAATGATTATACTTAAACACTCCTAAAAGTTCAGGTTAAAAGATTAAAAAAATATTTTATATAAATGTCATTCATTATTAGATGTTAAATGCTAAGGCCAAAAGCATGCTAACATTTTTTTTTTTTTTTTTTACTTTTAAGGATCACTGAACACATGTCCATGCTCATAGACAATGCTGAATAGACTAGACGTTCTGCTGAATTTTATATAAAAATAATTAACAAAGTTGTTTTTAAACTACTTAATTACTCTTACGATTAAAGAAAACACTGTCAGCAAAGGTTTAACAGTCATAAAACAAATTAGCTTTTCCTCTTCCCTCCAGAAAAGGGAATTTGAGCTACTGTAGCATTCCTAATTGGTTGCAAATTTAGAAGGACCACTGCATGGTTCTGTTTTGTATTCACATTAAAGAATGAGCAAACATTTATACAAAGCAAAAGAAAATGTTTCACATGAGAAGCAATGTACCACTAGCAGAGAAGGGATATATGACTGAGATGTTCATCATTTAATTTCTTAAATAATGTTACAGCAATTTTTCAGCTTGTGAATTCTCCAGGTCATATAAACATCTGTATTTACTCAACTAATCCTTCCAAAGAGAATATAAAATTAACGACAAATCAAAGTAAAAGCTAAGAAATAGCAAGTTATAATTGGGATACTTTTGATCGCCAAAAAATATCAGTTCCCTCTCTCTTCTCTCTTTAAGATTTCTAGTTCTAGTTTGTTGATGAACCAGCCGTGTTTGGCATAATTAACACTAAGATCTTGAGAACTCAATGACTGAAAATAATTGCTTCTCTCTTTTCTTTCCTGAGTACGCTGAAGCCCAACCTAAAGATTTAGAGCTGACTGGACAAATATAAAGGATGTCAGAAACAGTGACCGCTGACATGCCATTCAAGGCACATGGAAGAGAGTTCAGGCTTGAATGCCTCTAAACTGCTCATTGGTAAGATCAGCTATCAGTGAGACACAGTGTAAGTCAGCACAATTCACTGAGCCTGCTATGACCTTAAAATCATTGCTCCTGGGGCATGTTCATCCACCAATTAGTTTATACGCTCACTGGAAATCCATTGCTCAGTAAATGCACTGGTCTCTCATTCCACGGTGTTGATGAAGTGTGTGTGATGGCTTTCTCTTCACAACTTGACCCCTAAAGCTGACCCATCTGGAACTGAAGTATTCATGCCACTTGAGCACATCCTTGGTTATCACAGAGTCTGATATTTTCTTTAAAAACATCATTACTCACATTTTTTTTCCTCTTAGTTAAAAATGTTTTGCAATCAATAAAACAGAGAACTCTTTAGGGGGAAAAAATTTAGTACACAGTATGCTGAAATACATCTGTAAAGTGAAATCAACTTGTGTAAAACATGGTTTCTTATAAAGCTGCTATGAAAACTGTAAATATTGTCCTGCTCACAGAACAGTTGCTAAGTAAAAATCCTAATTTATTGCAGTATATGTCTTTTGCTATGAATGCCATGAAAACTTAAAAAAATTAAAAGCCTAAACAAAAACCCCACATGCACAGCAGTGTTATAGCTATTATTACAGCATGGTAAGAGAGAATTTTCTTTTAGGCATTTAAAGAAAAGACTTACGACATCTATTTAAATATTACATAATTAAAGGTATAGTGTATGTTGTGTACTTCTCTCTATAGAGGATACTTGCCTTATTCCAGGTCTCCAAGTGCATTATGACCTCACTTCCACCAAATTTCAAACTAAAAATTAACAACAAAATTTGTACACAAACTTTTTCACTAGGCTTACTCCTTGATCTGGGGTTAATCTTCATATCAGGTACTATCAGTGCTTACTGCTAATAAGAATAACAGCTCATCTAATAGAACACAGTAAAAATAAAAAGCTACTGAGTTACTCACTGTGTTCCTTCTGGATATTCTCTAGTCAAAGGGGGGAAAAAAGATTATGAATACATTTTGTCAAAAAGTGACTGTACTGACATACAAATCAAATACCGAATTTACAAATATTTTTTAAAACAAAAAATAAAAACAAAGCTGTTAGTTAACTTATTTTCCAGAAAATGAGAACAATATTCAGTAAGACTTGTTAAGTAACCTGAATGTAAGTTTTCTTGTTCTTCTTCACGAGAGTTTAAGTTCAGCCACAAGAGGAACCTCTGCTGTTGTAATACAAAGTGCTGTGAGATTCAGAAAAAAAATATATCTCAACTTTAAAACTATTCTAATAAAAATAAAAAGAATTATTGATGGATACATTACACAGGTGAAGGATAAGCTATCTTGCTAAATGTCAAAGGTTCAGTGTAAACAGAATCAGCTATGACAGAAAAGGTTTGTAAGAGCATCTATTCTTAAATACCTGACAAAAATATAAAATGATTAATGGTAAAAGTATGCCAATGAAACCTCAAAAAAATTAACCAGACTCTAATCTAGAAACAAAGTAATAAAAAATCCAAAGGCAGAAGACAGAGCCAGTAAAATTGAGATTAGAAATAGGATGCTGATTTTAGTTAGTTAACTATTTGAAAGATTTGCATGGCAAGATTGTTGACTACGCTTCTCTTTGGGCCTTTAAATAAAAATTATGCATCTTTCTGGAAGTTATATGCCAATTCATCAAGAAGTTATGTATTTAATAAAGGCATTATTAAGGGCCCAAACTCTTAATCAAAGTACTGCATCACAGCTAGACACCTAACATCATCTGAGTCACAGTACCTTAGCTTGTGACAAAGTAAAATGTCTGACTAAAGTCTCGTGGGTTATCATAGGTTTGAAACTTAAGCCCAGTTCTCTGACTGTGTAAGACAAGTGTTCATGATGGTCTTCAATGCTTTGAGTGAAATTTAGTCTGATGCAGACAAAAGAAATGGTGCTATCCATGTAACAGAAATTGTACTGCTGCCAACTTAGTCCTTAACTTTCTACCAGTGTCATGCTAAGAAAAGCTTTATAACCCTTTCACAGTCCCTTCCTGTATTTAGAGCCAAAGAATGTTTACTTTGTCTTGCATCTCTTCTGGATACAGTAATTAATAAACAGTAATCCATTTTTAAAAGTAAAATCTGAATCAGGATTTTGAATACAATCTGTTGTATCTCTTTTTTTTTTTTAAGCAAAACCTTTTTGTATACTTTTCCATAATATGCAGTGGCTGGAACCCTCTCGTGTAGTTTTCCAATTATAAGTTATTATTTACTTCAAAATAACTACAATACATTGCATAGTTATTCATAAGAGGTATTCATATGTTTCATGTCACTTTATCGAACCAATAGAAAGAGTAAGATATCTGATCTTTAGAAGAAGGTAACACTGGAAACACCCAGAATACTGCTATATACCACAAATTAAGTGTGGTGAATTAATAACAATCACAGCGGTCTGATTCAGTCAGCTGATTAAATAAGATAGCACCATCAAAGAGAGAAGGTCCATCCTTCCCTTTGCCCCCTGCCCTTTCCTCCTGGCCACACGGTCCTGTAAAACACACACACTGTTCGTGCACGCTGTCAATTATTGTCTAACAATACTTGTTAGACATTTCCTTTAGTTAAATTATTAAATGTACAAAAAAACTGTGCAGTTTTCTACTGTGCTAATAAATTGCGACAATTCATGGAAGAACATCTTTCAGCAAGTGAGTTCCTGTGCTGCTGGAAGACGGAAAAGGACTAAGGAAAAGGAGTGCTCAGAAGAAAAAATATGCAACCTGAGAACCTTCAGCAGCAGCAAGTTATTAAATAGTCTCAGCTGTTTATAAGTGCAAAGCCTGAAAAAGTGAGCTAGCTTACTTCTTTCTTCCAGAAAGAGTAACTAACATAATGATAGGCACTAAAAGATTACAGATTCAAGATCATTCTGAGATGAAGAAAACTGCAGATTCACAATGAAAAAGTAACCTAAGTCCTATGCAACTATAAATTACATAAGCATGAAGTATACTGCTGCAATCAAATAATTTGTATGTCACTGATAATAGATCAGAGAATTCTGTGCAGAGATAAAGCACATTAAAACATCGAAATACTCAGTTCATCTATTTTTTTAAAAACAAGCAAAACTTTAATAAAAGATTTCTAATTAAAGTGGTAAACACATCTGAAGAAAAAGTAATGGCTCCAACTGCACCCCACTCAAAAGTTTCAGGTCCAAATTATCTGTTACCTACTGAATTTCCCACAATTAAGGATGGAGTTTGAAAGCTTTATTTGTACTTAATTTGAACTAACTATGGTCTGCTCTTAAAAAGGGGCAGTCCTGTTCTTTCTCTCTCCTGATAGGTGACTGCAACAGCTTACACTAGTATATGCTGAAGAACAATTTCTCTTAAAATTAGCTTCTTCCATTGTTAAAGAATCATGCAGCACAAATGCTTCATTTCAAGCTTCTGCAAGTTTTATCCTGAAAACTATGTGCTTCATTGTCCCAGAGAAATAGAGCTGTCTTTGGTTGTTATGAACAAGGGCAGGCTCAGAAGCACTGACACTTGACCCAGTGAAGATCTTGCAGTTTAACAGGTTGGCAAATGGGAAAACAATTGTGAAAATAAGTGTCAAAACTGCATCTGCTTCAGCAGGTTTGACGTTCTGACCAATTTAAAATTATTGTAAGTATCCAATCATATTTTCCCACCGAAAACCCATTAAAATTTTTCCAAAGATCCTGAAATTTTTCATATTAAAATTGCTTACTTTTTTTGCAGTCATTCTTTTAAAGCAATATAGAAAAACTATATTTGAGATAGCTAAACCACATATTGCTCAGTAATAACTGAAAATCTAGAGGACGGAACTGAAATAATGTAATTTTTAACACAGATTTGATGTTCAATTTACACTAAGGTACATATATATGAATAAATAGGTAAGATATACACAATTCCCTATCATATATATATAAAGAAAAGTAAGATTTTGCATCTTCATCAAAACACTCTTCATGCATGTTCACAGTCAAGTGCAGCTGATATTGTCCAAACTTACATAAATGCAGTCCTTAAAACTAAGATAATGCTAAGCATTGGATTTCAGTTCTAGCAAGGTGGAGTTCTGAACAGAAAGCTCCAATAGGGTATTTCAGAGAGCAACAATTCACCACTCATTACCTCTTATAAAACAAAATTCTTTACAGTGCTCGGGACAGAGAACCTGATACACAAGAGGAAAGAATGCTGAACCTCAAGCTATTCACAGGCCAGGATTACAACAGGCTTTTACTTAGTACTGGGCAGGAAGCCACTGCTACGATAACAGGAAAAAAAGTTTTAAGATGCAGCAAAAACAAATCACCAAATATAATTTTCCACCTAGTAGCTGCTGGTAGGTTCAGTTTTTATATACAACGAAGCCTCCAAATGAGCACATTCTATCTGTAAAACTAAGTTATTAGACAAGGTATGCCCTAGAAACCAATTTCTTTAATTAGGTGTCTAAACATACAATTGCACAGAAACCAAGTGTTATTATAAAAGTTAGAAACGGGGCCCAGTGCCTAACACTGATGAGAGAGTTATAATAGAATTATAATTCCAGAATCAATCATACATTTCCTTTATAATATTACAGAATTATATTGAAAAGTATGCAGCTTTTCAAACACAAAACTCCTTCTGACCCATGAGAAACAACTATCACTCTGCTGCCCACGCTCTATGCCTGCTTACTGTGCATCCAACGATTAATTTATATTTTCTTATGTAGGCTTAAATACCATTTCCTTCTTTAGATAACTATCTGTAATTTTACTGTGTAACATAAAATTCACAAAGTAATAACTGTGCTGTCATTTGCATAATCTGTGATGCTATGCTGGAGATTAGCCATTATAAAGTTGTCTTAAACCAAATTTGTCCTGTCTATCTAAGAAAATATTAATGGAAAGTAAATACAGGCTCTATGAACTAAACTTAATGGCAAGCTAGCAGGTTTTATCATTCACTGTCATAGCCAGCCTACAACGTGTGAGCAACCTTTTATTCGCATCTGACCTGAGTGCGAAGGTGATGTCTTCAAGTGTGGTGACTAAACCTGTTAAACTACAAATCAAGAGATGTACAAAATTGTTACAGAAGTAACAAAAGAGTGGTTTAATGCAAAACCTACAATTAAATTCCCAAACTAAGAACCTTGCTCCAGGTAAATGTTAAATTGCTCTTCTTCAATACTGCTGATTTAAATAATCAGAAAGAGACCCCATCTACACGCTTATACATCTGCTATAATTTTAAGCATTTCCTTCACACATTTAGTTTATAAGAAAGTATTTAAAACCAATACAGTGTAGTATCATACCCATGCACTTTAAAGTGTCCCTTAGGTTTTAATGATAAATGCTGTGCCAATTTTATATAATTTCAAATGTAGCAGAGTTCCAGTATACATCCATATAAACTCATCCAATCTTCCAATCCAGAGCTTAATAGTTACTACAGTTCTGGGGAACACTTGGGGCCCTAATAAATGTCAAAATGAGATTTAGTTTAACCAGAAGAATTTTCTTCTGTAACAGAGACTTCCACATAATTATGAATCTTGTTTTTAATAGAGGAAAAAAACTGCAATGTAACAGCACAGTCTAAAAACACTCACATTGCAAGTCATTAACAAGCAGACAGAACTGGACCTAAGCCAAGAGCTGCTCAATACATCTTCAAGAGCCAGTTCTTAGTTACAGAAGGCAATCCTCTTCCTTACAAAAACGAAACATCACTTTTAATTGACAAGATACCTCATAGAACTTCACATTCCCAATCTTCATCCTACATGTTAGTTTTCTCAATTCACATAACAACAACTCAAACACTGTCCCTAGAGTGCTTACTTTCGTAGTTTATCTCAAGTAAACGCTTCCATTTCTTGTTCATTAATTTGCATATCAACAAAGCCAGCCTATTAATAAAAATAACATTTTAACAAATGTGTCAAGGTAAATTTTCAAGTATTAAAAAGCAGCTTCCATTCATCAAATTGCAAGATTGAAAAGAAAGAAGTGTGAATCCTGTAGGGCAGAGGAGATGACAAATCAAGCAAGATATTCACTTAGCCTGTTTGCCAGTGATTCATGTGAAACTGAGAAGGGAGGATCTTGCTTTGTTTCATTTGAGCTTTTTGCATATTGCTCCCTGAGAGTATGTCAGCTAAGGAATTTGCCTAGAATGATCATAGTTATTTGGTACTAGCTTTCTGTAGACAGACTTACTTACCGCTAAGCATTCAATATTAACATTCAAGATTAACTTAACGCCAAACTCAATTTTCAATGGAACAATAATGTCCACAGAAAAAGCTACTATAAAATTATTATTTAATTTTTAATTATGCAATAATATATTGAAAGAAACAACCTCCAAACTGGACAATTAAGGGTCAAAAAGCATTAGAAATGACAAAAGGAAGTGGGCTCAAATCTTTTGGTGGTAGTCAGCCATACTGTTGAAGTCCATCCTCAGATCAAAGTGAAGGCATTTGATGCTTTGGGCACAATCAGTAAGTGATGGATGACTAAATCAAACATGGACTGAAACAGTAGAATAGAAAAGCCTAAATTAGTTCCCACTTTTCAGACAACTCTACTTATGATTAGTATGAATCCTCCAAAACAACCCAAGAAGGACATACATGTAGCAGATCTAACCTTGCTGCTGTCATACCTTCTGCCAGAAAAAAGGAACTTCATTTACTGCTGCTTCAGCAGGTACCAGTGGAACAAGCCTTGAGGCTTCCTCCGACTTGTGCTGAAGCTTGAGCTTCAACCAGCTCAAGTGGAGGATGGTTCATACAGAAGAGGACATGATACTACAGAAAACTGGAAAAGATGTGAATGCCCCAGAGCCTAAAAGCTTTTGGTTTGTTTTTGTGGGGTTTTTTTTGTAGATACTAAAAAAATCTTTCAACCATATAACTTCAGGCAAAAATCCATAGGCTTAAGCAGAGATCTAAGAACCACTAGTACCATTAAATTTTTATTCCTTTATATTCCTTTCATTCATATCTTTTTGTTTTACCCATCTAAAAGACATCTATTTCTGCCTTAAATTGTAATATATATATTTATGTATGCTGAACTGACATTTTCTCCAAGACAACAATGGGAAAAAATGTATTTGATATGTTTAAAATAATAAATATTTCAGTCAAAAATACAATTTTATAAAGCACTCTCACTGGGCCAGTACACCCTTTTAATCTACGGTGACATTGTGACATTGAATTATGAGCAGCACTATACCTACATCAGTGAGAAATATTTAATATCATAATAGTGCTTAAAATATTATAAGCTCTAGTCCTAGTTTTAAAATAGTATAAAACACAAAATGCAGCAAATTGAAATATTAAATGTGCCCTGAACACATTCTTAGAAGATTAACATTTTGGAAGACATTTCAGCTACAAAAATTTGTAAGTGGTTTCATTGTCAATCCTCTCATTACAGAGAACTAAAAAGAAAATTTTACGTTTTTTAATAAAAAATATAATATACAGGTGTTACAGAAAGCAGATTTAATTCTTTTATTTTTAAAGAGCATCTAGCTGCTCTAATATATTAATACTATTTCCAAGCACATATATTCCAAGATCTGGGTTAATTTTATTTTCAATTTGAATGACTTTTTTTACTCACACACAAAATTTACAAATAATTGTTGCCACATTTTAGAAAATGTGTATGATCCTGAGGCCGGCACTTTGCAAAATGATTAGTTTTCTCCTGTATGATTTCAGTACTGCTAATGTAATTGCCTGCATATTTGAAATAAATACAGAACTTACCCTCCAATTAAAACCTGAAGTCTCCTGTGTCCCTGACATAAAAACTTAAATGTAAATCTTCATTTAGTGATAAAAAGTATTCTTGTTTAAGTCTAAATAAACTTAGATTTGCCATATATCTTTTGCAGAATATGGAAGGTTCTGTTTTCAGTGTGGAACTAGAACAGTAACTGAAAAATTGTTCCTTTTTCACCAAACTATTCTAGTTGTAGAGTTGCATCTGCTTGTTCTTCTGATAAAGACATTATGACTATTATTTTGTTGAAACAAATTGACCTAAAAATTTAAAGTGTATTTCTTCTTGTGTAACAACATCACCAATTATTATTTTCTCAGTTCATCCTCTTTAAAGCAACCTTCAGAATTCCATGAAGCTGCAAAACTACTACTGAACGCAATCAGATTTCGTGTCTCTGTCAGAGGTATTAGAGCACACATAAATGGAGCTCCTTTTTAACAGACTTCACACTAGGAAAAACAGAAGAATCCAACTGTCTAGCAATTTTAAAAAACATCATAATCTAATCTGATGTTGAACAATATAGTTTTAACAGAACTGACTAGAAAATTCCAAGTAGTCAAGAATCACTACAGATAAAAGTCAGTTTTTTCCAAGACATTTTCACAACCACACACAAAAGTTGTATTTGAGTTAACTGTTCCTTGTGGGTGTTCAAGACGACCTGAACACATCTGTTAACATGAAAGACACAACCAACTTCAGGGTTCAGAGAAAAAGGGGTCTGCAGCTGTACCATGGTTAGTTCTGCTGGCAGAATATGTCTCATGGTGACCAACACACTTCAATAATGACAGGATTTAGGATATGCTAAGCTCACTTTATTATATTATGCTCTTAAAATGCATCAAAGAACAACATCATTTCTAAGCTCTGAATTATTATCAGTGAGCTGCAGTTAAGGATAAGAAGTGTTACTAAGTTTTGCATAATGCTTGTTGTTACAAGTAAGCACTGTTTTTCCATTCTTCTAAAAATGTCATTTAAGGGTTTCAACAGTTCTGCTAAACCTAGACTGTAAGTGCCATGCTTGAATCTATTTTTTTGGATGTATGCCCAACAATAAATGATCCACAATGATCTGAGGACAGCAGTCTCATCCAAGAACTTAATCAGATTAATGATGTATTTGTTTTATAAAAATGAATAACATTAAGCTTGAGAATACCTAATTTACATATTAAATGGTTGAAGGGGACAAAAAATACTAGAGGTTTTATAAAATTAAGATTACAAAATTGACTATTGCCTTGAAAATCTGTTACTAAATTGCAGAGAATGTCTTCATTAGCAGTGTTAATGTAAATTCATGACTCAATGTTTAGTTGTTTAAAAGACTTAATGGTGTTTACTTTTACAAAGAATTTATTAAGAGCAATGTTGATATCACAACATAGCAGTGGCAATAACACTAATATTAAATACAGAACTTTCCAGCTCTTTCAACCTAAAGAATATAATTAATACTTTAAAAAATTTTACCATAGACTTAAGAATGCTGAAGGGAGTGCTGAAAAGTAGAGGTGTGAAAGCAGCAGTGACACTATCTGCATTTGGTTTAGTTTTAAGTAAAGCAAACAGAGAGACCAAACAGAATGAAATAAATTATACAAAACCGGTGGAATTTATTGGGTTAAGGAGAAAAAAAAAATGGATAATATTCTTTATTGGTTCCTTCCATACTTAGTGTTTCTCTAACAGCTTCATTATTTCTTTAAAAAATATTATAATTTTTAACCAGGTTTTCAAGAAATAGAAAAATTAGATCCCATGACAATGGATTAGCCTGCATGTGATAGAGTTAGTTAAGTAAATTATCGGAGAGTATGATTTATCACCACTAAATACAGCATTTTAGTTTTGTCACTCTTCAAATTGTATACTGGTAGAGCTTGTATATTTCCAGATCCCAATGGGTTAAACTCTGCACTTGGAAAAACAATGAGAAAAGCAGTGGATGGAAGAGTGAAGATCAGGCTCACATTTACCATCTGGCATGGTAAATCTAGGGTTTATGGTCATACAACAATTCAACAACTATTATGTTCCATTTCAAAGACCTCAAGAGAAATTTCTCTTTGCCTTCTTTCAAATAGACCCTTGCCTGGGCAAACAAAGTTTTTGTAATGAACCAAGATGGTCCATAAGCATACATCTGATTCAGGACATCCCTGGGAACACTCCTAGGCCAAGCAAAGGACATAGTAGTTACGCAACTACAACCCAATCAAAAGCATCAGGCAGTACTTTCCAATAGACTCTGCTAACCCGGCAAGAAACATCACCTTCCTGTAAGCAACAGCATCACCCATAACAACTTAATATACCTCATTAAAGATATTAGATTAGGAATGCTTCTGAGTACCACCTCCAAAAAGCAGGACCCTAGAGAGTAAAGATAATAACACAACGCTTCCTTCCTTTGATGTAAAGGGGGCAATATTCACAAAAGACTGCTAGTAAAATAGCTCTTCCAATGACAGATTGTAGCATCAAACTCAGAAGAAGAAAATAAGACGAAAGTTGTTTTTTTCCAGAAGATGGGAGGGTAGGGGTAGGAAATCTGTAACTTACATGAAGATTTCATCAAACTTGCTTCCACACTGATGTACAAAACTCAAATTGTTTGGCACTTCTATCGAAAATCCAAGCCTACAACTGAGTACTATAGGAACAGCAATTGCTGTCAGACTTGTATCAACAGAGCGCCCATTTCTATTTCAGCTCCTATTTAATCCTTATATTATACTGCACTCATCAGAACAGTATTTGAATTCCTACTAATGCGATGTTTTTTTAAAACAAAGCCCACAGCAAAATACTTGCAATTCAGGAAATCTGCAATTAATATTCCAGTATAGACTTAACTGTGTTCCAGCACCCCCCCTCGCCACTCTTCGTCTCTGAGTTGCTAGTTGTATTTCTGATGTAGGCCACAGTACGATATTAAGCCATATGTTTTGACTCATAAATCAACAGCTTACCACAAACGGGACACAGACTTCACTACAGGTTCCACACATCAGAGTAACATTCGTATGTTTGTCAGGTAATGTGTTTGTTGTACAGCATCTCAGCCTAGGAAAACTTTTCACAATAAGGTTAAAAAAAAAATATGTACTTTTTAAGATATTCCTGCCTGCAATACTGTCTATGACACAGTCCTGTGTTCTTTTACCCAGATTTTAACTTCCCTCATCAGATACAAACAATTAATCCAACTTCCTAAGGCAAAACTTTAGTATCAGCATCATAATGATTTATATCAATAGATCAACACAAGTCTATTGCATGTGCACCTGCTCCATAAAATGTGGAAATACCTAAAAAAAAAAAAAATATGGCAATAACACGAGCACTTCTCCCAATAGTAGATGTTTTTCAAACTATTTTCACTGTATCAGTTTCGTAACACAATTCCATGATGCAGCTACCACTAAAACAGGTAGATGACAGCGATCTTAAACAACTTCTGCTTTCACCTCCCCCCTAGCTAAATAGTAACTTCCAGAATCTGTTTCCCTGGAAGTGTTGGAAAATGCACTATGTTCATTGTACTATTATGCCACGTACTGGGCATAACGTGAAACTGGTGGGAGCAATCTGCGCCCCCAGAAACTTCAACCAGTCAAAGGAGTATACGGCATTTCTGTTCAGGCACCTTTCCAGAAAGAGAGGCCACCATCGGAAGAAAAAATGGAGGAGACACATGGAAGATGATGGTGTTGGAGACATGCTTGGAAGGCAGCCAGAGAATGTACAGCCCCAGGACGGTGAGTTGGGAATAGCCACACTGAGGCCAGGACCCCAAGTAGCAGACATTTTTAATAAAGCTGTTAAAACTTAACTTGCAAAGTGAGAAGAACACACAGTATGTCTAAAAAGCAGCAGTAAACATGCTTCTTGAAGCAGTCTTCATATGGTTTATTTATTTGCACATATAACTGGACTCCAGTGAAAAGCATAGAACCCAAAACATAACCTCATGATGACAGGTGAGTATCATGTATTTCATGACAATGTGAAATGTTCCCTGAGGATCTCCATCCATGTTTATTACTTTAATTTCTTTTTCTAAATCTAATATGCTGAAGTTACAACAATTCATGTTAAATGTTCCATTTGTTTTGTATGTGGGATGTACAATAAAACAATAAATAACATAAAATTTATCTATTATTTTGACTGATTTAATAACATTTTCTTTTTAGTGAAGACATACTCACTAGAAACGCTGAGGTGAAAAACAGCTTAGCCATTTTTCTTTTTGGTAGGTTCATGCCATTTTACAATGCTCTAGTACCAGGCTTTAGGGTGCTTGCAGATTAGCCATGACTTGAATAGAAATTCATTCTTTTTCTTTGCTGAATGAATGCCATTATTTGGCTGTGGGTTATAAGTACTGTTATATTTCTAAGAATTTTATTTCTGTCTATAACAGCTCAGGAATAGGAGTATTACTTGTGTTCCATTTCATAGTTCTGAAAGTGTTTCGACCCCACATAGAAATTTGAAGACCTTTTCTAAATAGGGCCTCCTATTCGTATAATGATTTTTTCTATATTATTTTATTAATATAAATACACTTCACCTAGTGAAAGCAGGTCTTACATAATATACAAGAAGCATCTTATTACATTGTGATAACTTTAAATAGAGCCTTTTGACTATGAAACTTATTTTTTCTACTTAAGTGGATATAAGCTATGTGGACAATAAGAAACAACATATTTTAAAATGGCATTCTGGTGATAAGTAAAAAAAAATAAATTACATAAATATTTTCAAATCCAGGTAAAATAAACACAAAAATAGGTTTGAGTAACAAAACAGAGAAATAGATTGTCTCGTTTCACAGGATTTCCTAAGTGGTTTATAGTTGAATTTTTTTTATGAGTGTCCATGTAGAGTTAAGTCCGCGGCTGCTATTCTGCTAGAAAGGTAAGAGCTTATCACCTTACTATGGCTAGAATACATTTGTGACTCAGCATCTCTGTTTTTTCCAGTGGCTTCAGAAAAGCATTAAATTTGGGGCAGCCTTACAATTGTGGCAGCTGTTTGCCATGACTTGGGACAACTTTTTCAAAACAAATATTTCGCAATCAGCCAGACTATGAAATTAATAACTGAGATGCTGTGGTTTAGGTTAGCCTTTGGTTAGTTTGAGAAACAAAGAGCATTCATTTTCCCAGGCCTTAAATAGCAGAATTCTCCTTCAAACCTGCTTGCATTGATCAGCTGACATTTGCCATGAATTCACCTGACCCTCACCCTTTTCAGACCTCCTAGTGACAGAGTACTGAAAAAAATTTGTTTTAGTAACTGTTAACAATCTGCTCTCCATTTTATCTCCATAGAAGTTACAATCAGAGGCTGATGGTTCAGCCATACCAATGCATACCATGCTCAAGAACACAATAACTTATCACAAAGGAAATTGAATATACCATTAAAAAAAGGATAACTCCTTATAAGTATCAATGAAATGCCCATCGCCACCAGAAGGCACAACTCCATTTATTACATTGCGGGGAAAGGTTCACCCTTTAGCTTGTACTGGCTCTCCAGAAGAAGCTCTCCAATTGGCCTCATCACAAGATGAACGAGAGCAAGAAAGACTTATACAAAAAAGGAGGCCATGAGCCTACATCAGCAGTGCTGCCTGAAGTGTTCAGTTCTGTCATTACCCTCGATTTAAACTTTTGGTTCTGTCTTCCCTTGCTGTTCATTTTCTTTTACTGCCTGAGCCTGGTGATGGGGCAGAATGGAAATGAGAGTCTAGGGAGAAGTACAGGAAGGATGGTCTTTACCTTCAGCAACAAAGCCGTTTAGATGGGCTTACAATTTTGTGAAATCAAACTATAACAGATTTTCATTCTTTTCCACCAGCTGCTCTGGGTGATCCTGTGATACAAATGCCTAAAGAGCCAGGTGTGTTAATAAGCCATGTCCCATACATCTGTTTTCAAGAGAGAAAGCAGAGCCTGAATAAAGACAGAAGCACTATGAATGATAAAATGCCTTTTTTTCTGAGCACTGAAGGAAGGAAAAAAAAGACTTGCCTGCAAGACTGTTTAAATGCTGAAAGCGAAGACGCTGATCAACGTAACATTTTCAAAGTTATCTTTAGAGCAGTAGCAGAGGGACTTGCAGAATATAAACTGTGAAATTTGCCACCTCTAAGCAACAAAATACACTGCATATGCACTTACACACAGATAACGTTAGTTGTAAAGAGAATAAAACCTCCCCTTTAAAAAGGCATTTAAATATTGTAATGTTTTAAATAAAAATGAAATAATATAATTATCCAGATCAAATATGATACTATTGTCATCTAGAAAAACATGCTACATATTTTCCTAAGGTATTTTTTTCTAATTGATGCATTTGTTATCTAAAAATTTACCTTGCATTAATAAAAACACATAAGTGATTTAATAATGAACTTTGAAAAACTAATCCTCAAAATCTATTAGTCCACCAACAGCAATCCTATTAATTGAAGCATCATTTAGAAGTGTCAATGGCTCTTATAACACCAGTTGCAATCCCTTACTAATTTAACATTACAGCTTCATTTCTACTTCTAATCTCATCTAATTTACCCTTCTTATTTCCTTGCTTCTGGATATGCTAGGATTGCCACCCAATGAGTTTATTTCACTAGTCATTCACTTTTAACAGTAAAACCAAACTATTTGAGGGGAATAATCTCCCCGCAAATCCAACACAGGATAAAGAGCTCTTATTTATGGAGCATTTTGTGCCTTGAATTGAAGCATTATTGCGAAGAGTGAGCAATAAACAAAAACACCTCAGGGGCCTGGGAGGAGCAATGTAACCAATTACATTTAATTAAATCAAAGGATGGGAGCCCTAGGGTTGAATGAGCTGAAGAACAAATTTGCATTAACACCTCGCAGCAAAACAAGTAGTTTTGGTTTAGGCTGGAAGTACAATTGTTGTGTCTATTCTCTGCACTGAAGGGGGGCCATTAGCTAAATTCTTAGGAATTGTTTGTCTACTGATGAGGGGCTGCCTTCTCAACGTTTCACCTCGTCACGCATGAAAATTGCCTACTAAAATAAACAGCTGCTTCTGAAACCTAACAAACAAACACTAGTACATGACTCACAAGTTCGAAATTCTGTAACACCTTTGTCCAGAGTCAACAAAGAGAACAATTGCCAGGGCTTACACACCTGAGAGAAGTGGAGACCCTCTCCCCTCCTTTGGGTGGGGAGAGAAAAAGTGGGAATATTTAAATTAATCTGACCAAAACTAATTCTATAAATTGAAACATACAGGATAATGATTACGTACAGGACTTCAAGAACTGATGCAAACATTTAGCCTTTGAAATAACGAGAAGATTTTCTAACACCAAAGTAATTACCAGTGTAATGCTCCTCAAGCCTTCCTCTCCATTGCTGGGGAGGTGGGGAGGGGCAAGATCACAGAAAAGTGAGAAGTGCAAAGAATGGAAATTAATAAACATGAGCATGAAAATGATAGCAAAAATAAAATCAATAAAATACAGAAATGTCAAGAGTCCACAACTCTGCATTTTCTAGACTATGATTCTGTGAGGGAAAGCAGGAGGGAAAGACTACAAATGTTTTATCAGTTATACACTATTCTTTGTTGTATGTTCATTCCATGGTCATGCTAAAAGAGAGAGTTTATATGTAAAGAGGGTGATTTTTGAAGGTGTCTATGAGGCATTTAGTAGAATAGCAACGGCCAGAATTCTTTATTCCTTATTTAAGAACATATTTTCAGGGATTTATAAGTATAATAATTTCAAATAATTAGAGATTTAAACTTATTGTCCCGTACCTCATCCCAGACACAAAGTATACCTTAATCTACATCCACCAAAAGCATAAATCACTTTTCACTTGTTGTATAACCTAAAATGGAAAAAGGAATGTAATGGTTTCAAAACACTTTGCCCTAAACCTCAAGCTAAAAGGTTGAATTATTAAAATAATTTTTTAGGCAATCAGTGTTCATTGTGCCCTAAAACTGCAACAGCCAAAATTCTCATTTTGAAAAATACTGAACATGTGTACATAATATTTTCTTAGCTCTTGTTCTTTGCATATTAAGATGGGGAGTACACAGAACAATAAAAGACATTTGTAGAACCCTACATTCTCTGATCTCAGTCTTTTCAGGAAGTTAGCTGTTCCCTTCGACCTATCAATTTTCTTGCCTTAGAAGAAATTAAACTGGAGTCTTACTCTGTAAAATGACCATATAAAAATGAAATTCCATTCTTACATACAAACTTGCTGCCTTAATTTACTCATAGCAACATTTGCCACTCATAATGAAAAATAAAAATATGTTTTAGTGCCCTTTTATATACTGTTTGACCCAAAAAAGCTAAAAGAGACCTAATAGCTTGCTTTCAATGAGATAAGAAGTTGGCTCATGTTTTCCTCTTGTTAATTGAAGCAGTACCCAACCTAAATTAACCAGAAAATTCTGCTATAGAATAAAGATCTATTACAGATGTGTTTTCAGACTACACCTACTTCAGACTAACCAATTCAACAACTGAAATAAGCAGCTTCTCCCTCTTCTGGACATAAACAGTGACCTTCATTGTGTCAGATCTTGTGATAACGAGCATACAAGGAATGTCAGATACATTTGTTAATATGGAAAAAAAAAACCCAACAAACCAAACATAACAAGTATTCTCAAGATGAGCTAGTTTTCCATTAGATCAACCAACTGATTCAAATGACTGATTGGTATCAAAACCTTTAGAGATAAAACAAAGTATAGTACTGGGAGTACATGATCAAACTCTGGGAGTAACACAAGTGATAAATCAGAATTACCTCCTTTAAGTAGCAGCAAGCTGCTAGATCAGCATAAAGTATGGCTGAACAATACAGTAAGTGTCTAGCTTACCATTTACAAACATCTTAAACATGTTTCTCAAGAGATCAGAAGTCAATTATCTCAAAGCTGAAGTTAATTGAGTAGAGAAGCACTAATGTGTTCAGGAGGTTGCTTTTCTATTTTGTTTTGGTTTAGAACGCACTTAGCTAACAAATGTTAAAACCATGTGAAGACAAGTCACAGAATTTAGTTTCATATGTATAGTCCCCATCTGCATTAATCTATGTTCCTTTAAAAAGACTTTCTCGCTTTAAATATATACTTGTGTCTTTATGGATAAGCTGTTTTGAACATGACTGTTACTGCTTTCTCCTTCTCAAAGTTAACTACAGACCTAATACGCTTCCCAATGCCTGGCCAGGACCCCTGTGACAAAGGAAAGGGAAGTGGACTAAGAGTTATTGTGGAATGTCAAGAAGACTACAGGAGAGCAGAGATAATGGGCCAATGTAAAGAGGGAGCTCTTGAATAAAATCCCCTAGCTTACATACTACTTATACCTTCCTGTGTGTAAAAAAGAAAATGATCAAACAATGCCGTATGCACACGAAAATAGTTTTATTTGTGTTGTTGTTTTCTTTTAAAATCTCATGGATATTATGTTAATGAAAATTAATACAGCCAGGTTGAGGTGTGAAATTTAGAAAAAATATCCTTTACTGGTGAATTCTCTAATTATGTTGACTTCATTTAAAATCACATAATGTTAAGAACCTGTGAAATTGACAACTGTTTCTGGATGCTCAAAACTTTGACATTGAGCCTACTGCAGCTATCCACCACTCCAGTGTTGAATTTTTTGAAAGCACTATTCTGGAACTAAGTCTCCATAGACCAATACAACAGTGAATATGTATTTTCTGGATGACTACAGTGCACTGTCTCTGAACTGTCTCTAGCTCAGCTAAGAATTTTTGTGGAGTATGAGGTAAGTCAGGACTCCTTTTAGACCAAAGGAATGAAAGCAGACAGAAATGCAGCAAAAGAAGTGACAAGTGATTGCAGGCATAAAAAATGGTGGAACAAAGGGAGAAACTAATACCCGGTCTACATGCAAAAAAATTCCAACAGATCATAAGTACGACACATCAGTCATAACAATTCACCTCCAGCATTATTCTGCCATGTAAACTGCAAAACAAGAAGTCTTCACAGTGGTCAATGTGATGATGTAATAGCTCTGAGAATTCACAGCATAGAACATATACAGATCAACTACCTTCTTAAATACTTACTTTCTCACAAGATCTAAAAGGAACCACACTGTGGCAGAACATTCCAGATGTACAAAGTAATTAACTTACCTGCGGATGAGCATTACGAATTCAATCTGCGTCTCAAATCCCTCCATATCAGAGAGCTACTGCCAGCAGCACAACCAAGGTTTTGTATTGGTGCAGACATCAAGTTGGGAGAGGTGATGCCAAGAGTGTTGCCAAACAATTGCTAATTACTCTTAAAGATCTGCTATAAAAAGTATGTTCTTAAACAAATACATTAAATTTAAAACATGCTCTTGAAGGGTAGATTAGTTCTACAACTTCAAATGCTACTCCCATTTCTCCTTTGAAAAAATACTACTTGTTTTAGTGTACTTACATTTATTAAAACTAAATTTTTCTCAAAAGCATTTAATACTGGGAGCTTTTTCATTCTGTTTTTGAGGTCAACATACTTCTCATTCGCAGTGATATTCTGTGGTTTTCCTGTCTCAATCTTATCCATTCTACACTATTTTCAAATCTGCCATTCTCATATGTTCTCAAAAATTAGTTATCTCAATTTGAATTCATTGCCCTTTTTGATATGCTTTTGTTTATCTCAGTGGAAAGCAGAAATGTGCTGCTAATTACATATTTGATTTAACGTTCTATTTAAATTGTTAATTAATTGATCTCAGCATCTTTTAAACAAGATTCATAGCAGTGACATAAGTAACACAGAAAGGCATTCTACACAGAGCAGGAGATAATAATCTGAAATTCTACTGTGCAAAATATAGTTGGATTGGATAACTAAAATTTTCTACTCCAAAACACTTTGTACTGGTATTCAACTGTGTCTACCACTGCATGCTTGATGCTACACTCTTGATGTGTTTAAATTAGAAAAAAAATAAATTTAACAGTGCAATTTCAAAACAATATACAGATCCTGAATTAAGTGAATATAAATTTTCTGTGTCTTTACATGTGGTAAATGATAGGAAATAGCGACAAACTAAAACAAAGGACTTTTAATTCAAAATAACTAAAAAACATCCATTTAAAAAGATGTTAATTAACCCTGCAGGGTACATACAGGATTTGAAATGAGTCCAAACAATGTCCAGCTTAATGCTAAGAACTTATAAAATGAGCTATCAGGGCCTATTAGTGCATTGTAATGGCTTATATACTTGAAGAAGTGACCCTAAAATCTCTATTCTGACCTGACTTTCAGAAATGGGGCAGAAGATTGACCTTCACACAATATAATCAGCAAAGGATCTAAAAAATGTATCTCTCTGTTACGTGAAACCACAGTTTTATTTACTCAGGCATGTTCACTTAGGAGTTAAGGTCCACTCAAGCATCATTTCAGGGTTAAAGGTTATAGTATAAAGCCATTATGTTTTCAAGCAGAGTAGCATGTTACCATCTGTCTTGCAGTAATATCACAATCAGACATTACCTTTTTAGCTTGGCCCAGCGGTGAGTTTAAGACACTAGCACATACATTGTAAAACAGACTAGTACTTTCCACAATTCATTCAATCATCTCTTGTTTGCTAAACTTTAGACTAGTGTATATACTGTCTATGCTACTATCTACAGGTGCATACAGAGCTCTGAAAAGGCTTATGAACTATGGTCCTGTAGAAAGTCTATTTTTTTTTACGCAATAATTAGGTTGATTCTTCAGATTACTTGTTCAATGTACAATCAATATACTGAAAAAATCAATAATTTTGCTTTCAGGTGCTGTTTCATAATGAGGTCAGTGTCTTTGTCTCAGAAAACTGAATAAAGTAACTTTAAAAGTAGGCATAAGGACAATAAGGATTTTCAACACTTATATAAAATTCCTCACCTTTGGTTACCAGTTCCTTGTATTTGTTACATACTTATTCCAAATTAAGAACATCTCTCGATCAAGAGCTTACTAAATTAAGGCTCTGTGCAACAAGTCTAGGTTTGATCACAAGAGAAGCAGTGTTTATAAGACTATTCACAACAACGAACTAATAGTTTCTTAAACTGATGATGTTTACACTAGATACAATAAATCAGAAAGTGCTTACAGTGCCAGCAATATGTTTGGAATATGCTAACAAGATAGGATTTTAAATATTTGTATTTCATGCCTCTTAAGAGAGATGGCTTAGGCTGTACATATATTTATTTTCCCAAGTGCAATACACAACCTATGCATGATTTGAGGTAGGTCTTGAGGAAAACAGATAGCAGGACTACATTTTGCTACTCATAATTTGATACTTACATGAAAAAAAAAGGTTAGAAGAGCAACAAATTTTTTTAACCATAATTTTTTTGTAACTTTGTACAGAAAGTTACAAACCAGAAAGATTCACTTCCCAAAGCAACAGAATCTTGATTTTATATATTCTTTGGACTCACACAGGGATACTGAAATCTACCACCAACTGCTATATGACTGGATGCAATTTGACCACCATACATTAGCAATGTCTAACAAAATATAAATACATATATTTTAAAACATAATAGCATTATGAATCATCGGATGATTCAGAGTCTAAGTTAGACATATTATACATAAGATGATGCAGAATACTTTAAAAAAAATTTTTTGTATCTAAGTAAATTTTCTGCAAAAGCATTCCAGTGTTATCTTAGCAATTACTACATGAAGTAAATGACCTGATCTTCTTCTATGACAAGGCAGCCAACTTAGTAGATGAGGGAAAGTCTATGGATGTTGTTTACGTCAACTTTAGTAAAGCCTTTGACACTGCTGCCCACAGCCTACTCCTGGAAAAGCTCACTGCTCAAGTCTTAGGCTTACAATTCACTGGGTATTAAATTGGCTGGATGGTGTGGCCCAAAGTGTTGCAGTGAAAAGATTCAAATCCAGTTGGTGGCCAGTCACAAGTGGTGTTCCCCAGGGCTAAGTGCTGTGGTTGTTTATGTTGGTTCTGTTTAATATCTTCATCAACAATCTAGGTGAGGGGATTGAAATCACCCTCAGTAAGTTTGCAGACAACATCAAGTTGTGCAGGAGTTTTGATCTACTTAATGGCAGGAAGGCTCTACAGAGGGAGCTGGACAGGCTGGATCAATGGGCCAACACCAGCTATATGGGATTCAACATGGCTAAGTATCAGGTCAGCACCTGGGTCACAACAACCCCATGCAATGCTACAGACTTGGGGATGAATGGCCTGGCAGAAAAGGACCTGGCGGTGTTGGTCAGTAGCCATCTGAATAAGACCAGTGTGCCCAGGCGGCCAAGAAGGCCAATGGCATCCTGGCTTGTGTCAGAAATAGTGTGGCCAGCAGAACTAGGAAAGAAATTATTTCTCTGTACTCTGTGCTGATGAGGCCACACCTCAAATACTGTGTTCAGTTTTGGGCCCCTCACCTCAAGAAAGACATCGAGCTGCTGGAGCATGTCCAGAGAAGAGCAATGAGGTTGGTGAAGAGTCTGCAGCACAAGTCTCATGAGGAGTGGTTGAAAGAACAGGAATTGCTTAGTCTGGAGAAAAGGAGGCTGAGGGGAGACTTTATTGCTCTTTACAGCTACCTGGTAACGCATTGGAATGGCTGCCCAGGGAGGTGGTTGAGTCACCATCCCTGGAGGTGTTCAAAAGGTGGGTAGATGAGTTTCTTAGGGACATGGTTTAGTAAGGGGACAGGTACGGTTGGACTTGATGATCTCAGAGGTCTTTCCCAACCAGATGATTCTATGATTCTATAATTCTACGATTCTATGAAAGGAGGTTGTAGCAAGACAGGTGTTCGTCTCTTCTCCCAAGTGACAGGATGAGAGGAAACGGCTGGGAGGTTTAGGAAAAAACTTCCTAGGGAAGTGTTTGAGTCACCATTCTTGGAGGTATTTTAATGATATGATGTGGTGCTTAGGGGCATGGTTTAATGGTGAACTTGGAAGTGTTGCTCTCCAAGCAACAATGAACCATGAAACCCCCATTTACACAGGTAACCCTAAAATAATGGTGCATTTTGTAGAGCTGAGAACATAAAGTTAAAATTCTTTTAACATAATACTTTGAGTATTTTTTGAGTTAAAAATAAACATCAAAAATCACATCATCTAGAATATCAGCTCCACTAGATGTCGTTCGCAGTATTGCACCTTTCAGACTAGCTCAACTCCGTACGCTTAAAGAGATAAAGTAAAAGAAAACATTGCGACAGCCTGCGAAGAGCAGTTAAAAAAGAATGAGGCACATATTTCATTTGAGCAGTACAGGAAGGCAATAAACACAGAGATCCCTGGAATTATGGTTCTCTTGCTGGCCTTGTGGGAACCATTCTCTGGTGCGCCCACCATCTCTTCCTAGCCCTCCTGAAGCTAAGCTAGCATAGCCTCCTTTCCACCTTTGACTTCTTGTCTCAGATCAGTTATTCCCAGGATAAAAACCTGTCTGCATTGTGATGTCATTCACAGTTCCTTTCTGATCAATTCAGTTTCTCTCTTATAAAAGACTCACATCAAATACATCTTTCCAATTCCCCTTCTTGCCCAGCCACTATTGTTTTACTTATTCTTCCCTCCCACATACTACATGTTTTAGGACTCTTCCTGACTAGGCTTACTGACTGTTCCACACCCTCCTTTAACCATCTGACCTTAGCCTCAAAAGCAATATAGATCCTTTCCTGATATTTATGCTATTAAGTCTTGTGTAAGAAAAAAAGAAATATTATTTAAAGATCAAGAGCAAATAATTGTACCAGCATCTGCCACTATCCTTCAAATTATTGAAAATATATGAATGAAATTTACAAAATCTACAAAACATGAAATATATGAAAGAGGTAATATACATTAAGCACTAACTGTATTAATTAAGTATTCCTTTTTGGAATATTAAGTATTAAATTTGTTTTGCTGTCTATTTCTATGCTGAGAAAAATTAAAACTTGCTACTCATTTCTATGCCAAGTTTCAATTGTCATGCTCCTTATCCAATCAGCCTATATCCCCTGTTACTAACAAGGCCCTGCAGGTTCCATTGCAGAATTAATATGAAGGTCTGCAAGTGGAACTAACTCCAAGGGTTGACAACTCACACATCCTGGAAACATCCTCCTGGTTAAGTAAACCAAAGCCACCAATTAAGATGGCTTCTGTAAAGAAGAAGAGGAGGGTTGTTGTCATTGGGGACTCCCTCCTGAAAGGTACAGAGGGTCCAATATGCAGACCGGACCCATTGCATAGGGATCTGTTGCCTGCCTGGGGTCTCAGTTGGTGATGTGGCAATACAACTTCCAAAACTTGTCAAGTCCACAGATTATTACCTACAACTCATTTTCCAGGTGGGTAATAATGAAAAACCAACTAGAAACCTCAAGGCAATTAAAAAAGACTTTAGGACCTTAGGTCAAATGATAAAGGGATCAGGTGCGCAGGTCGTATAATCCTCTGTCATAGGGAATCGTGAGGGAAGGAATTGAAGGAGTCAGGAATTGAATAACTGGCTCCAAACGTGGTGCGAAGAAGAAAACTTTGGGTTCTTCGACAATGGGTTGGCTACACGCTAGCCCTGTTGGCAAACGACAGGGCACACCTGTCCCATAAGGGCTTATGGACACTCTCCAAGAAGTTGGTTGGACTAATCAAGAGGGCTTTAAACTAGATTGGAAGGGGGAGGGGTACCTCACTGGGCTCAACAGTTTAAATCATTGGAATGTCACCTCAGGCTCTTAGCGATGGTGTACTAGTGATAGCACTCCAGGTGGCATCCAGAATTCAAAGGTTATCGGTGGGTTACAAACCACTGCTAGCAGACAATCAGGACTTGAGCCTATTCCACCTAGAAAAGGGGTGGAAAGAACAGCCAAACTGAAGTGCATTTACACTAATGCACGCAGCATGGGCAACAAACGAGGGGAGCTGGAAGCCATTGCTAGGCTAGAAAACTATGATGTAATTGCCATCACAGAAACGTGATGGGATGATTCGCAAAACTGGAACGCTGCCATGGGTGGCTATATAAACTCTTCAGGCAGGACAGGCTAGGAAAGAGAGGTGGTGGGGTTGCCCTCTATGTTAGAGAAGTTTGATTGTGTAGAACTAAAATATGCTAATAATAGGGTTGAGTGCTTATGGGTTAAAATCAGTGAAACCCACAGTAAGTCAGACACAGTGGTGGAAGTCTGTTATCAGCTACCCAACCAGGACAAGGAAACGAATAAGCTCTGCTATGAGCAAGTGGGAGAAGTATCACGATCCCTGGCCCTCATTCTTGTGGGAGACTTCAACCTTCCAGATGTCTGCTGGAAGTATAACACAGCAGAAAGGAAACAGTCTAGGAGGTTCATCAAGTGTATGGAAGATAACTTCCTAACACAACTGGTGAGTGAACCAACTAGAGAAGGTGCCCAGCTGGATCTGCTGTTTGTGAACAGAGAGGGCCTTGCGTGGGAGGTGACTGTTAGAGGACAACTGGGGCTCAGTGATCACGAGATGATAGAATTCTCAGTTCTTGGAGGAGTAAGAAGAACTGTCACCTTGGACTTCCAGAGGGCAGACTTAGAACTGTTTAGAAGGCTACTTGATAAAGTCCAGTGGGAGACAGTTCTAAATGACAAACGAGCCCAAGAGGGCTGGATGCTCCTCAAGAAAGAAATCATGGTGGCACAAGAGCAAGGCACCCCTGTGTGCTATAAAAGGAGTCGGCGGGGAAGAAGGCCAGCTTGGCTTAACAGAGAGCTTAACAGAGCTCTGCGCTGGTCTCAGGAAAAAGAGGAAAATATATGAGCTTTGGAAGAGGGGGCAGGCATATCAGGAGAACTACAAGCAGCAGGTGAGATCGTGTAAGCAGAAAATTAGAAGGACTAAAGCTCAACTAGAACTTCAACTGGCCAGTTCAGTGAAAGACAATAAGAAAAGTTTCTTCAAGTATTTTAACAACAACAGGAGGACCAAGGAGAATCTCCCTCCCTTACTGGACGCAAGGGGAATGGAAGTAACAAAGGACAAGGACAAGCCATAGGTACTTAACGCCTTCTTTGTCTCAGTCTTTAATAGTAAGGTAAAATGTTCTCTGGCCTCTGAACCTCCTGAGCCAGAAGTCCGTGAAGGTGAACCCTCAATGTTCCAAGAAGACTTGGTTAGACACCTGCTCAGCCAATTAGACATCCACAAGTTTTGGGGCCGGATGGGATACACCCAAGGGTATTAAGGAAGCTGGTAAAGGTCTTCGCCAAAACCCATTCTCTCATCTATCAACAGTCATGGCTGACTGGGGAACAGCCGCTGGACAGGAGACTGGCAAATGTATCTCCCATTTACAAGAAGGGTCAGAAGGAGGATCCGGGAAATTATAGGCCTGTCAGCTTAACCTCAGTACCAGGGAAGGTCATGGAGCAGATCATATTGAGTGCCATCACACAGCACATGCAGGACTACCAGGTGATCAGACCCAGTCAACATGGGTTTATGAAAGCCAGGTCCTGCCAGACCAACCTGATCTCCTTCTATGACAAAGTTACCCGGTTAATAGACGAGGCAAAGGCTGTGGATGTGGTGTACCTGGACTTTTGTAAAGACTTTGACACCGTTTCTCATAGCATTCTGATTGAGAAACTGGCTGCCATTGGCCTGGAGAGGCACACTCTCTGCTGGGTGAAAAACTAGCTGGATGGCCAGGCCCAGAGGGTGGTGGTAAATGGAGTTAAATCCAGCTGGAAACCAGTCACAAGTGGTGTTCCCCAGGGTTCAGTGCTGGGTCCAGTCCTGTCCAATATCTTTATTAATGATCTAGATGAAGGGATCAAGTGCACCCTTAGCAAGTTTGCAGATAACACCAAGCTGGTGGCAGTGTTGATCTGCTTGAAGGAAGGGAGGCTCTGCAAAGAGATCTGGACAGGCCGGATCGAGGGGCTGAGACCAATGGGATGAGGTTTAACAAGACCAAATGCCGAGTCCTGCAATTGGGACACAACAACCCCATGCAGCATTAGAGGCTTGGAGAAGAATGGCTGGAAAGCTGCCTGGAGAAAAAAGTACCTGGGTGTGGTGGTTGACAATCAGCTGAATATGAGCCAGCAGTGTGCCCAGGTGGCCAAGAAGGCCAATGGCATCTTGCCCTGCATCAAAAACAGTGTGGCCAGCAGGACCAAGGCAGTGATTGTGCCCCTGTACTCAGACCTAGTGAGGCCACACCTCGAGTACTGTGTTCAGTTCTGGGCCCCTAATTATAAGAAGGACATTGAGGTGCTGGAGTGTGTCCAGAGAAGGGCAACAAGGCTGGTGAAGGGGCTGGAGAACAAGTACTACAAGGAGCAGCTGAGGGAACTGGGGTTGTTTAGCTTGGAGAAGAGGAGGTTGAGGGGAGACCTCATCGCTGTCCACAACTGCCTGAAAGGAGGATGTAGCAGAGTGAGCATTGATCTCACAAGTGACAGGTGATAGGATGAGAGGAAATGGCCATAAGTTGCACCAGGGGAGATTCAGACTAGATATGAGGAAGAATTTCTTTACTAAAAGGATGGTCAGGCACTGGAACAGCTTCCCAGGGAGGTGGTTGAGTCACCATCCCTGGAGGTGTTTAAAAAACAGGTAGACGAGTTTTTGAAGGACATGGTTTAGCAGAAGATGGGTACAGTTCGACTCCATCATATCCGAGGTCTTTTCCAACCAGAAGTTCCTATGATTCAGCACTAAAAACATTTCAATAGTTAACAGATTCTCACCTCATTTGGATTAAAATATTTTTTTTAATCACTTCTAGGGAGAAGACAGTGTTTCTTATTCTTCTGAAATAGCCTGCCGAAGATAATATTCTTTGTATTATTAAGGGAAGTAAAATTTGACTTGTACTAAAAACAACTGAAAAAATATTACAGTAATTCAAAAGCTGACAATGCTTTCAAACATTTGGTGAAAGATGGCACATTGTAGTTCTAGTTACATCATCTTACAATACTTATGTCAGCAATAAGATCCTATTTCAGGCAGGGTCAAAGTAAACTGTCAGGTAGAATAAATCTTTGACAATACCTTAAATAAAAACCTGTTAAAAATCCATATTTTCTTCTTCCATAAACATAATAATATATAATTATATGGGTAATAATTATATACCTATATACATGTGTGCACACACACATATACAAAAACTTTTAAAAGCGTATGCCAATTAGACTGATTTACTTAAAAACCAGAGGATAACCTCTTCCAAACAGTATATACGTATTTCTTATTTTGGAATAAGAAACATTGCAATTAAATAGTAAATCCTTACATTTAAAAGCTCGGACGTGTAAAAGGATCTGAGAAGATATAATCAGATATCATTTCCAGGATTCTACCTATTTTTTTTGACAGTTCATACTCAAATGTTAGAACAGTTGTACAGAGCTCTTTAAATGCCAAGCCTAGACAATTACTGTTATTCTAAAAAAATTGCAAAGAAATAATTAATATATGAAAATACAGAATTTGCATTAATTGTTCTCATTCATCAACAGTTCAGTCTGATTGTAGATCAGAACTACCTGGCATAGCATCTTCCCCTTCTCTTAGGCTGTCACTTACCCTAACAAACAGTAAAATGAGTGGCTGTGTAATTTATTATTAAATATTTACCATATGATTTTCGCAAAAGCACAAATACAATCCTCAAAAAAGACTACAGTAATTAGGGGGAAATAAGTATCTGAAATAATGAGAATCAAAACAGATTTAAAGCACTTAGATGATTAATTTTTATCTTTCTGAAATCATCTATATTGTTCTGCTGTATGTACTGTCAACAAAAGTAAACATTTGGAATTCTTTATTATCTATGTTGATTGTTACTAGAATTACTATTGCCTGCAAAAGGAAAGCATGAGGTATTATAACTTCTGTGCTAATCTCCAAAAGACATGCAGCCAACTGGCTGTTATATTATGCAAATACTTACATCATAAAGCAAGTGTCTTCTAGGTAATTGAACTTGAATTCATGTATTTAATGCCACTAATATAATTTAACTTTTTTTCAGTGCTAGATATGACGTGCTTCTAATTCTGGAACTCGAAAATTCAAAGGGAATGGGAAGCAGGAAGACTTCTTTGAAAACAAGGAAAAGAATTTGCTATACAACTTTAAAAGTCAGATTAAAATCATTGGAGGATGTTGCCATTTTCTACTACGACCATTTAATTGTAATTACTTCTAAGTCAAAGCTTACAAAGTTCTCATTTTAATGCCCAACTTTTATGCTAAGAAAAAAGTCTCCCTCATGAGAAAAGTCTCAAATTTCTCTAAGAGCATGCCTACATAGTACAAAGGATAATTAAAGTCCTGTATGCATTTGTTCCTAAACATTCACAAGCCCTTTAACTTGATGGCTATATGTGAGAGTTTCTTTATAAATAAACAGTAGCAAATGTGTTTTACAAAATCTCAATACAAATCAAGAAAGCAACAAATGTCTTGCCACAAAAAAATAAAAATTGAACACAAGCTTCAGTTTGTACCTCAGATCCATAGATTTTCAACCTTTTAAAAATATTATTCTTAAAGTAAAAAAACCCCAAAACAGCCCTTGTTATTAATTCCCCTCCCTTGCCTTGGTAAGAGTTATTTTATATAAATAATTGAATTTTCATTTTGGCACTTCCTCATAGCTCTGCGTTTGAAAGCAATGTCTACTAATCTCAGCTGGCAAAGAGAGAATCATTACAGTTCATAAATATCGACAGTTCGCTGCTGTCTTGTAAATAACTGCACTTGTCCAATTAAAGCCAACCAAAAAAAAACCCCACCCACATAAAAATCCTTCTGAGACAATCTATGGGTAAAACATCTTCCTCTGTTACGTTAACCTAGGAAATAATGTCAGAATTGATTAAGAATCATTGTCAGTAATTAAAACTCTCTCACAGGAGATGTGCAGCTGAACACTCTTTCCTCACAGGGAATTTATACTGGTTAGTTTTCAACAGAAAATGTAATGAACGATTTTAAAAGTAGATTATAGTTGTGGACAAAATTACCAAATTAATTCTTTGTAGTAATAAAAAACCCTGTTTATCTGGCTAAGCTCATTTTTAGCAGATTCTTTAACCACACAAACAAAAGGAAATAATATTTTCTACTGGAAATGCCCAATTAAATAATAAATCTATAAATTGCCTCAAATTGCCAGAGTTTCAAAATGAGAACCAATATACAGCAAAGATTAGAATCCTGTACACAAGCTGCATAGCTGTATTATGCTTTGTTATGAAGACATTCTAATATTTTTAGCCTGACAGAATATCTATCAAGGCACTGACTGGTAAAATAGCGTAAGAATATCCTTTTTTAGCTGTGTGAATAGGTAAATTTCATGGATCTGGGTATGTGCTTACAGTAAGGCATGCATAATGTTGCTGTTCTCACATTCTGAAGTCATATCTGCTGGTAGATTGCAGTGACGTTTTTTCCTGACATACAGTCACCCAATACATTTAGTAAGCCTGTTTCTTGCCTTACTGTCCAAAAGGAGCTCTAGTAATTGAGCACATAAAAGCTTGGCTGATTCGGGTGTGCTGGCTTCCCCTACTTTCATGAAATCACCTGATGAGTGTTAGAAACACTGGGCTTGTGTCTAAAATCAAATAAATTCTACATAGAATCTGCAGCTGTCACCTGAGAGGTTAAAAAAAAAAAGTGATTCTTTCCATACTTTTTGACAGACACAGTTGAAGCATCTAAATAAATGAAAGGATTTAAGACTAAGAATGTTAGGAACTGAACAAAGAGAAGGAGAATGCGACCTGTGCTGAATTCAACCCATGCCACCACTTGTGTGGAAATGCCTCCTTACTTGAAAGAGGGTTAAATTTTATTGTCACAGCACCTAAAGTTCATTTCAGCAATGTCTAAGTCTCTTTTGTGACACAGCTCTAAGCTGTTCACTTTAGATAATGCACATGGGTGGCTTTTAAAATGAACAGGAACTCCTGAAAATATAGTTCTGCACAACTTAAAGAGCCTACAATAAAACTACATATAGAGGTTAGAAGTCAGGTCTGCTAGTGGCCCTGAGCACATCACCACTGTAAGTGTTCTTGGCTCTGTCTCTTATTTTTACCCATTGAACAGCTCTGTTAGAAACCTAGAGTCTTCCTACCTGTAAAATGGATCTAAAATTTACTTCACAGATGTGATATTGAACAGATTAGTTAATATAAAAAAATGGGTTTGGAGAGTATAGTGCTATACTTACTCCCTTCTGAGTTGATATAAAACACATATTTAAACAAGACAACAAAAAACTACCTTAAAATATTGGGATTGGCCTAAATATAAAGTGAAACCTAAAGATTCAATTGGAAAAAAAAATATCTAGACACTGAAATGCGCATTCAGACAGCAAAAGCATAGATGGAAAGAAAATAAATTTAATATGCACAGCACAGGTCACAGTTCAACAATAAATATCAATACACAGGATCTGGTATTAAAAAAGTTTAACAGGCTCAAATAACTTTCTTTTTAGTCCAGAATATGACCTGCATAATTCTATTTGACAGATGCAAGAAGCACCCAAATTGCCAAAGAAAACCCAAACTAAAAAAGCCCAACCTCAAATATTTTGCATTGTTTCACATTCACCTGCATTCATGAAACATTGGGAGATGGGAGGTAGATGGCTTTTACAACCCTATTCTAATTTCTGCTAGAACTCTAAACATATCACAAATCCAGCAGTTGGAGTTCTACTTCAGAATACCAAAGAACTAAGGAGACAAGACTATGCATAGAAGCTTAGATAGGATAAAGCTGTAATACAAGTGATTTAAAAAATTTATTTCAGGAAGTGAATGAACTTATAAGAAAGAAAATCATCAGGTGACTTGCACTGCAGAAGACGATAGTTCATTCTATAATTAAGTATAACATTTCATTTAATTCATTCCCTCTCTCATCTTCACATCATTAAAAACTCAAACAGATTCATGTCTTTCATTCTTTTGTTGCACATTCCATGATAAAGCATAATAACAAAAAAATAGATTACATATTTTAATTTAAAAAAATTCACCAAAGCAACAAGATAAAAGGCTCGTGTATAGGGCAGAACAAGAAGATGTCTTACATCAAAACTTTAGAAAGCCTTTCGACACTTTTATGAGAAACAAAATTTGTTTAAGATGGGTGCAGAGCTGATAAAGAACACTGACTCAAGAATAATTCTCAATGGTTTACTGTAAAAGAGGGTGATTTTATCAAGTGGCGTTTCCATAAATGCCTACACCAGATTGTCTTTTCAGTGCTTCTATTAATCATTTAGATTATGGAAGGCATATGCTTATTAAATTAGCAATATATAAATTCAACAAGTCCACTGTGTTGAAAGACAGGTCAAAAGCAATGAACTGGAAGATGTCTAGAAACAGAGGAAAAATTTCAAGAGGGACAAGTACCAGGTATTGGACATGGTTAAGAATAATGAGCTACAAAAACACACAATCATGAATAACTGATCTCTTCTGAAGAGGACCAGCATCTTATGGCAGGTCAAAAGCTCAACATGGGTCAACAAAGTCATGCTATTGTAAGAGAGGAAAATACAATATTGGGATTACAGGCTCTAAAATACAAAATCACCTGGTTTATTTAGCATTATGAACACCTCAACTAGACTACTGTACAGTGCTCCACACTGCACTGATGAGACAATCTCACAATACAGAGAATTACTCCATCTGATGTGTAAGTCACATCTCAACAGCGACTTTGTGTGGTATCAAACAGAAGTTAGCTACCCAAGGATGTACCCCATTTCTTGAGCATGTTTTGCACCCCATGCCTGTACTTTTGTGAAAAGCAGTACCAAAAGCATTCCTAGAACATGGCCAGTAACAGGAATGGTGAAAACAAAAAGAATGATTACAAAGAAACACGCAAGTTCCATCTAAACTGCAACCATCTATGGCACATCATGCTAAATTAAACTAATTTGAAACTATTTATTTCATTTATGCTCAAATTTGCAATATCTTAGGAAAAAATTCTACAATGAATTAAAGACTAAGCTTAATTAATAACACATCTTAAAAGGAAGCCTACCATTCTCATCTTACCCCATCTCAACTAAAAGGTGATTAAGATAAGTTATCTAAAAGTAAACCCCCTGAAATTAATTAAAATAATTCATACTGTTGACCTTCAACCAAACTAATTTAAGAAGTTATACTCTGTCTTCAAATACTTTTAATTATTTTAAATTGAAAGATCCATCTTGTCATTATAATTCATTGAGAATACATAAAATGCTTTAAAAATGCTTCAGATTATAGGTCAACACAAGTGTGTGAAGTCAGATCAGTAAGGGTAGTACACTTAGAAACATATTTATGCCAACAATTTTTATAAAGATTAAGACAATGCATCCAATGCAAAAATAAAGGCGCCAAGGTACAAAACATTGTTCACCAAAGAGAAAAGTAACTGCAGTTGCTC
This sequence comes from Tapera naevia, assembly GCA_033556795.1. NCBI lineage: Eukaryota > Metazoa > Chordata > Aves > Cuculiformes > Neomorphidae > Tapera > Tapera naevia. The sequence continues at coordinate 16,630,613 of JAUMJJ010000246.1, forward strand.
TAATAGTTTCATATATTTTTTACCAAATGGTTCTCATTGACATATCCTTGAACAGGTGAACCAATTATTACAAACATTTCAAAATGACCAAGGAAGAAAGAGGGTACTCAGAAGAGCTCAGCTGGGCTTCTTTAACTCCTGTTTCTCTGACCTGGTGCCATGTTTGAAAGTATGGGCACTGAGTCAGGTTATGTTGGAATATGCAGTAGAAAAAAATACTTGAGAGGAAAAAGATCGCTGATGACAGCTGTGACTATTCTTTTTGCATATAGGCTCTTCATAAACAGAAGATTTAAGTGGGCGGGGGGGACAAGTAGAAGATTGCAGGACTGTACTTAAAACAGACAAATCGCTCAATTCCATCAGAGAACAGTTTCATAAAAACAACTCTGGTAGCAAGAGTAATTTAAAAGGTACCTGCATCTCCCCATATACTTATTTTCTGCTCCACTCCATACGCTTTGTGCTGGTTATGTCAATGTGACTGCCTGGGATGATGCTGTAAACTGAATCAGTGAAGTGAATTGGATGGGGGAGGGAGGAAACAGCTGCTTTTTCTTAACCCTGATCATGAAATGTTTTATTTAAAAGGGAGCTGCATAGTGAATAGTAAATTGTAGGTATCATAAATACAATATTTCATTCAAAACGACATGTATCGTTCCTATCCAAACATTCTTCCAGTCAATTTATTTTTTTGTTTAATACTTTTTCACGAGGGTGTGACATGGTAAACAATTTCAAACTGCCACACCAGCGGAATGAGAGAAGGCTCAGAAGACAATAAGAGGTAGTTTCCCAGGTGAGAAGATCTACTGAGGAGAGGAAGGAAGCACAGTTGTGTTGGTATGCTTTTCACCACAGAAAACAAGGCATTTCCTCCAAAAAAAGGGGAGAAACTTCAACAGCAGCACCTGAAAAATGCAGTCTGCTCCCTTGCTGATTGTAGGTAACTTTACATGAAATGGAGGAGAACTCTGCTGCCATAAAAGATGCCACCCAATGCTTTTCCCCAGGGTAGCTTGATGGAATCTGTCCTTCCAGGTGTGATAAATCAGTAGCTGCCACCATTCCTAGAGAAGCTCAGATACCTTCGATTTACCCAGTGAGAGTTTTGCAGAAACAAGTCAGTCTTGGAACACATCCTCATGTACTACTAGAGGGAAAGACAACACTTCCTCTCTTTCCAGTTATTTGAGAAGAAGGAAGAAAGAAGGAAACGTTTATTTTTTTAAAAAGTAGATTTTTTTAAGTAAATAAAAAGAAAAAGTTACACAATTACCTATTTTAAAAAAGCATAGTTTTAAAATTAGTGCAATCTGAAAAAAAAAGTGAAAACTAAAATGAGAAAATTCATTTAGTTCAATAATTTTCCTCAATATATGTTTCAAAAAACCCCAGTATCAACTTGAAATTTAAGAAAAATCCTTTCCTCTTGTCATTTTCATGAAAAAAAATACGATGGGGCAAAAATATTCTGCAATTTAGCTAGCACATTCATTTGAAATAAACACATCTTAAAAACCCCAAATTTTTCCAACAGAAATGCGCCTCAGAAGCTGGAATTTCTAAACATAAAATTATCACAAAAACAGTTCAAAAGATGGTGAGTAGGTGTTTTGTAACAGTAGCTGTATCCAGACACTATGTTCTCAGGAAACTGCAGCAATTTTTTTAAATACTTTTAAAAAAACCCAAACAAACAAATCCAAAAATAATAATAAGAAAAAACTGAGTATCTAATTCTGCTTTTTCTGGGTTTCACATTGGTAACCCGTTTTTCCTGTATAAACAGAGGCCACAGAATTTAAAGCTATCCTATCCATCTACCCCAAACCAAAAGTCTTTGCAGGCTCCACTTGCCTACAGGAGCAACAGCTTTGGAATGCGTGCCTGGGTAGCTCTGTAACTGTAGCACCCTCTGCTGCTTTTTTTGTTCCAAAACATGTTCCAACCAAGTAGAAAGTAAAAGAAATATGTATTGATCATGCTGTTTCTGGAAAATGGTTACATTATTTACTAATGTCCTGTGTAAAATACGCTATATTACATATAGCATATTTGCAATTTTATACTGCTTGAGCACTCTGGAATATCTTCTTTCCGTGTTAACATATGGTAGACTCTAAATGAAAATCCCCCAGATGCTGTATTTCACTGCTTAAAATTCTCCTTTACAGACCCTGTAGCTTGCTTAGACTGTTTACAACCAGTAAAGAGGTTTATATTTTGGCCTTTGATCATTTAACTTAATTTAAATATAGACATAATTTGACATTATTACTGTAGGGATATAAATATACAAGCATTTCAGTTTTAACTGCTTTCTCTCACTAGGACAGGCAGAGGAAGGTGATACTCTCAAAAGCTCATTCCTGCAGAATTTTCCTTGGTTTTTGGACAGGCTGTTGCAGAAGAGATTTTTTTTTTCTGCAAGGATGAGCATGGCATGTGGCTCCAGAAGGCAGCTGATGCCATCCCACAATGCCACCACAGAACCGTCTGCCTAGGATCCATCAGTTCTCTTACAGAACTATCTTAGGACTAGAGATTGTCTCAGGATGAACCTTCTTTTTAACAGATGGCATACTGTTTTCTAAAATAAACAGACTGATCATTTCCTTCATTCCAGTCCTCCTTCCCTGCCTCCTGCTTATGCATAGAACCAAAGCTGAATGAAGTGCATCCAGTATTGCATCCTGTCCGTGTCAGGAATTCATTTAGAGTTTTCACATGGAAACTGCTCTCTCACAAAGAATGAACGGGAGAGAAAAGAATTCTCATTTTTCTGAGAAAGTGAAAACCAACTGTATTTTGTAGTGTGAATTTTCATTCACAGTAGCAATCCTAGAATGAAAGCCCATCTTCAGAAATCTTACTGAAAAAGACAGAATGCAAGTTTAGGTACCCAGTTTTAACAAGACATTGTGCAGAGGCGATTTCCAGAGTTAACACTTGGAACCCTGCAATACGCCATTTACAGCTGCTGCACTTGGCTCCACTTTTGTCCTGAAGTCTTAGTGGTGTAGGGCAGCACTTTTGGAAGCAGTCAAGTACTCCTCAAAAGCTGTTTATTGATATTTTATATAATGCTGCCAGCTAGTGGTACATCTTGTACTGAGTTGATATCTACTGGGAGTATAGAGAAAGTGGTATTAACTAGAGCTGGCACTACAACTCTTCTTTTGATGGTGTATGGTGATGTGGTTGGTGAAAGACTATAAGCAAAAAAAATGAAAAAATGAAACAAAAAGACCATAGAAATGCTCCCTGAAGGAGCTTGTTTTCACACAAGATGCATAGGAACATCACTAGAAGAAACAAAAATTCCTCCCCAAACGACACAAACCATGTTATTTAAAACAAATGATTATGTTTAGAAAGGATGTAATATGCAACTTGTTTCAGTTTTTAGAAAGTCTAATCCCTTTAATATACAATTATTTCATAATCTAATAATCTCTAGCAAAACATTAATCTTCCTGATAAATATGCAGTATGGCAGCCGACACAAACACAAAGAACACCAAAATATTTAACTGTTTTACAATAACTTGGTCTGAGTCGTTTAGTTCAAGTTTAGGGCCCAGTAAATAAATCCTGGCAGTGTGTCCTAAAAGAACATTAGTCTATAATTATTCGATGGTTCCTACCCAGAGAATGCCACTGTAGAGGAGCATGATAATATGTTCAATACTGGCCAGTTCTACTCATATTAGTTACTAGAAGGAATAATTTAATAGTGTTAAAAACCATTTTAGAAATGTTTAGGGGCTTGTTAGGATAAACTGTGATTTGACAACATGAAATTCTTAAAGAACACCTCAGCGACTGTAAAAAATAGTTGACCTAATTTTGGAAGTACCACTACTATAGTTACCCTTGGGGGTAAAAGGAGGCAGGATTACTAACTACCATTTCCATTTAACACAGACAGAGCCAAGAAAAACACAGAAAAAGGTCAAAGAAACAGCCAATTCAAATCAAGGGAGAATGACAGTGCACACAAATTCAATCAGATAAAATCCAAATAGAGCACTTCAGTAAACACAAGTTTACTATGACAGTGTGACAGACACATACTTGCTCTGGCTTGGACATTGGGGACATTTACTCCATACAGGTGGTAGCAAAAAAACTACATCCCGAGCCAGTACCTCATGCTGCCTGAAGATAACTATTTTGCAGCTACCCTTAGAGAGTGTAATCTATGGTGCTTAGTAAAATGGACATAAATCAGTAAAATGTATATCAATACAGACAAGCACTTACAGACAAAGACATTTAAAAACAGGGAAGCAGTGAATCTGGAAATGACTTAGCAAACACTGTATATAATAGCACAGCATGAACCCTCAAAGCAATACTGAATCCAAAAGGACAAATGTGAATCTCTGTATATACAGAGAAACAGTAAGAACTACAAATGTTACATAATTTCTGTGTTAGCACTAGTATTGTTCCTATTAGAGTAGTAAGTCTTGTTCTGCCATCTGAAATCAACAGGAAAGTAGCTGAAATACTAAAAAAAGTTAACAGATGAGCTGACAGCACATCTACCAATAGGAAAGCATATGAAAACTTTAGCAGAATAATTTAGTGTTAACAAGGAAATTTGTGTACATTGATTACAATTTAAGTACTCACATGTTACTGTGTGTAACAGAGTAAGGTACACTGTCCTGATCCAGTACGTGAAGGTTAATATTAAAGCACTTTAGGTATTAAAAAAAATATTTCTCTGCTGTTCAAAATAAGTACCCAAGTTGTTATCTAACAAACTAACAAAACAATATTTTTTTTTCTGGATTCATAACCTCAGTTTGGATTTTTTTTTCTTTTTTCCTGTATTGGGAACAGTTCAAAAGAATAAAGTAACTTATTATGAGTCTCTCTAGCTTCCTATTCTGAGAATCTGCTACATCAAATCTCTCTAAATGCCTCCTATAATTTAAGCAAAGAATTTTCTAAACGCTTTTATCATCCAACTCATGATGCCTAAATCTATAGCTGATGTAAACCAGCTACAAATGTGAATTTTATTTCTCATTCTTAATATTATTACTTTGAATAATCATTTATCCCTTAGACACAATTTTCATTCAGAAATCAGAGAACAAATTTTTCTTTGGCAACAGTTAAAGAACATATCCTGAAGAATTTTGTGGCAGGACCACACAACTATCATCAATGTTAAGAACTGAATGAAAGTTAGCAAATTTTAAAAAGGAGAGCACATAGTTTATCATTTGTTTTCCTTTTGAAGACAGAATTTTATTAAATTCACTTTTTTGCTAATGAAAAAACAATGTTTATTGAAACATAGCTTTGGAATAATAAGACTGGAGTTTTGAGATGAAGCATGAGAAATATCAGAACAGTTCCTATAACATATGTTTGATAAGGAGGAAGAGCTTTGTGCACATTTCTTGAATATCTGCAAAACTTAGAGACACACACCCCCCAAATTTATGCTATCAGTTTGGTTTTCTGAAAACAAACAAACCAACCTAAGAAATAAAGCAGAATAATCAAACAAGAACTATATGTATACCTGTAACTGTTATATAATAGTAATTATTCATTAAATCAAAAATATTTAGATTTTTTTTGCTCAGCTGCTTTTCGATGATTTACCACAATTTCATAATTCAAGTCCACTAATAGCATAGATAATTTTACTAATAAGTATACTGAAGCAGATAATTTTATTAATAAGTATACTGGGTCACACATTGACAGTCCACTTAAAGCTCATCTTGTCTCAGCTTAATGCAGCCAGTATCTGATGCTTAAATGAGAGTGAAAGATCATGACAAATGAATCATCCTACTGCCCCTTCAATTCACCAAGCATTCAGCACTTCCTAAGTCATAAGTCATGTCTTTATATTTAATGGACACTCTGAATTTTTCATGCACATTTTTTTCCCCTTTGCTTTTTGAATTCATGTCACGTTCCAGGATCCAAAATGTTCTGTTGGGAGGAATTTCACAACTTGACTATGTGCTTTCTTTTGTTTTTCTCTGGTTTGAGTTTGCCCTCTCCAAGCTAGAAGTACCATTGTTTGCTTCCCACGTTCTCGCACTGCAGACGGCCACTGCTGGCCAATAGCCAACAGAGATCAATGGGCTAAAGTAATTTTTAGTCCAACGCAGTTCAGCTGTTCTAATGTTCCCACTGCAGTCACAGAACCAAGAATAACCTGCCCTGGGATGACTTAAGGGTGTATCCACAAACAACCGTGCTACATAAAACTGTGTAACACATAACACTCTATGGTAAGTAGATCTCTATCTCTGACCACAGGAACAGTGTTTCTCAGCTGAAGGAAATGGTTATTGAGGGCTCATACAGGAACAATTTATATTGATACAATTAGACTTCTATTAACATAGCACTGTATTTAAATAAACAATGACTTACAGACATTCCCTGTGTTGTCAAAACTTGTCAGAACATCTTTAACATTTAAGAGTCCATTGTGAAATCTGAAAGAAAACATAAATAATGACTTTTCCAACATATAAACGATCAAAAAAAAAAAACTCTTGCCACTTCACAGAAGAGGTTCACTAAACGTGTTCTCTTCTCACAAATCCCTTTCAAGAACAAGTAGCAAACAGGTACTACTGTAGCCACCAGGGGGGAAACAAGGGGACGGTCATTAGTGTTCAAAGTTCTATCACTGAAATCCATAAATCGGGAACATGCTTCTCAGAAACTAATACTTTATCAAAATGAAAACGCTTCCAAAGAGCATCAGTTTTTGTTTAGTTGTGGAAGACACATAGAGGAAGACATTTAGTAAACTGACTCCTTTAAAAGAAAAACCAAAGACTACTTTTGAAAGCAGCTGTCCACACATTCCTATTCTCTCCCACAAAATCAAGAACACTTCATTTAATTAATGTGAACAATGAAACCGATTAATATGTTCAGTGAACTGAATTTTCTTTCGTTTTACATTTGCATAACCCAAGTGAAATAAACATTCAAAACTGGGGATAGTAATTAACTGAATTTCACATAACAACTGCAAATTTTAGAACACAGCAAGCAAAACACTGACAGCAGCATAAAAAATATGCATCAAAGTTCAATAAAATTTGCCTAAGAAACTTCCTCTGAATGATATAGATGTCAGACTAGCTAGATTCACACACACACAAAAAGGCAACTAATTTTTTTTAATATTCTGAGCTAATCCATGCCCAAAATGAACAAAATCAAAAAAATCTTAAACTTTACAACAATCAGATCACATAGCTATTTCATAAATGCATTTTTAAAAACCTAAAAAGAACTCAGCAAGGCAGTAAAATACAAAAATACAGTCTTTTAGTGTTTCAAGTATAGCTTCTAAGGCTGTTTAGGAACATACTAATTTGAAACACTGAAAAAGTGGAAGAAATCCAGCAATTCTAGTACCTACAAAAATAGTTCTCATTCTCTTAGCTTTTATTTCCTGCAGGAAGATTGCTAGAAGACTGACAAAAAAAGATCATCAACATTTTTGCAAATATGAAACTGTACATTCGAAGCACAAAAAAAAGATTTACAGGTTCTGATAAGCATAAGCATTACATAAAGGAATATTTACATCTTTAATTTTGATAAACAGGAAACCAGAACAAGACTAATTCTCTAAAAAAAAAAAGAAAATCAAATGGGATTCAATTTAAAAGAAATTGAAATGAGGCCATAAGCAGGATAAACAAAATATATTAAAGATGTTATGAAAGATTTGACTGGGCTTCAGAGCTCTTCTCCCAGCCATATAAAAAAAAAACAACCAACCAAACAAACAAAAAAAGCTGCTCTTATTTACTCCAAAACCCACATCTCAGGTCTTAACTATTTTGCTATTATGGACTATTTTAAAGATCACTCCACATTAGTAACAGTGAATCTTCCCAAGACAATTAGCATGATAGGAAAATACCTCTTCCTGCTGATAAAGCTTTCTCCCTCCACCAGGCTAAAGAAGAGACACTTAAGTTCTACTGGTAACCACTTAACATTTAGCAAACCCAAACACTGAAGAACTGAACATAACATCTAGCCCACACAAGTTTTAGGACTGAGGAAAGCAACATGCCAACAGCTGATCTACTCGTGAAAAGGAGAGCTCAGGGAGACACAATTCCAAGGAGCAATAGCCACATGTTTCTCCATTTGGAGAACTGTATTTGTAAAGCCCACAGACTCCCCAACTCTTTTCTACCACAGATCTGACTTGCAGACTAAAAGTTACATGCACCTGTAACCACAGATATTCTCTGTAGCCATAAATATCATGATACTCAGTCCTGCACCTAAAAACCACAGCTTCTAGTTTAGGATCCGCTGCTCTGCTTGTATCTCCCCAGCAGTTCTATATAGCTGCTGCTTCACTGTCCCATCCCATTGGCTGCATCTACATTACCAATCCCAGAGAAAACTGCCGATATACATCACGTATCTATGAATGCTTGTCATAATCATAGCTTTCCACAGTATGTCTTATAAATTGCCCATCAATAGTTTGTAAATACCATGTGCACTGAATTACGAAAGCGAAAGAAAGGAATCACAGGACCTTGTGATTAAATCCCAACCCCAAAATGCCCATAAATTTCTGCAGGCATCCCAAAATACAGAACAACATCAGTATTTAGCACTTTGGAATATGTCATGAATGCTGTACAGTTCAAAGAACTTCAAAGAAGTTCAAAGCTGTGATTGGCTGCTGAGATCAACAAAGTACTTCAACCAATCATAGATCAGCATCATGGAGAAGGTGAATTTCAGGCTAGCATGGTTAATCCACTCTACAGAGTTCTTACGGTCAGTCTTCAAGGCACACTATGCAAAAATTTCTATGGCTGAGGCAGTGAGTTATAGAAGACCAATCTATGAATCATAAGCTAATTTAACTAGTGTTTCTCCTGATACGAAGCAAAGCAAAATTCCTTAATCTCGACTATGCATAAATCATTTCTGGATGTATAAAATCAGAGAGAGAGAGAGAGAGAGTGAGAGCCATCTTTAAAATGTATCAATGAATCTTCCTCTTCAATTCAGGCAACACAAGTGGCAGATTTTTACATGCATTTATAAATAGCTACAGCCAGTAGAATAAAAACAATCCTTCAGTAGCTCCCTATTAAGGTATGCTTTTCATCAACAATAATGATGAAAGAAGTTCCTCCTCTTCTTTTGTACTATTCTTCAGCTGAATGAGGAAAAGTAATACAAATAACTAAATACATAGAGTAAATATAAAAAGCTATAAAAACTAAGATATACTACATTTCCATATACTACTCTAAAAGGGAAAAAAAGCCCTCACAATGCATTATTAGCCTGGACACAAATTGCCCATAAGGATTAACCAGTATTTCTTGAAATCTGCTTCCCTTCATTCTTTTAAGTCTGTCACTAAAATAAAAATCCATTAAAACTTGAAAATGTTACTAGCAGAAATATCCTAAAGAAATAGCGAATGGAATTCACTCCTAAACCATCTTCTAACATACCACTTGCCACAGACAAATAACAATGCTTCTCATTTCTAAACCGGAGGTCTGGAATCATCTAATAATTTCTCTCATATTTTTATCTAAAGGTTCATTCATATTCAGAACAAAGGCATGACATCTTGCAAAGAACACTTACACTCTTTACAAAGCTTTAACCCTTCTCATAAGCTGCTGACACTGTTCTTTTCAGTTCTGCATTTTAGCATTTGAAACTCAAATGACTAATCAATATAAAATATTTTACCACAAAAATAACTTATTTCTTCTCTAATTGCTTAAAATGAGCCTACAATTTTAAAGTAAATCCATATCCTGAAATAGAAAATTTTAAGATATTGAATGCTCCTTTTTTAACTCTAATAATAGAATAATTTTCCTGTCTAAAAGACAGACACCATTTCCACAGTGAGCCACTGCATCGCTATGATCTATAATCACTTAATACCTAAAACTGTTCATACGAAGTTTAAATTTAAAAGCACATTCCTGACTAAGAATAGAAGGATTTAGGAATTCAATATTAAATAAGTATTTTTAAATGGCTCTACTTCCTACCACCAAGAAAACACGTATTTAGCATATGCGTAATTTCTAATAGCAAAGTGAAATACCCTCAAATTTGAAAGAACTTGAACAAAGCTAACAGATAAACATGAAAGATTTATGAATAAAAACATATTTTTAAGGGAGAAAAGATCAAGAAGGCTAGATAAAATCTGTAATTAAAGAGATTTTTTTCCACTTCAAGCTTGCAAGAAATTTCACTAAAAATTAGGTTTTTCTTTTTCACCTGCAGACTAGATTACTTCATTTTTCTGTACCAAGATCTGAATGTGAAAACTGCAGTGAGATTCCAGCTTGGACCAAATATGTCTACATTCTCCATGCTATACTGTCATAAATATTCAGCCTGTTTCCCAGGTTGATGTCATGTCAATTCAGAGATTTAGTTTTTAACTAACATTAATTGCTAAAGAGAAATTTTGTATATATATCCACCGAATTCACATAATGAAGACAAGTATGTAGTGTGTAGGAACATCAAATACGGTACAAATCCAAATGAGACCAGTCTAATCAAATGAGATTCTGGATTATAGCACAAAAAATTTCATTCTGATGGACCTTTTACTGCTAACAAAAATCACACTCATTTGACACTCCTCTTCATACCCCATAGCTACCATGGAGCAATCCAGTACTTACACAATCTTCAGCAGACCACCTCCACTAGGTATTGTAAATCTACATGTAAGTAAGCATATTAGAGAACACTGTTTAATAAGAAGAGTTATGAGGATTTTCAAAATGAGTCAATGATGTTGTCGCTTCAAGGATATAGTCAAAATGGCACATAATTTTTTTAAGCAAAAATTGCCTTGTGTTGGTGGTTCTGTCTTCCCACTTTTGAAGACCTGTTCTTAAGAATGATTAGAAAAATAATGTAGTGACAGAAAAAGATGGCATAAGCTCTTCTTTCCCAAATGTGAATCCAACATGAATTCGGTTTAAGAAATAGCAGCTTATTAAAAAATGCTGCATTGAGTTCAGAACAGCATGTGCATGACTGGTAGTTCCTACCAAAGTTTCTATTTGCCTAACATACTGATCCTGAAGTCCCTCTAGAACAATAATTCCAGCTAGGTCATAGCATATCTGAATACACAATTTGATCAGTTGTGATAGCCCTTGAACTGATACAGCATGACCTTTATACTCTTTGCCAAAAGCCACTAACAACCTTATGAACTTTCTTAAGTATTTAGTCTTGTCAAGATATTAGCTGACAACCTTTTAACATCCAACATATGCAATGAGCTTTCCCTAAAAGACGTTAATGCATAAGGAAAACATAGGTAGATGAAAATTCAAAAGTACGTTTGTCAAGATTTTAGAGGGTCCATAGCAACATTTTTTCCCTGAAAAAAAAAGATATACAAAAAGGGTCTTCTAATCAAGCACACTGTTCTAGGTTTACCTGACTGATGTTATTGTTAATAATACTCTAATAACATATCTGTTATCTTGTTAAATTTTTTCTGTTGATAAAAACGATGATAATTAATGTTTTGCCAATGGGAGGAGAATAATTAAGGGAAGACAGAGGGTCCGTAAGTTTCCAAGACATGACCAGTTCTCAAAGATCCAAGAACACTTACTCCAAGATTCCTTATCTTCTAGATACACAAAATTCAGCAAGGAGAACTGTTGCTCTGCTAGGTATGTTAAACTGTTATGTCTACCTCTTTAAATTACTGCTTCTGCAAAAACAGGGAAGAAGCTTTATTTAATATAGACTCAAGGTTAAGCAGATTTTGTTGCAGGTATTTATATTTTGTACCTGGCGAAATACACAGTGTTCTCTTCTTCCCTTATTCATCATGCTGCAATATTCTGAAATCCTAAGTATACGCTATCTATTGCCACTGCTTTAGTTCAGAGAGAAAATATTTCAATATAGAAGTGTAAGAGTAAGTAAGCTCTGATCATTATTCCTAAAGCAATCAGCGATTATCATTTTTATAGATCACAAAGTATTTTCTGGAAAGGAACAAAATACAGGGGAAAAATAAAAATCCTCACCAGGAGAAAACGTCCCTATTCTCCTCAATACACAGACTTTGAAATCCAATGTGAGCCTGCTCCAGTACAGAAACTGTGTATTTCCACTGGCCAAGCTCAGAACATAACAAAATCATGCATAAACGAACATGCTTGTTTGCATTCTACAATTTGAGCTATATCCTTGTATCCACAAAGTTATTCTTAGCCAAATAAACACCACCAAATAAAATGATGACATGGAAGTGACGGAAATAAAAGAACACAAATGTCAAATGTGACAGCAAGATGAGCCTGACATTCCCTAGACTTTTGTATTGCAAGCACAGATGAAGCTTAGCTTGCCACTTGCCTTAGAACTCCCATAACTAGTTAATCAAGTAACTCATACTGCATGTTGCAAACCATGGCTGTGAACTAAGGAGACTGAATGAAATAGTTCAGGACTGCAGTGTAAAGGATTGCAGACTTGCTCAGCCTAAATTCTACCTAAAGGCCTTACATTTCCTGTTACCAGTGTGTCTCTGAAGACCTAAAACCAAGGCACAGAGACACTGCACCAAGAGACTAGGTAGACTGTGAGCATTTGAACGAATCCACAGCATTCCCCAGCAGTTCACAGGAGAAGTCCATATGCAGAAAAAAAACCATGCCCACTTCTATTACAAATAGTCAGTATTTTCAAAAGGAAAAGTTTTCTCTTGAAACTTTGTGTAAGCTTGGAAAACGAAAAATTAAGGCTTTATAAAGCTCTAAAAAATTTTGTATTTGGTTTTATATCCAGATGAAAATTTAAGAGAACCTGCATGTAGTGTTGTGGGGTTGTTTTTTCTCTTTTTTTGGCTTAGTTTTTTTGTTGTTTTGTTTTCTTCTATTGACTTACTAAAATGCCATAGCTAATGATGGTCACTTGTTTGTGTTAGATCTTAGCTTCTATGACTCACTTCAACTTAAAGGTCCCAGTTAAATAAAAATACACTTTACAATTTCAATTACTTTAGCTCTCCAGAATATCCTCTACTGTGCACAGATGCAAAATCCTACACCTAACAGTTTCTTTGTAAACTGTGTCCTGGTTATACAAAACACAGGAGAAATGACTAATGAGTTTTATAGTTGAGCCCTCTACAAGATCTTAGAAAGTATTTAAATGATGGTTACCTTAAGGACACACTATACTCAGGATAAAAGATGCTTTTATACTGAACCCAGGTCCCAGTTTCCTCTTCTATGTTCTGATCTTCTATTGAAAAGAGATTGAATGATGCAAATCTTCTTACAGACACTTGTTGGAGATGCACATCTTTCAAGTGCTTCTTCTTCAGAACCTTCAAAGTGAAGGAAAAAATAAACATTAAGAATAAAACTTTCAAGAAAATAACAGAGGCTTATTTAACTGAAAAGGCAAGTCTGGAATCAACCACTGTAGCTATGCTATCAGCTAACAGTTATGAATAAATAGTCCAAATACGTCAAGCCTGAGTAAAATAACAGTAGTATTGATGGTGGCGTCAAGAGTTATGAATGTATTATATCTCAACAACTGCCAAGCAAATGTACTGTGTTCAGAAGTATATGAAGTTGCTGGTTAGGATCCTGCTCCAGCAATCCCATGCCACAATTAGAGAGGCAAACTGGGTTTTCCCCTGTCCTCCCATGATCACCACAATGGAAGTTTCACGAACCAAGCAGTGCCCTCACCAAGCAATTTCCATGCCACTCACTGTCCCTATAGATGAAAAAAAATTAAAAAACCCCATAACACACAGACAAAAAAAAGCACAGCAGCAGCGTCTGAGGACCCTGTCCCCTGCAGGATTTAAATGAATAAACCCAAAACATGACCCCCAGGTGCCCGAGTGGTAAGTGTTTGCCAAGTCGACTACTTCCTTGCCTAGAAGTCTACTGCTGAACACTTGCAGAATTGCTGCCAGACTTGCCTGAGTTGAGAAAGTTGCTACCTGTCCCAAGCCCCAGACTTTCAGATGCAACAACGGTGTATTCCGCTACCAGGACCCAAGGGGACTGATGCATTAGCCAGCCTTTATGTGAGCCCCAAAATACACTGACAGCACCAAGTTCAGTGCTAAGAGACTGAAGATTTCAAGATAGTGGCAGAGACAGAACGTGGTAGTTTGCATTTTTTAAATGATTTAAACACTTATTCAGGGAAAGTGAAAACATGGGCTCACTACCCTGCATAGCCCACTACACTCAGCTGTCTTATGGGAACAAGGTATCAACCCTTCCGTACAGCAAAACTCGGCACCCAGCCTGTTTGTGCTGTATCACTGCACAGAAGACAACTAGCATTTCCCTGCCAAACAAAAAGGCTTACTCTTTAAGTCAGTGATGTGGAAGGAGAGATGTCCTGGGTTTAACTTCCTTTCCTAACAGCGGACAGAATACATAAATAATTGCCATTACATTTTTAAAATCAAGGTGCACACACAGTTGAAAAAAAAAAAAATGGAGCAGAAAATAAACTCATCACTATAAATAGAGCTACGAGGAATTGCTCCATTGAGGAAGATAGCACCACAATTTACAGGGTTTTGCCAACTAGAGATAAATCTGAAGTCAAATGAGAAATAGCTTTCCAGAATTATGAAACTTGAAATGGAAGCTTTGCATACAGGATGCATACAACAAAATAATGGGTCAGTGATTTTTTTTGCTGTACCCAACCTTTGTCAACCTGCTTTAACTGGAAATGCACTCATTCAACAGCCTTACAATTTGGTGCCATGACCTATTATTTTGCAGGATACTTGGAAATACCACATATGTGAGCAGAGCAATTGTATTTGCTGTGCTGTTAGTTTCTAACAGCAGGTCTGATGCATCAGGCTTATTGCTTTTGGATCTATTTTAATCGGTAGGTCTCAGCATATGAAAGGCACAGGCATTTTCATCAAAGTATTAAAAATGGCTGTGTGCTGCCCACACTATTTCTTCTACTTCTGTTAACACACGAGAAAAATACAGGAAGGAAAAACGCAAAAAAATCAAAACAGAAGAATGAAATTAAAAAACTAACAGAATTAAGACCTTCATGTAGTAGTGGCATGCCTGGAAACAAAACAGACCATCTCGACAACTAAAGAAAACCACCAAGACCTAATATTTGGAACAGTGTGTTGCTTGAGGGCTTTTTTAAGAAAAGTCAAGGCATTAGTAACAGGAAAAAAAAAATTCAGCAGTGACAACACTTTTCTGTTTTCAGGTTTTTTTTCTATAGATACGTCTTCTAACCACTCTGTAAAATTCATTCTCTGAGTTAGCAGAAAACCTCATGAGCATTTGAGCACTCGAAAGAACATTTCTCCTACAGCCTAAAACTAAAACCAAGTGGTCTAAGATCTGAAAATCATAACAACGTATCAAATCTTTCAAAAACTTTAAGTATAACAGAAATAGAGCACAAAGGAAGAATGTTACATTATTTGCATCTAACTCAGTATTTTTACATAAGGATTAAAGTATTTTTTTCATAAAAGCACCACAATTGTGTTGCAAGCTACAAAGATAGGCTGCTGCTACGGTACAATTCACTGATAAAAAACAAAAGGTGACAAACCTGTCTAAACTCATAATAATGTTTTGAAACGGTTGAAAGACAGAATTCTCTATTTTCATTATGCGCTTCCAATGAAGGTGAAGCTTCCTAACTTCTTGCATACTGCCATTATAAATGAACATGTCTCAGGGACCTATAAAACCAGTAGCCACTATCAAACCAAGCTAAAGGCTTCTCAATAGAATAGACAAAATTTTGGGGTTTAGTGACAGCAAAGAGGAAGAACTATAGCGGGGAAGGAACCACTAGACACCACTGGTCTTTGGTTGGGGCTGGCAGCCTTTTTATCTCCTTTCTCAGTAACTTTTAGATGTTTCTATGCATATTTTTATTTAAAAAAAATCCAGAAGCCTGTACTGAAAGGCCCTGTCTTCTGCACCTTTTTAAAGAAAACTTTATTTTCATTGATTCTGACAAGCTAAGTTTAAAAATATTGCCAAACTTCAAACTCAGTACATACATAAAATATTTAATTGATAAAGAACACTTAGGCAATTATGCAAACTCCTGGTTCTTTATGCTAGCTTCATAGGATACGTGATAAAAGGGCTTTTTTCTTAATTAAATCAGCGAGCACACACTCAAGCATCTGTACCATAGCAAAGCAATTTGTGCATGCATTGAATGAAAGCAAATTCAATATATAAACACACCACGGAACTGATTTCACGTAAGGCGTTATTATAAGCAGTATGAAAAGCATTTTTGAAAGCACTTTAAGAAACACTTTGACAGTGCTCCTTGAAAGATAGATATAAAGAAAGGTTGATACCTTTTCCCAATCCATAGATAGATCTGAGTATCACTGTAGTAAAGAGAGCAGGACTGATTTTTACTTCAGATGCATCAGTAAGATTAAATTGATCCTTGCTCACCATACCATATAAAAATCAACAGAAAAGCTAAAAAACAGAAAAACCTAGGGAATCTGCAGAGAAAAAGGTCACAAATACATGTAGTTTGAGGAAGACAAGAAGCCTTCTGCCCAAATACCTACATGCACCCCTTCTACTCCCATTCAATGGTTATAAAGAGTTCCTTATGATTTTAAGAAACAGGGATATGCCAAAGGCAGTACACTGAAAAGAAATAACAGCTGGTATAGCTGCAGAGTGCAGCTTGCTGTGTAGTCTGCTAGATCAGAAACCTATGAAGTCAAACCTGATATTACTACCAACAACTTTGACATTTCCTGCTTTACAGTATAATGTAACAGAAGTTCATCCTGTTGGACAGGACTGGTCAATCTACAAACCAAAAAACACACACAAAGAAAACGTCACTATTAGCCTCCCCACATCTCCTGTCCTGTCACCTCCATTACAACCAGGTGCCCCCTTCTACTGGTGGACCCCTCCTAACACTTTGGTTCTCAGGGAAACTCTAGAAGGGCAGCTCCAGGCATCCATTTGCACAAAAGAAAACATTTAAGTTAGGGTGGTAAATATCATCTCCAATAACAACATGCCATGAAACTGATTGAGGTTGTTAAGCCTTTACACATATGCTCATCAGCAGAAGAATCCTTTACAACCTTGCACCACTCCTAAAGGGTCCAAAAAAGTATGGAAGGCTAGACCTGAGAAGTTGCTTTTCAGCTGGAGCACAGGTGGAACAACTCACTGCTTCTCCCTTCTCCAGACCAGCTCCCAGCACCTGCTGGCTTGCCCACAGCTTCAGGGAAAGCACAGCCTTGGCTTCCCAGGGAGTGAGGTCTCACCCCAGCTCCCTATGCAGAGTTTGGGGATGCCAAAGGGCAGGAATTGGGTAGCAGCTATGATAGGGCCACAAAGATGATCAGAGGTCTGGAGCACCTCCCACATGAGAACAGGCTGAGAGAGCTGGGCTGTTGCAGCCTAGAGAAGAGAAGGCTCCAAAGAGACCTCATAGCAGCCTTCCAATACTTAAAGGAGGAGCCTACAAGAAAGCTGAGAAGGGGCTCCTTAGAAGGCAGTGCAGTGACAGGACAAGGGGGGGAACTGTTTTAATCTGAAAGAGGTGAGATTTGGATTAGATATGAGGAAGAAATTTTCTACTGTGAGGGTGGTGAGGCACTGGCACAGGTTGCCCAGAGAAGCCACGGATGCCACATCCCTGAAGGTGTTCAAGACCAGGTTGGATGAGACTTTGAGCAGCCTGGTCTAGTGGAAGATGTCCCTGCCCACGGCAGGAGGGCTGGAATTGGGTGATCTTTAAGGTTCCTTCCAACACAAACCATTCTATGATTCCCTGATAATCAACTCCAGTAATGTGGACAAAAGCTGTCAAACCACAGCCTGACAACGCCAAGCTGCAGGGTGCTGGAGGGTAGCTGGACCTCCTCCCCTGGCCGCTGCATCAAAGACCACAAACTGCTGCTGAGATCTACTGAAGGCACACTTTAAAGAGCTGAGCATATATAATATATATTTATTATTCCTGTATTTTTCCAGGAAGAGGTCTGTATACCCTTCCCAAGCCTCAGCATACTACTCCTTGCAATACTCCTGCCAAGGATGCAGGCAGCCCTCAGCAGCTCAGCATTCCCCATGCCTCCAAATCCTGGCATCCCTGCATAGCCCCACGCCTGCTCCTGGGAGCCCTGCTCAGGAGGACAGGAGTGTTATACCCAAGCAAACCAATATAAGAAGAATGCAGTGTTTGTACTAAAATCCAATCTAATCTCAGGAACTAGGGAATGGTTAAGTCCTCTCCTTCTGTGATATCTAAAGACTAGAAGAATGGAAAAGGCATCAAAGACTGCAGAAGACCAGCATCTGGCTAGTAATTCAGGAGACAAAAGATGGAGGTCAAGATAACCCTGGTTTTAAACCTTAAATGCAAATTTCAAGGGAGGCCACATGCCAACAAGATAGGGGAGGGGACTATTTGCAGACCTCAGACTCAATAAAGGTCCGTGAGGAGCATGTGCAAGGGGGAGGACACCTATTATAATTAGTATTGGGAAATGTCACTAATATGCATGATTTTTACAAGAAATATAATACATACGTATAAGTTCAGTGTATAAATAACTGCTGCTCACAACTAGCAACATACACTCTAGGCAGACAGATCTCCTGTGTATCCAGTTGTTGTGGTTTGCATTAGAGTCAGTTTCCTCATCTAAGTAACTCCATTTTCTGAACGGGCTAAACCATAACACCGGTACCATATTAAAAGAATGCCTTGCTTTTAAAGGTGATACTGAAAATGCCAGCAAATAAACTCGCTAAGACTCGTTTTGGAGTTCTAGAAAACAGCATCCTTTATTTCAGCATTGGACATATGAGGGAATTATCTCCATCATGAATGATGTCTTGTGTTACGAGACAAGAGGTGGGGCCAGAATATATTTCTCACTTACAAGCACATGTATAACTTTCCCCAGAAATCTTATGTATATTCTATCACTTTCCAAGGACTAATTTTAATTGCATTATGATCTTCACAACAGCCAAACCTATGCTATTTGGAGCTTTGGAGCCAGTTCTCTGTCTAACCTTGCAATTTTAGACATACATCCTTTGAACAGTGTTGTCTGGGAAGAGCACTATTTAAAAAAACTAAACAATAAAGCTATCAGAGGGACAGTCAATGTCTGTCTAACTTCCAAAAAATATACATTTACTTGGACGGAACTTAGCTCTACTTCAACTTAAATCAAAACATTGCAATACTTTTTTGTAATAGTAATTACTTCTTGTTTCAAAGACCCGCAACTGGTGTTACAAGAAGTTTCTGTCTCGATTTCGGTGACAACGCGAGCTGACGCGAACACCCCGCCCGTAGCAGGCAGAGGCGCACCCTCTCCTCCTCCCGCCCCGCCGGCCCCGGGCCCCGCCCCGCCGGCCCCGGGCCCCGCCCCGCCGGCCCCGGGCCCCGCCCCGCCGGCCCCGGGCCCCGCCCCGCCGGCCCCGGGCCCCGCCCCGCCGGCCCCGGGCCCCGCCCCCACCCCGCCTGCCCCTTACGCCCGCGGGCGCCCCCTACCTGCCCAAGTAGCCGCCATCGCGCCCTCGCCGCTCCCGCACCGCTGGCCTCACGCCCGCAGGCGGCAGGGCGGCGCGGAGAGCTGGCAGCCTCGGCCATACGGGGGCAGGAGCGCGCAGATTCCCCCTCCGCAGGCGGGGAGCGCAGCGCTGGCCGGCGGGGACTCTCAGCCGAGCCTCCAGCTGTGCCGGTACCCGCCGGGCTAGAGCTTGCGGGGTAGGGAGCGAGCGGCCATCTTTGTTAAGGGCAGCGCGGAGCGAACAGGCTCCTCGCACGCTGCTGCCTCACTGCGCCCGGCTCTTCAGGCGCAGCGGAGGAGAGGGAGTGTGGTCTCAAAATGCCTCGCCTGTAGCCGCCGCGTTCCGGGGGCGAAACCGTGCGTGGAATGGCAGCGACTTCAGGAAGCAGAGCCAGCCGCTCGCTGCGGGACGTCATCGACGCTCGCCCGTCGCTCTTGGACGAAGCACCCGCCGCCATTTTGGCTACGGGCAGTCTTGCAGGGCGGTGGGACCGCGGGCCGAGAAACCCCCAGGGCTGGTGAAGGAGGTTGTAGAGAGGTGGGTGCTGGTCTCTTCTCTCAAGTGACAGGAGATAGGACAAGTGGGAATGGCCTCCAGTTGGACCGGGGGAGATTGGGATTAGACATCAGGAAAAATTTCTTCACCGAAAGGGTTGTCGGACGCTGACACAGCTGCCCAGGGCGGTGGTTGAGTCACGGCCCCTGGAGGTATTGAAAAGATGGGTAGATGTGGATGTGATTTAATAGAGGACAGGTACGGTTGGACTCCATGATCTCAAAAGTCTTTTCCAACCAAGCAATTCTATGATTCTATGAAGCACCCGGGCGCGCTGCCCTTTCGAGATAAAGTGCTTTTACTGTTACATGATACTTCTGAAAAGGGGACAAAAAACTTGCCAAAACCTTTCCAGCATTTGGTTCTTCAACATTTGCATATGCACAATGCTCCTTCCTTTCTCTTTATTGATAATTTTAGTAGAGTTAAACTTTCAACCATCAGGAACCACATTTTTAAGTAACTAATATGCAAGCTAAGCAATGTCTACCAGTTGTTAAGAAACAGGTTACTTTTTGTTGTTTCTCCTCATCTTATTTACCTAACAAATCAGTTTCATGTCTTGGAAAGAGAGGAAGTTTTACCTTCAGTTTATATTATGTATCTTTCACATACACAGGGTAAATGATCAAGAGCTTGGGATTTTCAGAAGTTTCAGGTTGACTTTCAAGCAATGAAGGTTAGGACATCACGTGTTGGACTGCAAAATCTTCTCCAAGGGCTGAGCTTCAGCCTCAGATACTACTCTAAATATAACCATCTTCAAACAATATGCCCTTGTAGTAAAATAAAAACCCCAAAATGCCACATCCTGGACTGTTCAGGAAGTACCTGCACAGAGAGGACTGAGCCGCCTAGAAGCATCCTGCCGTGGAGATGCTTTTCCTGCAAGGTATGCTGTTTAAGTATAGACCTAATGTCAACGACCACCCTGACACATCTGTTAAGGAAGCTAGCCATATGTTTCAAAAATGTTGAGGAAACAAATTTTCCTAAAGGATTTTAAATGGGGAAAAAATACTAGGATCTCAGTTATGTTCAGAAACATATAATGTTCAATTTTTCTATAATATTTTGATGTAAAGCTGCATTTTGGTTATTTTCCTACTGTGGCAACTTTTAAAAAATTGGTATCGTCCAGAAATATTCAGATGATGTGTCATGAGAAAACTGCAGGGAGAGATCAGCTAGTATAGCGGCAGAGGATCCAAAAAGATGATGCCAAGCTTAACAACTGTGAGCTGGCTCAACAACACTTTCCCTTTCACGTGCTGACCAGTAAGTCATCGTTTGCACCATGTTAAATATTAAAACAGTCTATTGGCTTTTCATAATTGTATTCACATGTGGTAAACTATACTTTAAAAAGGTACTTGGATTTATTTCAGAAAGTAAATATTGTGTAAATCGGTGGCACTGTATCATGCACAATCAGAAAGTTATCTGGAATAATTTCAGGTCAGACAAACAGAAGTTCCTGTGTTTCTAATACAGAGTTTGCTAAAGGTGTTATAAAAGCTTTCTGCAGTATGACAGCCTGTAAACTGATTTGTATGCATAAGGCATAAATGCTGCTTTAAAAGATTTGTGTTATGGTTTGTTTTACCTTAAACATGTTTTCAGATGGATGTGTGATTGTTTCAAGTTGAGGGTGTTGTAACCCTCCTATTTGTAACCATAATGTAAACAGTTCCTAGGTCTGCATCTGAAATGTAAACAAGTTTCCAGAAGAAGGTATCTCTTGGTGGATGAGAATGTGTGTTTCTCTTTTTTTATTGGCAGTTCACTAACACAGTTATAAAAGCCAGTCTATGACACTGGTTCCAGGATACAAACAAGAGGTTTTCATCTGACAGAAAGCAGCAAATGTTTGCAAGACAGTTGTTGTTGATCTTCTGCTATCCTCAAAGTCTTTCTAGAAGCTGTTCTAGATTACTCGCCTTTCTCTAGACAGCGAGGAGTTGAATAACTCTAATATGTACCTACACTGTGGCCACCAGATCTATGTATTTCCAAGTAAATACTATAGGAACTGTTGAGAATAAAAGGATGGCAATCATCAAAAAAATTTATAAAGTGTGGAACTTGCCAAATAAAGCTGTTGATGCTAAATTTTTACATAGGTACAACAGGAGATTATGCAAGTACATAAAAGAGACTTTTTAAATATGCAGAAACCACATGCAGATGAGGAAATTCCTGAGATAAAATCAATGAAAGCTTGGGGAATAGCTGTTGTGGAATATCATCTGTGCTTGTCCCATTCTTATGAAGCCATTTGCTACCACTGTGGGTGTTTTGTTTGCTTGCTTCTGATTTGAGAAATCTTGCAGCTTCTTCACCTTGACCAATTACACATGGTTTCTTTGACTTGTGCTTCTGATTCGATATAGTAGGTTAGAGGGATCATTGGTCTAAACAGTAATGGACACTCATATGAGTTTGGTAACTGGAGCAGATAGTTTCTCCTGCTTTCACATTTTAGATCTCTTTTTGTTTATTTTGTGAAAAACTAGGAACAAACCAACAATTCTTGATGCAAAATGAGGATGGGGTAAAAAGTAGATGCTGCTTCTTAAGTTCAGGCACATTCACATGCTACATGGAATGTTATGAAATGCTGATTTGTGTGATATGTGCAGTGTTAGGTGCTATACAATATATTATTAAGCTTATTATTGAATCAAATGAGATTTTACAGCAAGCAAAAATAAGTATCATGCTAGCAATTTTAACACATTTTTACAAGAGGAGGTAGCTTTGTTGGCAATGAGGTAGCAGTAGCCTTCTCATGGATCATGGAAAACCAGATCCCTAAGCTCATTCCTGATAAAATTGTTGCAGAAACCGTATCAGTTCACTGCTTCACTTCTGTGCCCTATAAACGTTTATACTAACACCTGTGAGGAAGTAGAGCAAGAACCTGAACAAGCTGGTAGGACTCCTGGTTACAGGGACAGAGGTGTGGGCAGCATCGTCGTATAGGAAAGGAAATGAGAAATGATTACTTACTCTGAAGACAGGAAAATTATGAGAAAACACCTCTGAAAAACGAAAAATAACAGATTTCTATAAAAATTAGTTAGAACATTTCTAGAATAATAACAAACATATTTACATATAGTCAATTAAGAACATATGTTAATAGTACCCTAAATTTTGAGAAGACCTCAATAAATGTGTCAAGTAAAGCACATTTGACAATGCCTCCCTAAAAGATCAGGAAGAATTGAAAAGAAAAACTTCCTCCAGCTGTGGTTTTTCTTTTTAATGGCACGTACTATTGTAATAATTCAAAGTTGAGTTTGGCTCTGTAGCTCAGGAAACATCATTATTGCCTCAATATATTCATCTTGGAGTACAGAATGCTGGCTTGTAGCCATTGTTGGTTTTCCTTACTTAGCAGGAAGAAACAAAAATCCATTCCAAAAGGAAGCAAAATACATCCATAGTAACATCAGAGCTTTTATACAAGAATCTTCTGAAATCAGAGCAGAAAAACTGGAATGACATTTCAGCAAGGTACAAAGCTATGACAAAAACAATCAAGGAAAAACTAGAAGAATTGCACAACAAGTATACATTCAATCTGGGAAACCCAGGGGTAAGTGGCAAAAATACCACAAATGTTTCTCATCACCGAGTACATTTCTCATCACTGAGTACAAATAAAAGGCAGTGAAGCCAGTCCTACTGTAAAATGCTGGTTTACTTGTTGCTTTATGGTAGTAGTTTTGAGTTTTGAATATTTTAATAATTATGGATAGTAACAGCATGCATTTAGAACAGCATATACCTGATATGATAGTGTATTTACCTTAATTTCAGCACAGGCAAAAGCAAGAAAAGATAAAATAATCATGTGACTTTTTGATAAAGAGTACATGACATTGTAATTTACAAGAGCAGTTGAAGGTAATCTGAGCCTTTTGTTAAATTTAGAGCAGGTACAGGTGGGTTAATTACCCTAATTTTGAAAGAACCTTTCTGTTGTATGCAATTCCTTCTTTAATATCAAATATATGTGCTATATTCTGTTGTGTGTGTTTATTACAGTTGTGTTCTACAGAACTGTGATTGACTGTAGATATTCTAAGGAAGCAATAGTCAAACTATATGTTGGACTTGAAACATGTTTGGTTTGTATTGAACAGATCAGATTTGGAGACAACGTGTACTTTGAAGAGGATGGCTGCATATTTCTTTCAAAAGCAGGTGATGGTAAGGGATTTCTCTTCGTAACATGGTATGCTTTTTAAAAAAGTATTTGTATCACTGAGTGTACTTTTTATACATTAAATCTTAATTGCTCTATTTATTAAAATAACTAAACTAAAAATATTTTTATAATTTCTTTTTACTGATTAATTCTAGAATCTTGAATCTGAAAAAGTGAGGTTAGGAGAGTTAGGGAATAGTGTTTCTGGAGAGGAAAGTCATTTTCTTAACGTTTTGAAAAAAGATTCATGCTTTTTTATTTCTGAGGCGGTGGAAAAAAATTATTGAATGTATTAAATGTAAAAACAACTCTGCTTTAGGTATCTGAACTTTACATTTATTAGAAGACAAGATCTACACTTCTAAAATATTTTTAATAATAACTACAAAACTTTTTTTTTTCCTCCCTGGAACTGTAATTTTTTGTTTATTTTCACAAAGTGCATTTGCAGATGTCTTGCAAGGCAGATATTTGGTGTTAATAAATTCCAGTACTATGCTTGTGGATATTGCAGGCAGACCTGTTAAATACAGATATTAACAACCACTGTTTATTTTGACAGTGCCTTAATTACAGGGTTTTTTTTGTTTTGGTTTGGTTTTTTTATGTAGTAGATGAAGGAAATTTTGACATTTTATTCAGTACCGAAGATCTTGGCTTTTCTAATGCCTTTATTCGACGGATCAGAATTTCACCAGATCAGAGATACATGGCTATCGGCTTAAAAAGTGAAAATTCTGAAGAGGCAACCTGCATTATTATGAAACTGGGTAATTTTCTGGTCATGGAAAAAGTAATTCCAAATGTATTTAGTTTTGGTAAGTTGTTTATAGATACTGTATGGATCACACCAGCTTTCCACACAACACTTTTGTTAGTTTACAAATAATAACAAAGCATTAAAAAAAAAAAAGGAAGCAACATTTTTAGATTTAGTCTTTACAGCTGTTGAGTTGTTTCTTATTTAAGATTTCTTCCACACTGCACAATTACACGTTATCTAATGTGATGAAAGTGGCTGCATTCATGATACAAGTTTTCCTTTATTGTAAAAGCAAGCATTTATATGTTTGAATAGTCATGTATATAATTATCTTTATTTAATTCATGATGCTTCTTTAAAAAATTACTGACAATTACAACTGATAGCAGTAGCTTTGTTGAAGAGTGTGCAAGTGCTGTCTGCTATTAAGTATTAGATGGAATTTCAAGTGGGCTCTAGGATGGGTTTCCCAATTCAGACCCCAGGAAGTCAGTTAGGCCTTGAGTCAGGTCTTTCAGAATAGATTACAGAGCTTTGCATTGCTGTTGAAATAAGCAGAGGTAAACTGAATCAGAAATGTTTCTTTTTTTTAAAGAATATATCAAAAAGAGTGCAATAGTTTGTATATAAATTCCACATCTTATATTTTGGATTATATTGTTAGATGTCATCAAGTATATACAGAACAGTAAACATTTTGCCTGGGCAGGGCAGGAATTTAAAACTCTGTTTTTTTGTAACTCTTCCTACTTGCAAAAATGAAAAGTAGCAAGAATTCAATATGGCGAGCATTTGCACAACTGAGGTTTATCATGTCTGTTGAAAAACAGTGATGTTTTCCACTATACTTGATTTGAACACATCTAGGCTTATGTGGAAGGATTTGTACATTTAAGAACCAGCTCCATGTTGCCTACATAAGTGTGACAGATAATAAAAGTACAAAAATTACTATCCGAATGGTAGAGATTGCACCCTTTTTGTAAACTTACTGTGGTGTAAGTGAGGTTCAGAGGTATCATGAAGTACAGAGGTACCTCCATCATAAGCAAGAGAATGGGGTCTTATGACCACCTGCAGACTATCTGCTTGTATTGCATAATACACAGTAGCAGGCAGACAAATAAAAGTTCTTGAAAACACATCTGTTTTTTTAAATGCTATGTTTTTAAAGGCTATAGAAGAACTTGGATTTCTCCTCTAAAGGCTTGTCTTCATAGTGAACCCTCAAATACCTGTGCTGTTTGGAGTCAGATAGCAAGTTGCTTGCATTGCTCCAGTCTGGTGCTTCCTCGAGTTTTTACTGAAAATTAGTATTTATGCATAAGACAGCATACAGTAACTTTTTAAATTAAAATAATGTTTTAAACATTATTCTGGTGGCTGTAGGAGCAGCAGAGATAGCAGTAACAGGGTAGATCAGTCAGATTACTAAACTTCAGAATAGCAAATTTCCTGTATTTACTTTTCTAATGTTGGTGAACACATATTCAAGCACAGAAAACTGGAGAATTTTTATCTCAGCCGTACCCATGGGGCACACACTTCAGCTCTTTTCTCTTTGCATGCAGTCACATGTGGCAGTGCAGAGCTCATACCCTCTATTACCTTGCTGAGTCCATGTAAACCTCTTTCTCTGCTCAGTTTTAAATAGGCACACATCATCTATTTTCCTGTTACCTCCAGAACTCACACAGGGTCAAGTGTTTCCTGTTCACAGGCCCTGGAGCATTGTTCTCTGCCTTTTTTTTTTTCTGAAATATATTACAAGATTCTTGTTCTGTGGGATTCAGAGAAAACAAGGAAAACAAATCTCTTTGTGGCTTACTCCAACTTGGGGGATGTGGAAGTGCTGTCCTGAGTTCCATGTCAGGTGAATCCCATCTTATTCAGCATCAGGTCCAGTGTTCATGTAGCTCTGTTTTCTCTCAGTAATAGTATATACTGTTCCAAATTTGATAATGCATTTGTCTTTTCCAGAATGGGCTACAAATGATGTTCTGTATTACACAAGGCAGAAGAACCTTAAATGCCAGAATGTGTTTATGACCACTTTCACTAAAAAGAAACTTACTAAGTTAGTTTATACAGAACAAGATGCAAGGTAATATTTAACTAAAATACAGAAAGTCCTTTACATATTCTAGAGTATTTTATATGTAAAATGTAACTGTTTTGGAAAACAATTTCTTCCATACCATATTCTAAATGGTAAAAGGCATTTTTAAGTTGTGTTCTGCTGACAGTTGTGCCTTATGCAGTCTGAGAGTGTGCTCTGTTCTCCTCTTGATATGTGATCAACAGAGATTTAACTTTCCTCTCTTACCTCATGAGTTCAGCTGAGTTTATAAATGTCAAGGTCAGTCTCAGGTCAGAGTGTCCTTTAATGAATGTGTGACAGTTTCATACCGGGTAAATCAGACTGTGGATTTCATTTTGTTTTCTCTGCTATTGATGTCTGATACATCTTTTGAAAAACATAGAAGTTCAGGCTAATCCTTGCTCTGGGTAATGGATGAGCAAAATCGTTACAGCATTCCCAGAGACAGAACTATTGTTGACTGAATACCCTCTCAATAACCTTTCTTTAAGTAGTGGTTTAGGAAGACAAGAGTTGAGTGCAGAGCAGGTTTTTCAGCCTTGTAGCATATGGTAGATTTGTACTGCATTCTGTAAATATTTGTGATTTTTCTTAATTCAAGTTACATATTCAGTAAAGAAATTTCAATTATACTTTAATCTAAAAAACAAGAAAAACAATCTGCAGTTGAGGTAGAGTAAATAAGATCCTTTTGTTTCAGTTGCATTTGATGCATATCTTTTGGAAAATCAAGTTGCACTGACCTGACAGTTCCCCACAGGGAAACTGTTGGCATAATTCTGAAGGTCATAGTCATTACAGTAAATCTACAAGAAACTTACTCTAAAGGTTCATGTGCTATTGCAGTTCATAACCGGCCCCACTTATTCATCAGAGACTGCAAGACACTTTATCGTATTGCCATTCAGCAGTCCCACTCTGCATCTCACCAGCTCTTTTAGGTACAATCAAATTTTTTTTTTAGAAGCTGAAAATTTCTTGATTTCTTTAAAAAAAAGCTACATAGACAAAAAAAAAGTAGCGAAGTAGCATCAAGGTCAAAGTCCTTGGGGAGAAGCGTAACCTGCATTTCAGCTTGACGCTCTCAGAGGTAAGGTCAGCAGAGCTGAACTGTTGGAACCTCTGCTGAATGCAGCACTGCATTCTTGCCAAATTCATGTGTATTAGAGAGGCAGGAGACTGATTCCTTGCAGACTTTAGGTCCCCTACTGTGCCTGTCTTCCTAAAGATATCAAGGGGGTGCAATTAGAAAAACAACAGTACCAAAAAATTTTGAATTCCTCCATCTGCAAATAATTAAAGGCACTGAAAATGCTATCTAAAGCACCCTTTCCTTCACCAGTCAAATATTTTGAAGTCTAGAGGGATAATTATTGCAGTCATGCGTCTGATCAGTATAACACAGGTTATAGTACTCAGCCCTACCATTTCTTGATGAAATCTTCTGGATTATTGTGTTGGACAGTTTGGCTTTTAGAGACATCCAGTCTACAAGATTTGAACTGGCAAAGAAACTGCTGTGTCCTTAGATGTGACGTGCCAATTAATTAGGATGACTCAGAAATTTGAATCTGAATTTCAGACTGAACTTGTCTAATGTTAGCACCCAGGTTATTTGTTCTGTTTTCTGTTTCTAGACTTCAGAAGCATTTAAAACCAATGGATCATTCCTAGGTTCTTAGATAGTTATAAAAACAGTTCCTAGTTTCCAGCTTTATCACTGCAATACTGTCTGATTTGTCTTGTATAGACCTCTGCGCTTTTTTACTCTTAAGGTCAGTAACACTTGGGCTTTGTTTTCAATTTATCTTTATAATCTTACTTTTCTTTTGTTACAGCTCTTCCCACACCATGTCCCTTATTAATTTTAATTTAATTGTCTGTTATTACGTTTTTTTTAAAACATAGGGTTATGAGCTCGATATAAAGTTCTACATTTTGCCTGAATTTTAAAGCCTACATACATCAAAGACCTATCCCAGTGATGCAAAAACCCGGATTCAGTTGAACAAAAGCTGAACTGCTTTCCTTGCAGATTTCAGGTTCCACATACAAGACTGTGGGTTTTTGAATTCCAGGATAAATGCAGCAGGATTGGGTTTGGGAACCAAGTAGCCTGGAATTTCTTCAGCCTACTTCCAGGCATGCTCTTTCTTATGTTGCAGATGGAAGCCCATGATACTGGAACAATCAATGTGTTTTTAAAATACTAATCAAGTTTAAGCTTTTTTTTTTTTAATTATTCCTTACAGATTCTTTGTGGACATACATTGCACAAAAGATAGGCGTTTTCTCACTATCAACAGCAACAGCAAGACCACCTCAGAAGTTTGGCTGGTTGACTGTAGACATCCTTTTAAGTTACCTGCTCTTGTACAAGCACGAACAAAAGGGGTCATTTACCACATTGAGCACAGAAACGATGAGTTATATATTCTTACTACATATGGAGAACCTGCAGAATATAAGGTAATTTTAACCGTTAATGAGATTCAGAGAATTCATTCGGGTACTTGTTAGAGACCATATAGAAATAGTAAGGCTGGCTTTTAATTCTGTGCTTCACAGCTTACTGAAATGATTTAAGAGAATTACACAGAGAGCTGCATGGACTGAAAAACTAATAGTAGTACATGGAGTCTTGCCTCTAGCATGCCAGTTCTAATTCCCTTGGCAACATCAAGATATGCGTAAACTTTTAACAGTCATTTCCCCTATATGAAAATTTAAGTTAGTGATCTGAGTCTATAAAACCAAACCACCTACAGTTCTGCTGGCCACACTGAAAGCACTTACTGTATGAAAGTCTTCTATGAGAATTGAACTTACTTTTCCAAATGTTATTGAATTGTTTTTCTGTTTTGTCAAATAAAGGGAGTTTAAAACCCTCCAGTTTTAGTCAGGCAAAACCCCTGAATACAAATGTAAATTTTTTACGTTACAAATGTTGCATGAGATCACCTTTGTGTCTGTACATCTCATATGTAACTCTTACTACATCTTAGTAATGCAAGATTGGTTTTTGTTTATATAGTTGATGAAGGCACCAGTAGCTTCCAGTGGCATGGAGAACTGGCAATTAGTTTATGCACCGGAGAAGAAAACTAAGCTAGTAGACCTGGAGATGTTCAGTGATCACTGTATTATGTTCCTGAAGACTGCTGGTCATCTTTCTTTAAATGTGATTTCTTTCATTTCACATTCAGTTCAGTCAATAAAGGTATGTCTTAGCTTGGCTTAAGCAGCATAATATTTTTCCAGCACTATTTCATTTTTTTAACTTAGCATTCTAATGAAAGCAAAGAAAAATTCAAAGAGTAGAAGTGGTCTGAAAACTATAATACTGACAAGTTTGTCATTATGACTAATTGTGTTACCTGTGGTTGTTCTTCAGGATTTCATGGGGTGGCTTTTTGCAGCACTTAGGAAGTTAGAGAGCAGAGCAGCTATCCTATAAGTCAGTTCTTTCTTCAACTCATTACAGTCAAGCTCTGTATAGTACTGCTGATTTCTAACCTAAAATAGGACTTGATTCCCTACACAATCTACATAGTTTTACTGGGCCTATTTTTGGTTACGCCCATTAGGAAATAAGCCCATCATTCTCACAGAAGAAAGGTACAACATTTAGAAGACAAGTAAGGACATTGTCCCATAATAATTGGGAAGAGTTGATATTGCAGTTCAATTTGTGCAAAGTATTTCTTCACTTCTCTAGCTGTTGCTAAATACTTGAGGGTGAAAAACAAACTGACTCCATTCAAAACCATGATGTTATGGAGAACATTCAGACAAAATATTTAATTAATTTGTTTGCCTGATAAATACAATCTGAACTACTTTGCAAGTTTACTGCTACAAGCTACTAATGCTGCATTCTATAGAACTGTTACAAAAAAAAGGTTTTCAATAAAGTACACTCCATGGTCTCTGAAACTGTCATTTTTGCAAATGGTCATAGTTTATTTATTCAGAAAAGGTCTGCAGTTACTCTAGAGAACTTGGACTTCTGTGCCATTTCAGAATTCTCTAGCAACCTAACTCAAGTAAGTAGTGGCCTGGCAGAGGGTTTGACTACATCCCTGCTGCTCTCAAAGAATGAATCTTGATTTCTTTTATTCTTAGCAGAGTTAAAAATCTTAAATATAATAGCAGTAAGTGTCTGAGGGTGAATGTGCCAGGAAAAGGTTTTGTTCTTCACAATGGCTGGCACTAGGAACAAAGTTAAGAGAGGCAGGGGTTTTCAATGGCTTAGCATTACTGAGCTAACTCGCAGAAAAAGCATAACAACTGACGTGGACTTGGCTGTGTAACATGTTCAAGTAGGACTGGAAATCAGAGGGGAAATAGGATCTAAAAAATAAAAACAATGCGGAATCATTACAAAGAACATTTTAATTTAAAAACATCTGCGCTAATGCCCATTTTAAACTGAATTTGGTCTTATTTTTCTTTTTTTATTTCATTGTTGAACTTTATCCAATGGCCTCAGAGAAGTTTGCCAAAGTGTTTCATTTTTTGACTGTTTTATTACTGAATCTAAAACAAATACAGATTGTGCTACATACAAACTGAAGATAATCAGCTTAATATTCAAGATCTTTCATTCTGAAGGACACATTAGGCAAAATTTACAGAAGCAGTATCAGGGTCTTACTTGAAATGATGTATTTTCTCAGCTACCTACGTGGGCCTGTGAATTTGAATTGGAATCTCATCCTGAACATACCACCAGCACTTGCTATTTTCAGCTCACCTCCCCAGTACACCCCCCTAAGCGTTTTGCATATTCATTTAAAGAAAATAATCTCATTGAACGAGCTGTGCAAGAGGTACCAATTATTATGAATTATCACACTACACGTTTACTAGCTAAAAGCAAGGTAAGATTTTTCAGTCCTTTTCCCATTCTATTTATTCTTCCCTTTCTCCCCACCCATTTAAAGAAAATGCATTTGGCAGGGAACAGAGATTAAAAACGTAAAGAGCAGTTGGTGCTATAGTTACTAAACAGTGGGTGTTTTCTTCAGTGCTATAGAGAAGAACAAGAAAGAGTCGTGATAAGGGTTTTTTTTTTTGCCATTAACCTGGGTACTAGAGAAGATGACAGTACATGATGAGTCAGATATCTTAGTACAGTATAACTCTGAATTGCTAGTTTGTGAATGGTGTCGTACCCTCCATGATAAATTAACAAAATGCCAGCTGTTGAAAAGACCACCCCATAACCAGCTGCACAGAACAGATCAAGAAAGGGAAGTTTTAACAGCCCGTGTTTAAAAAATTGGAGATGTTAATAAAGAGTTTGTGCTTTAGTAAGTGGTAAACTATTTTGCTAATAATAGATATTCTTGGTGTTAAAGGGGGAAGGAAGACCTGGGTGCTTTGGTAGTGTAAAAACTCCTCAGGTGTTGCACTTAAATGAATTTTGTACTCTGCATCCATATGCCTACACAGCAGAGGTTCAGTCTCTCGCTTTATTTTTCAAGAGTGCTTTGTACACCCTAAGTGAAAAAAAATTACTGTAATCAAAAAAACACATTTTAAAATAAATAATTGAAGTTTTCATTGCCATGTGTCATTGAGATTTCTGAAATGTCCTTTATTGTAAAATACTCCTTCATTTCCAGGATGAAACTTTGGTGCCAATTACAGTTTTTCATAATATGAATTCTAAAGAGCTACACAGGAAGCCACTTCTAGTTCATGTATATGGAGCTTATGGTATAGATTTGAACATGACCTTTAAAGAAGAGAAGCTAATGTTAATTGAAGAGGGTTGGATATTAGCATATTGCCATGTTAGGTAAGTAAAATAAAAAATTGAATTAAGAATTTAATCTGTGGTATATACAGGTATATCTTGATGTGCAACTGAAAAGGAACAGCGATTTTTTTTCATGTGTCTATAACTAATTCTTCATGCTTTTTGCTTGCATCTGTTGTAGTTTTCTTTTATATATAACCATCCTGTTGATTTAAGAAACCTAAATGCAGTATGTGGTCTTGAAAGTGTACTTTTTTTCCTGACAAGGGTTTTTTTTGTTAAAAACTACTTTAACTTTTACTCTTTCCAAGTCTCAGTACTTCTTGTCTTATCTTTGCTCAAGAAAAATTTTGATAATGTTCAGATTGCAAAGACATGCTACCTCCCTGTTTTTCTGAGGGCATTGTGTACTAATGTTGTCTTCATCTTCTAAAAGCCTGCATCTCGTGTTCTTTTATTGGCTAAATATTCTGACTCCAGTTTAGCTACAAATCTACTGTTTTATAAAACCATTATGTACAATAGGACTCACATTTTCATAGAGACAATAATTCAGTAGGCAAAGAAGATAATAAGAATCACTTTGGGGGAGGGGAAGGGGGAGAAGGAGCAATTATTTGAAATACCAGTTACAAACCAAATTCAGCATTCAAATATATTCAGTCTGCTATATGCAGTGGCAAGCATTGTGCTGTTTTTCCTCCTATCCCTCTAAGTATCTTAAGATGCAGGTCAGTCCTAGATGAAGATCTTCATCCAAAAAAGAAGAAATTTGACAGAGAGAGTTAATTAATTTTAAACTTGAAACCCAAAAAAGGAGACTTGGTGTTACTTAGAACCGAAATGGTCGTTGGGTAGAAAGGAATATAAAGAAATCTAAAAAATTCATATTACAAAATGTAACATTTCAAGTAGTATTTGAAATGCACAAACAAGAAAAAAGAAACTTCTTTACATTCTCAGAGGGTGGAGTTAAGAACTACTATTTCACTTTTTTTAATAAATGCTAGTGTTAGGGATAGAAGTATTGAAAATATTTCAGTTGTTTCATGTATAAAAAGAGAATATTATTGTCTGATTTTGTATTGCCTACAATGACAGTATAATTTCCTGAAGGAGTGTTTTTCCTGTATGTTCCAGGACACCAGCATGGCGTGCCCTTATGCAGTTAGGATTTTCACCAGTCATCGCACATGGATTCTTTTTTTCTTTGCATGATGTGTATTTTAGCCATAAAGGAGGGTAAAGTCAAGAATAGAGAAGAGAACAGTTAATTGGGAATGCAAACTGTGGTTTTGCAGTTCTGTGGCTGCTGTTTTCCTTTCATTAGCTGAAGCTTTGCTGTGCAATGTTTTCCAAAGAGACTCCAACTTGAATTGTTCAATATTTCAGGGGTGGAGGAGAGCTAGGCCTTAGCTGGCATAAGGATGGATGTCAGCAAAATAAACTCAAAGGTCTCCATGACCTTAAGGCTTGCATCATGCTGCTGCACGAACTAGGATTTTCTCAGCCAAAATACACGGCATTAACAGCTGCCAGCGCAGGAGGAGTTCTGGCAGGAGCCCTGTGCAACACCGATCCAGAGCTTATCAGAGCCGTGGTTTTACAGGTGAGGTGCTGCAAGGCCCTTGATGGATTATAACGTTAAACTTGTATTTTCTCTCTCATTCTACCAGTTTCAGAATTTGGAAACATTCTGTTTCAGAATTCATTTTCCTCATTCCTTGGGAAAACCTTGACCTGGGCATTTGAGGTCCTGTCCTATATGCCACCAACTGGTTGTTTGTTTGTTTTTTTTTTAATAATTTCTAAGGCTCCTTTCGTAGATGTTCTAAGTACAATGATGAAAACTCATCTGCCCCTGACAATTGAAGAACAGGAAGAATGGGGAAATCCACTGGAGGATGAAAAATGTATGAAGTATATCGAAAGTTATTGTCCGTGCCAGAATATCAAGCCACAGGTAAAACTATGCTTTCTGTGTGGAATACTACAGTAATAAAGTGTAGCAGTTCATAAGAAAACAAAAAGTACATAATCGGAATATAAAAAAAGAAGTCTATTTTACTTTTGCAGTGCTTTAAAACCTGGTATTTTAGAATTGCCCTAGCTTCTGCTTCATGTTAAAATGAATCATTAAAAAAAATAGCAAGTTTTTCAGTACTAATCTTGGCAATATTTGGAGTCATATGTGATGACTGAAATTAACCAAACGCTCTCTTCTACATAGTCAATAGATTTCAAAAACCTGTTTTTGTTACAGGACTGTCAGTAAGTAATAGATTATTCTATTGTGTGACAAACCTCAGCATGCAAAATACCTTCTACTTTGGGGGGGTCTGTTGTTTTACAAAGTTTTGCAGACTTTGTCACAGGAGGGAGGCAATATTTTCCACTGATTAAATATCTTTTCAGAGGCAAACAATGAAATGGAAAAAGAGCTATAGCTTTGACATTGTCATCTCAGAAGAAATCTTCTTTATTTGAAGTAATGCGTTAGCTGTTTGTTTTGAATAGCTTCATTACACAAAATCTTAGTATATAAAAACAACTACCTTACATGTAGAAAGACTGCAGAAGTAAACTTTAACTACTGTTCTAAGGTGGACCATTCCGTGATTATTACTCCCCTTTTTTTTTTGCAATTATCAGCAAGCAGACGTAGATGTTTTTGGTTACCTTTTGCAGTAGATGATCCCCTCCTGTGAAATCATTTTTTCAGACAAAAATACTTTTTGCAGTTAGAGTAATGAAAGTGTTTTTTTAAGAGCAGGTAATTATGTAATAAATGTGTTTTTAAATAAGCTGTGACAAATAGTACAGTAAGATAAATGGAGAAAAAATTATTACTCACTTTATTAGAAAAATCAGTTGTATGTAACTGGTTTTGTTTTTTAATCTCAGTGTTATCCTTCAGTTTTTATCACGGCATATGAAAATGATCAACGGATACCGCTAACAGGAGTTTTACGATACGTTCAGAAACTTAGGAAGGCTGCACTAGATCATGGCAGCAGAACAAGTAAGAAAGGTGAGAATAAGAATATTACAGATAGATGGAGTTAACTAAACCAAAATATTAGTAGTCGTAATCAAACACCATATAGATTGACTCCTCCTTAAATGCATTCATTTGTACAGTACAATCTGGTAACTAAACTCAGGAAACCCTCTGAGATGAGAAAAAAAAACAAAGACTGGGAGAGTATGAGTGGGGCTCACTCTTTCCTAGGCCTCAACATATGGTGACTGTTGGACAGTACTAGGTGACCCCAAACAGTCTTGTCCAGCTACTGACATAGTCAGACTGCAGTTCTTAACGCATGGATAAAAAAAATCTTATTTTTGCTGCTCTGCAAAAGACTACTTTTCCCACTTTGCCGAAGCTCCTACTGTTAGTCCAAGGCATGGATGTTTTTATGCTTGAAACCTAGCACTGGCTTTGGGACTGTTTCCAGCAGGTGCATTCAAGCCTTACTCTTTTCTAGTACTGTCTAGTCTGATGAGATGCTTTTACCATCAGTACCAAAAAGATCCTGAATTAGCTTTTCTAAATTTCATTATGGCCCTTCTCTGCTAGCAGCGCAACTGCAGTGGTTGAGAAAAGATAGCAGATGCTGCAGTTGGTGTTGTGGTCTTTGCTCAGAAAGAAAAAAGCAGGTCTTCCCGAAAAGACTCAGAGAACAAATACACCAAGTATATAAACATTTTTTTAAATAAGTAGTTTATAGAAATACAAGTGATTAATGCAGTAAGCCCCTATATGATGCTATTTTTTTCTTAAGCAACAGCAGAAATTCTGTCAGGACAGAAGGCAGAATTATCTATCCCTAAATAACTCACATCCCCAGTTACCTTTTTCCTTGTTCATTCAATGTCAAGTGATTTTTAGCTTCATTGTTCTAGGAAATTGGATCCCTAACATCATCTTAGACATCCAGGCTAATGGCAGTCATTGTGATTCATCTTGGGAGGATTCACTGAATGAGGTATGTTTTCCTTTATTGCATACATCCAGAACATGTTGGAGGGAGGGGACCCCTCGACTGATATTTCAACCTTAGTTGTTCGTGCAGTCGTTGAATGTATGTTTGAAGTATCAAAAGGAAAAAAAAACAACCTACTGGCATAAAGGTTACTCTTGCAAGAGCAATTGCTGCTTTTATCTATGTATAAAACTCAGCAGGATTTTTTATATATATACATAATTATGTATTTTTATCAATATATATTTTTAATAGATCTAAAAGAGCCAGTTTCAGAGCCAGATTATTGATCTCCATTGTGTCTTAAGCCTGAAAATAATGTTAAACTGTAATGTGCTGAGAACTTTGAATGAAAGGTTCTAAGTTGTGTAAAACACTGTTCCAGCAGGAAGAGTCTTGCACTGTAGAGTGTTAAGCACTTGAAATTGTCATACTGGCTATTTACTTCCATCTTCCTCATGACAAGATGATACATAATGGCTTTGATCTTTACTTTTGGATACACATGATCAGCACTATCAAAGGACGCTGCTACAATTCTGCACTTTCTACAAGTGTGCATGTTAAAAGCAACATACTGTCAAGACCTGACATATTGTTACTGACTGTCACAGTTGGATACAAATTTTATTACAGTTAGTTTTAACAAATCCTAGCAAATGTTATGTGGGTTTTGAGGCATTTATTCCCAAAATGCATTCTTCCAGGAAAAGCCTCATTCTGTCTTAGGACAAGGTATTGCTTAGCATCAGTATGGGAAAGGAAGAGGATTAGAACAGCTGTACAAGAACTTGATGGTTTATAGTGCAAAGAATTTTTTTATTTTGTAATAAAACATTTTCATTATTTTAGGTTGCAAGACACCTTGCTTTTCTGAACAAAGAACTTGAGGAAGTGTGCCATCTCCAACATGAGAGCAATCCTGCAAATAGCCAATAAACACATTGACCACCTAAAGAGCTTTGGGGCAGATTTTTATTTATATGAAAACCAAACACCTTCTCCAGAGGATCTTTCTTCTTGGTTCTCTGCTGTATGGGTATCATCAGATAGGAAATTCAAAGACAAAGTTGGGTGTGCCACTGCCTTATAAAGATACAAAAAGACCTGAATTCCTCCCCTGCCAAATAGTACAGAAGTAGCCACCTGCATTAATCTGGTTCTGTTCACGTGAACTAGCAGTGCAGCACTAGGTAAGTGGAAGTATTAGATTTTAAAGTCTCACTAGGGCCTGCTAAAACTAATTCCCATACATAGTTGATGATGACTGTTGCCTTTCCTGGCTACACAGCAGCCATAGTGTAATGATCATATGGTGGGATTGAACAAACTGCAAGGAAGAAACGGACTCTCAAGAACAGGAATTTTAGCAGAACTCTTTCATATGAGTAGATTAAAAATCTTCAAGTTACTTAACTAGCATGGTAATTGTAAAAAGATGTTGAAGTCTTTCCAGATGACAAGAAGATGCCAAAGTCTCTCCAGAGGATAAAACAAGAATGCCCCCACTAAAGCAGACTGATCCATAGCTTAGTTGACCTATGTGCAAGGCACCACACTGCCACATGTTGCTTGTTAAGATCAATGCATGGTGCACACCTAGGGCTGGCAACTGGTGCAAGCAATTGGTGGAAACTACGCTACGCAGCCATGAGGCCCTCAAACCAAAAGAGTTCACCAGATCACCTGCATATCACCTGTGTGTCCAAACCATACTGCACCAAGTGTAATGCTTATCCTTTGTGTCACAGAAGCCACTGTAGGCACACCAAATGCAAATTAACATGTGAAAAAGGGTGACATTCAGTAGAGTTGTTTCAGATTTATGCACACCCCACATCAGCCTCAGGGCAGAAGAAGAAATAACAGAATGTAAATGTATTCTGACTCAGTGCAGGGGAGAGAACTGATTGGAAATGCAGTCCCTAGTGTAGAATTAGACGTATTTTGTTCTTTTTCTTACTAACTTTGAGGATCATCAGAGCAGTTAAGAGTTGAGAAAAGAAGTAAACCATCACAACTTTATATATTAGTCTTGCTTATGTTTACCTGCTTTAGTACAGGGCCACCCCTTCGAATAAGTTAGTTTTGCAGATCTACAGACTTTTAAAAAGTTACTATGAACTGCCACAGGCTTTGGACTCCACAGGAATTCTTAATGACCAATGATTGTAAGGGCAGCACCTGGAAAGCAACTATTCTCTTTCCTCACCAGAATACACACACTTAAACAGGACAGGTTTTTTGGACAGGTTTATTTTTCTTCTCCACAGACACTAAGGGGGAGTTAATGCTGTACTTTTTCATCACCAATACAGATGCAAGATAATTAGGTATCTGTTTGATTTTGTACACAAAGTTTTAAAAGCCAAAGAAAACTGAAATTTGTTCACATTTCTCTGAAACTGTCATTTTCTAAATTAGCATGAAAGCTTGGTTATTCTACTCCTGCACTTAACAGTTCACGTAGAGTAAATTGAAGGCACTGGAATAACAAGCTTTTTCTGCCACAAAACAATTTCCTTGAAAAGCTTGCATAGTATGAACAGGCTTTGTTGTTTTATATTCGAGGACCAGGCCTTCTCCCATTTCAGTTTTAATTATTTTGGTATTGACAGCTTTACCAGCATTGCTAAAATTAGTACTTAGTCTTATAGTAGCTTCAGATGGAAGGTTAGGAACTATAGCTTTCAAGTCTACCGTTGACTCCTGCCCAAAATTGAGGACCATCATAAAGACTCTGTCTAACCCATCCAGTTCCCTCACATACACGAAAACATTGCTGTCATTCCAGATGTAGCACATCCACCCCCGCTGAATGGGGAGCTCATTGGTGCGAAGTGAAGTTAGCTCTCTGTACAGATTCAAGGTTGAGTTGGCCCAGGTCATCTGGATCTGCAACAGTCAGCATCAACAGGGTCATTTCTTTGCACTGAATTTAGGAGATACTACTTAACCTCTCTCACACCCACAGCCTGCTGAGAACACACCTATTGGAATAACATTTTAACAATCACCTCTCTTCAAATTTGTCTGCTGATTCCACAGAAAAACTGCTTTTTCTCAGCACTTCCTTGGCATTTGTGGAGTGGCAGAGACAGAGGTTATTAGGCATGACAGAATCTGCCCAGCACTAATGCTTTTCTTTCTCTAGTACTGCTCATTCAGGAGAAAGCCACAGCCATTCAAAGCTTGACAGCGAACTTTGAGTCTAACCTACTGAAATCACAGGGTTTGTTTTGTGTTTTATATTTTTCCTGTCTTAGATTTATTTTTTTCTGTCTTGAATTGTGGTCAGCAGTGTAGCCCAGCAAAATCTGTTTGATTCACTGCTCTACTTATGTTTGAGATGCTCTATGTTAAGTTCTTGTTACAAAGCCAGTGCTTTCTGTAGTAACAGAAATGAAAACTGCCCAGATTTCAATTTGATATTAAAATGATTAAGAGGATGTTAAACAGCCAAAAAGAGCCAAATTGCTATATCTATATCATAATTGCAGTTGCTCTGCTTAAATAAATATAGATGAAGCAGGCTCCTGGCTGGTGCAAGGATTTCCTTTTCTAATAATATTTGTGATGATTCAGTGCTTTTTCTTCCCTTGATTTTTTTTGTAACTGCCAGTTCTCACTACGTAGAAAAAGTCAGAGCAAGATGAGTACATTGAAGTATTTTTAGACCATTAGTTTGTCACACATAGATACCTACCTCAACATTTACACTTTGGTAGTCAGAGTTAACAGGTAACCAGCTACTGTTGCCTTCAGTAAAACCAGCATTAACTTTGCCATCCCACTGCATGGGGGATTTCTCTGGAAAGGTGACCTAGAAAATAAAGTGGTGATTACTATATTAAAAAGTTACCCCTTGCAGAGCATGTCTCACATCTTCCAAATGATCATCACTTCTGTATCGCTTCCTTTGGTTTAAGGTAAAATTTAATAAGGAGGATGTAATTCTGCTCCAGATCTAAAGAGAATGTAAGAATCAAGGAAGTTCCTGTAATGGAAGAGAACGGATGGTCTCATGGGTACAGCATGACTGGGTAAAATGAAGAATTCCCAAATGACTCTAGAGTCATATCTCCTCGGCAACAGATAGTTGAATAAAAGTTTACTCGTGACAGCTCGGATACTCTGATAAATATCTAAACATGCAGTGAGTGAATATATAAGGTAATGAGTCCTAAGAAAAGATGTTGTTAACAGTAAACAGTAGTAAATGCTATCTAGTATCTGTTCTTTTCTAACCATCACACTTTTGCCTTGGAACCAAGCCTAGATTAGCAAGGAGTACAATTTGGACAGTATTGTTTGCATTAAAAAGATAAAATTATTTCCAAGTGCAAAAACTTTATTGAAAACAAGCTTTTAGCTGATTAAAAAGTACTGATGTAAAAAGTCTGAAGTTTTCCTTTTGAAGAACTCAGAAAAATTCTGAAAAAGCTT
The DNA here is from genome assembly GCA_033556795.1 of Tapera naevia. Lineage (NCBI taxonomy): Eukaryota > Metazoa > Chordata > Aves > Cuculiformes > Neomorphidae > Tapera > Tapera naevia. The sequence continues at coordinate 16,672,105 of JAUMJJ010000246.1, forward strand.
CCTCCTTGTTATTGAAGAGCTGCCAAAAGATCTGACACTTATATTTAATGATATAAGAGGGCATAAAATATTTTGTACATACTTTGAATGTTTGTTTTCCGTGAAAACTGTCTTTCGTATAAAGGGTAATTTTCCATACAATCTGTCAGAACAGCAGGTCAACAAAAGAAATTGTCATTTTGCTTTGTGACATTATAAATAACGGGTTTCTCCTTTTAGCATGTTCTGAAAAGCAGGGGAAAAAAAAATCCTAAGTTTTCAACACTGATAACACTCCCTTTCATCGTTACCTTTTTCAGCTTCTCTTGGAGTGTTTCAAATGCTGTGGCTAAAAACTATACCCTGAGCAAATACTCTCCATCTTTCTAAGGCACCTTTTAATCAGGGAATCTTCCTCTCCAGACTGAGTGAAGAACAGCTTCGCGTTGTTACAAAGCCACGAGCCACAGGGTAGCCACTAAAAGACAGTAAACCTTGAGGAGCCAAGGGTGAGCCACTTTTCTGAAGACTTATCATTCTGTCAGCAGTAATCAGCAGCAGTAGGAAAAGGCAGGAGGTATTTTGACCTAGGTCTTTCTCAGAGGAAATAAGATTTCTTTTTAAATCAGAGAATAGCTTCCTCACATCTGAATTAGACAAACCTGTCCATGATCCTATGCTTTTTCAAGTACCTCTTTCCCTTTGACACAAAGCTAGCCATTCGTAACATCATCAGAGACTGTCTCATTCCTTATAATACCATTTCCACAGTGAAACCACAATCTGCTCTAGGACCATCTTCTCATGGTGCTCAAATATGGTCATATGAGGCAGAACTGAGCTGTTCCTTTTTGGGCATGACCTTTTCCAGTCATAGAATCATAGAATACTTTAGGTTGGAAGGGAACTTTACAGGTCATCTAGTCCAAACCCCTGCAGGAGCCGGGACATCTTTACTTAAATCAGGTTGCTCAGAGCCCCATTTGTGAACCTTTCCATGGATGGGGCCTCCCCTACCTCACTGGGCAACCTGTTCCAGTGTTCCACTACCCTCTATTTTGTAAAAAATTTCTTCTTATATCCAGTCTAAATCTACCTTCCTTTAGTTTAAAACCATTACTCCTTGTCCTGTCACAACAGGCCCTGCTGAAAAGCCTGTCCCATCTTTCCTATAGGTCCTCTTTAAGTACCAGAAGGCTGCTCTAAGCTCTCCCAGAACCTCCTCTTCTCCAGGCTGAACAATCTCTGTCAGCCTGTCCTCATAGAGGAGGTGGTCCAGACCTCACCATTTTCACGACCCTCTTTTCTGGACCCACTTCACCAGTTTCATGTCCTTCTTGTGCTGAGGGCTCCAGCACTGGACGCAGTACAGCCCATACATCTTGGACAACAAGACACAGCAGAAGTCAGGTATAATCACAGAAGAGACGAGGAGTTATAGGGGCTGAACATGAAAACTTTTTAAGTTATGCAGGTCAGCACAGTGTGAAAGGCACAGGCACTTTGTTTTAATCCCTTGGCCTTAAATAAACTTGCTTCTGATAATTTCTACAAACAAAAACATCCTGTCACATGTCACTTCTAACTATGATCAAGTGAGCTAAGGTACCTGGTTCCCAGGCTCAGGTAGATAAAAATTATAAAAAGGGATCTAAAAGACAAATCAAAAACTTCTGAGTGAGAAGCGAAAGCTTGGCACCAGGCAATGCTAAGCAAGGCTTTCTCTGTACACCCACCCCTTTCTGGAAAGGGCACTTTATAGAGGGCTGTGCCTTAGATGTGTGCCTTTGCACAGCCAAAGCAAAGCAGTCAGCAGGAGATGGCAACTGTAGCTCTACTCTCTCCTGAACTTGGATTGACTTTAATTAGCAACCAGGAAATAACGGACTTTGCTATAACAATTATAGTTCTGTGGGAGGAAGGAGATAGCAACTCAGTTCCTCTTGCTTCGGATGACTGCAAGACACCTCTCCTAACAGGCTTGGTGTTGGCACTTGCTGCCCCTTGTGCTGCAGTGAAGCAAAGCAACACCGCTGTGAAGCATGCGAGACTGATCTGGCAGAGGACACGACTCAGAGACCATGGCTGCAGCCTGGCAGTTCAGACATGCATCATGCCCTTGGTTCTGGGCTCTGTCCTGGCCATTTGAGTGTGCTACCCAAAGTTTTGCCAAAGGGAATGTTGAAAACTATCTAAATTCAGTCAGAAAGCCTGAATTGTTCTCAATATTTTTGAAAGTTGTGTTACTCGGAACTAATCAACAACAGGATCAGAGTTTATATGCTCTTCACTTACATTTTCTGACACAATGTTCTTCATGCCTATTTCTTCACCGTAGTAAGTGACAGGAGTACCAGGGAGGGTTAAAAGCAGCATGTTTATAACATTGACGTACTCCTTCCCAATCCGAGATGAAATCCGAGCAGCATTAGGGCTTCCAACCTGAAGAAAACATCATTCTGTTAAACATACAGTATAAAATTCCATACATATGTGACATTGCGTAACTAATTTAACAAAGTAGTAGGAGATCTTGTTTGTTTACTTTCTCCTCCGGTCCTATCAGGGCAATCGTCTGTATCTCAGTGCTGGTACAAACTTCTGTCCCAAATAATTTGGCATACTGAAGCTTTTCCAGCAGCCCATGAGGTAGAAGTGAGGAGAGATCACAAACAACAACTCCCACGTTTACATTTTTCTCATATTTCTGCCGTTTTCTCTGCTGTGTTAAGGTGATGCTTGTTTTGAAAAGATCTCTTGCACATCCTAAACATACTTCCTAGCAAAGTCCAGCAAGGTTATAAGTTAACTGCCTGCTATGTTCTTCCCTGGCACTGGAAGGTTTCAAGAATTCATTGTATTTTGTCAGTTTAGGGCCAAGGATAATTGTACCTGTCTCATCCTCATAGGTAGTTTAAGCCAGTGCCCCATACTACCTTGGAGAGACCAAGACAGACACATGATTGTAAATTTCCTGCTTTCACCCTTGCATGGGGGTGTAACTCTTATCAAAGGGCAGGACAGCCAGCTGATTGGCCAATGCCAACAGCTGTGACCACAGCACCTCAGAGTTTCACCTGGATATCCACCATAGCCCAGCCATGAGCTCAGGCTGCTGCTGATCCCACTGCAATCAATGTGTGCGTGGAGGTGTCACCATAAGAGGACCTACCACCTTTAGGTTTCTATCACCTATAGGAACAATCCCTTGCTGTAAGAGTTGGTCTAAAACTCTTACCGCCCAGTTTGGCCATTTTCCTGCAGGCATGTTTTTCATCCACAAATTGACAGCTTCAAAAATACTGTTGCCCGATAGATTTTTCATGTTAATTAAGTTGAAATTGAAGGGAAAATCTGCTTCCTTGATAAAACTTGTTCCATAATACATCATTGTTGCTTCAATGTCTTCTGTTTCATCACCATCAGAGCCCATAAATCTACAAAAAAGTACAAAAGTACCATTTTTGGCTCGCTCTTGGTTTGCACAGAGTGGAAGGAAGCTAGGAATGGTGTTGGACATAAATATGAATAATACAGCATTAAGAACTATGTTCACTTCCCTCCTCCCCATCAGAAAACACTGATACAGAGAAACAATATTTTGTAAAGCAGACAAAGAGACAAGGGAAAATATTTTTTAGAAATTTCTGAAGAAAAATTAACAAGAGCCAACAAAAGGCTGTAAGTGTAACTGACTGAAGTCTTATCTTTCTGAATCACACACTCCATTCCAGCAATATCCATGCTTTCCTTTACAGAAAGGGACCAGATAGTCCCCTAAGTTGAGCATGAGCCAGCAATGTGCCCTTGCAGCCAAGAGGGCTGATGGCATCCTGGGCTGCATTAGCAGAAGTGTTGCCAGCAGGTAGAGAGAGACATGAGCCTTCCCCTCTACTCAGCCACACCTGGAATGCTGTGTCCAGTTCTGGGCTGCCCAGTACAACAGAAGCATGGACATACTGGAGAGAGTCCAGCAAAGGGCTATTAAGACTATTAAGGAATTGGAGCGTCTCTCCTATATGGGAAGGTTGAGAGAGGTGGGACTGTTCATCTTGGAGAAGAAAAGGTTCAGGGGGATCTCATCAATGTAAATAAATTCTGAAGGGAAGGCGCCAAGAGGACAGAGCCAGGTTCTTTTAACTGGTGCCAAATGACAGGACCAGAGACAATGGGCACAAACTGAAAACATAAGAGGTGTTATAGCCCTGATGAGCAGGGGATTCAAACCAGATCATCTCCAGAGGTCCATTCCAAACTCAATCATTCTGCAATGTTAACAATCTCTGGCTATGTGTCTGACATGAACTTTTCTATTAATACTACACATTAAATCAGCCACAAGCGTGATTAATTACAGTCTCTCTGTGGTCTCAACAGTCACCCATTCTGTTTACTTTTGTACAGTCCATAGATACAGCAGAACTACCAGAGCAATTTGTTTTCCTTGCACATTGGGGAAGAGATAGTGTAGCCTTATGCACCACTATTTGCATTTGAAGAAGAAAACTCCAAATGGCATATTATGTTATTAAAAAAAAAAATATTTCTAGCAGGTGGGTGACAAAAATTAGACAAAATTTCACAAGCTGTAACAGTGATTACCTGTATCTGCCAGGTTCACTGCTGAACTGATTCATGGTTTGACGGAAGCTACGGATGATATCATGCATACCAACTTGTGCAGTTGTGTAGTCATGGTAGAGCTGGGAATAGGCCGTGATACTCTCCTTAAAGACAAATGCAGTATTTCCCATTAGCTCACTAATCTTTTAGATTTCAGAACTCTCCAGATTCTTCCTGTGCTTTCCTGAGACAATGCACCAGTCCAGATAAATTTTAACTGAAATGACTTTGGCATAGCAACACTAACAGTGCAGAGCTGAACTGCACTTGGGTGGGGAACTCTAAAGATATGGTAGCAGAGGGCTGGTTATTTTGGATCCCATCCTTGAAGAGGGAGAGTCCACCTGCAGCACCAATCAACCAGACCCATCTGAAGCCACAAGCACAGCAGGTGTTGTGGCCACACACCACGCTGGAAAGATGGACAACATTGTTGTGGTAACTTATGAAGGCAATGATACTTGTGGAGCTGATCAGTTTTATGTGATCCCCAACTCAGCCAGGGTTACAGTGTCTTAGTGCTGGTACTGTTTGGGGAGGTCACTGTGCCCACTGCCTTTGCGAAAAGCAAAGAGCATAAATAACAGGGCACGTGTTTCTCAGTCTCTTTGGCCACCTGTCACTGTGACATCCTGCCAATATAAGAGGGTTTTGGTTTACTCTGATTACTGCTAGTAATCAGATGTGTGCTAGTGACTGCTACAGGATCCCACAGGGGGGAAGAGCTCTGCGTTCACTTCCTGTACTGGGCTCCCCAAAGACAACCAATGAACTACTAAAATCCCAAGACCGGTCTTTTTAGAATATGAATTGAAAAGCAAATTATTTTGAACAGAAAATTCAAAGCAACTGTGTCACTACAGAAATATGAAGGGTATATGGACAATTCTACTCCCACCCACAGCACTCCTGCCTGCAGGGATCTCAGTCACCCACACCCTCAGCCCAAGGGCTTCTTTCTTGTATGTGTTCCTCCTGCAGACAGCTCAGGAGCCACCTGTCTTCCAAGGGACACAGCTGACTGAGTCTTCCTGAAGCCATAATTAAGACCCAAAAGAGTAAAAATGTACAGTCGTTTGCCCCAGAGGGAAATACAGAGAAAAAAGCAAAGACAGAACATACTGGATTCTGGGACTTGTTCACTTGGGGCTCATCTCGGAGGTGTGTTGCTTCCAAAAGAAATTTAACAGCGCTGAAACTGAATCCGTCGATTCCTTTGCCAAGCCAAAATTTTATAATATCCTAGACAAAGTTACAAATTGAGAATTCCAAGTGAGCCCATCCCATTCAAAACAGTACATGCTTAAAAAGAAAACTAAATATATTACTAGGTATTACTATGTAACAATTTCTTTTAAAAAATTGTACTCCAAATTTTACCAGAAGTTGATGTAAGGTCAAACAAAAATTTATATAAAACAAGTATTATTTCATCCAGTACAGAAGAGGACTGGTCTGTAACTTCTGTAATTCATGAGACCAAAGCCAGGGCATGCTTCGCTAAAAGCCATTTCTCATCTCATCCATTAAAACAATTGGGGCCATACTAAGTGCTGTTGTTGGTGAATTCCCGTCATGGCTGCACACAATTAGAACACATTGATTCAAAAATGAAAGAATATGTTGTTCCTCACAGTCCTTGTGCCACCAATTTTCTTTATATACAATAAAGCTCTTAAAACATTTGTTATCTTTTATTTGACTGATGTGAAATTTCTTATTTTCAGGCTTACCTGTCAATTTTGCAGCAACTTGGAAAATTATTATCCAAGTTCACTGCTATTTGTAATTTCACTATTGAATTCAGAGGTTAGCCACAATTAGAAAAATTATATCCTATGATACTTCCTTAGCTATTATATTATTACAGTTTTAATCACTCTAGGTTTAGCAAACAATTATAAAATTCAGTCCCTCTTGAGTGGCTTCCGCAAACATTCTTTTAGACCAGGTACTTTTCTTTATCTGAGGACAAAAACTTTTATTTTTCAAAAGACAGCTATTGTATTGGCTTTTTGAAAGTGTACAAAGTACACTGGCTTCAATAGGCTGGAGTAGAACTAGTTCACACTCAAGATTTATAGATTTTTTTGTTTGGCAAACAAGACTCCTCTTACTGCATTGTGCTTTCTTGTAGAGCCATTCTAAAAGCATCTCTTGATATGGTGTCTGTCCAATACTGAATTCACTAGAAATTAATTCATACTTATGCATTCGCTCATCACAAAAGCAACACAAGGTATTAGCAGTGCAAATACCAAGCACTGATGTAGTGCTCACTGAGACTGATCCACTTGTATTTATGTAAGCTACTACACACTGGCTGCTCAGTTTCATTGCTTCCACAACATCCTTTAGCTAAACCAAAGACTTGAGCTTCGATGGAAGAGTCCATTCACTTTTGGCTCAGTTCCACAGCCCTAAACTTCTGAAATGAGATTTTGAAATAAAATACTATGCAAAGATTAACATGCTCCATGTTCATATAACACCACTCTTTGGGAAATGCTCTGGGCCAAACTTACTGGTTTTCATTTAATTTCTTTGCATAGGAAATGCAGCATCTATTTGCTACTGGAGCTTCACTGATATATCAGGTACCATTCAAAAGTAAAAACATAATCAGTCAAGACCATTGAAAAGTACGTGCAATGCCAGGAAAAAAAGATGTGAATGGAAACACGTGGCACTAAGGGAAATACCAAGATGAAGAGAGGTTATTAGTAGAGTTCTTCAAGGGTCAGTCTCAAGAGCAGTCTCATTTCATGCTTTAGTTAACAAGTATGACCAAAAATCTTCTGTTCCTTCATGCACGTATCATACCCATGGTGATGGGAGAGACCCCACAGGGACAGTGAGACCACAGTCGAACTGGGCAGCTGTGAAGAAATGCACCAAAGTTCAACAGTACAAAGTAGCAAACACTTAAGGACTAAATCAAAACACCTGAGGTAGCTGTACTACCTGATGGGGTATAACCTAAAAGGAGGAAAAAAAAAAAAAAAAAAAAAAGAAAAAAGTAGCAATTGTCAGACTCCCCAGGTTCGGGCTTCCCCATATTTTAATGAATTCTACATTGTCTACATGATGCAGACAGCATGAGGTTTCATCAGAGCACCACCTTGCCTTGGTGAAGAACTCGCACTGTGACTGTCTCTCTCCCCTGTAAAGTCAGAGATGCAGACAGATTGAAACTCACTATCTCACCCTTATCCATAACCCAAGCATTCCTTGCAATTCAAGTCAGCATTGTCTCCCTTACTTGAAAATGCAAGCCTCTCTCTGCTAAAAGAACTGTCATCCCCATTTAAGTCGCTAATTAACAGCTCCTTGTATCAACAGAGATAAAGACTTCCCTACACGTGAGTGATTCAGCTCTGTTTCAGCACAGGCTTCAGTGCAAGAGCTGTTTTACCTTCCAAGTAAATCCTTTCATTAATTGTTGTCCTTGATACAACATCCAAATGTGCTAAGTGACTTCATCCTTGGCTCTTGACAGAGGGTAATGCTGAAAGCAGCTAACTGCTTCCACACAGCAGTCCTGTTGGGTTATTTGACTACTAGCACTAACTTCAAAGCAAATAACAGCAATCTTGGGACAAAAGAGGGAGATGTGCCTATGCCTGTGTACACGATTCTGTTAAATTTGTTAACTTCTGGCCACCTACATTTGATAAAATCTCAGGCAAGAAGTGCTGCAAGGAATATGCAGCGGCTAAACAAAACAAAGGAATGGAGAGTCTCTCACTTCAGAGAAGGCTGAAAACCCCACCCCATTTCATCTAGCTTAAGGAGCTGAAGGGGGAGCTGAAAAACAAATAAGCATAAACAAGGGTGGGAAAAGCTATTTCAGCTGAAGGGCGGTTTGGTTTCAAGTGAGCTAAGTATGAGCAGCTGGCAAATAAGATGAAGCTGACAAGTAGAGGGCTCCTGAAGCACCGAAGCAAAGAAATGTTAAGATAGCCTTTAGTGGGAAAAGAAAGGGAAAGGGAGCTCCTTTTCAAGTGCAATAGCCTGGTCCAAAAACCCATCAAGATCTTGCCAGGAGTTTGTGCGAACAAAAGGACTTAAGCCAACAAAATACCCAATATTCATACCTTCCTAAAATTTATAAAATAATATATCTATAAATAATCTATCATAAAATGCAACACCAGCCACTGCCACTACTTCCACTCAGGAACAACCATATTTGGATTTTTTTTGGTTGCTTTTTTGCTTTTAAATTAAAAAAGAAGCAGAGTAGCTCCAATACTGGAGGCATTACAAGATAAGGCTTGTGTTTTGTTTATAAACTTCATGTTTGTCATGACAGCTTTTTAATTCAATTGTTTACATACGCTGCAATCCTTGAATTACTTCCAAGTAGACTATAAATTGTGTAGCACAAATAATCAGAGAAATTAAGTGTAAAAATAGGTGCTTTGCTGTTGGCTCAGTAGCAGTGGGTCACATACTTACACGGATTTCTTGTTGGACAGCAAGGTTGCGAAAATTTAAGTCTGGTTGTTCTTTTCCAAACTGATGAAAATAACATTGCTTTCTCACATCGTCAAACTGCCAGCTGGAATTCCCAAAGACACTCACCTGCTCACATACAGGAGGGGGGAAATAATCAACTCTTAATTTAACGAACATTTATTCCTATGCATACTTCAAGACATGGTGCATTACAAGCATATAATAAAGCACAAAATGCCTAAGCAATTGATGAAATTTTGAGCAGATTTTAGTATTTATGTTTTACATTTTCTTCTCCTGTTAGTTGCTCTCACTTTAGTCACATTTCATCACATATATTTCTTTTTCAATGTTCTGTTTCATTCTTTATTTTGTGTTAAGCAGACTTTCAGAATAGAGGGAAAAATGTGGGTGGGAACATTTCTTTTGGAATTGTTTTTCCTAAAACTAATTAAAAATAGTTTTAGTTGACTTAAAGATTTCTGCAATCTGGTATTACCACTTTGAAGGGCCAACAACATTCAGCATGTTAAAAAGTTAACTTTATTATTTCTGTAATAAAAGATTACAAAAAACTAAAATGGCTCTTAAGACTAAGATAAATTATACTAATTGGTACCAAATATTAATTCCACCTAGAGTTTTCAGAATATACAAGTTCCTGTTTACGCACCCATTAGTTCAAATTTCAAATAAATATATTTGAAATAGGCAACTCACTTTCTGGCCTGATCACCTTGTAGAGAAAGGAGAAGAGCCAAGAACACAGTTTGTTTTCCTCCTCACCAACCATGATTTAGAGGAGCTGAGATGAAGTTAGAAAGCAGAGTTCCCAGACACCAAAGGGAGTGAATGTGAACAGCTATCACACAGGTTGTTCACAACTATCCTTTTCTTGTTTGTTTAATGAGTGAAGATGTAATGTAGAGGGAAATAAATGTAATTTTTAAAATTTGGTTTGAAGTAGCTACACCTCCACCTGGTTTAAATCTTAATCTGCACTAACTCATCTAGTAACATGTGTTTTTACCTCTCACGAGTAATTTATAACCCAGTACGCATTGGGAATATTATATTACGGCTGCTTTTGCTATGGAGCAACCTGCATCCACCATGAGTTTTGCATGCATCCTTTCTCATGTTTACCCAGTTGTTTGGAGGAGTGACTGAACCAGCAGCCTGTGCACAGTCCTGCCAGATGTAGTAGTCCGTGTACTTCCCAGTCCGATTGCGACTCAGCTGAAACCATCGATGTTTGTCACTTGTGTGGTTTGGTATTAAATCCATTATCACCTTTAAACCTTACAAAACCAAACCAAAACAAAAAATGAAACCTTCTAAGACAAAGCTCACGTTTTTTTTCCTAATGAAGTATCAGAAGTGTTTGGGGCTTCTTCCTTCCCTCTGACAAAAGAGAAAGGTTCCTGTCTGCAGGGTTTAGGCTCAAGAAACTGATGAACACATTACATTTTGTGCCAGCATAGCCCTGTTGGCTGGTGATATGGGAATGCACTAGCACAAACAAAAAGCCCCAGATTACTGATGCAGTAATTCTAATGAGAGTCTGCAAGTAGCCATAACTCATCTCGCTGGTACTGTTTCCCCCTGCCCACTGCTGGGGATAGAAAGAAGGGGGAAGAAAAATAGAACAGATTTCTGCTGTTATGAACCACTTCCACTAGCTCTGTCTCCCATCTCCCAGGTGGGAAAGGCACTTCACCAGTATAGCATCAGTAACACACATTCTTCCTCACCTTTCTTATATGCTAGATATTTTTTTAAATTCCAAACATTTTTTGACTGGCAAACCATTTTCCATTCACCCAAAAAGCTGTAAGGGAAAATACCCAAGCAAACATTTGGTCTAACCAAGGACGTAATCACAGGAAGGAAGCATATGTTCGCTTCTCAACCCCATAATTGTTATCCTGCTTTCTCCAGAAAGCAGCCGTAAGTCAAAATTAAGCCAGAAACAACTGCACCTCAGCCTTGATCCACAAGACTGCTCTTGCCCATATCCATATGCACCAGGGAGCATAGAGAGTATGTCAGCCCACCACCCATGAACATCCTTGGAGGGGATCACACCTTGCAGAGGATGAGTCTGACTTTGCTGTTGTAGCTCCCCACACCTTTAGTACTGCTCCCAGAACAACCCCAGCACCCAAGGCCTGGAAACTGCAATCACAGAGCCTGCATTGCTGTGGAGCTGACATGTATCCTCAACTGGCACTTCCATCTGCTTCTGCTCAATGCCACGATGGGGGCATTGCCAGATGTAGAAATTGAAATTCTCAGGCCACAACCTAGCACTATAAGGTACACCTGTGCAATGAGTGTCTTTTTTAATAAGAATCAGTTTGCTCAGAGATGTTGCAGCCTACCTCTGTCATGTATGGCTGCAAGAAGATTCTCAAAATCCCTCATTGACCCAAACATGGGATCAATATCATAGAAGTCTTCAGCTCCGTATCCAAGGTCTTTTAAGGGAGACTTATAGAAAGAGGTGATCCAGATCGTTTTTATATTCAAATACGTTATGTGGTCCAGTTTTTCTTGGATACCTGTTTAAAATAAAAGAGCATCATCTATTTAGAAAAGACAAAATATTTTTGTTGAAATACGTTTGCCGTGGGCTCTCAAAGATGAGGTTCCTGTGGTACATAACCACAGCCTGTTTTCACCAATTTGAGGTAGCAATCCTGACATGTCTTCAGGGTTAGTATGAGATCACAGAACAGAAACCATTCTAAGCCATTTCTATAATGAAGACAAAGGAAGAATTGAGAAAACCCCAAACACCAGATCGAAGCAAATTTCTACTTTATATTTCAAAAATATTTATGATTCCATTTGATAAATTTAACACTCACTTCTGAAAATGAACTCCTTTATTTTCTTAAAATGCAGTGCAGCACTGCTTTCCTATTTCAAGGAACACCAATTAATCCTCAGACCACCCAAAGGGAAGCACAATTTTGGTGCAAAGATCCCAAGTTTTCCCTGCCATTAGGAAAAAAGTCTCTTAGGGTTATTTTTTTGTTTTGTTTTGTTTTCATTAGAACCCCTTACTCCAGTCTCCACTAGTTCTTTTTCCTTTTTTTTCTGGTGGCTTTGGTTTAGTATTGTTGGGGTTTTTTTAAAACCCAGATCTCTCCTATCTTCTTGATGTGTACCCATAGGCAACTACAGAAAGTTTCTTCTCTTGCTGGTAGAGTATGTTATAGCGATGCTTCTTATTCAGAAGCTTCTTGTCCTTCATGGTGTTGAGCCTTCCTCTCTGAAACGTCAGTCTCAGCTGAGCTAGCGATAAGTGGCATTGCCTCTTAGCATCAAGTACCTCTTCTCAGTGCATTCATAAGAGGTCAAAAATACCCAGACCATGAACAAAACAAAGTAACAGCTTTCTCTCCTCTTTCTCAGTTTTATTTCTCTCATTTTTGCTTATGGAGAGGCCATCAACCTAACATGACAAACTGTCCAGCATCACCCATCCTCCCGACTGAGCACAGTTTTGGGGTTAGTTTACTCTACTGGCAGTTCTGCTGCGCTCTCTCAGCCCCACCTTTGAACACCCACTCTAACTCCAGGCTTAGAATTAGCAACACAAGCAAGCAACTTCTAGATCTATTAATGACAATGTGAGTTGTCATTAATGATTAGCCATATAACTTTTCTTCCCTTCTCCATGAGGGTGGCTTTCTCTACTGGACTGTATGATGATATTTTTATTCTTATTTAATACATACACACGTGTACATACACACAGGCAACTGCTACACAGCTTTGCACATACCAAGAATAGAAATCCACACACCTTTCAGATCTCCATTCCCATCCATGTTGCTATCCTTGAAGGAACGAGGATAGATCTGATAGATAGGACTCGCCTGCCACCAGTCAAGGCACTTTGGGGAGAGAGCAATAATTGTGATCGTAGCACACACAAGCACAACGGCAGCGGCGATTATGAGCCAGAAAAGAATCTCCCTGGTGACTCTGTACCGCGCTTGGCTTGAAAACTTCAGTAAGACTTCTTTTGGCATTCCAGCATAGGGCTTCAGCACTGGCTCCTCCATAGCTGCTGGGTCCACATCAACAACGCATGTTTTTGGCATTTCTTCTTGGTTACTGCTATTGGTCTCCTTGTCATCAAAAGCCTCATTTTGAACAAATCCGTTGTTCTCCACACCTCCTTTCTCGCTCAGCTCCATAGGTAAGCTCTTAGCTTCCTCCTCGACCATTTTACTTCTCCTGGAGACCGGTCACAGCAAGGAAGCTCGCCTACACACCTTTGTTCAGTGCAATGAGAAGCAGAGTGATTAGCATCTGGGTTTATAATCAATCCTGACCAACTGGTCGAAGTTCAAAAAGAAACAAAAAGGGCAAAGTGCTCCCTAATAGGCATCTTCAGCAAGATAACAAAACGCTACAAGAAAGCAGTCTTCCCAGGAAGGCAAGCCAATCCCTGCTACCAGCCGAGCAGAGTTACAGTCACTGTTGCTCTCTTCAGTACAATAAACTTCTTTTTGACAGCAGGGAAAGATTTAGGGCTTTTTACCAGTAAAATACGTAGTAAATGTGCACGTTTCCAGACTGGTCACGGTCACTTCTGCCTATTTGAGCATTAGTGAGTTATTTGAACATAGACAGCAAGAATGAGGTGTTAACAACTTGTGGCCCAAAAGCAACAAGACAAACTAAGAAGAAAAGATACAAAGGCAGCTGTGCTTCCTTTCTCACAGCTCAGGAAAACAAACCCCCCCAAACTAACCCAGCCCAGCCAATTGGTAAGCAGTTAAAACGATAAGGCACATACCGATCCTGCAATTCACAGCATGTGGCAGGTTGCTACACCCAGGGCTGTCCCCAGGTCAGGACAAGATAGCTCTGCATAGGCACAAACAACACTCAAGAGAGAAAACCCCGCTGGCCACTATTAACAACCTTTTTCTTTTTCTTTTTCTTTTTCTTTTTCTTTTTTTTTTTTTTTTAAAAAAAAAAGAAACAGGTTTTAAGGAAAGCAACCTTTTCCCTTCTCCCTCTTTCCCCACTTTCTACTACTCTAGCCAGGAAAAAACATTGCCCAAAGTCTACCCAAGCATGCACATCTTTACAGATCCGTGTGCCCTAAGCCACAGGAGCCCTGAAGCAAGCCAGTGAGCCCACAAACACGGGGACAGCCTCTCCAGCCAATGTCCTCCGTCCAGGCATATTGAAGCAAACACAAAACAACATACATTTTCCAAAGAGCTGCCTTATCTCATGTAAAAGCAAACACCTGCCCACAACCAGAGTCAGGGTCCCAGGGAAACTCCCATGTGCAACTACAGTGGAGGAAAGGTTGGTTTTGGCCTCAAAAATTATTTGCCTCAAACCATGGAAGTAGTTTATAAACTAATGACTGGAAAAAATCCAGTATGCAATATTCAAATGATTCAACAAGCTAAGAAGACATCTCTTTCTCTGACGTTTTAATCCTTTCATTCTCCTTCCTCACCACAGCGTTTGGCAGCACCCTCAGCCTGTGCAGAGTGAGGCAATTGCCGGAGTACTTGTAGTTTTAGTGCCTGTAATTCAGCATTGCAGAGAAATTCAGAAGTGGGAAATTGTGTGAAGCAGTCTCCTGTCTAACAACTCTGCAGTCTTAATTTCATCATATCACGGAGTTGTAAAAGTACACTCAGGGCATGAGCTTGCATTCGGTATCTGGTTTGAACGAGTTGGTCTTCATTTGCTGTGTGCATTAATCTTTTCTATAATGCAAACTGCCTCCCCACCCCATATTTCAATTGTATTATTTCAATGATTTCATTTCAGATTAAAACAGGAAATATGTAAACACTGAAAATTTTAGATTGCATCATGTACACCTCATGATCATAGTAGTCCCCACCTTGCTTTTTCCCCAAAGTCCAAAGTTTAAACATGCCCATGGATTCCTGCACTACTCAAAAGCTTGTTCAAGCACCCAATTGCAGCAGAAAGCAAAGCAAGTCAGAGTCAAGAGCAAAGGACAACTGAAATGCAGCCGCCTACCATGTGTAGGTCAGCTGGGCCAACAGGGGTTGAGATGGTTGGGTGCACAGAGAGGGCTCAGTGTCAAGGCTGGGAAAGTCCAGGAACAGACTTTCAGCATCTGGAGTTGTGGGTTTCTGGGGTTTGTTTGTTGGGATTTTTTTTGGTTGCTTGTTTTGCACTTTTTGGGTTTTGTGTTTTGTTTTGTTGTTGTTGTTTTGTTTTCCTAGACCATAAGCATGTTTATAAGATATGGGGCTGCCACAATACAGAATCAGAGTCGAGAATACAGATCTGTGTATATTTATATAACCTGTGCCATTGTTTTCATGTTTATTTATACACACCCCTAAGCAATGTCTCTGACCCTCCAAAAACCTCATCACTCATCACAAGAACAAACCCAAGACTCTCAGACCATAGACACTGTGCAAACCCAACCCCTGTAAGGTAAAGCTTGGCCCCTGCAGCGATATTGAGAGAGAGAAGTAGCACGTAGGAAAGAAAAAAAAAGGAGTTGAAGGACATTCACTGAATAGAGTCAAGCAGGAGTAACGCTGACAAGCAGACTATACACTAGTTATCCAAGCAGCAGGGTTGTTTTGTTTGCCTATTTGCTTTTTGTTTATTTTTAAACTGCACTCCCAGCCATAGCATTGTATCCGAAAGGGCCAACCAGCACCCTGCTCATTCCAAGTCTTTCCTATGAGGATAACAGGAATCAGGAATAACTTCCCCACATTCGTAGAAAATACGAAGGATGTATTCATTTGGAAGACAACTTCATGGCAAGACAGCAAAGCATGAGCAGTGACATCTAATCAGATTTTAGTGCTTCTTTTTCCTTTCTCCATTTCTCTCTAACATCACGTCTGACACATGAGCCTGCAGGGCCAAGGCCAGCCGTGCTGTAAGTTTGCTTGGTACCACATCATGATTGTGTCATGCAGAACTTGACACAAGTCATGGTCAGCACCTCTTTTGAAGAACGAGTTTGAGGATCCTTGTGTTTACCACTTCGCAGCATGAGCATACAACAAGAGAAGGCAGGTGTCAGAGCATTTACATACTCCAGATGCAGAACAGCACTTCTGCAAGCCCCATCTTTGGCACATCAGTAGGACACAGACATGTAATTTATTGTAACAAATAGCTGCTCAATGGGCAACGCTACATGACCATGACTCAAGATGCAGTTTTGTGTATAATTCACCAGCATCTAATGCTAATTTAATCAACTGTTATCCTTGACTGCTTGTTCCTGCCTTGGATTGCCCCAAGCCTTGTGCCAGGTGAAGTGTTTAGGCAGCTGTGCAGTCAACCATACAGGGAAATAGATTTGGCTGAAAAATATAATTATTTCATTCTTCAGACAGCTCCATTTCTAATCCACCTGGTCCCCTGGTACCCGTGAGACCAGATGAATGCTTCTGCCAGCTCAGCACTGGGAGGAGGAGGATGACAAGCAAGGAGAAGAATCAGGACACAAAGCACAACTACTTGACTGAGAACTCTTCAGTCATATTGTATCCTTCATGTTTAACATTCATTTTAGCATACTCCTGTCTGTCCCTGAGAGTCAGTGAGTAGAAAGCTGTTAAGTCTCACAGCCACAAACACTACTGGAAGGTCTCAATTCTGTTTGTGGCTTACCCACAATGACACATGAAATTTGCAGATGATGAGCAGCCCAACCCCACTTCACCCAAGTACTACAACACTACTACCCAAACCCTGTTGAAATCCTGATTCCAACTGTGTATTTCAACTCTCCTCCCTCCTCCTTTCTTAAAGCCAAGAAACTTCATGGTGATAACTGCCTGCACGGACATGAATGCTTGATCTAAAGATACAGCGAGGTTACCCTTCACATGCATACTTCTTACAACCTCTAAAGGACAATCCAGTATTTGGGTTGTCAGAAGCTGCCACTGCTCTCTGTATGTGTGGTTGGGAAACCATCGCTTTCCTCTTATTAGACTCTCTTCCAGGAGTGTAAGAGCCAAGGCCTGCTCTGTAAACTCTGCAGTGCAGGAACTGTGCCTTCAAAAGAGCTGCTCTTGTCCTAATGTAATCCCTAAGTAACATTAAAGGCTTATTTGTACCTTAAGTAGGACAGATTGTGTCTTAATTGCCAAGAGTCCAGCTGAAAAGCAGCAGATTATGCTGCTCTGGCAGAAAAACACAGTGTGCACAAACCAGAGGCTGTGTACAGATGAACCTGCGTACCTCAGCCTTCCTCTGGTGGTTACAGGACAACAGGACATGCAAAGATATAGGGACACACTCAATTATTTTAAGGTTAGCACAGAATATAAACCATCCTGGAAACAACCAGGTCACTGTCTTGCTGAATACACAGTTTTTAGAGCCAGACTGACTGTTCTTACAGCCAGACTTCAATCATATCTCAGATCAACTCCATGATGCTAGGTAAGAGCTGCAGCACAAGGAGGTACCAGCGGAGAACAGGTATGCTTAGGCTGCACATCTGGACCTTGAATACCAAAAATTCTTCTAGAACAACAGAGGGGAAAAGTACAGCCAAGGAGCTTAAAATAGGTCTGGACAATCCACCACAGATCCTGGAGAACAAGCCCAAGAATATGGCATCCTCCCATATGTTTTTCTTCATAGACTAAAAATAAAACCACACAGGTATTTTGTTTTTCTTACAGACCTTTTTTTCTTTTTTTCTTCTCCTCACCTTAAAATTATTTGATTCAAGGAAACTGCTAACTTCATCTTAAGAGAGGCAGATCACCAACAATTCCCACTGAGATTTAACTTTTTCCTTTTAAAACATATTTTATGTATGCAGGCATTATGCTTCTGGCTTGCTCTCAAGCAATTCTGGAATGGATCCCTCCTGAGCAATTTCATAGTTTAGCAGGAGTAGCCAGCCAATGCAACTGCGTTAGCAGAATCCACTCAAAAACACTAAAGAGTAAAGGAAACACTTCAAATTCTGTGCCAGTTACTCTGTTTACCTCAGGGTTAGATAGGGAAACAAAACTAACCAGTATGCAGGCAGTAATAGCAGCTATCTCCACACAGATTGCCATCGTTATTTCTATAAGATGGAGGGGTTAATTTCCACAAGTATTTCTTATATACAATTATTCATATGCATGGGCTAAATAGTCTGCTGTTTGATGCTGTACAAATGCCAAGTTGCTTGCAAGTTACTTGATACCACTTATCACACTGAAAACCATACAGAGGAGCGATTAAGCACCCTAATGTGCTAAGTGTAGGAAGATGTTTATTGTTTAAAAGTTCTCTTGCTTAAAGCTTTTTCATTAAATGGTTTGTTACCACTGGAACTGGCCTAACATAATGGTCTTTACCTTTAAATATAAACTCATTATTTACAGAGTCAAGGCCAGCTTTACACCCATGTAAAGAGACAAACACTATGGTTGTCAGTTTTTCCTCAGTGACTCCCACAAGACTGATGGATAATCTGACCTTCAAAGCTAGGTTTCATTCAGCACTAAGAGTCTCCTCCCTTGACACAGAGGACAGCCATCCGGAGAGAGATGCTCTCGAGGAACAAGTTTCCTGATGCAGTACTTTTTACCCTGGGCACCCCTGACCACGCATGAGGTTTTTGCCTTCATGCTGAAGTCCTAGAGGGTGGCAAAACGTAATTGCATGGGACACTGGGACATTGTTTGGTAGGGTTTTTTTGTTATTTTTTTTTAAATGCTCTTAGTCTGTTAATGGACTATGGAATTAAAGGTTAATGGCATTATAAACACTGTAATTAGCTACTGCTTGGCTCATATGATGTTTCAGGGGAAGGAAGCACCTGGCCCCTGCCCCTCGTGGGTGATCAGCTTGGCAGGCTTCTCCCACTGTTCTTAATGAAAACAATTATCATCTAATACTTGCTGTTAGCTCAGCTGCAGGAACAGCAGCACACAGAGTTAACTTCTTCCAGATACCCTCCCCTACAGGGGGTGAAACACTGTACTGTTATACATCCATAGAAAAATGTACTTTAGAGTAAACTCCAGGTTTGTGGCCTCTCCAGGAGGAAGCTCACTCACATAACTGCAACTTTCTCAATTTATGCTGTTACCATTCTTTCCTTTACAATGTCCATCCATCACAATTTCTGTCCTAGCAGATGACAACTTCCAAAGAATTTTCTTTTCAAGACTAGTCCTTAAAGCTTTTACCTGTGAGAGACCCAGACCTTGATGTTACCTGTGCATGAGCAGGCAATGCTCAGGATAGTATTAAACCCTGAAAGACTTGCTGAAGTTTTGATGGCTAGAAACTCAAGTGAGAATTGGTGTTATTGAAAGATCTCTGAACTAGGACATTGTAATACAGACAGCACAGCTGGGCAGCCCAACAGGAAGCCAAGGAGAAGCTCAAAAATGAAACAGCATTGTACTGCATCACCACCACATCCACCTTTTGGGTTACCAAAAGACAGCAGCCTATAGCAATCTACATCAATACTTGCTACAATTGATCTCTGACAGCTATCTACATTCACTGAACAGTAACTGAGGAGCAAGTTTGGGTCTGTTGAGCACCAAGCACTTCCTCATGTAGAAAGATGAAAGAATTTTCAGGGAGGAACTGTCAAGCAAGGACTGTGTTCTGCCCCTGACTCTACAAAGCTGATGCTACGTGATTATAACCACTGCCATGCTATACAAGCTTTTCGCAGTGCCTCAGTTTCCCCACCTGCAGGAATCACACATACTATCACAGCTGTATATAGCACTACACTCAGCCTCACCAGAGCCTAGAATGAGTTTAATCCTTCCCTGTCCCTATCAGTGCATTTAGATAGACTTTCCTGCAATTAATTTGCCTTTTTTCCACATATATTAAACTGGTGGCAGGCATTTCATGATCAAACCTACTCAGGTTGTGCTCCCTTGAAATAAATAATTTCCTGCTGAAAGACTCATTTCTAGGGTTTTATTGCTGTTAAATCTATGGTTAGTTCATTAAATAAAGTTATTCTTGCAATCTTGTGACAGCCACTAGTCATACTTAATTTTCTGTATCATCTTCTTTAGGGTTAATTTTGGGTTCTTATTTTTCTTAATTACATCATTTCTACATGTGTACTACCAAAATACAGAATTTACTATGCTTCGCATGGGAGAATTGTTTATTTTGTACACATGAAATGGCCTAAAAAAGCACAAAACTAAGAGTGGTTTCCCATATCCACCAATAATAATCTAGTTCTCCCTACCACACTTACCACTAAACAACCCAGTCCACATGAGACAACTCAGCCATCCTATCTCCTATATAAAGGTACTTACAATGCAAAGCACACCATTGGATGGGAGTCTCATTTCAGCAAGGCAAAACTGTCTCCGCAGTGTTGTAATGCCAGAATTGTAATAGTCTACAGCTTTCTGACACCATCACAGATAGTACTGCCACAGGAAGGAAAAGAACTCCAAAATACTGGACTTCCTTACCTTTAAGGTATTCCTCCTCTCATTGCTTTTAAAAAGTATGGCATCACTCCTGAGTCACAGATGGGTAAGGAATAGAAGCCCAGGAGCCAGAAATACTCAAGAAAATGTTCCTAAGTTTCAATGTGAAAACCGATTAAATTTTCTCTAGACAATTGCATTTACTTACCCCAAGCTGTACAGACTACTTCCCAACTACCACCTTTTTCTTTGGAGCTATACCAAGAATCATTCATGTAACATTTCCTATAGCAAAGTCCCATGAGATGAGTCTGCCTCTTCCTACACTGGCTCAAAGGGATTTGTAAAAACAGTGATAAATCAGCCAAAGCAGTTTTTTTTTCAAGAGTAGGCTATGGCATTTGGCTATTTGGGGTGTATGTGTGAGTGTGTTTTTAAATTATTGTTGGTGCCAGTTCTTCCACAGCAAGAGAAACTTCAGTTAGGTCTTCACCAGCATACATAGCATTTAGGATTATGAATGGTACTATAAGCCATTGCCTTGAAGTGAAACTAAGAAGCTTTCATCTGACAAGAGGTCAGTAACATTATATGCCATTCGAATGCATAAGCACTTCTAACAGGTCAAAGTTCTATTTCAGAATCACCTGGCATTCAAGGATCCAGTTATCAGTGTGAAAGCAGTTGGCTGAAAGGTGAAGAAGGCATCACCTGCAGCGAATACCAAGCTTTCCATTTTGAACTTGATGATCTACTGAATTGTGTGGGCTCTTCAGGTGCCATATCTTACATTACGTATCTGTATAAAACAGTTTCAGGCACCCAGCTCATCTGTGATAGCAAACCCAAGAAAAACATAATCCCACAGTCAGCCAGTACTCACATAGTGCATTTAAACTCCCCCCAACCTCATCACTCAAACAGTAGAGTGACAACTACCACACAGACACATTCCACCCCCCATCCATCCCCTCGCTCTGGCCCTGAGGAAAATTAAAGCAAATGTCTGTCTTTGATTATACAGAATAATAGAATCATTTATGTTGGAAAAGGCCTTTAAGATCACCAATGCACCTTCTCTTAGTTCTCATACTTTTAGCTCTGCCATGCTTTGAAGTAGTCTGTAGTACCTACAGTGGGACTCCAACCCACTCTGAAGAAAACCAGTTTGCATTTCAAACACAGATCTTCCAAATACTCCAGTACTGAAGGCTGAATAAAAGACAAACAATATCTTTAAGCCAGTGATCATACAATATCCATTTTGTATTTTTTTTCCTTCTTTTCCTAATTTAATCCAAAATGATTTTTGAACCACTGGATAAAGAAATAATAATGAAAAAACCCCCCTCAGAGCGCATTCTCTAGTTTCTCCTAAGAAAAAATTAAACGCTGTAGATTATTTGTCCAAGATTAAGCAGCCAGCCACCTTTTTGCATGCGAGTAACCTGCTAAAACAGAAAAAATATTCACAAAATTAATTTGATTCGGAGTTAAGGAGTTTCCTTATAAAAATAACGGAGAATATTTTTTCATTAATGCAATCAGACTTTTAACACGTGTACCATTTACCTCAAAGTTTCAAACCACCTTCTAAGTGCAGGATATTTACTAAACTACCACCCAAAATGCAGCTAAAATACATCAGTGTAGAGAGGTGTAAGACAGATGTGTTTTCACCACAGCTTCTCTTTTAGCATTTTTTAAAAAAAAAGACAGTTCAGATTTTTCAAGGAGAAATAAATATTCTTGCAAGAAATATAAAATACCCAAATATTTTTAAGTAACCTTTTTAAGTTCTGGACATTAAATCCTGAAAGAAGTGTTTCACCTCATAAGACAGAGAATTTTCATTCTATGAATTTCTGTCCAAATTCTTCCACTTAACCTTTGCAGCTCTTTTAAAGTGATACAAAATGGATCCCATTTGGTTATTTTCTGACATAACTTTGCATAGAAGTTCTCTGAAAAATACTTGTTTGAAAACATCTCATAGCTACCCAGTAGAATCCAGAAGCTGCCTGAAAAAGGCCAGAGAAACCAGTATTTCTCTATTTACAGACCAGATGAACTTCCAAGATCGTCATGAAGTGTCTCACGAATTGCATTATTTCCAAATTCTAAAAGGTCAAAGGCAGCATCCTTACAACACCACTCTTACAACACAGCCTCACCTTTCTCACAACTCACCTTAAATTCCAAAAGTCCGAGAAAGCAAAAAAACAGGGCAACAGTAATTTCCAAAACAGACTTGACACAACAGGTGAGGAAAACTTATTTCAAACAATGCTGTTTCAAAGCAGTTTCAGATTGCATCTTCTTCCTAAAATGCCTTTCTTCCTTTACTAAGAATAGCAACTGCTTTCACCAGAAGATTACCAACTGATGGAGAACGTGTTGTGATTTTTTTTCCCTCTTACGGAAACTCATCCACATGACTTGAATCCTTATCAGTCTCCAGTGATTTTTTTAAAAGCTGTTCGTGATGCAATCATTAGTTGATGTTAACTCACAGCTGCTAAACCCAGTAACAGCACAGCAAACCTTGTTCATTGGAAATTCCTAGTCAAGCTGCATATAGACAGAAGCTGGAAGTACTTATCGATGGAGAAAGAAGTTCTCAATAATCCAAATAATGCTTTAAATCCAGGTATCACAGCAAAGGAGACCTTTTAGAAATTTGTTTTTTTTTTTTTTAGAAGAAGGAAAATACAGTACTTGGGGGAACTTGACCTCTCAGATGTAAGAAGAGTAAAGCACAGCAGCCTTGATTAAGCATGCAATAAAGTGAATGACGGAAACAAGCGATGACCTCAAGCAGGGTGCTAAACATAAAAATGAGGCGTAGTCACACTACAATGCAAAAGCTACTTGTCTTTTGATCAACAGAGAAAGAAGCAGGTGGGTGGGAATATAAAACAGTACAAGCAAAGCACAGCTAAATCAGATCCGTACAGCAACAGTTTAGTTAAACACGAGCAGTACGAGATCAGATAGGCACACTGAGAAAGGGGTTACAAAGACACACAAGACCCCAGGTGGAGTTTCAGCTGCATAAACTGCATACTTACCTGGATTATCCTGCAAATGTTCAGTGACTTGGGTACTTTCTTGTGGTTTTGTCAGATTGCCTTAATCCCTGGGAACATCTCATGCAGTTGCCCACCTGCACCAGTAGAGCTACCTCTATCTGAACTTTTATTTAAAATTATTTTAGAGCTAAAAAACAACTGTAACGACCTAAAAGCAACCCGCCTCTGGCAGACAACCCTTAAATCTAAAATTTTCTTTTTAGTCCAACAAAGCCAAAGTAGTTGGTAGATTAAAAATTGTTTGGCACTGTGGCATGGGGTTTTTTTTGCCAGAATAGACCCAATAACTAATGAGAGGCAGCATTGTTTTTACCTTCAATATCCAGAAATAAAAATTGCATACTAAAGCTTGATTCAATGCTGTAACTAATCTAAAGTTCCTATTGACTTCTATTGCCACTATGAACCTTTAAAATGCCAAAGAAAAAATACTGGTTTTCTGGGGCTAATTTTGCAATTTTTTTTGTTTATAATTTAAGCCAGTGTCTATGGCTGACAGTGTAAGCAAGCTCACAGATGAAATGGCTGACTTAACTCCACTTCACGCATGACACCAAGAAGCTACCTAGCCACTAATAGCAGGGCAAGATCATGTGCGAGACCATTTAGGGAACCATAGGACCTGATGAGATGCATCTGTGGGTCCTGAGGGAACTAGTGAATGAAGCTGTTAAGCCACTATCCATCATTTTTGAGAAGTCAGGGCAGTCCGGTGAAGTTCCCACTGACTAGAAAAGGGGAAATACAACCCTCATTTTAAGAAAAAAGTAAAAAGGAAGACCCAGGAAAATACAAGCCAGTCAGTATCATCTCTACGCCTGACAAGATCATGGAGCAGATCCTTGTGTAAACTGCAGAGGCACATGAAAAATAAGGAGGTGATTGTCTTCGCTAAAGGTAAACCATGCCTCATGAATTTGGTGGCCTTCTACAACAGGGCTACAGCATTGGTGAATAAGGGAAGAGGAACCTATGTCATCCACCAGGATTCACACAAAGCATTCAACACTGTCGCACAACATTCTTGTCTCTGCTTTGGAGGGAGACAGATTTGGATGGACCACTTGGTGCATAAGGAATTGGCTGGATGGTTGCACTCAAAGAGTCCAAGTGGAGACCAGTGAT
This sequence comes from Tapera naevia, assembly GCA_033556795.1. Classification (NCBI taxonomy): domain Eukaryota; kingdom Metazoa; phylum Chordata; class Aves; order Cuculiformes; family Neomorphidae; genus Tapera; species Tapera naevia. The sequence goes on from JAUMJJ010000246.1 coordinate 16,696,826, forward strand.
GAGTGGTGTTCCTCAGGGGTTAGTACTGGGACTGGTGTTAACATCTTTGTTCAAGACATAGACAGTGGGATTGAGGGCACTCTAAACAAGTTTGCCAATGACACCAAGTCAACACTGGAGCAAAGTGATGCCATTCAAAAGGACCTAGACAGGCTGGAGAGGTGGGCCTGTGCAAACCTCAGGAAGTTCAGCAAAGCCAAGGGCAAGGTCCTGCACCTGGGTCAGGGCAATCCCAAGCACAAATAAAAGTTGGGTGGAGAATGGACTGAGAGCAGCCTTGAGGAAAAAGATGTGGGAGTACTGGAGGATAAGAAGCTCAACATGAGCCAGCAACGTGTGTCTGAAGCGCAGAAAACCAATTGTGACCTAGGTTGCCTCAAAGGAAGTGCAGCCAGCAGGTCAAGGGAGGTGATTCTCCCCCTCTACTCTGCTCTCCTGAGCCTTCCAGTTCCTTAGCAGGAGTGCAGGGATAGGATGAGGAGGAACAAGCTGAAAGAAGGGAGATTTAGATTAGATATTAGGAAAAAAAAAAATTTCCTGTGAGGGTGATGAGGCACTGGCAGAGGTTGCCAAGAGAAGTCGTGGATGCCTGCCCCAGAAGCATTAAAGGCGAGGTTGGATGTGGCTTTTAGAAACCTGGTGTAGAGGGAGGTGTCCCTGCCCAGGGCAGAGGGTTTGGAACTAGATGGTGTTTAGGGTCCCTTCTGACCCAAAACATTCTAGGATTCTATGAATTTGCCAATTTTGACTGTAGAGTTTGGATTTTTTTAACTCTTTCAACTAAATAGCAACATCAGCATCAAATTCATATAAGGACCCTGCAGAGTATGGATATTTTGGCCAAGTCCTGCAAAGATCTGCATGTAGACTCAAATAAGTAAATGCAGATCCAGTCTATTAAGGTGAGACTTTCAGTGTAGTTAGCCTCCCTTATGGGCCTTCTGAGAAGGTCAGGATTGACACCACTTACATTTGCTTCCATTTCTTTATTTCCTATTTCATTTAAAATGTCAATGAGAATCAGGTAAAACAAGTCTTTATTTTCCTTAAGATTATCAGAAAAGAGATGTGAGAACTGACGCAGACTACTTTTTATCTGCTACAGAAGTCATAAAAATGAAGAGAAGAAAAGAATCAAGCTGAATTTGACATGTCAGAAAGACCTGAGGTGGAAGAGACACTCCCAACTCTGTGTTCTACAGAAATGTCTTTACGCTAGTTACCAGGTAGTAACATAATTGAGAGAATGGAATTTTAAAACAAAATTGACAGGTTACGACATACAGTCATCAATAAATTACAGACAATCAACAATTAGAGACATCAACAAATTTTAACAAACATTAAGACTTTTCACAACTAAGAATATAAAGTTAAAAAGCACAGTTTTTTTTTTCCAGGTTGCTGAAACCTGAACTGTATTCTGATCAAACTAAAAAACCACAATTAGAGTTCTGAACCCAGCAGATGCTGGAATAGAAAGCAGTGCTAATTTAAAGGAAAAAAAAGAAAGGGGTCTTGATTTACATCACCTTGTGCCTGTTCATGCTATGATCTGTCTCTCTGAAGAACCTATGTGCATGTTTCATTTCTATAAAAGCGCAAACTTTTTTACTTTAGCGAGACCATCCACATGATGCATAAGTCCACACATGTAAGTGTTCATAGAATCGGAGCCTATGGCGTAAAAATGTTTTCACAATAGAACCAGGTATTAAAATTGCAGTTCACGAGCAAAGCATGCAGGGGTTATACTTCTGAACATTCAGCAAAAATGCTGAAGGAACTATGGACTCAAAAGTATAATGGTTGTTCATAAACACACCCATTTTCACAGTAACACTAAGTATTCAGATAGGTTATTACCATACAGTATCAATAACATGGAGGATTTTTTGATGTGTATGTGCGCGCGCGTATGTCCCTTGCCCTGCTAAACAACTCCATTAATAAGTTTTTTCAAAAAAATCAGCAAAATATCAATGTGAGAGTGTTAATAATAGAGAACTTTGTACAAAAAGTAAAACTTTTTAGGTCTAAACTCACATCTTAAAGAAAGGCCAAGAACCTAATTGACTAAAAAGTTAAGTTTAGTCTGAATTTTCAGACTTGAAACAAATGCTCTCCTATCGATCACTCCAGCTAAACTTGGGATGGATTTACCCTAGGACCTCTACGCGTTGTTTGTACTCTTCTGTCTCCCAGGGAAGCCCACTTTGAGACTTCGGCGTATTGTGAAAAAGAGCCACATTTTAGTATAGAACAAACACAAGTCCATGACATCTCACAGATGCCATCTGATCATCTCCTTACACAGAACACTTTCTTGATAAATCCTTCTCAAGAAAATATAAACATATAGCACTGTTTTAGCAATCCTTTATTGAAGATAACAAGTTGGTTATGTTCACTGTATTGTATGAAACATCACAATATCATACTGGGAAGGTACTATCAGTACAGGGTTGGACCAGAGCGGACAGTCTGAACAATAAACCATTTTGCATTCTTCATTCCCTACCTTTTAACAACCCCCCAAAATAAACAGTAAAGGGACAAATACCTGTTAACATCATCATTTAGAACACTTTAACTTACAAGGCTAAAATCTAATGAATAAATAAAATATACTGCGGCAATAATCCTCTCTAGACCAAAAAAAAAATTAGATACACAGTGAATCAAAATGATTGGGAAAGCTGGTCTTCGGCACCAGTATGAAAGAGCGTGTGGTTTTTACAGACTCACCATGGGGATAAAGATACAGAAAAATACCATGAATTCCATTTCACACAAAACCAGTTGATGACAGTCATTAGCTTAAAACTACACACAAGGGCAATTACATCCTTGCTGAAACACAGTTTAAACAAATAGGAAAATGTTTACAAGGCATCCACAGCATGTAAATCATGTACAGATGGATACATTCATAGTTTCCCCTCCCCAATAGCTTTTATTTTAGATAAATACTTTACTCTTCCCCATTTTCAGCATTTACTGGACTGATTACATGCACAACTCAAAGAAGTCAGAAAAGAAGTCAAGGTTATTGCAAAAATAGAATTAAACTAAGAATCTTCAAGTACCTTACATGACAGCCACTCTGTACCATGCCCATTACTTATAAAATGAAAGGTCATCGAACCCATGAAAATATCTCTAATATTTTCTTAATTTAAAATAGATAATTTTAAGTGTATTTATAGTAATCTCAAAGTGATAATTTGAACTTTGAAAATAATGCAAACAATTAAAAATTATACCCATATTACACAAGACTTCTGTCTGTATCTTAAGCTGAAAAAAATCAAAAAACTATAGAAAACCACATATAGAACAAAAAAATAATCACAATTTACATTATAATAAAGGCAAATTTTCAGCATTTCTTAAAAAACCTGCAGCTGTGAGAGATGTCAAAGCAAGTCACTACTAACTAAATTCATCAGTTTGGTTTTAAAAGATTTTCTCTAGCAAGAGTTTAAGGGTGTGTTGTACACATGCGTAAAATTCTTACTGTTTTTTAGATGCCTAGAATCTTCATATATTATTGCCAAATACACTTATCTTCAAGCAAGCAGTAGGCAACATATCACAATTTGGACACCGCAGGGAAACCTAACGGTCTGGTAATACAGGTAAAACTGGAAAATTAAAAAAAAAAAAAGAAAATACACATCTGATAGCATATTGCCCAATTGAAATTACTTCCAAGCCACAGAGCTGCAAAGCCTTCCAACTCGGTAAAGAGAAATAAGTAACGTCTCAATTACTTGTACTCTTTCACGCTTGTGTGTTGCACATTTCATTTAGCCATAGTGTATCTTCAGAGTACACCTACAATCCCACGCACCTCAGGTGCAAATACCGACCTGCTGAGAGCATCATTCCTTCTTTCCTCTTTAGGGCCAAAGTTCATTACAGATGTAATCAGTATGCCTGAGGCTGGTAAAAATACTGTAGTACAGGCAATGCTAAGAGTGGCAAGATCAGAAAACACAAAAATGAACAAACGATGGAAAATTCTAATATCTTTCTGCCCATTTCACAAAATGTTGGAAATCCACCAGAATTTTTCCCTTGTATTGAAGAAAATGGATTTAAAAGTTTTTTTCCCCCTTTCAGAATCAAAAGCATTTTAGTAGATTTGTAAGGCTACCACGGATCTTCTAGATCTCCAGCACCCTACAGGAAAAGAAGAGGAGAAATATTACTACTCACCAACACAAATGAAAACATTTTGTTGCACTTTGGATTTCAGTGGCACAATTAAGTACAATACTGGTGTAAGACAGATGACATTTCCCATTTTTCCATACCCGTTCACTTCCACATGCAAGCATTCTGTGTTCCTCAACATCATGAGGAGATTTACTTTCACCAAACATGAACCCAGTAAAGCTATTACAGCATAAAAAAAATCATCTAAAACTGCACTAAATCACAGCTATCAATAGATAACACATCTATGGTCTAAATAAAAAAAAAAGTCTATAAAATACTAAGGACTCAGCTCTTCAGGTATTCCTGGTCCACAAGAAATTCCCACGGGCTCTTTTTCATTGAGGCAATGGAATTTGTACCAATTTTGAACAATGACATTTTTGTGCAAGTGTTATATCATGAAGTGACTACTGACACAAGAAATCCTGATTTAACTTATCAGGATTAACTTACAACCACCGTAAATTCCCAATATTATCACTCATCCACCCGAATGTATGGACTTACACGGATTGTACAACAAAAGACAGGGAAAAGATTTGGTAGAAGGTAAACAGGTAGACTAGCCAGTTCATTTATATGGCTGATATTTAACTTTTGAACTGAGAAATGTTGCCCAAATACAGATGATTGTGCCAAGCCCAAAATTACTCAAATATTAGTTGAAACTAATGTACATCATGATGAGTTAATATTAGAAGCTATGGAAAGTTTCAAATCATGTCAGAATGACAGCATTTCAAGGGAATTTTATTACTTGCTTAAAAGAGTCAATATGCATACAGATATTATTCACAGCATATTCTTTATTTTGACTTAAACAGAAATCCTTAGAACTTGATACTAGGTACTAAATCTAAGTACATTTTTATTTCTGAATATATATTACGCTACAACCTGGGAAGTAATAGTACAGTCATCTAGAAAACAGGAATTTATGATGAACAGTGGATACAATCTGAACTGGAAATCATCAAACATTTCATGAAGAAGAAGTGACAACCTCAAACATAGTAGCTTCTGTAATTTAGCTGCAATATAAACTACACAGGATTCAAATACAAACATGCAGTATATAATGCTGGGGCAAAAAAAAGACTGAAAGATTTGTATAATTCAATTATGGTGCACAAAATATAGGAGTAAGTTGTGAATTACTTTACAATTAGCAAACAGGTACCAAAATTATTTAAGAGAGTACTTACAAAAGAGTTTTAAACGTATTTTTTCACTAGCATGCTAGATTCTTATTGTTGGTGTTGAGTTGCAGGATTTAAAAAAACACCTCAAAATCTCAAATGAGAAGTTAACTGCTGCTACACAATGTAAGATGCAATTACTATAATATACCATAGTAGTTGAACTTCTAAGGAAAAAAACAGCTTCGTACAAACATTCTGTACAAATAAAGTAAAAACAAACAGACTTCTATGATAGATGTGACAAATGTTGAGATATAAACAAAGGAAAATATGCCAAGTGAAGTGAAGCGTTAAATCTGCTATGTAAAACATTACGTCTGTTTATCACTCATCTCATTCATCACTGAATCTTCGTTTGAGCTCTGTATCTCAGCAAGGTGATTCCCAGATTCTGTGTGGGTGTCTGGTACGGGATCACTGGGTCCAGCATGAGTATCTGAAGTAGATGCTGCAGCTGATTCAGCAGTGAACTCTTCTCCCTGCATCTTAGCTAGCCTGTAACTAGCCAGCATCTCTTCCAGGAGGTGGCGGCAGTTCCCCCTATGATTAATTCTCATTTGCCTGAGTGCTTCCAACAATTTTCCCTGCGTTCCACTTTCCTCAGCTTCGTCGGGGTCCTTTTTTTAAGATTCAAGACCCCAAAAATCAGTAGTTAAACTAAGATATTTTCTAACGACAATAAAAAAAAAACATTTTTTTCTGAGAAAACATCAGCTTTTCTCTATTTAAATCAAAACCACCTTATTAGCAATATACAACTTAGAAAACTTGTCTAGTTTACTTAACATAATAATAACAAATGATACTTATAACAGCATTTTTAGTGATTTCAGTTTATTTTGAGTCAGACAATGTCAATATGGTACCTCCTCCCAGTTAACTCCATCTTGGTTCAACTCATTTCTCAATTAAAATAGCTGATATTCCCCACAACTATGATCAGTTGTCAGTGAAAAATCTGAAAAGTTAAATTTCTTTAGCCATCACAACAATATTTTTAATTTGAATTTCTGCACAGCCAATAGCAACACAGTCCTGTGGAAAAACTAAAGAGAAAGATATCTACTGCTAGCAGTTTTGTTGAAGCATCACATCAAAGCAAATGCTCGAAGCGTTTTAGAAAACAATCCCCCTACATTAAGGACTGATTTTTGCATGCATGGTGCTCTCATGAAAGAAATGCGCAGCCACGTATTAGAACCAGGAGTGGTGGTGTTTGAACAAGATGCTATTTGTGGCAGATGTGCCTACTGGCTAGAAAAATTAACAGGTAGAACAGCTTTTTAAAGTAAAATCTAGCAAGCTACAGCACAAAACCTGCAAAATAAGCACGATTAAGAAACTGAGGTCTCCTCTGCAAAACACCTATTCAACTACAAGCCTTCAGTTGAAAAAATTGTGGGTTTTTTTACAATAGACCTGCACATCTGTTACAGTGATGAGACTGCTATTAGATATTTTAACTTTCAAGTGCTAAAGAAGCACTATTGCTTTAATGGGATAATAAATTTTAAATTATTAATATCTAGCTTGTTATCAATCTAGGCAAATGGATCTGTATTTCTGGAAGCTGGCAGATTTTGCAATACATCAGAGACAAAATCCAGACTGCCTTTTTCGCATGCTGACCTCATTTTATTATCATCTAGTCGAAAGGCTTCATAAACTACAAGTATTGCAGTCACTCATTTACAAGCTTAATAGCAGCATTAAGAGCATCTTAGTTCAGTAGGATTTTGGATGCTGTAATGTTCCTGGAATAGAAGCCCCAAGACCAATTAGAGCAGTCTATGTCAAAAATGGGACAATTTTACCACAAAAATGAATGTTACTGCATATAATGTTATCTCTCTGAGCTCAAAATGTTGCATAGAGACATCCTTCCACTGTGGCTTGCGAGACTTAGTCTGAGATTGACTCCCACGTACTAGCATTTTCATATTCAGACAGCTCTTTAAGTGAGGAGAAGCAAGTTAAAGGAGAGAGCTCTAATGTATGAAATGAGACTGTCAATGCCTCGTGTGCTTAAAATCTGTGAAAGCTCAGGGCACCAAGATGAGTCTATAGGTGTAACCTATTTCTTATGTTTTGACACCCCCCCCCCCCCCCCGGTGTACATATTTATCTAGCTAATATTAAACAAGGCAGCATACCTGAAGAATTCAATTTTTTTTAAAGTTTAGAGAACATCTCAATTCCCTAATTTCTCCAGTGTATCAGGATTTGCCCTGAGGTTGACATTACCAAACATACAACCTGAATCTCCACGCTTAAAGATATTCATATCTTTAAGAATTCTTTTTGCAGATTGAAGTGAATACTTTTGCTCCCATGAAACATGGAAGATGAAAAGCAATAAGCAATCTCAGAGCCACTCAGACACTCAAACAATTCAAACACTAGTACGAGTCAAAGTAACAGTGCTGTCAGCATTTGATATTCAAACTCATATCCTGCTTTGCACCTTGTTTGATGGCAGGCTATTTTGTGCTTCCCTCTTCTCCCTCATTGCTAGCAGACAAGAAAGCCACCCAAACAGCAGGACATACATACACTATAAAGCAGATTTCTCTAGTGACGTGCAGCTAGAACAGGTCCCTGAAAACTGTAATTATTGTGTAAGTAAGCATTTGTCTTCCTTCATGTTCTAATTCAACTTAGTGCTACTGACAAAAAAAAAAGACATTTTTGCTATCTATTTAACATGAGCATTCATAATTTTTACACAAGTTCTGCTCTGTTAAATTATACATATAAAAAGTGCTACTACTTATTAGGGACAGGATTTACAATGTTTAAGAGTGTAAAAATTTTGTCCATTTACTTTCCTAAAAGTACCTGTAGCAGCTGTCAATGACAAATGATTTTATTCAGCAAAATGCCAGAGTGCAGTGTAAGTAAAAGCAAGAGAGAAACATGATTGGTTTCAAACAAGATACTCAAATGTGGCTTTAAACAAATGCCACAAACTATTAATGCAGCCACTGTAATTTTAACATTGTTCCTTGTGTTTAAGGATACACATACAGCTAAGCAGCTGAACTGGGTAGTAGCCTCCTAGTCTTTGGAACACAAAAAAAAGGTGGAAGAATTAGAGCCTTTAGAGTAATACTTTAATATGATAAATAGAACACCAAGATGGTGGTATTGTAACATTACAGAGTAACAACTCTTCAGCTATGAAGAGGTTCTTTTAAAGTTCCTTTAAAGATCTGAAAGCACCAAGCCTCAGTACATAACAGATCTCTAATATTCCACTTGCATTTGTAAAGGCACAAGTCACTACATTTACAGCACAAGTCCTTCTGCTCAAACACTGCTACTAGATATTTTAACTTTCAAGTGCTAAAGCAGCACTGTTGCTTTAAGGGGATTCTCAAGTGCAAGTCAGAGCATCTTTGTGCTCTGCAGCCTCAGTATCTGTGCAGCTCATAACTTTCAGGGTGAAGATCTGCTCTTGCTTCTTACAAATTTGTAACAAGGGCATTATTAGTTAGATTTTGGTCCGGCATGGAAATGTCACCATTGGAATGATGCCCTGATCATTTCTTCCTACCTTTCCTTCCTGTTAAAAAGTGAGTTGTGTAGCAACATCATCACCATGTATAGACATTGTGGAGAGTCTGATGTTGAGTAACTGAACAGCTTCCTTCCCTTTACCTCTTCTTGTGTCTAGAGTACTCAGTCCAAAAAACTAAGAGATCATTACATAGATACCTAGAACTGAGTAAGACCAGTGAGGAAGTCATGCTTTCACCACCTCAGAGATGAGGCTCACTAAATTCACCCACTTCAAGGACAGTAAAAACAATTCCTGTTTGCTAGGAAAGTGCAAACAGGAATTGCACCCTTCACCCAGTGGTCCATGCTCCTCTCAAACTGCTCTGGGTTAGAATCACTTAGGATGGAAAGAATAAAAAGTATTGACTGGCAAAGGGTATCTTACCACAAGACTAAAGTAAAATTTCATCCACTGAATTTAAAACACATCAGTATCAAAATTTGCACTAAATACCAACAGAAGGCAAAGTTTACAACGTAGATTGGAGTGTACTGCTCACATTGCATATTAAAGAAGCCAAATTTAAAGGACACAAAACAACTATCTAGGGATTCTAATGGCAAAAAAGGTCAAAGTTATTAAAAGGGTTAAAGCTATATTATAAGAAACTTGTATGTTTAGGTTCAGTTACATCACTTTATTAAATTACAATGAATGGTGTGGAAAAATGTCCTGGTAGCCAATACAAAAAAGGAAGCTGTTATGTATGTCAGGACTTTCAGTAAGCTTGCATGGCTATCAAAAAGTAAATTTAGACTTAAAAAAGCTGTGTAATAAATGAAACTATGACAAATGGTATTTTGAGAAAGTTGCCATTAGACAATTTTTTTTTAAAAAAAACTCAATGAACTTATTAAACATATGCCATAATCTTCAAATAAACTATCTACCCCAATAACTTCACCCCAGAAGCAGCAATAATATTCCGGCTAAATATGAAAAGCAATAACACACTGATAAAGCTGTAGAGTTTCCTGATGGTCTAAATAAGCTGAAGAGGAAGATTTTCAGGTAGCTTGTTTTGGAGTACTGTTGCACATTTTGTTTCAAGTTAAATGACAAACATCTACTATACCATTTTTGAATTACAAAAAGAAACAAATCCTAAAAAAAAATCCTAAAAAAAACCCCAAATCCTAAAACAACAACAAAAAAGAGATTTCTTCTCTATCCGTACTCTAACAGAATAGTGGCCTCTTCCATCTATAGAGGCTTTCTAACTGAAGAGAATAAATCAAATATGGGCAGCCAAGAAAAGATGACAGTAGGAAAAAAAACAACAATTGTGGTGAGACTGCATATTCACAATCTCAAGGCACACAGCTGATAATTTCAAAGTATTTAAAAATGGACATCTCCCCAACACCATTCATTGTAAAGACTACCTGAGGACCTTGTAGCCATCTCAGAAGAGAAAAAAATACGTCCAATTTACTAGAAGATGAATGGTATCTTCACAGATTAGTTCACATAAACTGTACAGGAAATGGCATGTGTACAAGCAGGGATGTTTTTTATCAGTTCTTCAGTTTTCCAAAGAATTTTTCAAACAAATTTAACAGCACCTGATATGAACACCAGTTATTACTCTCCATATTAATATTAAGAACCACCTAATAATCAAATTTAAAGTTACAGTAAACCATATTTCAACACACTATTTAAAATTCATCTTATTAGGAAAAAGAAAAATGAAAGCCATTTTAGAAATCAGAACTGAAGTGAACTAAAATCACTTTACACTTTCCTCAAATCACTGCAAATCGGATATTTAAAGATACTGTAAACTCTAAAACAGTAGCCAAGATTGGCCTCATTATCTTTCATACTGAGTGCACCAAGGTCTTCCATACTTACAGAAGACAACAGGAAGTGCATTTGCTCCCTCTTTTATTAGATTTCTGGACAGTAGACTAAGAGCTAGTTAAGTAATGGATATGCTGACCATAATTTTCGGCAATAATAAACTATAATTTGAAAAACCCCTGCACTGTTGCATCACAGGTTTTACTGAAAAAGCAGCAGTCAATTAAATGTTTAAAAAGCCTTTCAGAATGGGGTGGCACTTTGCTGTCTTTTTGAGAATGAAGTTCTGTATCAAATCTATCCAAAGCAACTGTACACTACAATATATACTTTGTGCTTGTAATACTTTATTAGCAGTGACATAGACTTTCGCTGAATGTACGACACTACTTTGACGTTCTCATTAACAAGTACGTGTAGGAATCAAAATGGGAACTTACCCCCTCATTTTCTCTGTGTGGATTCAGCCTACTATACACAGCTTCAATAATATTACGCCTAAAAAGAGAAGTTTTTAAAAAATTAAGCACAACAAAGGATTTCAAAACATTGAGAACTTAAAGTTTGACCACAGTAATAGTTTCAAAGTTTTGTCTTTAAAAAAAGACGAAGGTCATTCTCAGTGTCTTTACTCACTTTCAATATGATGTTTGGGGATTTAGCATTTAAGTCAGGTTTTGTAAAGGGCAAAAATTTTCTTACCTTACTCTCCCCCCATGGTCTATCCCTTTACATCTTTAGAAGTTCCAGCTGAATAGTCAGATTTTGCCAAGTGTAACATTTGACTATTTTCCTTATTATAACGAAAGTCCTAAAGTTTGCTGGGTTTCTTGCCTTATTTCTGGACATGGAGCTTGGACAGTTGGGTTTTCCCCCATTTTTATTACATATACACAGGTTACTACTTGCTTATGAGCTGGTGCCTAGAGCATCCCATTTCTGAGATGTGCTGTCTAGTGTCTATTCACACCATAGAAATCAAAACCCAAATGCCACTGGCTAGATTTTTTTTCTAGAAGTACCATACAAGGCCACTCTTTCACACGCAGGCAAAACAAGCACAAAAAGCTTCTAAAAAATAAACACCGAAGTATAAATAGATTTCTGAGAGGAAAAGGGTTACATCCCTGCGTCTTCAAATCACAGTAAGAACTGGGAAACCTTCAGGCAAGTACAAACATGACCAAAGTTATTGACAGCTTCAACAAAAAAAAAAATACATGAAGTAAGACTCTCAAGTCTGAAAGCGGTCAAAATCTATAAAAATGATGTCTTATAGAATGCAGAGAAGTACTGACAGCTGACTCTTCCAAACAAAGAGCAGAAGGGCATCAAATGAAGACAGCAGCAAATGTCTCAAAAATACACGGTGATGGCTCTTGATGCAATGGAACTTTCTGCCCCAGAATACTGAGGATATTAAAAAGTTTGATGAGGCTCCATCTGAACATATTTAACTTCACAGAAGAGAAATTCTAAGTCACTAAGAACATAAACTACCTCAAGATCAGGAAGAACCTCAGCTGTATGAAACTGAAATCTGAAATAATAATGATCAGGGAAATAGTTTACATTTTTTGTTTTATATTCTTTCCTAGGCAACTACTTTGAGTTATCCTGTGGATTACAAACAGTGCTAGATCAACCCTTGGTTCAATCTAGTATCATGTGGTTCTTATGTTCACACCACGGAAGCAAAGAGTATTCAACAGAAGAACTTTGGTTTTGAATGGAATGCTGCAAGTATGTTGACTTCTGAGACAAAGCAATAAGGCAGGTAATCTCAGGCATGATATCCAGCCCAATTCTGAACAAATGTCTGTACTATGGAGAGCAATGCCATCGCACATCAATGTAACAGAAAACACTCAGACAGTCCAAGCAAGGCTGCCATAGAAGCAGCAGAAAGCCATTGCAGAGGATTCAAATCACACTGAAAATGTAGGCCTTTGGGATTTTTTCCTATCTTTTCAATTCACTTTTCTTTCTTTGAACAGCATATATCTCGATACTTTCTTTTGATGAGAAAACTCCAGAGCGAGATGTTGAGTGGAAGTACTAATATCCAAGAGACTAAGTGGTTCAGGTCTTCTGTTTCCTTCAGCAACAAACGACCATTCTTTTAGCAGCATTTGAAGTTATAGGAGGATCTAAGACAAGCCAGAAGCCAATCTTGAAGAGTAAACATTACAAGGGATAAAACACCACCACCAAGTGACCACAGTAAAGTTGACACTTTCAATTCTGGTGTCTCAGAGAATGAGCATGTAGTGACTTCCAGGAAAGCAAGATGCTTGAAGGAAGTATAAGGCCAGCAGAAGTGGAGTTACTTCAGAGGTTAAGGTTTGCAAACATAGTCCAGTTAAGTTAACACTGAATTGCATTTCTCCAGCTCAGACATACTAAAAATCAGGAATAACTATAACTGTTGCTAAAACCAAGGATGGCAGCCACAGACAAGCTCTTGTAATTCAAAGAGAAGGACAAAGTGTGTCTTCTTCACGTTCTGGTAGTATCACAGGATAAAGATCTCAAGACAAAGAATATTCTCTTGTTAGGACAAAATTTTTAAATTACACAGTACATGGTTTTAGGTTGTGTTTTCAAAATTTCCCTTCAGGAGCTCAATCCTGCAAACAAACTAAATACATCACTGCCTGTCTTTGTCCTGTATTTGAAGGCCAAGAAAAATTGCTCAATAATGTAGGACGTTCTTTTAAAAGAAGCTGCAGGTACACATCCTGAAGTCAGTTTTCTGTAACCTAGGACTTTAAAAGTCAAAACGGAGAGAAGGTCATCAGAAGGCAAATTCTGAACCTAAGCCCATTAAAAACATACTCTGGGCCACAAGAAATTAAAATAAAATTTATATGCAAAAGTTCTAGAATAATGAAGCAGTTCGATGCAGTTATTGAGCAAAACAACAAAATAACGCCGACTCATTCATCAATCACGAGGCACTAAGAACAGGCACATTACAACTCCTCCAATTGTCTCAAATGCACACAGGTGGAGAAAACACAGCCACATGGAAATACTCAACTACTATGTTATGTACCAGAATATGATCAATCTGTTTCTTTTTACTGCTCAGGATTGGAAACAGTGACACAAATGTTAATGAACTGCAAAAGGTAAAATAGCTTAAAATATAAACCCCATTCCTTTTCTTTGAGTATAGCTATTACAATAAGAAAGCTTTAAAACATTTAAATAAAATTATTTGTTTCAGTGAACTGAACACTTCAAGACATTCCATTACTGTACTCACTTGCCAGCTAAACCACCTCCTGGTGGTAAATTAGGGATATTCTCCGCCGTTAAAATACGAATAACATGAGCAAGATCAGGCATTCCTTCTTCACCCGATTTTTCCATAATTTCTAATTTAAAAACAAAAGAAGTTCTTAGATTACTGAATTAATATCATCTATTCCTTAAGACTCTAAAATATAAGATACTATCACTTTTTAACAAAGACATTATGAAACAGTTACACGTAAACAGGAAAAAATTCTTTACATTTTAGGTACATAGTGGAACAGAATTATTTGAATCCATAGCCTGCTTTTCCAGTATGCTTCTAGTCATACTCAGAGAAACTCAGAAGTAGACTGAACTGGATGACATATCCTGGAAACAGCAGCGTTTTCTCTTTATAAAATAGAGAGCAAGGAGCCTGTTTCAGTTACCTTCCCACTGTACTGCAACACGTACTAAGAAGTTACATACCACAAAGCCAGCGCTTCCAAGGAATTCACTGTCCCACTAGATTGTTAGTAACATTTTGTATTCTCAAAGTCCTGAATCTCCAGTGCATAAGCTCTAAGACCACCAGGCAATGAAGAGGCACATATCATGGCCCATTATCACTCAAGTAGCCAAACCATAATACAGCACTGAAAATGTAACATTAATAACGTGGTATTCTACTTTCAAAGCAGAAGTATCACACAAGTTCAGGGCTAGTAAGTTCTTCTGCCTTGGAAGAGAATGGCCTGAACTGAACTCAGTTCTCATATTCTTATCCATTAAAGCTTCTCTAAGACAAACTTGCAATAGCTGCATATACATTCACATAGGCCTAAAAATACCAGTTTCCAGCTGTCAGCCTCTAGCCATTCGCCTACCACGGCAGAAAAAGGTTCATTAAGTTTTTCTACAAATTGTAGTTGTATCCATGTCGTGTATTTTTAAGAAAGAATTTTTTTCCTAAAATAATCAACTGAACTAAGGAATGGAGGACCATTTCCTGTAGAGATTGTTCTACAATGAAATCCTTTGTATGAACCACAAAACAAAGCAGTTAAGAATAAATTCTCTCAAATAGCATCCTAAAAAAGCTTGTCAGCCTGTATCGTTGTACTTTCCAAAGATAAACAAGTCACTTATATTTCTGACAATTTATTATATACTGAATGCTTGACTTGAAGCCTGCAGTTAATGCCAGAAGAAGCTACAATTTCAGTTTCTTAAGTTAGTAGAAAAGCACATCATGTACCTACTTTAAACACTGCATCCCACGTTTCCTGGTATTTAAACCTATGTCTATCATCTATCTAGAAAGCAAATGATAAGCGGGCTTCTCTCAGGACTACTAAACCAACAAAATGCTTGCGAAGTACTTGCTTACTCTGTATCACAGAGATCTGTAGGAAAGATGCCCAAATGCAATGCTACCTTTTGAACAGTTTTACTAACCTGCAACCCTTACTAAGCACTACGCTTCTAATCCTTGATTTTAAGTCAGCACGATACAATCTCTGCAATGAACAGGCTGGGTAACCACTACAACTTGAAGTGATTAAACACTCATCCATGAAATTTTTATACAAATGATCATCCATCCATCCATTAAGAATGAATATGAATCATAGCTTGCAAAGGAAGTGACAGCTGAGAATATATGCGTGAATCTTAGGATTTTGAGCACTCCTTTCACACACATTTACACAATCAGCCACAAGTCCTCTTATACATTGGACCCTTTTGTGTAGTTCTACCTAGTTAGAAGCAGATTGCACCACTATAATATAATTTTGCTAATTCACATTTGATAGGAAATTTGTATTACGGGTATATTGTTTTTTATATTGAAAGCACATCTGGTTCTATACATACCAATAGACAATTAGCAAGAATTGAGAAGAAACATAACAGAAGTCAGCGGTTAATAAATGTTAATGCAAGTAAAGATTTTTATATCTTCTTAAAAGGGAATTAAAGCAATCACAACTAAGGATTGCTATATATTTCTTAGAACTGGGAATGTTTCCTTTATAACTTTTACTGTACAGCCCAAGGGTGTCAAACTCAAGCTCTCACCATTCTCCCGCTCCTGCACTGTAACGTGCATCACACTTGACCAGCGCTGGCAGGAGCACACGGGCAAGGAGCTCAGTGGTGCCGCTGGATAGAAACAAGGTAGATGGCCAGATAAAAAAAAAAAAAAAGAGATGGAGGGCTGAATTCAGCCTGTGGGCCCTGAGTTTGCCACCCCTGGTACGGCCACTTAAGAACTGCTGAAATGAGCAACATGCACCTTCTCTCCATTTCTAAAAGATACCAAATCAATAATTTTGGTGGAACTGACCATCGCCTTTTTCGTTTCTTTTCCTGATACTAGGGTGAATAATTTCATCCAGAACAAGTCCTCTGCTCTCTCCCCCTACAAATAAGCTTCCTGATAGAAAATACGAGAATAAAGCAAATGACCAAGCATGACCTTTTTTCATTACACATCAGTTAGCAGACCCACACTGTGGACACTAGACAAAGGCTACTAGAGAAAGAAACCAAGTGTTTTCAAAAACAGATTTATAGGCATTTACAAGGCTTTCACCTTCATCTCTACAATGTTAAAAATAACCCCACAATTACATTTTTCCCCTAAATAAGCAAAAGACAATTGCAAAACCTTTACCTCTGCATCGATAATATAATTGAGACACTTAAAGAATCATTTCCTGATACTATGTATGCAAATCCGTTAAAGTTCATCGTGAAGTTTACTAGACTGCTACTATAGTACTACTATATATACTACACTATACTCTTAAAATACTTATCACTAGAAGCCTAACCCTTACTCTCAGATAAGCATTTTGAAAATTCAGACCAAATTTATTTTTTCAATTTTATATAATGCAAGTCTCCAACTAGACAGTGTTACAGGTTTCCTATGTTCCAGCATTTCCTCTGATCTCCAGCTGCAAGATTATGACAAACCAGACACGCATCTCTATTTATGATTTGAGGGGTGTTAGCGGTCTGTTTTGTTTTCTGTTGTTAATTTTTTTTTTAACTGCATGTCTGATATACCCTTTCAGATAGGATAAGATTGTATCAAATAGGATAGGATTGTATGGGTCCCTTCCAACTCAGATAATTCTATGATTCTATGAAATAAACTGAAACATAGCAGAGAATTAAATTGATTTCTGTGCCTAGTTTTCTCTTTTCGTGACCAAAATTCAGATGTCTAAACAAACGAAGAACAGAACAGAAAGCAGCATTTTAAAGTGGCTGTAAGAAGAGACCTGGTATAACCATTATCCAACACAACCTGCACTACTTTGGAAACTGACCGATTCAGCAACTCAAACCATCTGTATGCTGACCATCATGAGTAACTATCATAAGCTGTCACTATCATAACTATTTCAGAATACTCTTGAATTGGCTGCTTTGAAATGCAGCTAAACACACTCTGTCAACATCAAGACCCAAACTAGCAAAAGAGCTTTGACATACAGTTCTTCCACTAGAAATCTCTGCAAACTACCACTTGCTGAGTTTGGTTTTTTTTAATAACTTAAAACAAAGACTGTGTTCTAGAATTAAAACATTAACTCTGTTTTGTTTTAATAACTCTGGAAAGATCTTTTAGAACTACTGACTACTCATTGTAGAAATACACAGCATTCTACTTCGGAATATACAAGATAGAACACAAAAGCTACAAGTGTAAGTATTAAAGATTTTTTTTAATTTTTAATACAAACAAAAAACCTGTCTCAAACAATGTCTTTCTCTCCAAGCTAGAGGTTAAAATGCCCAAGTCTAGCAGTGAAAATATCTGTTTGTCTAAAAGGTTTGATGAGTTAGTCCAGACAGCTTGAAATTTAAGGTCCATAAGAGATGAGACTATATTCCATATTGAATAGCATAAGTTCATTAATAAAACCCACCATCGATCCAAATAGAATTGCTTCAGGATTTCATACTAAATGTCAATGTTGCCCTGATTTAAATTGGTCACTTAATAAAAGCCAAGAATACCTAAGAGAACTTGCAGCTTGTATTTTTGACTACATTTCCAACTCTGCAGCTTAACAGCCCTAAAACAAGCTGATTTTTTACCCTTTTTCACTACAGGTATAAATAAAATTGTTATTGGTTATCAACCAACTGCATAACTTGTGAGCTCTTAATTCTTCAATAGAGAAAGGAACATCATTGCACAACATTTTAACTTGAACTAAGTCCTTTATTTGCCTTTTGAAATGAACTGCCATCATCTAGTCCAGAATTTTGATCATCACTAAATCTACTATAGATTCTCACTACACACAACCACTTGCTGTAACCGAACACTGATTCTTGGGCTTAGCTCAAACTTTATCAGAGCTACAAATAAATTATAACTAATGTGCTTCAATGTAGACATCCTAAGGCATAAACTAGAACACAACTAAAGAAATACAACTTCTGTCTTTTGAAAATAACTAGAAGACATGATCAAATCCATATTATCAACATCAAACATATCTATCTGGCATGAAACTTTTAGAATTTAAGCCAATTTAACCTTTAAAGTACAGCTGCACCTTTTTCCAGACTACACTTACTCTAAAGATTAATGCAAAAATTATTATGGCAGTCATCCTCTCCTGATCAAAAACATGTTCCCACCTTCCAAACTTTTCCTTACTACTCCAACACTGAACATCACACTCTTCTCCCCATATACTTTTTAAAAAAGTTAAAAGTGTTTCTGCTCACTGCTAAACCTTTAAATTAGACTACTTTTTTTAAAGAATCCAACATCTTTCCAAACAACCCTCCCCATGCAGCTTAGTCGTTTGTGACATCTTGTTCTAGCTTCTCTGTAAATTCGCAGTCCAACAACTTGCTTTTAAAATTAAGATTGTGTCAAAGTGACAACTTCATAGAATTTGTTATGAATGCAGAAGTTTGTTAGAAAACAGGTTAATAGTTCAAGTTTTTCTGAAGTCTGTTTACTTTTTCTCTACTTCTTGACAGAAGTTCCTCAAATATGCACTCATTCCTTGCTAAACACTTGACATTTAAAGGCTTTGCTCTGTCCAATTAGAAGAACACAGAATGACACAGGGAACCCATGCAGAAAAAATAATAAAATAAAAGGTCAAGAAGAGCTGAAGCAGCAGCTCCAAGCTGAAGCTTTGGAGCAACTCATTTCTCTTCTGGAGCACCTAAGCTTAACAATAATTCTGAATTATATTCTAAATGGTTTTGCATCGGTTCTGACTACAAACTCTCCAGGGTTTTTTTGTGGTATGACAATATAGCTAAAATAAATTTCTGATAAAGAAGCTTTTTTGGCAGGTTAAAGTAGTAACTTAAGCTATAGCACTGCATTGTTACTAGTAAATAGTGCTTCCTATGTCATTCTCAGTTAAATCCAGGCATGCTGATCAGAAATTACTTAAGAGCTTTTTTTACTAATCTTCTTACCATGCACTTATGAAACCAATAAAATACACAGCAGTTCCATACATTTTTCACTTATTTGCTAATTGAGAGAGGAACCATGAGGAAGCTGAGAATCTTAACTGTAAGCCCTGTGCGCACACCGGACTGCTGTCAGTGAAGGTAACTGCTCCTGGCTCTCTCCCAGAGCCCATTAACAGCTCATGTACTCTACCTGGACACAGGAAGATAATAGGTATTTACCTTAACTAGTGACAACTAGGAAACCTGGGATGTAAGCCAAGTTCCAAGACACATGCCTAGATGTTAGCACTTGAAATGACCATTAGCTCTCCCTAACCTCAACGGAAACTACCAATACACAAGCCATTTTTATTTAGATTCCATTTAAACAAGAGGGAAAGACCCACATGCATGACCAGCACATTCAGACAGAATTTGTATTGTGGCCTGAAGGTCTTCATATATTTAAAAAATAAGCCTTGTTGCATCAGCTATCCAGATGAATTGGACATTGTCGTAAGTACAAAAAATGTCTGAATTTAACTCATTTTGGTTAAGCGTGCAATAAAAAAAAAGGATACTTAGACCAAGAATGTGTGATTTTTCAGTTTCACACAAATGAAAAATGAAATTATAAATAAAATACCTACAGTAAATGTAATTTCTAGCATTAAAATAAGGCTTGTCAATTAGATAAAGCTGTAAAACTAACAATTGTCTACAGCAACAAATTTAAAGTGGCAGTATGCACATTTCCATGCTACTATTGCATTTTAGATTGACAGTATTAAGGAAAGTTACGAATGGTCAGCTCTGGGATTTTTGCTGTTGTACATCTCAGAAGATGCATGATTCTCCTTGGATCTACTGTGCAGGATTACTTCTCATTTATCTCTAATGCTATTTGGACATGAATTACTTTATAATAAAAGCACGTCTAATCAGTCCTCTTGGTATCCATTACATCGTTGTCAAAGAGACAGCAGGTGTCCTGGATATTCTAAGAAATCAAAAACAACCAGAAAAACAGAAGGAGTACCTATCTGCTATGTGATAGCGCTCGAGTCTTGTATTAGTAATTCTCATCAAATAGTCGTAAGAAAGGAAATTAAGTATTTTATCCCTACTGATTATAGACACTATGCTTGTGTGCCTGGAAAGTTTCCGTATCCATGCTGAGAAAATGTGGCCAGTCATACCTTCTTCCTAAAAAATCCTCAAGCTGAGGCAGTCAGAGATCAGGAGCCGCAGTTTATGTCACTGAAACCTTGTGGCTTTCTGCCGGTTCTGACCTGCAAAGTCCCAAATATCTTGGCACCCAAATTTGAAGTTACTTTCATGGAACTCTGCTGAGCAGTCCTGTAAACTACCAATTTCACAATTTTCCATGTCAGTATCACATTTTTCCATATGAACACAGAAAAGTACCATCAGGACAGCAATATTATAGCACAATGCTAAACTACTGGTCTCAGTACCTGTCAGAACTACATCTAAGGCTACATGATTCACTATTCATCTACAAACGAACCATCTCTTCATGAAGTAGAGTCAAACTTAGATCTAGTGATGAGAATATTCTAGCTCAAGCCTCAAACAAGTCAAGAAAGAGTACAAGTTCTCAGCCAGCTTTCTCTTCAGTAAACCCTTTCCTTCCTTGAATAGTGTTGCTATAATTGACAGCTCCAGCAACTGGGTTAATAAGCTGCACCACCCTAAGTGGGTAACAGCACTTTGGTACTGGTCTAATGAGACGACATAAGTCTAAAAAAATAACACCAAGACTTTCAAAACCTCTGGTAAGTGCTTCTCTTTAATTATGCTACTTCGCAGTATTACCCTAGTAACATTTGTAACTGCAAGCCAAACTGTTCCAAGAACTCAGTTATTTTCATGCCTGGGTTGCTTATGCAAAAACCTGTGCCAACATAAAAACATAGTAAAAAAGGCTAACTTTCAACATCAATCCTGATCTCCAGTCAATTCTACCAAAACTACACTTGGATCACTACAATAATTAAGATTAAAGAGACTGGGGGGCTACTACATATAGGTGTAGTCAGACCTTAGAACAGCCTTAAACAGCGATAAAAGATTTTAAATTAGACGCTAGTTTGAAAGCCTGCTTCAAATGTCAGGTTTTCTGACATTAAGAACACCGTAGAAAAGGAATAAACATATAAGGGCAAACCTTTCATTCTCAGTCAAGCAAACTTTCCTTTAACTGTTTCTGCTGAAGGGAAGAAATTGCATTCAACCTTTTGGAAAAGTAGAGTTACAGAATCAGTGACTAAATGAAAGTGGTTAGGAATTAATTTTAGTCCTCCATGAAAATTCTAGATGATTATATGTTTTCTATTCAAAAACACACATGGTAAGCATTCAGAATCCAAGGTACATTCATAGGTATTTTGATAATTTGTTAAGTTTCCACAAAAGTGCATTTAAGGAAGTTGTTGGTGTGAACAATAACTCTCAGCTGTGTTAAATAGAAGCAGTTAAAAAAACTTAGATAATTTGATAAGCTGTCCCTTCACGAAAACCCAGTACAGCTTCTTCTTTCTATCAAAATCTTTCACATAAAAGTGAGCAAGTATCCCTTCTGATATTTCATATGCCAGACATTAACAATATCAAATTTACTTAGCTGATGTTAACATTTTGCAAAATCAGTACTTGCATTTTGACCTGTAAAGAAAGTAGTAAAAAAAATATAAAAGCTCACATTAAGAAAACGCTTGCTGAACACCCAGATAAACTACCACACAGCTTAAAACATTTTTCCTGACACAAAAATTCAGAATAACTAAGCCTGAATTTGACCCAACACTTAATGGTAGGATGGCTTTCAGGGTCGTTGTTTTCACGCTCAGGAAAATTATGACAATTTCTAATGAATAAAATGGATTTCTTACCTTCAATCCGTGATTCCAAGTACTTATCCAACTCCGCATCTTTTTTCACTGCCTCATCCGAGACCTTAGGAGCATTTGAAAAACAAACTAGTACAATACTCATGTTATCACGACTCCCCTACACAACAAACGAAAAAGAAGAGTCAGAATCTTTAATACTATTTTTCATCTTTCAATTCTAGTCACATTTTAACTTGCCCCAAATACAGCACTATAGATATTCCTAGAAAGATAAACATTGCAATAAAACTGTGTTTTAATCAATAAGAACCTCTAAATTTGCCAACTAAACTACTCACTAAGATTACCTTTACTGATTTTTACTGTACATTCCTAGTCTTAAAGTTTAAAATATTTAACGGACTTAGTTACATATCAACTGTTATTATTAAAAATAGCAACAAGAAAACAGTTCAGAAATTAGACAGTCATTTAATTTTATCTTAGGCCAAGTTAAAAAAACCACTCACTGCACAATGACATGCAGAATACTTATCCTAGACTACTAAAATAGCTAGCTCCAAGCTACTGAGTTATTTCAATTTGAGAGCATTCACAGAAAACATTACATGCATTACAAGCCTGTTTATCAGAATGCACCCTTGTCTTACATAGCACCTCAATGAAAGTAAGTACAAAATACAAATGCATTTAGTATGGCCAAGCTGACCGTACAATCATGTGCTCAGTAGTATCACCCAATGACTTTTTCATATTTTAATTTTAATGACAGCTCTGTACTAGTAAGCTTCAATACTACTTTCCTGCTCGTACTTAATTTTCAAAATCATAATTCACAGCCAAATTCTAAAATACCGCATCTCAGTCACTTACAAGGAGATCTAGCAGAACCGTAATTTAAACTCCTGGTTTGGAATCTTAACTTTTTTTTTTTTTAGAAGTGCCACTAGCCACTGCATATCATTTCTGTTAAGAACAATCTAGCTGGTTGGTTTTAATCTATCACAACAACTACTACTGAATAAATTAAGTAGGAATCTGACATCACAATAAATTCCTTTAGAAATATTCAAGAATTATTCTATGTTCCCTTTTGTACCAAGCATATTGGGGACACCTATACTTTACAACAGTTAATATTATGTGGTTCAATTCATACCCTGAAGACAGAGGACAACAGTCTAATATCACTATGAACCGCAGAGACCCAGGGTCTGACTTGCTAAACAAACGGTAGGCCAGGGCCCAGTTTTACTGAAATTATGCTAAAGTGACCATCCTTTAACAAGTCTGGTCAAGTGCTTGGTCAGAAAGCCACAGCATTTAACCCAACCACACAATACATGGTAAACACCAGAATATAATCCTACTTGTGAAAAAAATTACTTTTTAGTGTTAAAATTCTGAATTTTAATATTATCCTCAAAATTGCATGTTTGGTCTGTGGTCTAATGAATGAACTCTATTTGCACTAGTGGGAATTGCACTTCTTAGGGAATGCTGGAAATGGTGTACCCATGAAATATTTGTAGACCAACCTGTAGTGACTCTGAACAAACTCTACATTTGAGGAGTGCAAGCAAGATTCGATGCAAAAGTAGTGCTACTCCATCTAAACAACAACGAGCTGAGCACACTCTTCGGATGACAGATAAACCATACCTTGAAGAGGAGACGGTGCACACACTGGTTTTATACAGAAAGAACAAAAGCCCAAAATACATCGCACAAATTCATGCATTTTAATTTTTTTTGTACTTGGAAACAAAGTTTAGAGCTAGAACTATATGCAAGTGTTATTTTGAGAAAATAATAAACCTTTATTTTTGCAATTGCTATCACCTCTCCAGGAACAAAGGATGAAGCTATATATTCTTCAGCAAGGACACAGAGTCAAATGGGTACAGAAGTCCAAGGGAAAGAAGAAAGGGAAGCCTAGGTCCAAAACCGCTGTTAACACCGTCCAAACAGAAGATCGTTTTAGAACAGCTGCTTGGAGAAAACAGTTACATACCTTATGTAAACAAGTGTCCACTACCCAATTGCACACTTTTTCCAGGTCATCTGATACTTCAAGTCTAGACTTAACAAATTCACAGAGCTCTTCATTGCTCATTACATCCCAGATTCCATCACAAGCCAAGATGATAAATTCATCTTCTTCTGCCCTTAAAATTTCACAAACCTCAGGCTCTGGAGAAACAAGTTGTTCTGTAGGGCCTTTACCGTCAACACATTTGTAGTCATAGTCCCCCAGAGCTCGAGAAACTGCCAATGAACCATTTACACGCTGAATCATTACACTGCCTCCTGCATTCTGGATTCGCTCTTTCTCCCTTGGATTGCAAGGTTTGTGATCCTGTGTTGAAAAACAGACTTGTCCATTCCTATAGAGAACAGCACGTGAATCACCACAATTGATAAAATATACATGCTCAGGTGAAATCATAACTCCCACTGCTGTTGAGCCACTTCTGTCCATCCCATTTCTGAGGTCTGAGAAATTGCGCATGTACTCATCAATTTTCAAAAAGCCAGTTCTGATCCCACTCTTGACATTTTCCACTGAAGGTTCAAGAGCAGATCCAGGTTTTTCTCTTGCCCTAAAGTCTTCATTGTTAGTGATGTGTTCTAATAAGTGTGTGGAGCAATAATTTGCAACACGAGATCCCGCGTGACCATCATAGACAGCAAAAAAGGACCAGTCCTCTAAGCCATGGGGAATACCTACAACAGCTGTGTGAGCATCTTCCATTTCCACTCTCCATCCCTGCATACTGCTGAGGCCGTAACGCAAGCCATTCCCTGCACCATGAGCATTATGTTTTTCAGTTTTTGGTTTATCCAAAAATGCACCCATGTTTATGCAATATTGAATCTGGAAAACAGAGAAGAAAAGTCTTATTTATAGAACCATCATCCCACATAAATTTTATTCTCCTTTGTTTCTTCCTTATAAAACAAGTGATAAAGCATGCACATTTGTAAAAGTCAACAACCATAATGGGGGAAAAAGTAATTAATAAATTACATGAATTAAGTGTGAACTTAGAGACCCCTGTTTGCATTTTTGGTGGGATGTTGTATCTATTAAAGAGCTACTTAATCAAAATTAAAGGCTCTCCATATGAAGGCAGAGTAGTTCACATACCTTTGCAGCCCTGCCAATTTGTCATTCTCTGCAGGAACTAATTCATGATGGAAAAATAATA
The DNA here is from genome assembly GCA_033556795.1 of Tapera naevia. Classification (NCBI taxonomy): domain Eukaryota; kingdom Metazoa; phylum Chordata; class Aves; order Cuculiformes; family Neomorphidae; genus Tapera; species Tapera naevia. The sequence goes on from JAUMJJ010000246.1 coordinate 16,722,408, forward strand.
AACATATCACACCTATAAGCTTTCCAGTTTTATTGTGGCATTAAAAGCCAATACTTCATAAATTGGAACTGACTGGCCTCATTAGCTTTGCATGACTGTGCTACTTCTGTATTCTTGTAAAGCATGGCAAGAGTGACAATAAGAGAATGTAGACCATCTGCCACAGGAAGCAAGAAGGCAAATCCTACAGTCTTGACAAAATTTCCTAGATAACATTTCAGCCAGGTAAGAACTCACAAATTACAGGACAATGACTCCTGTTGGAAGGGATTTCTAGAGCTAATCTAGTACAAACCCCTATTTAAAGTTCAATCAATACGATACCCAACACCAAAGGTGGCTCAGGCTGTTCATATCCTTGTCAAGTTTTTAACACCCCCAAGTATGGAGATTCCATGGCCTCTGAAAAACCACTTTGTCTGACCAAGTTCACAGTGAAAACAGAACTCCCATCAGTGCAACTTGTGTCCTTTGCCTCTTAGTCTTTCATTACAAAGTTCCAGGAAGAACAAAGCTCCGCATTCTCTACACACTTCCATTACACAGTTGGAAACCAGCAACTGGATCTACTCTTTGGCATTTTGCCCTCCACACCAAAGGCACTCAGCTCTCGCCTCTCTTCACATATCACATGTTCCATACCCTAAGTTAACAGCAGTCCTCTGCTCAACCTGCTCTACTATTTCTACACCTTTCTTGTACTGGGGGGGCTAGCATTCCACATTGTATTCCAGATGCAGCCTCATCAGTTCCATTTAGAAGGAAACAATCAGTTCTCCCAGCGTGCTGGATAAACCTTTCCTAATATGGCCCAAACTTTAACCACTACAGACGCACTGCACATTGCTACCTAACGTTCAACTCACTTGTCCTGGTTGCCCACGAGTACCCCATGGTTCTTTTTCTGCAAAACTTTTCCCTAGACAGTCAACGCCAGCCTGTATTGAGGGACAAGGTTGACCTAGTCCAGCTACACAACCTGATTACACCTCCTGAGGTTTCCATCAGACCCTTTGTCCAACTTTCAAGATCCTTCTATCTAATGTTAAGGCCTACCCTTTCACTTACTGACCTCTCCCCCCAAAATGGTATCAAATGTGCTAAAAATGAATACTCTTACACTGTTTAGGTTATTAATGAAGACTTCACTATGCTTCTACCTCTCAATATTCGAGGGATTTAAGACATTAAGCCCCAAACACCCTTGCAGAGCAAGATTCAGTCTTGTGAGATAGCTTGTCCAGCAGAGGATCAGATTAGGTGCCCACCTTCAGCTCGTAATTCAGACATGGTCTTAAATCAATACATGTAAACTCCAAAATTCAGCATGCCTTCAGCCTTTGAGATTTAATTTCCAAACGTCCCATTTTAATGGGAAATTTTGTTGTATAAAACATGAGTTTGAGAAGACATTTTTATTTCCTTCATGTGAAAATATTTACCTTACATAAGATAATTAGCTCAAACATCCAAAACCTGTAAAACCACGTGTACTGTAATTTCCAAAACTTCCTTGGAAAAGGAGATGGCCTTAGTTCTCATCTCTGTTCCACAGACCATTCTTTCAAACAGTATATATTCTTCAGATCAAGAATAGAATCTTGGGATTCCCTGGTTGCAGCAGTTTTCCCATCTCAAGGAAAAACAGAAAAATAAATAAACAAATAAATGAATAAAATCACCTGGTAACTGTCTATAATCACCAAGGCTCAAAGGCTTTTTTTAAGGTCTTTAGAGGAAGAAAACACCGGCCTTTCCTCTTCTCTGGAAATGGAAGAAACTGAATCTCAGCAACACTTTGCTAAAGCAGCAGCTCTAGCTACAGCTCCACTGTACACTCATCATCTCTAGTTTTAAATCATTAGCTAAACCACTTCTAAGAGTTCAGGGCTGTGACTCTCTAACAAAAGCCGACATCCTTTTCCCAGGGCAAAAATCTAACCCAAAGCTTACTTTTCTGAAGTCCTAGCATATATTGTTCTCTGATGTTTCCTACCTGATACAAATCCGACACAAGGTCCTTATCTCATATACAGGGAACATAAGCAATATTTCAGGCGCAGGAAACCAAAAGACATGTACTGTTTTGAGGTATGGAAGTATAAAAACAAAAGCCACGTCCTCTGACACATAAGAAAAAACTGTGATCGGTATCCTTTTCCCCACAACTACACAGTGAAGGACTTCGGTATTAGATCAGCCATGTAGTAAAAGGTCTTAAAATCAGGTCTGTGTGTAAGTTTGAATTTCTCTGTTTAAAAGAAAAATAAACAGGCCCAGTGATTTTTTTTTCCCCAAGATCTAATTATACAATGGCAAATGGTTCTTGCCCAGTTACAGATATCCATGATTTTCTACAACATCATGAAGGGGAAACAGGCACTTATTTTATACGAAAAGCATGCTCCTTTCCTTATATATTTAACAGGCAGAAATATTTACTTGCTTGTTGTCATGAAGGTGGCCAAAATGCAATCAGCTTATAAAGGTCTAAAACCCGTAATCAAAGTTTTTGTATATACTACAAAAACAATTTTCAGATTACATGTCAGTTTCAAAGAGAAGATCAGACCTCAATGGCCAACAGTCCCAAAGGCAATAACATAGCTTTTCATACAACGAGAATGGTCCTGTATCAATCTTTTGGGCTGAGGTCATAGAATGTACTGTAAAATGTCCCCTTCTCACAAGGGTTCACTCAACAGGCCAGTCTTTTTTAAGAGGTCAACGCTGTGGAAAAGAAACAGCTACAAAGTTTCCTGTTAGAAAACACGTGTGCTCCCACTATAAAGAAAAGAATGACCTTTCAACAGATAAAATGCTGCACTAGATATTAAAGAAGGAATTGAACAAATAATTAAAATATCCACGACTAACAATTTTGAAGCTTACCGACAGTGCAGGAAGAAACTTTTCTGGTTTAAGTAGACTATTCAAACTTAGCCTCGGTGGAAAGCTCCTCTGTCTCCATCTCGCACACTCTCTCTACTGTGTATGTACATGCGTTACATGTCTACAGGCACTGCAGACAGTTTGACATTGATAAAGATTCCCTGCACCCTTCGATTTACACAAGAAATAGTGACAGAATATTTTAATTAATCTTTTACTAACATCTGTACTTACAATATACTATCATTACACTGTCACCATACCAACATTATACTATTTATACTACATGTATATTAAATACAAGTTAATTTGATGAATGAAACCAGCTTTAAGGATAATTGGTTTTGATCCCAGAAAACCTGGTATTGCTTTTGATTTGCCTTATAAATGCTGACAATACATAAATTTACATTAGGCAAACAGTTATTGAATTTTTGAGTAGCATTGTAACTGTAAAAGCTACTCCAACTATGCAGCCACAACTACTGGTAAAGTCAAACAGCAACTACTGGAATCTAAGAATGAGACCTGAATATTTTACTTTCACTTGAAAATGAAGTACAAAAAAGTACAGTAATTGTCACTTATGTCCACTCACTATGAAACTTATTTGATTTGAGTTTTTTTTTTTTAAACTATTCTGTGAAATGGGGGTCAGCATCACGAAGGATCTCAGCTGACCAAAGATACTGACAAATAGAAAATAATATCGATAGAAACTTTTCATAGAAAGCCTACTACAAAAACATCTTCTGCAAGGAAGACATGAAAGATGACCAATAGGCTTTTAAACAGCAATTACAAAAATTCTAAAAGTTATCCATATCACCAGGTAGAATACATGTGTAGAAGCTACAGCTGTGACTTCGAAATTAATTTCTGCATCTATATTGTTACAACAGTTGGGGAGAAAAGATACAGTAACAAAACCAAGACACAACACGCACATTCCCCTACTTTTAAATCATCAAGTTAAAAATGAGATGAAGATTTGAAAACGTGCTTTGGCTACTTTAACCTGTTCTGGAGGTACAAAACAACCACAGGTGTAATTTAACACTCTGGATTCACATCCATTTTCGATGTCAGTAGTAATACTTGAAAATATAACCATTTGTGCTCTGCCTCAGCTACTCACCACTACATTATGCCAGCAATTTCTTTTCTTTCAGAACTGCTGGTTGAGACAATTTTGCCCTTACTCTTTGACCTGTTGCACTGAAAAGGTCCAGAGAGCTTCAGTATTTCAAAACTTTGCCACTTTGACTGCAGTGGGTTTGGAAGCCAGCAGCTTAGACAGCAGATCGATGAAGGCAGTAACCTTCAATAGAGAAGACAGTGGGGAAAAAATAGAAAGGAGGACCAGGAACTAGGTTAACAGCTATAACCTTTTTAGCTATGTTGTCAACCCCAGAAAAATACATGTTCATGGTCTTTCTAGAAGTTCATTTCATATTCTGGCCTCTCGCACCTTATTAAAACATGGATGAAGCTAGGTAACTGTTGATGTGCAAGCTCAGCCTATTAGATGGCAAGTGTCTGTCTCATGGATGAGTTGCATGTTTATATGCTGTGGCTTCTTATTTTTCTGGAATGCAGTTTGGTAGGTACAAAGTTAGAGATCATACCTCAGATATCAGAAAACTTGAAAGTGGACTCAATCTAGCTTTGCAATCACAGCATACAGTAGTACAAAGCCATCATTGCCCAGTCTGATGCATTTTTACAGTCACCAGGCTTTTCTCATTCAGCTTCACCCTTACGTAAGTCTCAAAAATCAGCTTGGCACAGTTCTGTGGCCAAATGAAAGCTTAAAAAAACCCAAGTGCTCTTCCTAGATAGCTACACATCATTCTGTGCTTGCCAGCTGAGACTAAACCACAACACCATGATACTAACCAAACCGTGGTTTGTTTCACTGTATCCAGACTTCCTGTAGCCAATGAGCACGTTCTCACTTCTTCACTGTGCTTCAAAACAGATGCACATGTAGCACTTGGATAAGATAAAGCATTAACCTAGGACAGAAGTGATCCTTCCCTAATAAAGTTTACAGCTATCTGTATGCAGAATAATTTTTTGGTTCTCTAGATTCAATAAGAGACCAACTACTTTGAGTTAAATTTAGTTAAGTCCTTTTCAATCAATCTAACCATGACCAGCCAGGTTTTTATTAAAGAAATAGCATCTAAGACTTTGAAGAAAGAAAGCCAGTGTTTAGCTAATACATCATCAGTATTAAAAGTGAAGAGTTTATTTTACTTATTAGCAGGAAGCAGTACATCACTAAAAACAAGTTCTCCCTTATTCCATATTTTAGGTAACTTATTTTCTTACCTTTTGCAATGTTTACTAAAAGTTTCAGACATTTTTGAGAGAATAGGGCAGCAATGAACCACCAATTCATAGCATCAATAAATTGTTCCTGAACACGTCTGAAAAACCAGAATAATCATTCTGCAGCCAGTCTGCAGAACACAGTAAAGCACTAAACCGTTTATTTACATAACTGAGGGGTGACTTGTTGATTCACACACAAATGTGAGGAAGTTAGGCATAGGGGTTGGCGTAGATGAGTGCTAGAGGTCGATTCCAACATATTGGTCTATGACTTGCACAGTATAAGAGCAGCTGCGCCTTTTTCCAGTATGTTACATCACTGTAAATTAAGTGCAAACATTCAATAAAGATGACAGTAAAAAAACCCCACCCAAAACACAAACACATTTGAACCTTTCTTTCATTGCAGCAGCAGAACAACCAATGACATCTCCTCAGCACAAACCCACCACTGAACTATGTATGCATTACTCAACTTCAGAGTAAGATACATTAGACTGCTTGATAGCAACAGTCCAGAGGGTTGTCCTGCTGCTATTGACAAATGTAGCCTAAGGCAAGCAACTCTTCCTGTCAAAGATACCAAAAGGTGGAATTAAAACTGAAAGGCTTTAACTTGATTGTAATTTTGCAGAATCATCATTTTTATAATAAAGTTATTTAATGGGTAGCTTTGAAAACACACACTCCCTGCTTAAAAATACAAATAAATTATTCAGAAACATACAAACCAAAATATGCAATCTCTGTGACAGCAGTGGGACAAGAGTTATCTCCTTCATGGTCAGATAAAGTTACGATAGAACATCATAAATCCAAACATTCTCACTGACCTGGAAGACGACATCAACCTTTCCCCTTGAAAAAGTCATTCAAGTGATGAAGCTACAGTAGACTTGTAACAACAATTTAGAGATTTTTTTGTAATTGACTGAAAAAGTTAACTTACGCCGTACTGCTGCTACTGGCGCGTTTAAGGAAGTATAGACCTTGAGAAAAAAGTGCCACACAGACATTAACCCAATCTCAACACACAGTGGCAAAACACCATGACTTTTACTGATACTGTACAGTGAGATACCGTACTGATACTTGTGTGAGAAGAGACCTTCCTCAAAATCTAGGTCAGTACACATTTAGGTGTTGGAAAATTTACATTTTTTCCCATTTATTAACAATGCTTTGTCCTACAGCAAAGAGAAGCTATACATTATATTTCCTCCTTATTAAAAGCAAAGTTAAACACAATTCAAATGCATTTAAAAAAGAAAAAATACATCCTTTTATACAATCTGTTCTGAAATTTGTTAATTTTTTGATCAATTACAAATTAAAACACAGTGAAAGGAAAAGCGATTATACCTTCTGACAAATTTCCAAGTGGCACGATTTGCTCTTACCTGTAATTGTAACCTTGTCAAGGTTCTAGTCCAGTACTGAAAGAATTAGTTTACATTCCTGCTGCCAAGAAGCACATAACAGAATGACTTGCAAAACCTTGTGATAACACTACGGGACACAACATCTGCTTTATTTTGGTATTTCCTAGAAAGAAACAGAAAAAGCAGTTAGCTACTCCAGATGGTTTACAACAGATTTGTACGTGAACTTTTTCATGAATACAAGTCTTTTCTAAATAGAAGTGCTTGAACTTCTTGCAAAAAGTCAAAAGACCTTTTAGTACACTCTGAACATCATTTAGAAGAACACCATTTACAGAGCCAGATTCCCCCCGCATCTTCTTCACTAGCATAGACTAACACTCTAGAAGTCATCTAGTCTACTACCTAGTATTCAAGTCCCTAATTTTGGTAACAGAAGGAACAGCTTTTGCATGCCTGCTAACATTACAGTGCCATCTGCTTGACTTTATTTACCTGCTCAAATGATAGAGTACACTCCTTGAGTGTTTGACAAGACTTAAACCCACCTAGTACAGCATGTATAACTCGTAAGTGCTTCACTCCTTTTGCTTAGATGTAAAAATGCATGAGTTTTAAAAAAGGCAATAAGCTTCAGTTGCAAAAGTATTTCAGCTCCTCTGACATAAGAATTATGTTTCTTTAAAAGTAGCTATAAAATTAATCATAAATTCAGTTTAAAATGTAAAAGTAGCAGATACACACATCTCATTTGTTAGTCATCTATAAAAGCATCTAGGGCTCTACTCATTGTCTTCAACAGGATGCAGATGCTCTAATTCCTTTATGGATCAGAGACTACATATTTAATCTTATAAACCACTGCATCTTACAAAAGTTACCATGACATTACACTGGTAGAAGGAACTATCACAGGAAAAACTCTGGATAACAGCCAGATTTCTCTGGGGCATGAGGAAAACACAAGATTTGTTTTAACATTGATGATCTTAAACTTTTTACAGCACTCCAAATGAGTGATAAAGGGGACACACTGCAGACCTCAACTTTAAGACCACTGACTAAACAATCGAGCTGTGACAGCATTTCATTATGGCTTGCCTCTTCCAAAGACTAACTGGTGACACCAAAAGGTGTCATAAGCAACAAATTGTTCAAAAGAAGGGATTCAGTAAGTTTTATGCCTGTAACATTGCACTATTGCAAGCCCTGTATTTTCCTCAACATTCCCTCTTCTTAGGTACTGCAATAGTATGGATGATTCAAGGAATCAAAATAAGTCAGAAGGTCAATTATTATCTGCCATGTAAGTTCTCCAAACCAGCTTAGGAAATGCAGGATCAGACAAGTGCCAATAACAGAAGTGCAGAACCAGCAGCTGCTGTCAATTCAGATTTGGTCAGAATATTGTGAAACTACACCTTAAGAAGCAACCACTACATCATTAATGAACTCCGAACTAGATACCAGGTATCCTAAATCATTGTATTGGACTACGTCGCAAAAGTCCTCACCCAAAGGTAAGTTTATCAATAAAAACTTTAAAGAACTTGCTTTTGCATCAAAGAACTCCACGGGGAAGAAAAAAAACCAAAAACAAAATACAAGCAGTACAGATTCAAAAAGTTACACAAAACAGCAAAATCCCCTCTTCTTAAATACACCAGTGACCAGCACATCGCAAATCCCTGCAAGGGCCCTCTCCCAGTCTAGCACCTTCAGATGATTCCCTTAACTATGAGGGCACAGGGTGCTTGGTGAAGAAGTGCTCATGAGCCTCAGTTCTTCGCATGCTACTCAAGCAGCCTTTAGAAGTGGCTGACTCACAAAAGCAGACCGGAAGACAAGCACTATGCTTCCCAGGAGCATAAGGTTTGACGCCTCCCAAATTCTTCTACAAGAGGATGTGACAGCATTCATTAGCCTGGAGACAGGTTGCTTACAGTAGAGCAGATTCAAAGATAGATATTTTGGGCTAAGAGCTTCTTACCTCAGAACATGCTCCTATTTAAACAAACTGTATCTAGACTAATTGTTAGAAGTGAGAAGTACAGTATTTGGTGTCCCAAAACACAAAAACATCTGAAGATACATACTCTGCCACTCAACACTGCACAAAGAAGGGACACTACTCCTACTTAATTCTCCAAAGAAGCTGCACAACTCTTTCTCCAAATGAAAAGACACTGATTCACAACACTGCAATTGCAAGTGAAACTGCAAGTTTTCAGTATTTGGTCAGAGAAGAACCAGAAAAACACCAACTTTATTCTGCTCCACAGCCAGCTATGACTCTGACCTTTTACAAATAACCAAATCATAGCTGCTTTCAAACAAGTAAACAAATAAACCAACCCACTCCTTAAATATCAAGGGAAAGCTCTATAATCTAATGTGTCATAATTGACCTTACCACATCACAATACTACCACTGCCAATATCATCCCCCAAAATTACAAACTGGTTCATGCAGAAGATAGAAGATTTTGCAGAAGTAAAAGATACTCAGAGAGAGAAGGAAAAGAGCAATAGTGTAAGGTTACCACAGACTAGCTAGTGTGCTGCAACCTCCCCAACATACAGTAAACAAAGTAACATCCCTCTCCTAGAAGAGGCATTCATTAGGATAGGAGCATAAGAGTACATACCACTGAGTGCAGTAGCTGTGCCGCAAGTTTATGTAGTAGTTCTTTCTTAGTCTACATATGTGACAAAGCCCAAAATAAAACAGCAGTTTATTTCTGTGTAATTACTTGAGACGATGTACAACTTTCACCCCAAAGAGAAAGTTTCTCATCCTTTGTAATGAAAGGATAATGAACTCTCTCAGCATTTGCTAAGTGTTTTTGGTTCTAAACAAAACATTGTGAATCAACCAAGACTGGACAAAGCCTTGACTTGTGTTTTTGAGGCAAGGGTTTTTTTGATGTGGGGTTGGTTTCTTCCCCTCTCTTCAAACATGGAAGCTGTACTAAAATGTTCAGTACTACAATAGTTAAAGAAAGGAGAACGAACAAAAATTTGAAACTAAAAACTCTAAGAAGTAATTTAAGTTCTTTATCCTTTTTGAAGCAGTTCAGCTAATATTATGGTTTTGTAAGAAGTGCAACAGTATCTTCACACTGCATTTTAAAAGAAAAATCCAGGGCTTCTTGAGAAGCTAAATGCCTTGAAATAAATTTACTTGAGTTCTGGTGAAAATTTAGTTCAGTAGTTTGAAGTTTGCAGTTCAAACTTTTATTGCCAGTTACTAATTTAACTATTCAGGGTGGAATTTCCAATATAAACATGCTATTAGACTAGTGTTTCACAGTTGTCTAAAAGCTTGATAATACTATGGGCTTAGTGTTCCAGTTAGGTCCATACTTTCAAATACCACCTTCCAAATGACACACTACAGCATTGGAAAGCTGCCTTTTGATACATCTTACAAAAGCTATTTTGAAATTTTTTTTCCTGCAGACCTATCTTTAATACATATTTGTAAGGGACCTCTTTATTTCTCAATTCTATTTAATTTTCTTTTAGGTCAAGCTTTAGATCAGTAAATTTGCATTATGGCTATGCAGATGTCTTGGAAGCAGTGGCAGCTTAAGCAATATTTGCTCTCAGCAGCTCGTTCCTTTTTCCACACTATGTGGCTGAGTAACATGCATAGATAATTACGCCAATACAAGTGAATGCCTGAAGCAGAGACTGCTCATCTAGCTGATGAGTAACTCAAACTCTGTTGAATTATACAAGCAGAAGATGAAGGAATACCAAAATCCAGCCTTACTAGAATTCAGAACGCAGGTGTGCAATCTATATTTGCCTACCAGGACACTGCTGGCAAGCACTTACTCCTCTGTTCACCTATAAGAGAACAGAGTTATGCTTAGCATAACTCAAGCACAGAAATAAGGAATCATCTCTCAGTTATGGTGGACAGCTCTTCAAACATATAATTTCAGGCACTGAGGAGAAAAGGCCATCTAACATGCTTTAGTAAAAATAACCAAGCACAAACCTTTCTTTGTCAGTTGTCTGATCTTTAGCTGAACTAAACAGAAGAGAGTGTCTTCAGCAGTTGAAACGTACTGCATTTATATCTTCATTCTCTTTCACAAAAAAAAAATTCAAAACTACAAAAAAAGGATTCTAAGCAGACGACTTCTACTTTGAACAAACATTTATTTGGGCTCCTAGGTTCATAGTCTTGAGGTATCACCAGGGCCAGAAATCATGACCTGTATCACGATCACCTTCACGAGGATAAAAGGACAGCTTGCAATTGTAGGCAACTCCTTTCTGAGGCGAACAGAGAGTCCAATACCAGACACAGATTCTCCACTTAGGGAAGTCCGCCGCCTTCCTAAGGCCCAGGTTAAGGACATCACTAGATAACTTCCTAGCCTGGTATGACCCTTGGACTACTACCCATTACTGCTCTTCCACGTGGGTAGCGATAAAGCTGCAATGCACAGTCCAAGGGTGATTTCAAGGGCTTGGGACAGTTAGTAATAGAATCTGAAGTACAGCTTCTCTCCTTCCAGTTGCAGGCAGCAACATTAGAAGAAACAGACAGACCCAGTCTATTTATAAACAGCTCTGTGGCTGGTGTCACCGCCACAGTTTTGGGGGGTTTTGGTTATCAGTAAGGCCTACACAGCACCAGGCTTGCTGGTGTCAGATGGGATTCACATTTCTCAAAGTGGAATGAGTCTTTGCTCACAAGCTAGTGGGCCTCTTTGACAGAATTTTAAATTAGACTTGATAAGGGAGCTGGATAACACCAGGCTTGCCTCATCTCAGCCTAGTGCTCTGAGACATGCTCACTATGCTGCACCACACCTGAAGTCTTACAAAGATAAGGCAGGACCCAACAGGGAAACACCAGTAAAACACTTCAAAAGGATTAAAGGGTGTTCCTCTAAGATGGCGACACAGCCAATAGCCCAGCTGAAGTGCCTCTACACCAATGCATGTAGCATAGGCAACAAATAGGCTGAGCTGGCAGACACCATGCTGACAGAAAGCTAGGAATCTAGTCGCTATTACTGAAACTCAGTGGGATGAATCCCATGGGTGCAGTGTAGCTATCAACGGCTACAGGCTGTTAAGAAGGGACAGGTGAGGAAAGAGGGGAAGAGGCACTGCTCTCTACATCAAGAAATGGATAGTGTTAAGAGCTGTCTGAAGGACAGCCACAAGCAGATTGAAAGCTTATAGGTAGGAATCAGAGACAGAGGCAACAAAGAGAACCTTGTGGCTGGTGTCTACTATAGGCTGCCCAGTTAAGTGGGCCCTATTGAAGACGCCTGCTTCCTCCAGTTACAGAAGGTGTTGCAGTTGCAGGCTCTGGTCCTGCTGGGGGACTTCAATGATCGTGACATCTGCTGGAGAAATAGCAGAATAGTGAGCTGCAGGCAATGTAGGAGATTCCTGTAGTGCATTTAGGACAAATTCTTAAGCAGGTTATAAACAGCCACACCAGACGCAATCCAATACTGGATCTGATGGTCAACAACACAAGCAAGCGATATGGATTTGATGGATGTACTGTTCAGTGGATGAGGAATTTGTCGGATGGTCGCATCCACAGGGTAGTAACCAATGGCTCAATGTCCACATGGGGATCTGTGACAAGTCGTTCAGGAGTCCATACTGGGACCAGTACTGTTTAATATCTTCATCAATGACACAGACAACGGGATCGATTGCACCCTCAGCAAGTTTGCAGATGATAGCAAGCCAAGTGGTGCAGCTGACATGCCTGAAGGACAGGATGCCATCCAGTGAGACCTGGACAAGCTTGAGGAGTGGGCACATGTGAATCTCATGGGGTTCAACAAGGTTAAGTGCAAGGTCTTGCATCTGGGTAGGGGCAACCCCTGGTATCAATACAGGATGGAGGACGAAGGGATTGAAAGCAGCCCTGAGAAGGGCTTGAGGGTTCTGGTGGATGAATAGCTGGACATGAGCCAGCAATGTGTGCTTGCAGCCCAGAAGGCCAACCATACCCTGGGCTGCATCAAAAGAAATATGGCCAGTAGGCTGAGGGAGGCGATTTCCCCCCCTCTACTCCACTCTGGTAAGATCCCACCTGGAGTACTGTGTCCAGCTCTGGAGTCCTCAGCACAGAATAGACATGGATCTGCCGGAGCGAGTCCAGAGGAGGGCCAAAAAAATAATCAGAGGGCTGTAACATCTCTCCAGTGAAGACAGAGAGAGAGTTGGGGTTGTTCAGCCTGGAGAACAAGGCTCTTAAGGAGACCTTATTGCATCCTTTCAGCACTTAAAGGGGGTTCATAAGAAAGATTGGGACAAACTTTTCAGCAGAGCCTGTTGTGACAGGACAATGGATAATGTTTTTAAACTAAAAGATGGTAAATTTAGACAAGTTATGAGGGTGGTGAATCACTAGAACAGGTGATTAAACAGAGGTGGTAGATGGCCCACTGAGCAACCTAATCTAGTTCAATCTGCTCACTATGGAGGGGGGTTGGACTAGATGACCTTTAAAGGTCCCTTCCAACCCAAACTATCCTATGATTCTATGATATTCTAAATGAGTTTGTGTTTCTTTTTTAACTTAATGCAAAGGGCAGAGTCTGCAAACATTCATCTTCCTCGTGGGGATGCAAAATTCCAGCTCAGACCCACCAGAGGGATATGCATGGGTAATATAATGTTTAGTATTACTGAAGTGCCTATCTTTTGAACGCATTCATACGGTACTTCCCCATGAGGTAGATTTATTATAATCTTACTAGCTAGAATACCTAGGTAGCAATAGTTAATGAATCTGCTTGAAACCATCTGTCTGTTTGTTGCCTTTGTGAACATCTGGCCTTCAAAACGATGTTTAAAAAAAAACATACAGTCACTCCAGGTGGATTATTTAGATTTTGTAAATATCCATATGCTTTAAACAAGCAGAAATCACAGCCTGAGCACTGGTTCTGAAAAAGAAATCACCACACCTGTCAGGTGGTAACATTACAGGATATATCTATTCAGAAGCTCGCTGTACCAAAACGGCATGTCCCTAAACCACAGCTCACTTCACACAGAAGTGAACTGTCTCATTCACTCTACCGACTATAGCAGTATAAAAGAGCATTCAAAGTCTGTCATTCCTTTCCTCAGAAGAGCAAGGTGTTTGCAGGTTGTGGTATTATTCAAATTCAGAACCAATCTCGCAAATAAAAACTTGCTCTGTTGATTACGCAGTAGAAAAGGCTTAGCCCCTTCTTACTAAGCTTTTCAAGAAAACTCCTTAAGCACAGGACCATAAAGAACTCTTACAGCTATCAGGAAAAAACAGAGAAAGCAATGGATTTCAGACCATTTAATTCTGTAGCAAGTATGCTGTTGTGGTTTAAGCCCAATGAGCAACTAGCACCGTGCAGCTGCGCTCTCACACACACCACACTCCCACAGTGGGATGGGCAGAAGGACAGGAAAAGGAAAAATTTGTGGGTTGAGATAAAGACAGTTTAATAGGACAGCAAAAGGAAGAGATAATAATGACAATAATAATAATAATAATATATACAAAATAAGCAATGCACAATACAATTGCTCACCACCTGCAGAGACCCATACCCAGCCTGTTCCTGAGTAGCAATCCCTGAGCAGTGAACCCTGGCCGTCAGCCAACTACTCGTTTATATATTGAACATGACGTTACATGGTATTGAATATCTCTTTGGCCAGCTTGGGTTAGCAGCCTGGTTAGGCTCCCTCCCAGCTTCTTGTACACCTGCTCACTAGCAGAGGATAGGAAACTGCAAGAGACTTTGATTTCTTAGCAACAATTAAAAACCTCAGTGTATTATCAACATTCCTCTCATACTAACCCAGCAGCTGCTGGGAAGAAAATTGATTCTGTCCCAGTCAAAGCCAGGTAGCACAGGCATTCATATAATAAAGAAGTTCCAGCCTTTACAGACTTCAAAACATTGCAGCATAAAGAGGGAAGAAACCTGGCATAATTGTCTACTTTCATTGATAAGACAGTAAAGATGACTGAGCTGCAAAATTTTCAGACACTCCAGCTGTGGGATATAGTCAGGAAGTTTGACAATTTTTCAAAGGATAGATAACACTGCAATTCTCTCACAAGAAATGCTCACAAAGGAGAAGAGTAGATTCTCTACAGAAGGCTACCTTGACTAATTCTTCTCTGGACAGTGTTCAGCAATTTTTAAGCCAGCTAACAGAGTTCCCAAAAGTTAATTTTCACCTGAGTGGAGAATCTCAGCCACATCTAGTGGCTAGCAACACCTTTAGAACAAGCCAGCTTTTGAATCAAGTCTTGCGACTACCACTGAAGCCAATAAGGAGTTTTTTATCCTCAATATCACATCTTACATTTCTGCTGCTCCTGTCAGAAAAAAGCTTAAACCTGATTTCTACAACATGTCTTTCTGTACAGATCCTGTACTTAAACATCCCATAAAGGATTCTCAAAGGCACAATAGTATCATATTTTGTCTCCCAGCGGAATGAAGCCATTACAATATATGCATGACAACTAATCACTTTTCCCTGTCTTACAGGTAAAATACACACAACCTTAAGTGGGACCACGAGTATATCCACAATTTAGAAGGAATTTAAACTCCACCAAATGGAGAGAAAAGCAAGCAATAAGATCAAAATTACAGTAAAGCCGGGTACAGAAAATACAGCAAGAATTCCGTAATGCTGATATGTTTGTCAATGACAGAAATCATGTTGTACCAAAATTATAAGGGATAGCAATAGTGGTTTTTCACTTCATATATGATACTGATGAGGACTTCCCCTCTCTCTCAGAAGGTTCTTACACTTCCCTCATCTTCTAAGAGGGAGTCTTTAAATACACGTGAACTAAAACTCAGTCATCACAGTAGATCATAAAAACTTGGGACACTGCTGATATTCCTGTGCAGGCAGTTACAGAAGGCATAAATTCCCTGCCACACTACTTAACCACTTGGATCTACTTGTAGCTTTTTATAGCTGTGTAACCACTTGATAGGTTTATACACAAAAGGAGTTAAATTAAATGCAAAAAGGTCACTCAACACCATAATAAAATCACCAGCACACTCAAATCAGTAACATAAGAACACCAATACTACAAGTTGCCAAATATTAACACTTACTATGCGAGAGGCATTTTAATGTTTACTGCAAAGCACACAACTTAGAAAGAGATAATTCAAGCATCTGTTATGTCAACTAACAGCCCCCACACACACAATCTTCCAAAAGAACTAATTTAAATAGTGCAGGAACTGAAGACTCCAAACAGGAATTGTTAAGATACAGTTATTTTTATACCTCAATCACAGTTTTAGAACATTTTTTTTCAGTAGTCTCTTCAATGTTAAGACATTTTTTCTACCTACTAACAAAGTTACTTCAGTAACAGTACTGCACTAGTTTGAAAACAATGAGCACTTAGTGGAACTGATTTGGTTCATGTCAAAGGCACATCTCAAAGTGATTTTATGGCAGTTAAACAAATACTTAAGAGAAGCAGGTGGTCCTACATGATATGTAATGATACACTCCCATACAGTTATTGTAACAAGATCAATATACCTGTAATCCCATGATATATACTATTCAATTCACAGTATGGTATAGAAAGTTAGGTTTCAAATCACAGATGGCTTGTCAGACTACTTCAGAGAACACAGTGCTCCCCCTGCACTTATAAAGGAGAAACTTCTTAAGAAAGAGTCTGAAGTCTAAAAAAAAATACTACCTCTAGGAACTGCAGAGTGAAGCAAATTTCCATTACCTTTTTTTTTCTGGCAGCAGTCTCCAGTACCGTTGCCTGGACACATGGAATCTTTTTCAGGTGTCTGCATTGAGGCTATCTGAACTGCTTCACTTGTCATCTAAACAGAGGAGTTCTTGGCAAGAAGCAGCCATTTGGCAACTTAAATACTAAATGTTTTGTCCTGCAACTTCAGTTTCACAATAAAACACTTCAACTCACTTTAAAATGTATTTATTTAATCTCTCTTAATTTTCAATATCTACTTCAATGCTGAAGTTTCAGATACATCTGTTGAGTAAAAATTGTTTTAATTTTGCCACTATGCAAGTATTACAATACGTGTTGAACTATACCTACAAAAATTCAAAGGGCAATTTTATCAATAAGAATGTTAAAACCAACATGCAAAACTCCATGCCAGTTTTAAAGAAATCAATATTAGAGAGGGTGCTTAAGGGCATTACAGGCAGTAAATGCAGTAATGATAGGTCTACATAGACTCGACAGCAAAAAGGATTCCAGGAAGCAAGCATGTTAATAATTCAACATTCATTTCATCCTACTCATCAAGTCAGACATCAGCTGTAGGCAAATTTGGATAACACCGATTAAAGACACTATCTCCAGCTTCACCAAAAGTTACAGCTCTTGTACACTGCTGGCTGCAAGACATGTCCTTGCTGGTGATGGGAGCATCTTAACAGAGACACACAAAACCCCACATTAACGGTAATTAATATGATACCCTACTCTGTCATCCCATTTATAAAGGTAAAATGTTATGTTAAAACTATTTCTATCTTCCAAAGCTCTCATTTCAGTCATTCCTTCACTACACAAAGTTTAACTTGCATGTATTCTATACATGGTTTAACAAACTGTCTGGATTAACGCAAGTATCCATATATTAAAAATAATATCAAGACACAAAAAGGAATATTCTTAAGTATTCCTGTCTTTTCAGAATGACAACTGAAAGAATCTGATGAATTTAGCAGTTTAAAAAGAAAAGTAGACATTCAGCTTGGGGATTACACAGATAATTCAGTAAAACCTACTGTATAAAAAACAGAACCACACAGTCACAACAAATTAGAAATAGGCACATGAATAGAAGACTGCTGATCTGAGCCTTCAAATAGGTGCTGAATTCAGCGAAACGAGTGCCAATTTCAGTAGGTTTCCACCCCTCAAAAACTGAAGAGTTAGCATTAGGTAACCATCTGCCTACATTAAGTGCTACTTGTACTTTTCAGTCCTCAAAACATCTCTTATATCGTTCTGAGTGACTCCATGTGAGTATCTTCACCATCTGTTCAATGACTGGATACCACGGCCTTGCATTCCCCTTCCTACACACACTAGTGTCTCTGCATGGGATAGTTATGTGCCTCTCCGTTCTTCTCAACCACTTTTTCAGCTCTACCCTTTGAATGCCATGAATATGATGCTAGTCCAGTCAACAGGACAGTCCAACATTCTCCCCAAGACTGGTCCCACTGGAGGGAATTCTACTTTGTCTGCTACAGGTTTTATCTCCCTAGTCCTCGTTATATCCTCTGCTCTTCCCTGGAGTTGGTGTGGGAACAACACAACAAACATTATTAAACATTTTGTTAAACTGAAGGCAATGGTATCGCTCTGCTGAATGATGTTAATGTTTCCTACCGCTTGACTGGTGTTCTAAATTGCAGGATGACAACTGTATGTTCTTGAAGCTATGGGTTTTTTTGAGAGAAATGCATCTACCTTTCCTTCCAAAACACAGCAAACCTGCCCTCTGACTCCCGATTATTTCCTGACACTTCGAAATTGACTGGAAACGTCACTTGAGCTAAAATGTTGCATTCACAGGGTAATCACAAAAAGCTCAGTGCAGGACCTTAAAGTAAACCAAAAAGAGTTACTAAGACCCTGCCAATTTCATAAGACATGCCCTTTTACAACAAGCAATTTAGCATATCAGTTTTAGAAGTAGGAACACCTATGCTACCCAAAACACAGCTTTGCATAGCGAGCATTAGTTATATGGAGCCTACTTAAATACTTGAGTTAAAGAAAAGTTAGCTTATATGCTTCTGACCAGTAGTTCACTTCCACAAGAATCAGGCAGAAGTATTTAATGCTTAATATTTATATTATGCAGGAAGCCAAGAACTCACTATCACTCTGCACACCTCACTACTCATGCTTTTTGTCATCTGATCATGGACAATTTTGAAAGTCTTACCTTGAATAGTACTAAAGTAAAATTTCTTCCAGATCTTTGTCCTTGTGATAAAGATGCACTTTACATAGACTCTTCCTTGCATAACAGGGGTGGAAAAAGCAGAAGAGTCTGTGAGTCTGAAAGTAGTAATATGGAAGAATTGACGAATTTCTCTCCTAGTGCAACATCATATTCATTAAGATCCATAGCTCAAGAATCACTTAACAGCAACTTCTAGACTAGAACTAATAAAATGCATGAATGAAGTGGCCAAGCCGCCAATATAGTCAAGAAGTTTCTAATTGTCTAAGGTAATACAGCAAAAGATCATGTGATCATCTTTTACTTCTTGGAGATGAAAGTATGAAGGGATCTAAGCCACAACACTCATTGGCCACTGCTTTTTCCCCAAAAAACTCACTATCAATATGTAACACCTTCATGAAAGTGTAAGCAAATCCATTTCCAAACCAGGAATATGTACAATCATGTGACAGAGAGAGCCTGAATGTACTTATGTGTATGCACACATGCTTAAGTAGAGAGGATGGAAAAGTCTGGCAATTAAATGCAATCATTTATAAGAATACATTCAGATCCTGGGCTCAAAGGAAAAGAATGACTGAAAGTTGAGGTTCAAACTTATTATAAAGCACAGAAACCATGACAAAGAAGACTGTTACCAGCCACTAGAGATTTCCTTAAAAGCAAAAGCAGATCCACACCTGACTATTCAAGGAGATTATCTTGGTTACAAGAAAGATACTAAGTTGCTTTTAATCCAAACTCATGAAAAGGGTTATTGCAGTTAAACCCACCATGCCCAGATACACCAATATATAATTTTTGCAGCATGAATCTGACTAAAGCTTTCTCTGTTTTCAGGATGTCTACAGGTAGCATCTACAATGACAGCTTCTTTTCTTAGGCCTGGGCAAAGAGGTAAGTGATCCTATCTCAAAGAAACTGACAATGAGTTTACTTTTCCAATATCTTTCTTTCCCCCCAGTTACCTTCAAACAAAAAACGCTCTACAAATTGCTTTGGTTACTACAAGGTTCATAATAATGGGTGAAGACAAGTAAGAGACAAGACATCCTGATTACTATCAAGTTCTGAAACTTCTTTTTCAACACCAAGAAGGAATATTTTTCCTTTCTTTCTTAAATGAAATGAGCTTATTTAATGAAGGTATCTTCCTTATCCAATGCTTATGCAATATGTGGATTTCAAGTAACTAATGCTTTAAAATACTCAGCAAGCACAACTGATTACCTTCAAGCAATTTTATTTAGCAACAGTAGAAATAAATGCCACTCACCCAAGGAACCAAGTTGCCAAATGAAACAAAACATGTTGATTATTTTGGCTATTTACGTCCCTGCCATGGGTGACTCTTCAAGGAAAGCTTCAGAGCAAAGAGGACCTGCAAGGTCATCCAGTTCAATTTCCTTCTCAAAGTGCAGTAAATGTTGAACTCAGTCCCAGCTGCTTAGGGCTTTATCCACTCGAGTTTTGATAACCTCCACAGAGGCTTACAGGCTACCTCTATAACCTCCTAACAATCCTTACAGTAAAAAATTTTCAACATATATCCACCCATTTTAACTTATGACCACTGTCTCTTGTTTTCTCACTGTGCATCTCAGTAAAGAGACTGCCTCCATCTTCTTCGTATCCAACCTTGTATACACAAGACAGCTGCTATAGGGTCCCTCCTAAACATCTCTTCTCCACGGTAAGAAATGCCACAAAAGGCTTTCAGCGTGCCCTCACAGGTCACTTACTCTAGTTCCCTGACCACGCTCATGAATTTGCCCTAAATTTATCAATATTGTTCTTGTTGAAGGTAGGGAGAATGGGAGCAAAAATGGACACAGTATTAGAGATGCAGTCCGGGAACACCTGGAACAAATGTTAACTAAAGGGAAAAAAACCTATTTGTTTTCATCACTACCAGAGTGAACTGCTGACTTATATTTAGCCTATTGTTTAACGGAACCAGGTCCTTCTCTGTCGCACTGCAGGAGGGTTATCAATCCTGGAAGCAGGACTTGGCATATGCCCTTGCTGAACTTCTTAAGATTCCTACAAGCCCATTCCTCTAGCCTTTCAGAGTACTTTGGGGTGGCTGCTCTGCTTTTGATCCACTTGGTTCTGTGTCTACTACGTATCTAATGATAAAGACATTAGAAAAAGAGTAGGTCACAGCAGACACTTGAAGAGCTTGTTGGAAATGCTGTCCACAAAAAGTAGAAACCATCAGGCACCCTTCAAGATGACCCTTCAACCAGTTCTCACTCATCTAGTCACTCTCTAATTCAGACAGCAAATAGAGTATGCTATGGGACACTAAAGAGACTTGTTATAGTCCAAGTAAAAATATATCCACTGCTCTCCACTCAAGTGAAGACCTAGTCATTTGACAGAAGGCAATGAGGTTGGTCAAGCATGACTGACCCATGGTAAAGCCATGCTGACCATTTCCAGTCACCTTCTTTTTCAAGGGCCCAGAAGTATTTTGCTGTAGGTTGATATCAACTACTCCTTGATAGTGCTATCCAAGTAAAGGATTATTTAATACTTTTACCAAGTGAAATAGAAAGTTTTCTTTATTACAAAACATACAAAGGACGCCTGAAACCCTGAACAGGAACCTTCTGTAGGCTTCAACAATTTGCAGAATTCAAATGCTCCAAAGTCTAAATACAAGAACACTGTACATAACAATAAGCAGGTCTCAACAAATGAACATAGACATCAAACAACTGCATTTCTGGCTGTTTTTCAAGGTATCTGGCAACAAGACAGTAACAGAGCTTATAAAAGGAAAAATCTGTTCATAAATCTAGCTAAAATTTATTATAGTAACTGGTGGGAGAAAAAGAGATGAGAAAGGAAAGCAAATGGTCAAACTTATACATTTCATTACGAACATTAGAATTTCTGAAATTTAAATCGCTTACATCTTTCTTCAGATGGCTTGAATTTCTCCCAGACTGTATTGAAAGAAAATCCACTTTACTGAGACTTCTGAACTTGAACAAAATCAAGAACTCCTAGGCACAAAACCCGTCAGTGCCTGACAAACGAACACAAATTTGAGTCTCTACCACTGATGAGACTGCATGATTCACCCAAAACACTTCAGTTCTTTTGCAGTTCCCCAAAACTCATGATTGAAGCAGAGAACAGATAAGCTAAACTCTAGCTCCACATTAGGCAGCGAACAATTCCAACATCAAAGCAGATGAGCAGAGGCAGTCCTCTTATCCCTTAAGGAAATCTGCAAACATGACCAAAAGCACAGAAAAACAGCTTGACTTGCTCAGGAACTTTCTGACAAACTTCTTACCATGACCTTTGCTAGGTTAAGTATTTGTTTCTGCTATATTCTCATGGGCCCTTGGAATGAAGATATTCTTGTCAGCAAGTGCTGATATTTAATTAAACTGGAACGACTGCTGTGAAGGGAGTCACATTAACATCTGCAGCAGGCTATGCATTTAGGGAAAAAAAATGAAGATATAGGCATTTTTAATTTATTTATAATAGAGGCTTTAACGTCAACATTCAATTGCATGTTCTCTTACTTTACGATTGCAACATGGCTGGTGACATCGCTAACACTGCCATTTACGTGACTTCCATTATGGTCTTCATTTCATCAGCAAAAACATTCCAAGTAAATGTAGGACTTCCACTTGCAAGACAGATCATCAGGTACCCAAATCATGAGGGTTAAGAATATTAATAATTACACTTTTAAAGAACCACCTTGGAAACAGCTCAGGGCTCAGTCTTGCAAGAAGTTAAACTAAGCTAAAGGGACTGCCGTAAGCCTACCTCCTGCAGTGGGTACTTTCCACTCCAACTTCTGTAACGGTTGCTCTCATATTGTCATGTAGCAAGCTGATCCAAGAACCAAACTAACAGAAAATTAGCTTCAGCAACAGATACTCAACACATCACGTAACTCTCTCTGACGATGAGACAGAGCCAAGTATCAGCACGAGGAGGAAGAAGAGCATATCACAGTATCAGAGTATCATAAGGTTGGAAAGGACCTCTGAGATCATAAGTGTCCAACCTATAACCCAACACTAACACCATCCCATCATCTAAACCATGGCACTCAGTGCCTCATCCAGTCTCCCCTTAAACACCTCCAGGGTCAGCAACTCCACCACCAGTGGAGCAGCGCATTCCAATGGGCAGCGCATTCCAATGGCCGATCACCCTTTCAGTGAAGAACTTTTTCCTAACATCAAGTCTAAACTTTCCCTGACGAAGCTTGAGTCCATGCCCTCTAGTTCTGTCACTGGTCACCTGAGAGAAGAGACCAACCCCTGCCCGACTACAACCTCCTTTTAGGTAGTTGTAGAGAGCAATGAGGTCTCCCCTGAGCCTCCTCTTCTTCAGACTAAACAGCCCCAGCTCCCTCAGTCGCTCCTCGTAGGGCTTGTGCTCCAGCCCCCTCACCATCTTCATTGCCCTCCTCTGGACACACTCCAGCATCCTGACATCCTTCCCAAACTGGAGGGCCCAGAACTGTACACAGTATTCAAGGTGAGGCCTGACCAGTGCCGAGTACAGGGGGACAATAACTTCTCTGGTCCTGCTCACTACACTATTCCTGATGCAGGCCAGAATGCCATTGGCCTTCTTGGCCACCTGGGCACACTGCTGGCTCATGTTGAGCTTCCTGTCCACCAGCACTCCCAGGTCCCTTTCTGCCTGACTACTCTCCAGCCACTCTGTCCCCAGTCTATAGCTACGCATGGGATTGTTGTGTCCAAAATGAAGTACCCGACATTTGGATTTATTAAACATCATCCCATTAGAATCAGCCCATCTCTCCAGTCTGCCCAGGTCCCTCTGTAGGGCCATCCTACCCTCTAACAGATCAACCCTTCCCTCCCAACTTGGTATCATCTGCAAACTTGCTGATGATGGACTCAATCCCCTCATCCAGATCATCAATAAAGATATTAAATAGGACTGGACCCAACACCGATCCCTGGGGGACACCACTGGTGACCGGCCGCCAACTGGATGAGACACCATTCACCACCACTCTCTGGGCTCAGCCATCCAGCCAATTCCTAACCCAGCACAGAGTGCTCCCATCTAAGCCACAGGCTGCCAGCTTCTCTAGGAGTCTACTGTGGGAGACAGTGTCAAAGGCCTTGCTGAAGTCCAGGCACACCACATCCACAGCCTTCCTCTCATCCACCAGGCGAGTCACATGGTCATAAAAGGAGATCAGGTTGGTCAGGTAGGACCTACCCCTCCTAAACCCATGCTGACTGGGCCTGAGGCAGAAGACTGCAGAAATACAGCAGCACTGACATACTCAGGCATTTACATACTCAAGTAATTATATGAAAACCTCTTCCTTAATGAAACAGCCTAGACTATCAGTGAGTTCCAGAAGCAAATGTCTGAGTGCATGCAGATGTCTGCAGAGGCCTAACAGGAACTCTTTTTCGTACTGTATCAATATTGAAAAGTGGTGAAAAAACAAACTATTCTAAGGATCTTTAAGTAAAAAGAGGAAAATCAGATGCTCACTAACTAGCAGCATCTAGCAGAAAGCTGTCTGGCTAGAGGGAACGAACTCCCTATAACAAAGAGACAAGAACAGAGCTATATTGTGTATGTTAAGTGAGCCAGCTTCCAAGATGTTACATCCATTGTTTCTAAATGGCTGCAAAGAAATAACAGTATCTGGTTGACAGAGGAAGCAGGTGTATCTAGTACCTAGCAACCTCACTGATTTAGTATAATATTGAATGATGAACACAGAAGAAATTCAGAATTAAAAACTCATCTTCAACTGAATTACATGGTAACCACTTTTTTAACTGTGCTAGGTTTACCTCTGTCCTGAATTTAGGGTTTTGAAGGCACCATCCTTTGGCAGTTGAACCAAAGAAGCTTTATTGCCTCCCCTCCCCTTAATGGAAAAATTATTCTGGGTCACATCAGCCCACTCCAGTTTTCCCTTCCTTCTCTGGACTTGTCAGTCCAGGCCAAGTACATCTTTTCAGACACCCAAAAACCTTCCAGGAATCTTTGCCTCCTCAGCGACAGTGATGTGAGTCTACCAATTCCATGAGACCTTAAATCCATACTAAGAATACATCATGCCATGCATTAAGTTTTCATGCACCCGCAGGACTTTTACTACACACATAGTTCAGAGAAAATAAACCCAACACTTTCACACAGTTCAGGAAAAAGCACTATAGACTAAAGCTTCTCCCACTCTCCCCCAACCTTCCTAAAGGAGGTACACAACGGGAGAAAACACACATCAACAAAAATAAGGAGAGAGAATGAAGACTAATATAAAGAAGCTCCTCCCCATCTCACCCAGTAACACAGATGTCAGTAGTCTACTTTCACTTGTTGGGTTTTACCAATGGCAGTATCAGAGTCATGATACCTCTGAAAAGCAAATAACTCCAGTAGGCCAATGGCAGACAGTTGAACGTGGTTATAAAAATTGTACATCTGCTGATATAAGTCTTTCACATAGTCAATAGACAAATGAACAGAAAACAGAACCAGAATCCTGTGGTAGCAAGTTCTTGAGCAAGCATTACAGTTTTCTTCCTCACTAAGAACACTACTTTTTGTTTCCTCTCCTGCCTGATTTCAGTTTATCTCCTGCAGTTAATAGTATGAGTCTTTGACCCAAGGAAAGGGGAGAAGAAATACTAAGTGGAAAGAATCAATGATTCTGAAATTGGAATGAAACAAACTGCATGGAATAAAGTTTGCTCACAGGTAGTTCAGGTTCAGTCCTTATTTTTGTAAAAGTGATAGCTTAAGAAGATTATTGAAAAGAAGATAAACAGCAGAAAAGGATGATGGAGATTCCAATACAGTCTTCTAGGACAGTTACTTACTTTAGATAGACTTCAAGTGCAAATCTGACAATTCATGACAGATTGAAGACGTTATGTCTGCTTTGTATGTAACACCTTCTGTTTTAACCACTGCGTCAATAAACAAACAACCAACCAGTATAGAGGAAGGGATAATATGGGGAAACATATTAAGAGGTTTTCCACATTAGCTTCATATTCTTTGTGAAACTGGTAACATAACCAGGCTTCCTTCCAGTCTGGACAAACCTTAAAACACCTTTCAAAAAAATTAGTTACTCCAGCTATGGAATTGCTACTCCAAGTTTTTTTGTTTATACAAAACACATTTGAATCTGGTAACCCTAAACAAAACAGTGAAAATACCACTTCATGTAGTAGCTGACTAGTACTTTTTCTATGTGAAGCCTTACTTTCCCTTTGTACAGATTCAGCAATATGGAAAACTTTAAACAGAAAACAGCATGATCATTACATATATGTCAGAATATACAGTGTTTTCAAGGAAAATATTTTCCAAATATGAATTAATAAAGGCTTTAAAAAATACAATTTCAGAGTACTTTCCCCAGCAACATTTTTCTGATTGTGTTAAATTATATTCCCTGCCATTGGCGATAGCAGTGCACAAGCTCATTTCAAGAATTCTGAACTATATTGGAATTTTATTTCTTCCCCTCAGACTCTGTAAGTCAAGCCTCATTATACTTCACGTAAAAAAAAAATAAATCAGAAATTGTTTTGATAGCTTCCCTCCAAAAGTCAGGTAAGTTGAAAGCATTCCTTTTCTTTCTTTAAATTAAAACAATACTGCAACAATAGTGAAAATCACATAGTAAGCTCTTATGGTTTACAACAGCTACTATTTCCAGTTCATTACAGAAATTCTTATCTGGCCTAGAATTGCTTGTGTTTGGTGCATTCTAGTTAGGAAAATAAGAAGTCATCCTGTTGAATTTAATGTTACAAACTTGATACTGATCTTCAACAGCTCTTAACCTCCATCACTTACACTCAAACACAGTAATAAAACATATAGATGATATATGGTTCAGCATAAGGCAAACCAAAGGGGAAACAGAAGTAAAATAAATCCTATTGCTGTCTATAATATAAAAGTAGGATACAAAACACCAATGTCATGATGGTGGAGTCCTAACAATGTTTTACTTCCACATCACACACAAGCCTAATTATTATTTCAATTTTAAAACATAAGAAAATGTTTAACCATAGCCTTTACCATTTATAAAAAAAAAGATGAGCTCTCAAGGCCTGCCGACATGAAAATTCACAGCTATTTGACTCCAGCAAACACTGTGAAACATCCTCTTACCAACCTAAACATCCACAAAAGTGGTATGCTTGTCTTTTCCTTGATTCCCCAAATTACTATAAAAGAGAGTCACCTTACATTGCTTCCAATTTCTTCACATTGTAAGAGATGCACAGAATCTAAAGGAGGGTTGGTTAGAAAACCTCCCACAAAACAAGTAATTGCTATTATTAAATCATCTTTTAAATGACTGAATGCCTATGAAGTTCTAGGTTATCTTTTAAACAGTAGTTGGAATTGTGGTGCACTTAAAGATTTACAGAACAGGTTTCAAACACACCCCTCCCCCCTTCTCTTGCTATTGTCTTCACAAGATTGTTTTCATTTTGTTTATGTATAAAACCCCTACTATTTGAAGCTTGATGCACAACCTTCTGCTAGTTTAGAAAAAGTGCTCCTCACTGTAACATAATCAGTCACAACCTAGACTTTGGATTATTGCAATAAATCCATCCACCTTTGCCTAGGCAATCAGTAAGGAAAAGAGCAGGAAAGACATTCTCAGAGAGAAGAAAAAGTAAAACAAAAAATCCCTTGTTGTAATATGTTTCCTGGAAAAGGAAAACATGAAAACATGACAAGCTAGCAAATGGATAACCTTCATATCTGAGGAGTCAGTTTGATACACCTATAGGTAGCAGTCCCACAATTACTGGGTAATACTCACTAAAGATAGCTGTAGATCCAACCTGTAATTAGACACTTCACAACCTCCTTAAAAGCATCACTTCAGTTCTTATTGACTTGGTGAGTCTAACAGACTCACTGGGGCTCTATTGAGATAGATGGAGATGCTTTGCTTTCTAAGATGTAGGAGTGATCATTACCTAAGGGAAACTTCTGTTAGGTCTGGATTCGAGCTTTAGAACGACTGAAACAAGAAAAGCACTTCATGTTTGTCTTGAATAAACACACTAAAGAAAAGTACTCTTTTCTTGAAAAATCAGCTATATATTTTTCTCTAATGCACCACAGAGAATTAAATATAGACAGCAGAAACCAGTGCCTGAAACTAGCACCATATCCGAAGTGAGGTCTTGTGCACAAACTGGTATGTAGAGTATATTTTGACCAAGATGAGATTTTCCTGTTTGGAACCAGAACAAATAAACCAAGTATTTTGTTACTATACTAGGGAAATGGAGACCAGGAGCAGAAATGACACAAAAAGAAACTGACTTAACATCTGCGCTACATTCATCTTTCATACCTTTACAGAAGCTCTCTGAAGTCAGTGCTTTGAGTCTAGGCTCACTTAAAACAGAAGCAAAAGGAATGATTTTTGTAGCTTTATACAGTGAAGACAAAACTCTCAGAACTCAGCCTGCAGTACCACATAGCTTCAGTACAGTACTTCTCATCGAAAAGTTTCAGCAGTTTTTCAAGGTCACCAGGGCGACCACAAACAGAAGTCCCTGCCCCCTCCAATTTCTAATCCACCACCCTCAAAATCCAATCTACCAGTAGTCCTGAGGCTTCAATACACCATTCATTTTCAAAACCTTCATTCACTTCTCTCCTAGAATCATGGTCCAAAATTCCCTTATACGGTACCAGTGTATATTACAATATACATTACAAAAGGCTACAATGTACATCAAAGGCAACTTTAGACTATTTGGAATGTCCATTTGGAAGAGGTTTAATAAACATATTGGATACTTCCAAGAATTCTATCTATCCTAGGGAGATTTTTAGCATCAAGAAGCTGCCATTAGGAACACCGTTTCTTACTTTTAGATATGACACCTGAAATGTTGGGGCAGGGAATACTTTTAAATCTTGACAAAGAAATTTAAAATAGCAGTAAATACAAAAAGGCAGTAAAACAAGACATCTTACTAGTGGAAAATGAATAAAACACAATGTTGGAAAGCCAAGTGACTGTGTATTATTTTCCCCCACTCCCACCCAACCAAGTTCTGTTGAAACTGGCCACAATTCAGAAGTTAACACAAGGGCGTTTCAGAGATAATCAGGTCTTATGAGTTTAGTGGAAATTAACATCCATATCAAGGAGAGACATCCATACTTGAGGATGCTCTCTTTGAGGACAAGTATGGCAAGAGCTCAGCTATTGTTATCAATAAGAACTTTCCATACAGGACAGGTAGTCCCCCAAACACATGAATATACTTTCAGAGCTCACCACAGTACACCCAAAAAATCCAACCACAAAATACAGCCACAGAAAGTCAGGTTTCATAACCTGTTGCTCACACAGCTAGTTTCATTCTTGATTAACTGAAGTAAAAACATGAAAGAACTACTTTCCAGAAGTCATTTTCACATACGATTTCAAAACTAGGGACAATAATTTGGGAACAGAGATTCAGTTATCAGCGAAGAAAAAAAAAATCTTTACTCAGAGAGCACCTGGACAATTTCTGCCATCTTGATAATAGCACCATGGAGGCAGGAGAAGGCAGAATCCAGCCCCCTGCACAGCTCCACACCCTTTATTAGGGTAGCTCTATCCACAGACCCAAGTTGCCAATGAACACCTCGTTAGTCCTAAAAAGGAGGACTGCACTATGAATTTGAGTGTTCTTTTTCCTGAAGTGACTATACCAGCAGTGTCTCACCACTCATCCACTTTTGCTACCATTCTTTTACAGTTAGGAGTATCAAAAGCTCGTGGGACACATCTAGGAAAGTTCTCTGAATACAGTTAAAAAACCCCTGTGATCTACACACTTCATGCATCACCCCCATCTACTGTTTTAGAAAACTTTTTAAACAAAACTGAAAACGCAACCCGATAACTCACATCAATGGTTCCACTGTGGCTGGTGACAGGAAAAGAGCGGCAGCATGTGCTCGATAATGCTTTATATTACTTGCACATCAGCTTAACCAGCAAAGCTGCCCAGATAAGAGTTTTTTTTGTTTTTAAATAAGCTGACCAATATATTATTCATTGTTTCAGTTTTCCACTTGAATCAAAATATCAGTTCTTTACAGTTTCATCATTTGACGTTTGCTCTCTCCAGTCACCAATTTTTCTTTTGCTATACAAAATTTCAAATATGAGATCATGAATTTTGAACAAATAATGCCTGGCTTGAGCAGGACAGAAGAGCTGGTGAGAATTTCAGCGCAGTGCTGTATGAATAAACTACAATACCATTACCTTCTCTATTCAACAAATCATCATCATCTCACTTCATTCCCTCCTTGATAAAAACAATTAATTCGTATACTAACAAATCAGAGCCATTTGTGCCCTACACTCAGTAAAGGTCAACTTCCTACTCTGAGGTGCAGACACAGAAGTAGGACTATTGAAGAAGACATTTTCTGTAAACAGGCTAATCCCCTGAGAACTGCAAAAAAAAAAAAAGATCGATGCTTTCATTTGTGACTTAAGTGGAAATTTGTGATCATAGACTCGTCATTATCATATACACTAAAGAGTCATCTCCAGCAGCCTAGTCTGAAATATCCTTAGGCCACATTATCCTGAAATATACTTAAGCCATTTTTTTTCTGAGCTGAATTCCTGTTAACTCTTGTGAAAATGCTTAAGCACCTAGTTGCACTATTTATTCAAAAGAAAACTCAACGTAAACGCTATTTCCCATCAAAGATGCAGAAAACCTATGCTAACATCACAAAATGACACACTGAAGTAATGTTAATTAGAAACTCACAGTGCATGGAGAAACAGAGTTGTAGGTGACTTATTTTCCCTAGCAGAACAATACTTGGGCATGAATAATTTCCTCCAACATTTTAAGAAAGGCTTGTTATCTACTGAGATAGAGTCTTCCCTTTTATCATTTCCTACATTGAAACAACTTTGTTCCTTCTCTCCCAATGTTAGTTTTTCTAAGAGCCAGAAGACTAATTTAACCTATAGTCACTGGCAACCCTAATGTTTCATCATGCCAATAACATTTCAAGAAGTTGAAATGAGCTGAACTGCTCATCTGAAGAAACTGAGATGAGCTACACCAGCTCAGTTATTTCTTACCACCTCACGCAAGGCTTTTCAGATCAGTTTTCTTTTGGAATGTCACCCATTAATTCTTCAGAATTTTTATTAGGCTTTAGCACATGATACATAGATAAATCTGTGTAAGATTTATTTGCCAAATTTTAAGCAGCCTGCCCAAATTTTCCCATGCTACATATCTTTCATTGTCCACGCAAACAATTCCTCTTGTCTGACTTCTTATAGTCAGGTATTGTTTGAATTTGGGTGGCGTTTTTTTTTTGTGCAATTAACCTGCAATGACTTTGTCCAGATTTTGAAATTAAATTCTCTGAAGCTTATATGCATACTAGACATGCTGAAGACCAGTGCTAAATCAGACCCCTCTGGAAGTTCCACAAACATTCTGCATTGACACTACTAACAGACAGTGAGGACAAAGACCATAGTTCACACCCCATACATCTATAAGCCAAATCTTCAAGATATCAAGCATAAACTGAAGCACAGAATGAAAAAAAAAAGTGACCAACAGGGAAGAAGCAAAGATAGAAACAAATTTTTACATCAACAGTTTTCCAAAGAAATCATCATTGCTCTCCTCCAATTCACCAAGACGACCAGTATTCAGATCAAATCATTTGGGTTGCTAAAAGGCCCAGGATGTGAAGTATGCTGCCTGTTTTTCACAGAGAAGCAAAGAGAAACATTACTGCGGTACTGAATTCAGAGAGAGATGAGAAAACTTGTTGGGCAAGGCGGCAAGAATTAAAAAGTAAAACAGAAAGCAAAAAAGAGCATATGACACAATTAAGGTGATGGGGAGAAAGAACAGATATTACAG
Source organism: Tapera naevia (assembly GCA_033556795.1). Taxonomy (NCBI): domain Eukaryota; kingdom Metazoa; phylum Chordata; class Aves; order Cuculiformes; family Neomorphidae; genus Tapera; species Tapera naevia. The sequence continues at coordinate 16,754,007 of JAUMJJ010000246.1, forward strand.
AAAAAAACCCAACAACTATGGACACAAAGATATGTAAGACCTGTTATAGTTATCACTCTCCACAATCCACACCTGCAGCTTAGAGCTTGGATTCTTTCACCAAGGCCTTTCCATTCACTTGGAAGAGACTGTGCTTGCAAAAACTGTTAGCTAGCTATCTTCTGGTGTTGACCAGAACAGAACAGCTATTTACCACTTGCCAAGCTAGTAGGCCTTTGTCGCAGATTTAAGCATTCCTACTTGACTGGTGATTCAAGCCACTACCAAATGCTCAATTTCCATTTTCAGTGTTTTTTTTAGGGAACACAAAACAAAATAAAACCAACAAACCCCACACCAACACCACAACACACACCTCTACATTATGGTCACATTTATCCCAGCATACTGCAGTTTGCTTCATTCAAGATAGACAGTACTCTCTGAACATTGTTCTATGTGCAATCCCATCCCTTGCTGCAGTCTAAATTAGCTCTGCTCCAGAGAGTCATATTCATTATTATCATACAAATACATCACAAACACATAGATTTTTACCTCCAATATTAAGAGTGGATTTTTACTGCCTTTCCTTTTTTGTAATATGGAGGCACACATTCATATAAGAAATACTCACTACTCTCAGTCGCCCACTCCAAGAGCAGTAGTTCTTGACACTGAGCATGTTAAAACACTATGTTCAACACACAGATTTCACAAGCTTTAATTTCAGTTGCAATGGGTTTATACCTCTGCAAGAAAGAGTCTGAAGTTTAGGAAGTCAGAAGCATACATTAGTAATTACCATTGGAAAGCGTAAGTGAACAATGATAATTCCACACTAGAGACAAGACAAGGGAACCGGATTATCCCAGGTAACTACTTTGAGACTGCTCTTTTTTCCCTCTAGTTCCCAACCTCATTAATTGACCAACTCACAGCTACTGTTAATAAAAACAGGTTCTACGCACACTCCATACAACCCTCTCTATACATTAATTCCATTTCCCTTATCTTGATGTTATGTGCCTTAACTAAACCACTATCCTATATAATAACCAACTCTAAACATCTGTGCACAACAAGGGATAGGACACCGTCTAAACAAACGATACATACTATCACAAATCTGCAGAACATGGGATACACACATGCCATTTTTCCTCATTTACACCCAAGCCAAACAGCTTTCCATGCTAAATCTATCTTTTCACAGATCTCTAACCCTCAAATGTTTATGCACTAACCCTTTTTCAAACACAACCATACGCTCAGTACAAACCACCTCGTATCCTCTGGACACATGCACTCATTCTAGCCCCTGAGACCACACATACATGGGACTTGTCTATACCACATTAGGTGCTTTTAGTTAGCTGCTGACCTGTCTACAACTTTATGTGTCCTAGTTTCAGCAAAGGTTTACCCTTAAAGTCAATGGACGACTTATCCAGTGGAACAGACAGTACAAAACAAACAAGCCTTAACAGAAACCTCTTGATTTTCTGTAGCATCCCTTAATCTGACAATATTTTTAACACAAATTGCCTCACCTTCATTCTTTTTTTTTTTTTGTTTCCATTGGCTGTCACAACTATAAAATACTTCTCTCCATACTGAGAGAAGCAAAGATTCCCAACAGCCTCCCACCTGCTCATGACAGACCTGGGACCCCAGTCCCAGTTCGTCATTCCTCTCTCACACCATTTTAACCTTTCATAGCCTCAGCCAAAAAAGCCTGCCGCCTCTCTCCATACACAGACTAGAGTTCCCACTAACTCAGCAATAGGAAAACTCCAGCTTCCCTTTAGCACAAATACCATTCCCTCAATACACACATGTATACATGGCGCAACATAATCTTCCCCTTGTGGGGAAGATTCACAGCCTTGGTTAATTGTGGATAATCCCCACAAATTCATCCCATTCCCCTTTTCATATGTACGCAACCCTTTCAAAAGGATTCTATAATTTAATTCTACTTCTAAATATCCACCTAACCCCCTCACTTTCTTATAATCCATGGTAACCTCTGGTAATTTACCCACAAGACAAGTGCATTGATGCCCTTATAGACAGACATTTACACTGCCCGACACCTGTCGCAAATACAGGTATCTACTGTTCCACAGCTCCCCAGGACATGCATAGCAGCACCACAACTCCAACACATGATATCTGCTACATGTTTTCCAATTGGTATCCCATGGCTTAAACAACAAACATCCAGTCATTCCATCTCATCATAGGTAAGGCACCAGTTCACATCTCCTCTCACATTGCCAGGACACAGACCATTCTGCCTGCTGCCCTAACCTGTCTCAATACACAAGACATAGGGCTCATGCAGCTGGTGACAGCCAGGCATCTCTCTCAACTCTGTGTGAGCACAAGACAAACCAACTTAAATGCAGGATGAACATGCATGCCTTTCTGTTCACACACTGTCTCATATTACACACAAAGGTCTCAAACTTTAAGTCTAACCACACTGGTCACCAAACAAAACAAGTTCAGAACCTTGTAGCAACCTGTTACCACTGTGCCTGTAAGTTGTATGCAGGTTTACCACCCAAAGCCTCCCTTTTCCACAACTTAGAAGCCAGCTAACTTAACAACTTACTTCTTACAACATTCACAAGATTGTTTACCTATCACTCCTAAATTCATATGCTCTCATACCACAATTCCTACATACATGTGGTTCCACCCACCATCTGCATCCCCAAGGTAGAAGCATACCCCTCAACCTACCATAGCACACAAAACAACACACGTTTTTCCAGCTGCCTCCAGCCCATCAAAATTACTCCCTTCCTTCGACTACAAATTACAGTAAAAATTAATCCACTTTTACATCGACTGGATTCGCAGAGCCCGCAAGCTCCTAACCACAAGAGCGATCTGCCTTCAACTTCTTTCCCTTCCATGCCCACGGCGCCCGGACACTGGCCCACCTGCCTGTAACTGCCTTCCCCCCTCCCTATCCCACTGTCTCGGCTCCTCATAAGTCCCCAGAAGAGCTTCTCCCTCCAGCACCGAGGCCTTACCCGCAGCTCGCCACCTCCCGCCACCCCGCCCGCTCGGTAAACACCGGGCCCTGCCACTCCCCCGGCCGCAGCCAATGCATGTGCACCGCCTCGGCCGCCACCGCCCCCTCGCCTCGCCCCGCTCCGCACGCACCTACCAGCACCCCGGGGGCGCTCCCCGCCCCGCACACCGCGCTGCCCACATCGGGCCCGCCTCACCACCCCTCGCGCCACCTCCCCTTCCCGGGTCGCTCTCCCCCCTCACCCTATCCCCGGTGAGACCGGCGAGGCTGGCTCTCCCACCACTGCTCCCGGCGCGCCCGCTCCCCGCGTCAGCGCAGCCCCCAGCCCTCTCGTCCCCCCTGGCGGGAGGAGGCGGGGGCCAGGCCTGCGCGGCGCCCGCCCGCTCCCCGGGGACGCGCAGGCAGCAGGCCCGCCCCGCAGTCCCTGCTACCCGGTAACGCGCGCTCAGGCCCAGCCGACCGGGCCCTGCCCCTCCCGGCCCGGCGCCCGCACCCCATGGCCGGTCCCGACCCCTCTACCTGTCGGCTGAGGGGCGCCGGCGTTTTCCGGCGCCCGGGCCCCCGGCAGGGCCCGGCGCGGGAGCGAGGAGGCCTGGCTGGGGCTCAGGCGCGGGCCGCCCCGCGCTGGCCGCCGCCGTCCGCGGTCGCCGCCAGCCGCGCCGACATGTTGGGAGCCCCCGTCCCAGAGGCCGCCGCGAGGTCCGCCCTCCCCGCCGCCCACGTCACAGAGCGCCGGGAGGGGCGGGCAGGGCTCGGCCCCCACGGCCCCGCCCCCGCCGATTGGTTGCCGCCCGCCCCGTCCTCTCCCGCTGGCCATTGGCCGCCGCCTCAATCCTCCGTGCTACCATTGGTCAATCCGTTCGCCGCTCAGTGCCAGTCCCACCCCAAAGCCGTCTACCGACTGGGCATTGCCCCCCGCCCCCCTCCCGTTCGTAACGATTGGCTGCGACTCTCGTCAGTCAAGGTTCTAACCCTTTCTCCGCACTTTTTTCTTTCGCCCGGCCCGGCAGCCGAGGCAGGAGTGACGGAAGCGCCTCCCAACCTCCCACCTCCCGCCACAGCCTTTCCCTCCCGGCGCGGTTTGCCTGTAGGCCATTGGCTCTCCGCGCCGCCAGTCCCGCAAGCCACTCTTTCATCCCTGGCCACCGCCGCGCGAAGTGGGCGTCAAGTGGCCCGTGGGTGCCTCCTCCTGATTGGTCGCCGCCCTTGCCAATAGAGCGGGGCCGGCGGCTGCTCTGGGGGAAGGGGCGGGCAAGGCCGCAAGAGTGTGCGCCGGTACGCGCCGCGCTGTACGGCGATTGGTCGCGGAGGGGGAAGCGGGGGGAGAAGGGCTCGGTCTCCCCCACCCCGTTTCCCCCGGGCGGGTGGTAGTGGCGGGGAGGCTCGTTAAGGAGTACCCGTATGTTCGCGCGATTACATCACCGCCAGCCAATCAGAGAGAGTGGGGCTGGTCTCCTGGAGGCGGGTGGGTGGAGTCTCGCGCCGGGCTGCGGGAGCCGGTGCGTCTGGCGCTCCCCGAGTGGCGGGGGGTGGGGAGGGGTGGCGCTCCCCCCAGCCCTCGGCGCGGAGGGCGGAGCCGCCGCTTTTACCGCAGCAGCGAAAGCGGCTCGAGGTGTCAGAGGTCCTCGGCGTCGTCGTGAGGGATGGACAGGCTGCTTGGGGCGCCCCCTTTCTCGTCGCCGGGCGTGGGGGAGGAGGGAACTGAGCACCCACCGTGGCCGTTGAGAAGGCGCCTCTCTTGGGGTCGGGGGCGGAAGCGAGAGCGACCGTCCTCAGAGCCGCCTTCTTCCCCCGCGGGGGCCGGGATCAACCTGTGTTTTAGGTTGGGTATTAGGAAAAGGTTCTTTACCCAGAGAGTGGTGGAGCACTCGAAGAGCTCCCAAGTCATGCCACCAAGCCTGTCAGTACTCCAGAAGCGTTTGGCCAAGGCCCTCAGACACACGGTTTGAGTGTTAGGGCTGTCCTGTGCAGGGACAGGAGTTGGACTCAATGATCCTTGTGGGTCCTTTCCAACTCAGGTCATTCTGTGAACCCCCTGCAGGGGCTCCCCTACCCTTTGACTTCTTCCTCACCCCAAAACAAAAATGTTTTTTCAGGAAGCCAACCTCGTGAGGTTCAACAAGGCCAAGTGCAAGGTCCTACGCCTGAGTCCCAGGCAGTTTCAGTACAGGCTTAGGGTTGAGAGCAGCCCTGCGGAGTAGGTCTTGGGGGTGCTAGTTGATGAGGATGGGCTTGATGGATTGACTGTTCAGTGGATAAGGAACTGGTGTATGGTCCCATTCAGAGAGTAGTGGTCAACTGCTCGATATCCAGGTGGAGATTCATTACAAGTGGTATCCCTCAGGAGTCTGTACTGGGACCAGTGCTGTTTAATATTTTCATTGATGATACGGACAGCAAGATTGAGTGCACCCGCAGCAAGTTTGCAGATGACACCAAGCTCAGTGGGGCAGTTGTCACACCGGAAGGACGGGATGTCATCCAGAGGAACCTGGACAAGCTGGAGAAATGGACCTGTGTGAACTTCATGAGGTTCAACAAGGTCAAATGCAAAGTCCTACACATGGGACCAGGCAATCCACGTTTTCAACACAGGATGGGGAAAGACGTGGTTGAGAGTAGCGCTACAGAAGAGGACTTGGGGGCGCTGATTGATGAAAAGCTTGACATAAGCCAGCAATGTGCGCTCTCAGCCCAGAAGGCCAACCGTATCCTGGGCTGCATCGAAAGAAACATGGCCAGCAGATCAAGGGAGTTGATTCTCAACCTCCAGTCACTCTCATGAGACCTCAGCTAGAGGATTGTGTCCAGTTCTGGAATCCTTGACATAAGAAAGATACGGAACTTTTGGAATGGGTCCTGAGTAGGGCCACAAAGATGATCAGAGGGTTGGAGATCTTACAGTGGCCTTCCAGTACCTGTACCTGAAGGGAGCTTACAGGAAAGCTGGGAAGGGACTTTTTCAAGGGCAAGTAATAATAGGATGAGTGGAAGTGGCTTAAATTGGAAGGGGAAAGATTTAGATTAGACATTAGGAAGAAGTTCTTCATGATGAGGATGATGAGACACTGGCATAGGTTGCCCAGGGAAGCTGTGGATGCCCCCTCCTTGGAAGTGTTCAAGGTCAGGTTGAATGGGGCCTTAAGCAGCCTGATGTGTGAAAGGTGTCCCTGATCATGGCAGGGGAGTTGGAACTAGATGATCATTAAGGTCCCTTCCAACTCAAACCATTTTATGAAGGAACATGGAAGATCTGCCTGATGCCTTATAATCCCTTGCTGTTCCCATCTTTCTCACTCAACAAGCTGAAGCCAACTAGGATTCGTCTCTCTGGAGAGGGACCCAACTCCTGCCTTGCCCTGCAGCCCTGTCTGGCAGTTCTACTGGCAGTAGTTAAACACCATAGTTTTTCCTCATAAGCTGAATGGGATAGAAGTTATGCCTTGCCTTACACTCCCGAGTGCCTTGTTTGATGCACCATACATGTGAATGGTATACAAATTTCCACACTATAGTCTACAGATGCCCTTGTCCCCTTGTTGAGGTTTTTCCTCCCCATGCACGGTGAGTGAGTGTGAGTGAACACTTGTCGTATGCAGGACTTGAGATCATAGGTCAAAATACAGTTTGTGTAGCATTTTTATTTATCCATCTGTCTTTTCTGGAGTGTTCACAAAGGAGCTGGCCCTGAAAAAGACAGGAACTTTCCATTCTGGAGCTGGCGTTCTCTCCCAGTCTTCCACATAAGCACACTATAGGAGTATTTTTCCAGGCTCTCCAGTCATGTCCACAGTACTATGCAGTTTTTAGCTTTAAGGCCATCTGCACTACCATTCACATCAGAACATCCTTGCACAGAGCTCGGGAGGTGCTTTGAGCTCAGGCAACTGATGCAACAACAGTTCTAAGTCAGAGCAGAAACTTTGCTTTCTGTGGGATCAAGTGCACAACTCCACAATGAGAAGATGGAAAAGGTCACTGCAGTGTGACAGTGCTGCTTTCCATAGCTCTCTACCAGTTGACAGAGTTGATTGAGAATGAAACCTAGATTGCCTCAGCACAGCCACTCGTGAGCAAGTTCAGAAGCAGCCAGAACAGAGACTGCAGTTAGCCTTCTGTCATAGAAAACTTGCTCACAGACAAGCTAATTTGAGTGCCCAGACCCAGCTGCCAATCAACCTAGTTAAACTTGCATCATCCACATGATCTGGGACTCAACATATTTTATATATCTAGCTTGGGATTTTTTTTGCTGTTCCTCAGGCTTATATCTCATAGTCATTTAAACACACTTCATGATGACAAATCTGGCTAAAAATTACTTTATATTCAGGTTGGTGAACATGAACTTCATTCAGCTAGGATAATTCTTGGATTTTTGAAATAGTTTTTATTTCAAGTGATACACCGGGAATTTTTGGAGAACCTGTCACTCTCTAAAGTAGTGGTACACTTCATGCAGATTGCAGCAGGTACAGAATTGGGCTGTAATTTTATCAGGTCTCTGTTTATGCCCTCTACTTTGGTTTTTGGCTACTTGCCAGAGAGATGCCATAGGTAGTATTAGATGATTTTGCTCAGTAAGGTCTACTTAGCTGCTACTGACTGCTCCATCAGCCATTCTTCCCACAGTGACTACTAAAACAAAAATGTACACAAATATTAAAGGAAATCACAAGTTAGCCTTTCAATTGTCATTCACACCTTCTGACTCTGCCTTCATCCTTGCTTCCAGGTTTGACACTTTGTTCCTATCCTCTCCATTTCATCTTCAACTCTAACTGCATATATTATTTTCTAACAAATTTAGAAAAAAAAAAATTCCATATCACCTCAATACAGTACAGCCTTTACAGATTTGACTTTCCAAGATAATAAATATTGCCCTACATAATTTCTAATGTAGTAAATCATATCCCATATTGCTTCTCAAACATGACCTGCTTAAATGTTAGAGATTAACTAAAAATCTACACCCAGCACATGAGTCCTTAACCCAGTGTAAACATCACATTCTTAATCACTAGAAAATGTGCATATCTGGCTGGTTTGTGTGGGCTAAAACTAAACGCTGGCATTGCTCAAGAGATATGTGTGGCAAGAGGCATGCAGCACAATGACAGGCATCGGGGCGGTGGGTGAAGTAATAAGTAGGTGAAATAATGGCTGTGTGTGGCAATGTGGAGTTAATGGCTAATGTAGAGATTTTGTGCCTTTTTGTGGCTGGTCCCAGTTAAGCTTCATGTAAGGTTACTGAAGTAGAATATTTGTGAGAATATACGTGTATTGGATATGTGTGTATGCCTGAAAATGTATGCACTTTTTTAATATATGCAATATCCATCTGATTCTTTGTGGTGATGAAAAAGAACTGTGAACTGTAGAAATGTTAACTGATAAATGAGAAATAGATTGTGCAGGATATAGGTAATTTGCAAACAACTTCATTTGATGCTGCGCTTAAGAGGAATGAAAGCGAGTTCTTACCATATAGAATTTTTTACAATCCCATTTTTTTATGTTCTGTTGTTACTGTTGAACAGATTTGTCCTTTTAGGAGTAGCTATTGATGAATCTCAAGAATTAAATTTGTTTCATGTTCAAATGAATGAGCTACAAAACAGGTCTTGACAAAATACCAGTAACTTTGAGAAGGTACTCAACTTGACAGGATTTTTACATTGTTATCTCAACTTTTACCTCTGTTTTTGAGCTTTAAAAAAGTTAACTTTTCATCTGAAGCATGTATCTCTCTAATGTTTTAACTGGCCTTCACACTGCTCTGACTGCAAGTGGCAACTGCTCTAGTTTCACAAGAAAACATTCTCAGACACTGAGAATATTCATGGTACATGAGTATTTTCTATCTGCCAAGCAAGCAAGCTCTTGCATTTTCAGCTGAGTGACTTCCCATGGAAATTAATTCAATACATGACTGTAGTTAAGTTCTTGACCACGTCCTTGCATACTCCTTCTAGATTACACCATCTGTGAAGAAAGGAAGGAAATCACCACAGATAATAAGGTCATCTTCATGTTAAGAAATTAGTAGAGAAAATTTGGAAAGATTTTTGTAATATTTTGCCTTGGTTTTGCTCAACAAGAGGAAGATCAAATGCTAATACGACAAAGCGGAATAGGAAGAATGTGGGATGGGTAGAAACAAAACAGGCACAGATACAAACAAAGGAAAAAAGAAGTAACGTTGGTGTGTCCAAACAAAATAATTGAAAAATGGATATGCCATTTCCAGCATTTTGGGAAAAACATGTAGAAATTTCATAAAACAATTCAGGACAACCCCCTTGTGATAAAAGAAAAATCACAGAGTTCCTAACTGGTACCCATGGATTAGAGGGGATTTGTAGTTGAGGAAACACAGAAATAAAATGAAGATGGGAAGTAACATTCTATGTTAAGGAAGCAATATTTTGCAATAAAACATAAAGCATAAACCAGCCTATAGGTTAGTTTCAATTTGTTTTTGGAAAAGATAGTTACAGAGAGTATTGAGTGGAGAGGGCTGTGAGATCATTGCAGACCCTTAGATGTACATTTTGGAGGTAGTTAGAAAACTTCATATGATTAAAGAGGTGGTAACTGACTGGATGCAAAGAACCAGTCAGTAAGATTTAAAATTCCCAGTTAATAGTTTGGGGAATATGTGCTACTTATTATTGAGGCCAGACATTCTGAACTGTGGTAGTCAATGAATTCCTCCTCCAAATTGTCACTGAGCTTGTAAGAAGTAAAGCTTTTGGATGATTCAATAACATGCCCTTGAAGGCCTGACTGTGGATAATAACACTGGAGCCACGTGATCACAAATTGTGTGATGAAAGGTAGGGGTGAAAGGAAGAACATTTTCAGAAAGGTGAACTTTGATAAATGAAGAGACCTGGCAAATAAATCAGCTTGTATAATGAAAATAGAAATTTGAATGTGGAATAAGCCTTAGGTATGGTAAAACCAAAGTTGCTAATTCCGTTGGGATTCTGTATCTCACACAAAGCAAAAAGAGCTAGGGGTAGGGACATGAAGAGATAAGTGGAAGAGAAGTGGCATCAAGAGAGAGGTAAGGCTTATAAGCAGAGAATATACTACAAAACAGAAAAAAAAGTCAGATTCAGAAAAGATCTCAAACATCAATAATGTGGGAATGAAGGGAGAATTTATCTGGAAAATCAGGTTAATTTAGACCTTTCTTATGGTATGCAAAATGTTATCCAGCTGTGACATAATATTGTAAGAAAGAAGTGATGTTGCTTTCCAGTGAGGAAGAAGTGGGGTTTAGAGAGAGTCTGTGTCTGATTCTAAAACTAAATGCATATTTTGTCTCGATTTTCAGTAAAGACGGTGATGTTGAACACAGGGTTAGAGGGCAGGATGGCTAATAGCTAGGAGGGAAAGGAAATTGCTAGTATCACATATAAGATGAAAATAAAACACAGTCTGCAGCCTCTGGGCAGCAATAACAGATAGATAGTCCATTCCAAAAGTCAGAAAACAGTGACAAGTGAAATCATTTGTCTCATAGTAAGGTTTCTAAAGTAAGTATAGCAGGAATTGGGAAAGAGTAATGTTTGTTTTCAAAAGGTGGACCGTATCATATTAACCTAATATATTTTTTCATAATATCATTCAAATTCTAGATAAACAAGGAGATTATAGGAATTAGCAGAGCAGTACTATGGAGGTGATGGACTATGCATAGAGAATAAAGCAAAATCTAATTCTCAAAGTTGACATATCTGAGTACAGGTTGTTCTCTCTCCCTCCCCCTGCCTCCAGGATCAGTTTTAGGCTTAAATCTATTAGATATTTTACTTAATGACACCAACAGAAGAAGATGGTGGGAAATAAGTTTGTAAATCACCCAGTGCTCAGAGGTACCACTAAGGAGAGCTAGGAAACAATACACAATTAAATTGATGGTGAAATAGAAATGCATTTAACTTCAAGAGTATAAAAGCATGACAATTGGGAACTAATATCAGAAGTTTCCTCTAGCAGCTGGGAGCTCATAATTTCAAAAAGGAAGGACAGAATATTCTAATTTATCACAAGATGATATGAAATACCATTCAGTTTCAACATTAGAATGACAAATGCAATATTAAGCCTGGCTGGGCAACAGGTTAAGTACCTTCACATAGGCACATAATTGGCAGTATGGAGGTACTTATTCGGAGCCATGAGCCAGCTGAAGGGGTTGATGTGCCATGATTATTTCTGTTGCCTTCGTTTGAGCTTTATTCATGTTGTTAAATTGGGTAGGGACAGCCAGCCACAAGCTGTCGAGCCAGTTTGTAATTAAGCCATGACTTAGCATGGCTTAATAAGTTACTACTCCACAGACAAGCTGTAATAACTGCCTATGTGCATGCTCCAAGCACATCCAGCTGCTGGAGTAAACTGTGTTAGTGTGAGCTGCTGTACGCTGCTATAGCATCCTGTAGCTATAACCAGTAGTTTGACTCAGTAACCCAACCACTTGTGAGCACACATGCATGGTTGTCTCTGTACAACTGAGAAGCTCAGAACTCAGTGCGATGTAGTGGGCATCATAGAAGATAGACTGGAAATGTTAGTGTTGTTAACTTCTTGCTCTGAGATCTCTCCTTGTGCAGTCTAAAATCTTGCTAAACTCTTTACTGTGAAGTTAAAATACCAGTTTTTGCTTAGACTATTCTCACTTGCCATCCCTAATGTGTCATCATTATTACTGCCCTGGTTTGTTCTTCAATGACTGAGTTCACTTTAGATTACATTTTCTATCCTTTGACTGAAGTATTTTAAGAGAGCTTAAACTCTTTCAAGAGAGCCTGAAGTATTTTAAGAGAGTTCACAAGCTTAAGCGTAATCAACTGTAAAGTACTTATGTTCTTATCATCTTTTAGGCTTATGTTATTGAAGAAGTCAAGTTTGTCTAGTGAGCTTACTTTTAGGCTCCATAAATTGGATGACTTCTGGTAACAATATCCTTTCAATTTTCAAATGTCTTTCAAATGCTGTGTGGATATAATGCTATATAGCACAGACTATTCTGATGAAAATTCAAAAATAAGAATGAGATTCAAAAAGAATCTGAAGAAATTATCATTGAAATATGCAGCTTTTACCTGAGATATATTACTGTTGATGCAACTCCATTGCTACTTTTTTCTGCCCACTTACACTTCTATCCTAAGCGTGTCTCTAATAGCAATCTAATGACAATGAGTTAACAGCTTTCTATTTAATCTTTATAGTATTTTCTTAATTTATAAGGAATCACCATTACTGTTAATTCACTGTTTTACCCTTCCTTACTGTAACTATGAGAATTAATTGCTTGGCAGAGTGGCAAACATTGCTTAATAAAACCAGTGACTCTAAAAATACTTTCCCACAGTGTTTTGCCATCATCTCTTTTTCTTCCCATTGCTGCAGGAGAAGAAGAGCTTGAGAGCCCCAGCCAGAGAGGGAGCTTGTAATACACACTGTTCTCATCTACCCACTGGTAAAAGAAACTGCCTAGAATGGGGCAACACATCAGGCAGAAGCAATCTGGTCTACGTGTGTGCTTTGTAATATTCGAAGACATTTCTGGTGAGGGCATTCTGTTAAGATAAGCTGAGCTTTTAAACTGGAATGGATATGACTCATCATCCTTCTAAGGGGAAAAACACCATCAACCAAACTGCACAGTGTGACACGCTGCAAACATTCACAATGAACAAAGCAGATCTTGAGAAGAATTTTTAAAAGACCGAGAGGAAAACTGTCTTCTCCTGACAGAAACTTGATTCATGTTCAGTAGGTCACTGAACCTTTTCCTGTAGAACTGAACTGCAGCAGGGGCTGTTGAGTAGTTTATTGATACATGGAACTGATGAATACCAGTTTAGTAGAAAAGAAAGGAGGCAAGATATCAAACTAAGAAAAGTAAGCCCACAGCAAGGAAAGGGCCTCTGTTTCTCTAAATTCTTGTTACATCTAAGCAATGGTCTTTGGTATCCATCCCAGTGGTGCATAACCCCAGAAAAAGCAGCCCAGAACAGACTCCAAACAGAGCCTCTCCCTGAGATGTAACAAAAAAAGAGTTCTTCTTCCTTTTCTGGATTTCTGTAGAGTGGTTTCATAGATACTATCCCTGAACATCAAAGTAGCCTATGTCAGATGCTATCACATTGCAGCTACTTCAGTTTTGAGTTCTGAGCAAAGCGCTTAGCCTTCTGTGTGCTAAAACCAGGCACATTCCCTGCATTGTCTTGCAGCATTCACAATTCAAAAATTAGCATTTTACTGTTAAAACATATAAGCGTGTAATGAAACTTCACAAAGAAAAGCAAAGCAGAATGTAGGCCAGGTTCCATGTTGTTATTTATTACGGGTTTTTTTTCAATGAACAGTGGGGATATTTTTTCCAATAGTATACCAACACATGGAACAACAGTTAAGATAAATATTTTGTACTTAGTTTTGAAAATATTGTTAAATCCTTCTTTGTCTAGTTGTGAAATCCTTCCTAAAAAGAAAATGTGTGTATTTCTTACTAGCACATCCACATGGAGATTATTCATTACAAGGGTATTAATTTATATAAGCTATTCTGGCTTCTAGATATTAGATTAGTGTCTGGAAAGAAAAAAAACCCACTCAGATGCATTCTCACCATGGTGACCTGCGAGAGAACTGTCACAACAGAAGCTGCTGTTGCCACTACAATTTCCAGAGCTCCTGCTGTTCGTGTTGTTGCTGAAGAGAAAATCCACTGCCCTTCGTTGCACTTAATGCTCAGTAAGATCAGGTTGCAGCTTAAAGATAATGTTCACACTTTACTGTACATCAGTATCAAAGAGAAAATGAGATGATCAAAATATGCCAACCATAATAATAGTGTCAACATTAAGTATGCTGTGTACTTTTTTCAAGCTACCGAGCGCTCCGATTCCCTCTTGTTTCAGCAAAGGGAAACTCTCATCTTGAGCAGAACCTCTGGCTCAAGACAGAATGCCACTTATTTTGGCAAGAATATGAGCCAGGTAAGTAGAGGACTGATCCCTCTCAAAGGAAAAGTAAAAGCTAGTGGTGTTTTTGAAATACAAAAATAAATTAGTAGTTGCAGTTCTAGAAGAGAAAATGTAAAATTAGAATAAACATGTTTCCTCTCTGCATGATGAATATTATGAATTCTGTTCCCACACTTCACCAAAGGAGTTAAAACGTGCACATTGCAAGGTTTGCCTTTTTGCCAACAGAACAACTAAGTCAGTGGAATGAGTAAAGCATACGTTTTTAACAGGCTACCGGTTACCCAACTAAACAAGTATCTTTCACATTATTAGAAAATGTTTTATAATTTCAAGCATAATCTAAAGCTAGAGACAAAAATGGCATTGGATTTTAAATGTGGATGTTCAGTTCCAGAGAAATGAGCAGTTTCATTAATTTCACATTCTGCAATACAAAAAAAGAAACAAAACCACCAACGTTTTTGTGATAGGACTTGACATTTTAAAAGCAGTATTTCTGAAATTAAAAGGGCCTTCAGAAGATGTTTGATTATCCTGCTCACTGGCAAGAAACTCTAGAACAAATAACTCTGAGAGAAACTGCTGGAATATCTGTAATTAGCTATGGGTAATGGAATTAGATTTGGAAGTTACTGTGATAATAAAAAAGCCTCTGATATGGTAAAATGAGGAAGCAAAAGGAATAAAAATTATTTGAGAAAATGCTCCAAACCCTAAATTGATCATCATTATTAGTGACGTGTCATGTGAACTCTATGAATAAAAGCAATTCATTTTTCACAAGCTGCGAGGCTAAGTTCTGATGTACAGTTGATAGTTTCATTATATGTAAATTATAAGCCATAAAAAAAAAAGGTTCATAATAAAAGTAATGCTGTCTGGGCAATGGAGACCCAAATCAGGTTATAATTCAACTTCCTAAGCAGGAAGGTAAATCTAAATCTGGAAAATACTATGTCAAAAATCAGACCCTATCACAGAGGATTCAATTTGAGACAAGTGTAAACAGATTTTATTTTCATTCATCTAAATAGCTCAGATTGATAAAAACTACCATACAATATATTAAAATTTTCTCTAAATTGAAGGAAGCAAGGCAAGGCAGATAGTCCAAAGAAAAGTTCTGAGGTTTACCCTCCCTTGCAGTGAGGGAAGTCGCTCTTACTTTGGGTGGAAGCAGGCAAAACACAACTGAGAAGTACATCCTAAAGCGTGGTTGTACTGGCTCCTTGGATCCCGCAGACAACCTGCAAATGACTGCCAGGACAAGGTACATATTGAAATGGTATTTTTATGTTTCTATGCTTTTTGTTTCTGTGTTTAAGTTTGTTGCCATTTTTTAATCAGAAACTTAGCCCTTGCTTTGCTAGTATAATATTTTTTTCCCTCATTTAACTTTGCCTGGTAATAACAGTGATTTCATGTAACTGTGGCCAGCACAAGGCACGTTATTTCTGAAGAAACATCATGTCCAAATAAATGAGTTGGCACATATACCTTTAGGATACCCACAACCGGGCAGAAATTTGAGAAACCAAGACATTTCTTAACAAATAGCATAAGTCAGTGTTGTACTATGGGAAGTAGTCTTTCCAGTGAGGCATTCATTGAACACATCAGATTGCACAACTGCAGATGCCCAACTAAGATTAAATCTTTTGGAGGTTACACAATATTCTAGCACTATCAAGGATGCAATGTATCACAGGGAAGGAGGGGTGAGGCAGAAGAACAGGTGGAACTCCAAGACAGTAAAGCGTGAGTGCTGCAGGGAACCACAAAGAGTACAGCTATGAGGATAAGCTATGTGAATGTCTTACATCTAGAAAAAGATTCAAGAAATGTAAATATTACATTCCATTGCAAAAGAGTGTTAGAATAGCAAAATTCTGAAAGCTGGAAAAGAAAGAATAAAAACAGACACTGGAGAGCACTACTGTGCAAAGCTCTTCAGTGGTAATAGGCTCAGGTTTTTTCATAAAGTGTTTGGAAAAAAAACCAAACATTGAGAGGCTCTGCAACTGACATGTAGTAAGTGCAAAGGTAAATACGTAGTGGGCACTGCTGGACACACTGCTGGCGCTGTCATATCACAGGAGTATACTTCAAACTTGATACCAACGGTGTATGAGCTATAGAGATACAGAAAACCTCAGTGCCAGTTTATTCAGATAAGAGAAGGACCTTTGGATACAGGCCTTGCAACTGTGTACGTTTATCTAAGATAGGCCAGTGTTAGCTGAAACACTGTAAACCACTTATTTGCATTGCTAGATAGGCCTTGGGGATTTTTACTCCTTGAAAAAAATGTTACTTTTCCGGTCACAAGCATGTTGCTGTTACGTTATCATTATATTTTTTTGCAAATCAGGAGTAAAAGAAAGGAAGATACAGTATTTGCAGAGACATTAAAAACAGCAGGGGTATTCAGTCTCCAGTGGCTATGACTTGCATGTTTATTTATGCAGTCTGTGACCCTCTGGAATACGCTGTAGGCAAGATGACTGGCTTTGGCAGTGGCAGCAGCCTAGTTCTTACCACCATTCTTTCCAGAGGCCCTTTTCGTTTACAGCAATAAAACAGGGGAAGGACCAGAGGGCCTTGAGAAAGAGGGTTTTTGGAAATGATCTACTGTCAGAACAATTAGTCCAGTAATCACTCTTTTCTTCTCACAGGTCTGTGACACTGCTTGGAAAGAAGGAGACCAACAGAGAGCTGTCTGAATTACTTTGGGACAGTAATCTACTCTCAGCTGCTATATTTCTTGAATGCTCATCTCTTCAGGGTGGGAAACTTGCTACAAGCCACATGTCGTCTATATTCAGTAATTACAGCACTTTCAGGAAATTGCTATGTCATAGAATAATAGAATGGGTTGGGTTGGAATGGACATCAAGGACCCTGTCTTTCAGCAAAGGATGAACTGCAGCGTATGACCCTCACCTGTCACTAGAGAAAGGTGTAGCATCTCAAAAGTGGGCATCTCTACTACAGAGCATCTGGCAGGAATTCAGCAGAGTGGAGTCTTTTGTGCATGTCTGTTTGAGAGAAATCATGCATTGTCTCAGACGAAGTATAGATTGTGACTGGCAGTGCAACAGCAAGAGAAGAAACGTTATTTGGCAGAACGTACTGGGACTGAGGTACAAACACGTATTTCAACTTCCATTGAAACCTTGTCATACAGTTGTGTGGTTCTCCTTGTATCATGCTCCATTACATACAGAATTTTAATGACCACTGAGGGCTGAAGTAACAAAAAGAAGTTATACTCAATTTTCAAGCACATTTGACTCAAACCACAAAACCAAAAACTTCTGAATTGTAGTGACAATATTGCAACAATGCCTTATGTGAACAATGATGCAGGCAGGAAGGTGTGACTAAAGACTTGAAGTCTGGGCTTTTGTTTTCCAAAAGCAAAACAAAGGACTGTACACCCAAAGTACAAGGAAGTCAGTGAAGCAGAAACCACAGGGGATGAAGCGTCCACTCATCCAGCACTTTCAGATTTAGAGAACAGGGCATTTTAGTGAATCCCAGATATGAGACGACAGAATCATAGACAAACTCATGAAGATTAAGAATCATGCCTGACTGGCTGCAGGAGCAAGAGAAGTAAAACACACAATTCCAAAACACTGTCAAAGCCGACATACTTTTGAGAGATGACAAATTCTCAGAGAAAGAAGGAAGGCCATGCAGCTTAGGGGAATCGACTGTTCTTTCTGAATATTAGAAAGGTGGAGAAAAGCCTAGAGACCTCTATCAGTTTACTGAAGCATTTGATCATGTTTCTTTTTTTGGGGGGGGGTTGCGAATGTGGATGTATGCATCTCATTTTCTGTTGCTTGAAATTCATTAGTCATTTGTCAGAAGAATTTAAAAAGCAAATCGTATAGGAGTAGTCCAAGCAAAACATTTTTTTTCTTTCTCTTAGTCTTTGTGTGGAGGAGAAAGAATCTTGGAGTGAGGATGAGACTATCATGAATCCTGATTTAACAAACATGAGTCTGTATCAAAGAGTATGAGACTGAAGAGAAGCATTAATTTGGTTCCAAGAGAGAATCTCACTGGCTTTCATTTCTTCAGTCACTGCAGCTTGCACTGTAAAAACAAGAATTACTTTTCAGGCTGCTACATCACATCAGATATTAACCAGAATTAGGAGACAGAAAAATGATTGGACTGATCATATTCCCATTAAATTCTGCTATATAATTCCTATTTATTTCACAAAAAGCAAGATCAGTCTGAAGGTATTTGTAGTAGTGATCAAAGAATTGCTTTCACACTTAGTTTTATACCGTTTAATTCTGTTGAATTCAGTGGGGTAATATATGATTTTCAGTCTCAAAAATAAAAGCAGAATCAGGTCAATTTGTCTTTTTATTAATTATTCATTGCCTAAGCCTAGGGATTTATTGCAATCGAGGCCCATAAGCACTGCTGCTAAAGCCGTAGCAAAAAGACAGTGATTATGTATTAGGTCTTTAGCTCCATAGCATCAGTAAATTATCACTGCTTTTACATACCTGCAAAGTTTTCAGACAGACCTACGCATTTGGAAAGTACAGTTGCAGTTATCCACATTTAAAAAAAAAAATATTTCAAAGGATTCTGGAAAACATAATCTGAACATACATTTAATAAGACATAAATACAAATTAAGGCAACCATTGAAGAAGTGTATCTGTCTCTGTAGTTAGAGCCTACTAAATTAAATTTTAAAGAATTCACTCAGGCTGGAAATCATATCACTGTGTGTGGGCATAGAAGAAGGCTCAGTAAATTCTGTCTCAGTGGGTGAGTCAGCATGAGTCATCAGCAGACATACCATCCTACGGTTATATGAATCCGCAAGGTACATTTAGAAACATTTCACAGTAACAAAATAATGCCATCCTCCTGCTTTTTGTCTAGGTGACATTAATGACAGCCCCAACTTTCCTAAAATATTGTAGGTGTTCTCAGCTCAACATGGGCGGTTAAAAAAAAAATCCCTCTTTATTTTGGTATTTTCATTAAGCAAAGCTAACACAAATATGATAAACCGTTAGGAAAGCCTCAGGTTGTAAATGAAATCATTTACATAGTTGCATTACACTGACAGACAACATCTACTTTTCATGTGGATTTCTAATTAATTGACTGAAACATGAAGAGTTTCTTTTTCCCTCTTCCAATTTTGTTTCAATCACTCAAAATTTCAAGTGGGTAATAAGATGCTATGAAGAACTAGGTTATTAAGCTGACATCACCAACAGTGTCATAAGCAAAATAGTGTTAATTTCGTTCAGAAAGATTTTTTAATTGTGGCATGATTTTAAGAGACTTTGAATGCAATGTAGATGAGCATTTGTAACGTTGAAAGTACTCCTGCTTTCTCCTCTTCCATTTGTCTTAATTTCTGTGGAAAAGTTAAATTGTTTAATTTATATATTTCATTTTCCTCTAAAAGAGATTTAATTCTCTTCCAATGTGTCATTCTGTTTAAGATATGTAATTACACAATGTAGCCCCATTTGTGCAGCTATGTAGGAAGTGCATTTTTCACTAATTCTCATATTAATATTTCCTTTCTCTTTAGTTTTGCTACAGATAAGGAGAATTTCACAAGTAATATGGAAGCAGTTACAACTTAGCGAACAGACTGGTCAGCTATGTGACTGACTGACCACCTTGCAGCCCAGTCTAGAAACCAAAGCCACTGCCACGATTAGTCACCCCTTTGGATCCCACTCATTACAGTGTTGCCACACAGGTGCAGCCAGATTCACATCAGCCAATCTAGTTATAAAACAGAGGCCCTGGGTCTATCAGATATGTTAAAATCTGTGTGAATAGAAACAGCTTAACCTTTTAGGCCACAGACTCTTGTTTCCCTTTCTTCCAATAGCCTGGCAAATGCCTTCTGAATTTTTTCTTTCATTATTCTCAAGGGGTAGACGTTTCCTGGGTTTACTCCTAACTATTCCGTTTTGTTTTCCTGTATAAATTCCTTTCCCTGGTAAGTCGTCTCTGTATTCCCTACTTAGTATTTCAGGAAATTAATATTGCCCTTCATTTCTAATGATATGTGCTAGTAGTCCAGTAAAAACCTGTGTACTTTTTTTATCCTGTGAATTATATAACTCTTATCCACTGAGTAAAGAGGGTATACTTTGCTTGTGATGCTGCCTCTGCCTATCTTTGTAAGGCATTAACCATAGCTGCATCTTGTCTACTGGATTGGGCCTTTTGCCTGGATGAGCAGACACCAGTTTTGTGAATCTTGTCAAACTGAGGAGTGAACTGGTGTCATTAGGACAGGTGACTTGAAGCACACCTTGAAAAAGAATGTGTGCCTCTTGAAGACTTTGCAAGAAGCCTGAGGGCAAAATGTTTTCTGAATGCAAGATGCATCTTAGAGCTAGATTTGGTCTTCAAGTCTTTAAGTGCAACCACAAGGACAGACTCAAAGCCGCATTTACCAAATTTTCTGCTGTTTCCTTGCTGGGCAATCAGGGTTCTTCCCCACACACAGCTCAAAAATTTCAGCACTTAACCCAAGTTGTAAATAAAATCAGTTAGCAACATGTTGGTTACTAACAGTAAGCATGTTGCAGAAAATACACACAAAGAAAAATCAGAAATACTTTTCTTCAGCCACGTATGCTCAATAATAGTGTTCAACAGTAGCTTTCCATCAGGTATTTTACTCAAAGTCAAATCTTGTAGAACACTGCTGCTTTTTGACTAAATGGTGGAGAATGGAAAACATTTTCTGCAGAAAAACTCATTATTGTAGACCTATTTATGTGCAATATACACTTACGTACACAGGCATACTTACCTTTTTAGAATATACTCTCAGCATGTAGTCTTTCCTCAGAAAGTCAATACTCAATATGCTTTGTATATTTTAAGCTATATTTTATACAAAAATGTAAAGCGGTTCTATTTTAGTAAACTCATTATCAAATGTTGCTGGAAGCGACACTCAGTCTTCTGATACATTGCATTCTTCGGCATTCCCTATGACTGAAGTGTGTTGAAGAACACTAGTTTGAATTATCAAAAATGAGGCAAAATACTTATTTTCTTATGCTTTCTGTCAGCTACTGAAATTCCCATTTTCTGTGATTTTGAGGAATTACTTCAGCAACACAGACACTGAACAGCTACCCAAAAAAGCGTTTAGGTACCTCGGTCACTTTGAGATCTCACATAGGACTCTGAATGAGCAAATTCCAACCCCGTGACTGGGTAACGGGATGACATCACAAGTCTTCAGAAGACTTACTCCAAAGGTTTTGAACCTTTGAACCTTAAAATTTTTCATCACTCCAGTAGTATTGTTCATAGTGCTGAGTTTCTGATTTAAGTCATTCCTGAATGCACTTATGGTATTGATCTCTGTCTAAATAAACAGTGGATGAATTCAGCTATGGAAACATGCTGTCATTCTATGTCCTTGTGTTCTGTGTTATTGCTGTAAAGGAACCAGTGAAAGCTTTTTCTAGTCTAGCAACAGGCAGATTTCCTAAGATGAAGCTGCTGAGTAATCTTGGTCATTTTCCAGTATGCTGCTTCATTTAATGCAATTTAGAGCATCATTTTCATGCCTGTAGCATTTTGATAATTGCTAGCTAAGAGTTGCTGATAGTATCAAACATTCAGCTCTACCATGAAGACCTACTGCTACGTTTTCCAGCTTTGATAAATTGGATGTCAAGATCAGGTACAATTGTTGATGCTTCAAACAAAAAAATAGAGAAAGTGGAGGAGAGAATGAATTAAAGAGGGAGAGAAAGGAATGAAAGAAACAAGCACTGGAGAAAAAGATTGAGCAGAAGTTTTTCATTAATTAATTTTCAGCACCCTTCAAATAAAAAATCAAATGAAATTTGATAAAAAATCAAATAAAATTTCTAAAAGTAAAAATCATGACAGACTCAAACAAAGCTTGTTCATTGACAGTGACCCTTATACTTGGGCAATATTTAGTATTGTTTTCACATGAGTGTAATGACTAAATAAAATTGCAGGGCAGTGGGGAATATGACAGTATTTTATAGATCTATATGTATATTATTTGTGAACTGTATACATATACATATATTTGTGCAATTCAGATCAAAAATAAAGACCATAGCTTTGACTTAAAACTAATCAATTCTACCTGAGTTAATTCACATGTATAATTTTCTCCCTTAAACCTGTGAAAGTAGCCACTGCTTAGCTCAGGCTACTGCAGCTATAGGCTGGGAGAGTGGAAGGCTGGAGCTGACAGGGCACTGGGGATGTGGACATAAAAGACAGAAAGGCTAAAGATGCGTGGGTGGTGATGAGGTCATAGAGCATAGCTGTAAATAAAAGATAGCTAAAAAATGCCAGTTGTTTCATTTTCTCTTTTTGCACATCAATATATTTATGTAGACTGACTGTGAGCAATGCTAGTGTCTGGAAAAAAGATTGTACGAGTGGCTGAGCTAGCTTTTACTGAGTGGGAAAGTAGGAGGCAGTGAGGAGGCAGCAGTAGAAACTGCAGATTATACATGCTTAGGATAAAACACGTCAAACATGAGCCTGCAAATGCTGCTGGGTGTCACAGTGCATCATGCTGAGCCAACATTGTTCTGCTCTCTGAACTGATTGATGGGCAGATTCGACATCTAGCAACTCCAGTTGAGCACGCAATGAACAATTTTAGAGAAAAAGAAGTCCAGCATGCAGGGAAAGAGGGAATACTGGCTACTCAGCACGGTTGGGATAGCGCTAGGTCTGGCTCAGTCGAAGCCACATCTCTCGTCTTTTCCCAGTGAGAGTCTCACATGGCATTGCTCTGTGGTATGAGTGCTATCCTTCCTTACATGTTTCTAATAGTGCAAACCACCTAATTAAAGGCTTGTCTGTGCTGCAATTTTTGCACAGAAAGTGCAAAAGAGTGGAAAAGTGGAGTAAGAGAATGTTTGTGCAGCTTGTGGGCAATGGGTAGATTGGGACAATGAGGTGTGTAGGATGGCAGAACTTCTTGCAGGACTGTCCTACAGAGAGCTGCTGGAGCTGAGCAACACTGATGCTTCCCCAGAGTGAGCCGATGAACACGGTCTCTGAATGACAGCTGCTTTGATTGGAGGCCAGGATGGAGTGGGCAGCCATGAAGCAGGCCTGGGGACAAGGACTCTTAAGGAAATGCTGCCAGAAGACAGTGCAGTGGGAACCAATGCATGTAGAACTGCTTAATTATACGGTGCTTAATTACATATATTATCTCTAAATGTAGAGAACAATGAGTAGGAGTAGCCCACGTAAGTTAGTTACCTGCAAAGTAAAAAATTCCCTAGGAGTTGGTAAGTGAATTTCATCTTGCACGTTTGTTTCTTCTTTTTCTTTTTCTGGAAATCCAAAAGCTTCTCCTGTAAATTTGCATAGCCCTCGACTTGCTGAGGGTAATGCTACTCTGTTGCCGAGACATGTCCTCCCAAAAGACTAAAACCTGTGGGCTTTATTTCTTTTCACATCACTGATTCATCGCTTGCTCTCCTCCCTCAAGATTTACAATGCGTCAGGACCTGACTGGAGGAACTGTCTGTCATACTTTCAGTTAATCAATGACCTAGTTTATTATTACATTTAAAGCATGGCCTCAAAGAGAGGCTTTTTGCATCAAGTGAAGATCTGATCAATAACTGGCATGAAGGACGTGGCAGGGAACAGGGCTGTGGAAGAGAGAATAGTTTTAGCTAAAGGTCATTTCATGACACCTACCCTTGGTAATCCAGTCTATTTTAGGTACAACAGGATGTCATCATTCCAATTACTCTTTCAAATACAGATATGCAGGTTGTGGAAATATACCGCGCACTGAACTGGAAGTCTTTCATATAAATATTAGCACATCAGAAAGAAACAAAACAAATTTTATTCTTGTTCCCCATCATTTAATTGTATGCATTTTCTCCAATATAATGAAAAGTACAATTCAACTCAGCTGGCCTCAGAAAATTAAGTGGAACAGTGTGCCAAAAAAAGTTATTTTCAACTGGTCTAGCAAAGGGGAACCCTGTTACAGAACTTATTTTGTAAGTCTGCTGCCATTACCAGGAACAGACCTGTTCTTTTGCATCCTCTTTGTCATAAACACTTAATTTCATGAAAAAAGTAACCACTTGTTGTTTTTATACACCTCTGCAAAACTGCCACTATTAAGAGAGATATGAATTGGGTTCCCCTTTGTCTCATGCATCACTAAGAATATACTATCATGTTTCTGTTATTTACACTATATATAACTAATATATATGTATACAGTTATGCTTTGCAACCTGATTTAGCCAGTTGAGTCAGTGGATTTATATTGGTCTGACCAAAGACTGCAATCACCCATGCACCGGCACAGCTGAAGAATGATTTGACATAGTCTCTGTTGTCGCTGCCAGGATAACAGTTGGAAAGATCTTGGGTTTGAGATCTGGGCTGAGTTTGCATATTTCATAACTGAATAATGTCTTAGGTCTGGATTCATCTCACCTAGCTGAAGGAAAACGTTTGAGTTGATCAGGAGGTAAAGTAGTACCCCTCATGTCTGCATGTGTTAGTCATGAGCAATGGACTGAGTCAGTCCATCTAAGATCTGATGCATTTTCTAAAGGTATCTGTCTTTCTCCATGAGTCAAAACAGGAAGCCCAGTGAGACTCTATCCCTAACCGGACACCTCAGGAAGTGGTAGTGCTAGCTTTTACCAGTGAAAGTCTTTATGCACTCAAGGAATGGTCCTGACCTGGAGTCCTCTCTTTGTTGTAAGAAAAACAGGAATTCCCTAAAATATTTTGCCTCTAGTAACTTCCCCAGAGATTCTGAAATAAACCCCAAACTCTTACACTTGAAATGTGTGAGTTTTTCAAGGGACAAAGCTGGTCCCAGCAGTAACCTCTTTCGAATGACAGCAAACATTATTCAGGAGAATGGGATCTTGTGGAGCCAGAAGAGGTGCATGATATTGAGACTGGGGTGAAACCCATGTTGCTCTTACAATTTTGGTTCCTACATAAAAGGGGGAGTTCCAAAACTTGCGGTTTATACTCTCTGCAGCGCAAAAGCACCTTACATCACCTACCTGATATGTTATTCTGCAGTTTAGAGTAAAGCAGCCTTTCGGAAGTGCTACCAAAAACAGACATATGCTCCTCCTTCCCTGAAGCTGGAGTACTTTTGGGATAGGTGAAAGGATGAAAAACAGCTGAATGTATCCAGCATCTCCTGTTCTCTCTTCCTGATATCAATATTTATGCAGGGTAACATGCAATCCTACCACAGGTGACAGAAAAATACAGGTAATACCCTTAGAACAGGGCTTTAATAAGAGTAAGTTTAGGGCTGTTCCCTCTGCTCTTTGGATTTGTTATATGGAGAGAATTGCTGTCAAGGCACCAAAAGTTTTTATATTGAGATGATTGCCAGTACATAAAGCTGAGCACCTAAAAAAGCACCTAAATAAATCTCAGGTTCTTGCCAACCATGTGGCTTTGGCATTTTGCAAGATAGCATTTCACAAAAATGCATTGGTAAGTAAGCAAACTATGGTTTTAAAATGCCACTTTAAGATAAGTGATAACAGGAAAACATAGGAATACAGTGGCGGAGTGGTTAAAATGGGTTGCTAGGATGTTTTGAGGATAACTTTGAGATTGTTCCAAAGAGTGTCTCCTCTCAAAACTATAAACAGTAGTTGGGCTGAGGAGTCAAAACCAGATAAATTAGATGTTGGCTACATTTCTCTCTGGCATGCCAGAAATTGGTATTTTCTAGCTGTTGTAGCTCAAAGGGCTCTAAAGATCAGAATGGTCATGAATGCTAATTAATATGAAATCTATATGATAAGATTATACAGAAAGAAAGCCTATTTATTTAGTTGTAAACTGAATAATTAGACATAGAAATTAGTAGCCAGAGGTCACATAGTGCCATCATTTTGAGAATAAACTCATTATAAGAGATGATTTAAGCTGAAAAACACAAGGAACAACTGAACAGAGCATAACACATACAATAAAGGAATAAAATTATATCAGAATGGTCGCGTTTCAGTAAAATGGAAGTCTTCTCCCAAACTCAGCCTATATTTGTTCAGTCTCATATGTTAAATATCCCTGGAGGGTGATTTTTCTCGAACAGCTCAGATGGATCCTCTTCCATATGGCAAGCTCGTCTCCTATCACTGCTGCACAGAGCTACTGCTTCAACTCCACTGTGGATAGACTTCCCAGGAATTCATGGTTCCCTCCAAAGGCAGCAAACTAACTAGCTGGTTGCTCAGTTAAATGCAAGCTACTAGATCTTATGGCCCCCTTTTTGTTCCTTCTACAACTGTCTTTTTCTGTGAATGGGATGTTTTGCCACTGAAGTCATACAAATAATGAAAAGGGTGATGTGATGCTTCCTGCCTCAGTGTGACAACCTCCCTGCAAGTGCTAAGCACCTCTGAAGCCTTTCAATCTGATGTTGCTAGACACAGCTTCCAACAGGCTGTGGGATGGAGGGTCCCTGAATCACCATCTCCTCCCTTTTGTGCTTCTTGCCTTTAAATTATTCTCATCCCTGCAAGCAAACAAGAGCACATGCCTGAAAGTCCTGTGTTACCACAGCTCCTGAAGTGCTGATTATCCTGAGCACTCACTGCAAATTTAAGCCCTTGCATATTTTCTGCAGCTATCACCAGTGAGCAACATAGGGAACAAAGACCTGCGCCTCACTGTACCCATGCAGAAGAGGGAAGAATGGAACTGCCTTCTGCATTGCTGATGGCTCAGGACAGTATTTCTTAGCTTCCTCAGACCCAAAAGGCCATGGCTGCCCCAAGTTAAAAACCTGCCAAATATTTAGGAAAGACACCATCTTTTCTCAGTGTTTGTATTGGATTCTGCACGAGCCAACGGCTCAATCTCCACCCTGAGGGTTTACCTCCATCTTCCATGGCAGTCCATGTTAATCCAAGTGGTTACTTTGATTTACACACAGCTTCTGAGTTACTCTGTCATAATGTTAAGTAAAAAAGATCCACTGGAAATGCAGCAATAAAAACTAAAACAAAGACCAATTATGTTGTTTTCTCTCTGCCTTATGCACACAAAAAAGATTTTAAAAGGTGAATTGTGGACTGAGGCACAACTCCAGCTGGGATGAGGATAATGTGGTGTTGATAACTGTAATAGCTTCTAAGTAAAATTAATTTGCTGCCAGTAGTGCAGCTCTAACTGATTTTCATCTGCACTTTTAATAAAGCAATTACAAACCAACAACTCTCTGGTATGTGAAAACGTCCAAGGCTGGGACAGAAATTAATAGCGTAATAAAGTAAGGTACCGAGGATCTGGATAAAGTGTCCTGGAATTAGAAATGCTAATGGCTTGTCCTGCAGGTAGCTGTGTTGGTGTAACAGTGATCACAGTAGCCTGCCAGGAATCCCGCTCTGCACGGAAATCACTCCAGAACCTGGGAATCAGCTCTGTGGCACATCTGGGTCTTCCCAGCACAACCCACACTTTTACAGAAATGCCAGAAGAAGGACTGTTGCAGCCATTTCATAGCACTAATAATACTTATGATGTATCTCACCAAAAAGTCTAGGTTTGTGATAAGGGAAATATTTTCTGCTTGATTTTGAAAGGATTTGTTTATTCAGGACTAGACCTAACATTTGTGCTGAGACTTCCGGTGTCTCAGAAAGGCTGAAAAATCTGGTTGCAGTTGAGATGAATGGAGGAACATTTCAGAAAACCTGGCAAATTTCAGGATGGTTTTGTTGATCAGAAGGAGCTGTTTCAGCAGGCCACACTTCCATGCAAGACACTCATTTATAAGGAGGAAAAATAAGTCAGAAAGAAGGAATAAATTGATTGTCACTTACGAAATTTCTACTGTCGCTAATTCTTTCTAGAGAGATCTTTAAATTAACTTCTAATAAATGTAAGTTCTTGGAGTAGCCTTCCGCTGTTTCAAGGAATGTACACATTCACTGACTCAGAAATACTGGACAAGCCTTTTAATTTTGCTGTGCTACTAAGTACTTATTTGATTAATACAAGTATTTCCTTACATGGAGTTTGCAACTAAGCTCATCAGTGTTTGCAGAGCGTTTATAATACTTGGGTGTCAGTGAGTCAGTAATTAAGAGCATTTGGTATTAGTTATTCGCTATGTTCTTTCTGTACATATTTTACTCATATGGTGCACATGTAAAAGAATAAGAGCAACTAGCATTGCTTTCCTTAAGACAAGTAAATCTTCCTTCTAGCAGCTCACGATCTGGCCTCGCAGCTTTGGCTGTCTGCCAGACAAGTTAGTGTTGGTATCGTGTAGGCTAATGTAACTCTTGAATCACTTGACTAAATATAGATGCTTGCCTCAGAATTGCCTCCAAGCATTTAAACAGCCCTCTCAAAGATGCTTTTCAGGTTTTGTGGTGTTTTATTCTTTAAATCAGACGCACACTTTAATTTGGCTCTTTTTATTTTTTTTCAGTAAAATTAAGTTATTATTTGGATTTACTCATTCAAAATATTCATTCTAAATTAGTTGAGAGGTACTTTCCTGGCATGGCATGTGTTCAGCAACATGGATGCCTGAGTGCTGAGGTTGTGGGGGCTGTGCAGAGCGGATGGTTTGTCTTCTCATCTGGCAGCCCTCAGGAGAAGCGTGCAGGGCGAAAACTGCAACCCAGTATCATAGAACCCAAAACACAATGGCTGCTGAGGCATTCTCTCTTCAGGACACATGCACGGAAATACTAATCAGGAGAGTGACTTCAGGCCTAAGTATTACCTCCCCACTATCCCTCCCTCTCTGAAAGAGCAGGAGGTGTGGGAAAGGGGACAAATCCAGCAAAGCAGGTTTGCAGTCACTGATCACACTCTCTTTGACTGACCCCAAACTTTCTCTTGGAGCTGCCTTTCTGACTAATTGATGGCATAATTGTGTAAAGAAGAACTAGAACTGTGGGCAGTGTAAAATTGAGAAAGTTAGCCATTGTGGAGAACCGAACCTAACTAGATGCCAGGTGTCCACCAAAGCCATTCTCTTACTCCCCTCCTCTTCAGGACAGGGGGAAGAAAATATAAGAGACTCATGGGGCTGAGATAAGGACAGGGAGAGAAAACTCGCTACTTATTGTCATGGGCAAAATAGACCTGACTTGGGGAAAAGGAATTTAATTTATTACCAATCAAATCAGAGTAGGATAATGAGAAAGAACATCTAAATCTTAAAACAACATTTCTCCATGCCCCCACCTCTTGTTCTTCACAAGCTTAAGTTTAATCCTGATTTTCTCTACCTCATACCTCCACAGTGGCTCAGGGTGACAGGGAGTGTAGGTTGTGGGCAGTTCACCACACATTGTCTCTGCTGCTCCTTTCTTCTCATGGGAGTTCTCCTCACACTCTTCCCCTGCTCCACCGTCAGGTCCCTTCCACAGGTGAAATTTTTCATGCTGTTGTCCAACATGAATTCTTCACACTGGCTGCCGTTCATCATGAAAAGTTCCAGTGTCTGTCTCTTACATGGGGTGCAGTCCTTCAGGAACCGACTGCCACAGCGCGGGTCCCCACAGGGTCACTAGCTCTGCAAGGAAACCTGCACCAGTGTGGGCTCCTCTCTTCACAGGTCCACAGGTCCTGCCAGGAGCTTACTCCAGTGTGGGTTTCCCATACAGTCACAGCCTCCTTTGGGCACCCACCTGCTCCAGAGTAGTGTCTTCCATAGGCTGAAGGTGGATATCAGCTCAACCGTTAAACTCCATGGGCTGCAGAGGAACAGCCTGCCTCACCACAGTCTTTACCATGGGCTACAGGGGAATCTGTGCTCTGGCACCTGGAGCACCTGCTCTTCCTCCTTCTCCACAAACCTGGTGTCTGCAGAGTTGTTGCTCTCACTTATTGTCACATCTCTGTTCTCACTGCTGCTGATATTGTACAGGTTTTCTTCCCCTTCTTAAATGTGGTATCACAGAGGTGCTACCACCATCACTGATGGGCTCAGCCTTGAGCCAGCAGTGGGTCTGCTTGGAACAGGCTGAGATTGGCTCTGTTGGACATTGAGGAAGCTATTCATTCACTACTTCCCATTGGCAGGCAGGTGTTCTGCCATCTCTGGCAAAGCAGGGCTCCGTCATGTGCAATGCTTACTTGGGAAGACAAAATGCCATGATGCTGAATGTCCCTCACTTCCTTCTTTCTCTCCTAGCATTATATGCTGAGCATGACATCATATGGTATGGAATATCCCTTTGGTCAGTTTGGGGCAGCTGTCCCAGCTGGGTCCCCTCCCAGCTTCTTCTGCACCCCAAGCCTACTCACTGGTGGGGTGGTGTGAAAGGTAGAAAAGGCCTCGACTCTGTGTAAGAATTGCTTAGCTGTAACTAAAATGTCTCAATGTTACCAAGGCTGATTTCAGCACAACCACAAAATGTAGCTCCATACTTGCTACTCTGAAGAAAATTAACTCAATCCCAGCCAAACCCAGCACATCTCCCCTCCAGCCATGCTGCTTCCAAAACTTTGCTGTGCAAACCCATTGCAGCCATTATGAGTGGATCCCTGGCAGATAGGCACCAATCCACTTTTGGCTGGTAGTCAGGCCCAGTGACACGTCTGATGAGCAGTCTGAGAGACTGAAGCCTCCTTGGCATGGCCCACTCACTGGTGTGGAACTCTAAGCTCACAGAAAGTGCCACAGACTCACATGAACCACTGGGAAAAAAAAAGCAAACATGATTTTAGGGCATATCTGAGACTCTGGGAAGAAACTGCATTTTCTGAGCTAAGCCATGCACCATCACTTTCTCTTTAAGGGATATTGAAACAAAGCTGTCCAACAGAGGATAAGCTCATAGATTTTTTGGAGTTCATTATACACTTTACATATTGGTGTCTGGTTGTCAGTGTACGGAAACTTTCCTGCTGCAGAGCTTTGGAGACTGAAAGCAAAGGCTTGAAGTGGCATGTGTGAAAAACACTACAAAGAAGAACTGGGTAAGTGACCAGCAGAATGAGGTTTATGAGAATATATATGAATGCTTCGGTTGTAAAGAGTTTGCCATAATATGACCATGCAGAAGCAAACAACCCTGCAGTTTAATCAGCAACAGGGATGTGCAGTCCCTGCTGCCATACTGAGATGAGTGAAACATCTGTGTGAGAAAAAGAAACAGAAAGTTTGGAGTGAGATGAAGACTGTGGTGACCTCCTCAAACTCCATATATCACTCAGGGTGGTAACAGCTGACTCCACTCATGTTTTATGTTCTTACAATGCAGGGTTAATATTGGCTCACTAACTGTGGCAGCTACATTTGGTTTATTCTGTGTAATTAATGAGTTTATTCCAGAAATATGTATTGTAGCATCCCTTACATTTTTCTCTGAACCATCTGATATTGGCCAGGGTCAGATCCTAGAATTTTTTGGACCAGCTTGGAAATTCTTCCTTGTTTTGTTAAACAAAGTCATAACATTTTCCTTGCATATGGCAAATAGCCACACTTGAATCTTAGAAAACAGTATGTTGGCAGCACTTACTCCAAAAGAATCTGAACAGGCTGTAGCATATATTTATACGTATACATACAGATGTGTATGTACATAAATATATATCCATAGGAAGCACTATCTGAAAAGCCACACTCCCTAAGGAAAAGCATAGCAATTGACTGGTGATGAGCTCACCCCATAGTGGCAGAAGAAAGGGGAATTTTGGCCAGTGTCTACAAAGACAAACTCCTATAAAACATGAGTTCACATTGCTAGCATTCATGCACAACATCTCCCCTGCACCAGACTTCAGCCAAGACCATGTTGTGGCCCATAGAGCAGTGCTCCTGAATGAGTGCCTTGGAGCTGAGAAAGGCTGAAGTTGCACCAAAAGACTGAAGTGTTCATTCATAGCCAGACGCCACCAAGGGGTTGTACTGAAAGCTGTATAGTGGAAGGTGTAGCTAGAGAAGCAAGAAGTTACTGAGTACAAAAGGATGAAACTAGGCCCAGAGTTGTCTGAGAAACTGGTCTCTCAAATCTGCTGGTGTCCATCAGTGTAGTACCTGGGCTTTCAGGGCAGTGAGAAAGTCTCAGTGATGTGGTATGTTTGGGGAAAGACAGGTGAAATGGATTACTCAGGATAAAGTACTAGATTTGTCAGTGAGCAGAGATTTCAAACATGTTGCCTGAAAACAGCCAGAATTTCAAAGACAATCACAGTCACTGGCTTTCTCTGTTTAACTCCATGATTCTTTTAATTATGTGATTCAATAATCTTCCTCCTTTCAAGAAGAGAAGATAGACTATTTAACTACAGATGAATATGAACTTTGACCTCATTTTGAACAAACACGTTTTACTGAAAACTGTTAATTTCAATTTGAAACTGAATTTTACTTCTGATCACCTACAGCATTCAAAAGTGCTTAGAGAGCTGGAAGAAAGGCCTTAATGATTTACATGTGGATCTGAACTTAAAACCATAGTTGACATGAACCCATAGTCTATGCACACACTATACAATTACAGCTTTCAGAGATGCAGACTTTCATTTCCCTGCGTGGTCAGTGGCTCAGACTACAACACAGTGTATTCCACATGCCAGAGCTGAATTGTCAGCTTCAATAGTAATTCCAACAGCAAAGTCATTGAACTGGTCAATGTCATTCATAGTTACCTTCTACCATGACATCCTGTCTCAGATTGAATTTGATTACCTGAAGCTTTATTGCCAAAGTGAAACAAATCACTCTAATTAATACTGCAAGCTGAATGCTAGGTGAAGCATGATAATCTTTTGTTCTTTCAGTAAAGTCTCTCTTTTTCGCTACCATAAATATTGTTATAGCATTAACTTTGTCAGCTGAAGTAATTATTAAAATTATCATTTATTCAGCCAGTTTTGGGTAGTTTTTTATTGCAGCTTCAATAAACTTCCTCTTTATGCCACAGAGAATGACAAAAGAGTTGAAAGGAAAACCTAAAAATCTTTTTTCCACAGTTGAGAAGGATTTCTGCTGAGCAGGAACTGGAGAGACAACAGTAGGGTGATATTTGATGACCTTACACGAAGCCAACAGTAGCATGGCATTGCTGATGTTTGGAGACAGGCATATTAGGCTAGATAAGCTGCATTGCTGGCAGCAGCCCAAAGTTAAGAGGGCATAAAGCTGGAATTCCAGAAAAGCAAGGTGGAAATTGGGAAAAAATTAATTTATGATATAGCTACTCATCAAGAACAACTGCAATTAACTGAAGATGAGAATGAGGGACTTAAAATAATGTTTAAAATTTTAGGTAATTTTCTCACAGTATTCTTTCCATTGAACTGCATTCTCCACTACCCCTAAGCTGGGAAGAAGCATTCTCCCTATAGACCTTTCTTAGTACCAGTTTCCAGGTAGTGGCTGAGCATATGAGCTATTATTCCCTTCTACATTGCTATTTGCTGTCCTTTCCTTGAAGACTAGACAAAACATCTGCCTTAACAGTGTTAATTACCTAACTTGGGAAGATATTGCTGTGTATATAGCATCGAGTATGCATATACCCTTTACAGAGCACACTGAGTATGAACAACTCACTATCTCACTTGCACTGGCCAGTTATTGTTGGTGAAGAGATCTCACGATTTTCTTTTCAATAGTAGGGTGTTTTAAGGTAAGATTGAAAGCGATGAATGGTGCTTATAATCTGCAAAAGTAGTGTCCTGTTCTAAGCAGAGGTGTGATATGAAAAGAAGTGCAAGTCACAAGTGGGAGAAGATGATAAAGGAAGCAAGCAGCAGAAAATGCATGGAACAGATCAGGGCTGACTCATATGGCTTTCAAGTCTTTTTATTTCCTTGGAGGGCTATACAGAAATCTATTTGCCTCATGGAGAATTGACTCGTGTGCACAACCTTGCTTTCTGTTTTTCTACTGTTCTGTAGGTATAGCCCTCCTTCCTCATACACAGGCCCTATAAAGAAGCTGGGAATATGAGAGAAGAGGGAGGAGAAGGCAATTAAGAAATTGCCCTTGCTTCCCTGATCTGTAGGAAATTGGAATTAACCACTCCATCCTTGTGTTTCTCTATCCTTTAACCATATTGATGTCAGTGTTCTCCTCACCTTTACAGTAACTCCTTGCTCCTGAGAACGAAATCCCTAAAGCACCCAGTGCTGGCAGGATCCCTATAAAAGGAGCAGGGAAACGATAATCCTCTGCTTTTATGGCCTTTCAGGGACAACTCCTCATCAGCCACCTGCTAGGAAACCAGAGATTTCAGATGCCTTTAAGCTATCACATGGGTAGGGTGTGGGTAGAGTTTGGGCTTTAGGTAGTCAAAAACAAAAAGAGCTTTCAGGAGAGCACTTAGGCTAAACTTTTGACATCCTGGAAACTTTGACATCTGCAGAATGCAATGCTTAGTTACTCAGCCTCTGTTTACATCTCCTTCAGATCTAGCCATCTGCTACACTTCAGCTGTTGTGTTTTGATGCCAACCTTCGTGTAAGAAGGCTTGCATTGATTAGATTCCATCTAGCAGTGTAGCTGCTTCTCCATGAAAGCCTAGCTTAGTGCCTCCTTTCTTACTTCGGGTTGGACATGTGAATATTGCTTTCTCATCAGAACCAAACTGACATATGATATGTCTATTAGTTTAGTTGCCCACATCCATTCTTGTAAGTCCGTTGATTCACCGGAAATTCCTACTATGTTACTTCATATTTGCACTGCTACAGAGCATGGAAGTCAAGGCATTCCATACATGCACGGATATGACAGTTTCAGCAAAATAGAAGTTCACTATCTTGCCCTTGGCATCTCATATTCTAAGCAGAAGGAACTGTTCAAGTTATTAGGAGTGGGTCATTTTTAGAGGCTGTACTCATGGGCCTCGGTTGGCTTTACTTAGGCTTTATTTTTTTTCTCTGCTCTTCTATCTTGTTGTCCTTTAGTCTGATAATAATTTTAGATAATATTTACCCAATGCATGGATAGTAGAGGAAACATTCAGTAAGCTACTAAATCAAAGCCACATAATGAAGTCTAAAGAGAGGAAAGAGGAAAGGTAGAAAGCTGGAAAAAAGGAGAGAAGTATAATAGGTATAGGTGAGTGGGAGTGAAGTTTTGTTATTCTTTCTAAAATAGTAACGATGCTTTCAGAAAGTGATTTTTTTGGCGGAGGTTCTGAGCCTCTTCTTACATACCTTGAAATCGTTATTTGTTCGGAAGACTGGAAGCATGTCTGGCTTGATTTTCATGTTTCATCTGCTTTCCTCCCTTAGCCTTCATCCCTCATTTCAGAACTTCTCACTTTGTAGGAGGGGCTGTGCCTTCTAAGGCCAGCATTTAGGTCATTGTGAGCATACCAGTAACATAAGTAATCAATGATAATTCTGCCATGGAGCAGCTAATCAGCAAAATAGGTCCTTCAGCTCATCCAATGTAGAGGGGCAGTCTTAATTCTGAAAACATTTCTGTAAAGTTATCTTACATAAATCAGTCAGAAGGTCCACTGGTTGTGAAGTGTAGCACATGCGCATGTGTTTTTGGGATTAAGGCTCAGCAAGCAAAAGGGTGTTATTTTAGGCCTGCTCACTGCATTCAGCAAGTAGCAAGACACCATGCTTTTACTTTGCTTTGTTTTTTGTAATCACAGAATCTTCCAAGAGTCCACGAGTGACCCGTCAGCACTTTTGAATAAACTGTAGGGTTTTATTGACTTTGCCTAGGCCTTTTAATTATAGTGGTTTTCACCATTATTGTTCAGAAATAATGATTTTTTCCACACAAAGATGAAGACAACAGGATTTCTTCAGGTAACTTCCTTTATAGAACACCACCCCCACCCCCAGAAATTACAATGTTTATTTTATTTTTAACATTGTGACTGGACTCTGGGCTTCTATTACAAAACAAATGCAGCTCAATGTGCACTTCTTCCCTTATTCTCCAAAAGCCAGTTTGATTTACCAATCAACCTTTCTGTTGAACGTACAATGGATAATACCCACTTCTTCACAAATACTTGGTGAGATTCTGAAAGTACAACTTTTTATTATGTGGAGACAGAAAAGCAGACTATTAATTTGGGGAGCTGAAGCAATAATCAGTAATTCTCTGTGAGTACACCACCCAACCCACCAGCATCCTGGGTAGCAGTCCCCTGCCATAAATTGTCCCAGTTATCACTGTTGAAGGCACAGGTCTAACATGCCATCTTCATATTACCTCCTTCAGCTGTTATGTCAGACCTCATGCTAAATCACTGTTTTTCAGCATGACATCATTTGCAAATATATCCAGAGTTGTCTAAGGAACCTTTAAGTTAGCCATTTCAGCTCAGGGTATGCTAGGAAAAATTGGCTCTTGTTCACCTGAAGTGAATAGTTCTGGCCATCTCTACTGGCAACATCGCAGACAGTTGTGAAGCTCCTTTCATGGTAATTTGAGATCTCTGTAATTGCAGCTGTGGGAAAACAACATTTTTGAGGGAGAGATGATGTACCTTATCAAAATCAACTGACAGAGTTACAAGAAAAAGGCAGACCAGATTTTGGTCCCACAGAGCTTGATCCCAGAATTCTTATAACAGGCAGAACTTATTTCATGCTAAGCATAGACTGAATTGTGTCAGTGCCATGTAACAGGGAGGTCTCATACCAGTCTATTTATCTTTTTTTGCAGATTGCTACAGCTTAAAAAAAATTCTAATCAGCTTTCTTAAGCATAGGATTTCAACTATCTTTGAAACATGCAGGAGATCTAAAAGTTACAAAATGTAATGTATTTTGAACAGAGTCTCTGCTTGTGATGTTACCCATCCTTCACAATGGAAAAGCTTTTTTTTTCTAGTTCTGTGTTGCTCAGGTCATTTCACATTACTCATAGGTAAATAGATGAGGTTTTGCTATGATGAATAAGTTACTCAAGGTATAGCAGAGTTTCAGCATAGCACAGCAAGGCTCTTCAGTCCTGCAATGAGTGTAATTTCATTTAATGTCCTACAACCCTTGAATGAAGCATAACCAGATTCTTTCCAGTGGTTTATAAGGTGAATGCTAATGCAAATGATGTTATCTCAGTTTCTTCCTACAGTTCATTGATAGTCTCAATTTCTTGCTACCGTTGTTCAGTAGAGATCAGCAAGGTTTCCCTCAATGTATTACCACAAACTATGTAGAAATTCTCTATAGAATTCTCTACAGAAAAATTTTTCTTTACAATATTATTAAAGAGAACTGCTTTCTCAGAGAGAAGGATTTTGAGAACAACCGTGGAAAGTCAGAAAAAAAGAAGAAAAAAAATGCATTTTTTTTCCAAGGAGTGCGTCTTCTGATCATAGTCCAGATTTTCTTTGTAACAAAGCTCCTAGTCTGGAAGGTTCTATGTGTGTGTAAAGGTCGGGAGAGCATGTGGGAGGGTTGGGGTACATTCCTAGTAAAACTTGAGGTGAGAGAAGAAGTAATGGCATTGCTCCAGACCGTTCAACTCTAGATACTGTATGACCTCTGGTTTCTACAGTGTTTCAGGAGGCTCTAGTAGGATGGTGAAAAGGCAAGAATTTTCCAGCTTAAGCATGGAGCCAGATAGCTTTGCGCAGGGGCTCTCTCTATTCACAAATACAAAACAGATTCTTCCCATTCTCCCTATACTTTGTATCATCCTTTTCAATTCACATGTTAAGGCAAAGACCCAGGGTCTCAACCAACATTTAAAGACGTCTGTAAATCTGATGTGCACAAATCTGTGTAGCAGATTTCGAAGGGATTCATGGTTTCAAAGGCAAATTGAAAAGTATAATCCTGGCTACTTTTTAACAAGTGTTCCCTGACTACAAGACTATTGGCAGAGCCTGCACAAAAATATTGCATTTAAATGTCTGTGCTTAGACATAAAGAAGGCATTTTGCCAAAACGAAAATGAAAATCATTGGCCAAATTAGCATCGTGTGATCTTAGCTTTAAAATGACCCTGATGCTGTATAAACAAGATTACATAAGGGTTCAGAGGTGTGTGAAGCAGTTCAGTAGTGCCATCTTGAGGGAAGCTCCTGGATTTTATGTACAATTACAGATTTCAGATCAACTGCATTTGCCTGTGTTTTATTAGTTGGAAAGAAGTCAATGAACTACCTCACAAGAACGAGGTACAGTATATTCAGAAATGCATTAAAACATGGCCTTATTTAGCAGAAGAGAAGTCAAAGCCAGCACTAATGCATTTCTATTGCTGCAGAAAATTATAGTCTGGGAAATAGAATTGTAATGTTTTGCACTTTTAGCTGTTTATCGCAAAGCCACTTAGTAAAATGAATTAAGCCCTGCAAAACATTAACACTAATTTAGACCATAAATACCTTTGTGTCAGAAGGGAGCCAAAGGAGGTAAAAAACCTGATGCCTGAGTCACACAGAGTTCTGTTTATTTTCTGTAATCTTTGTTCTCATCTGGGATGCAGAACAGGATCCATTTATCCTAGGCTGACTTTCAGTCAAATTATAACTATACATCGGAAATCAGATTGATTAATTTATGAAATGACAAATGGTCAGAATTCCAAAAGAGGGTGCTTACAGCTACGATCTGCTTTGTTTTCCATTCATTTCTGTCTTCCCCATCACATTGGTCTGGAAGTGCCATACACCATCTGGTAGACTAAGATCAGTAAATGTCAAAAGTGGTTTTCAATTTTCATATCTGTCAGCTGGTGACAAGTAGGGCAGTTTTGAGATCAAGCAGACTTTTTTTTTCCCGGGGAGGACTTTCTCCTGATGAATAAACTTCACTGCATTTCCTGACCGGAGCCAGAAATGGCAGCAAGCAATGGTTCATATATGGAGTTTCTTTTCCCATACACCCTGTTTTCTTATTTTTTGTAAGAAAAGATTTACAGCTTTTAAGTCACCATAAAACAGTGAACAAACTTTAATATCTTAGATGTCAATGACTTGTTACTTGACATGCGCAATCACCAGAGCTGACGTATGATTTATTGATTGTCTATGAAAGGACAGACAGCTGTGAACTTTGATGCTTCTGTAAGTATCAACATCACCCTAGTGCAAATGCATGCTGTGTATGATCTTACAGTCACACACAATTCCTCTGGGCCCTGCGGGTGGAACTAAACATACAAATTCACATCACCTCTTCACAAGATCCAAGCACCTTAATTTGTTGCTGAGTTTACTAGGATCAAGGGCATTTTGTGGCTTTAGGAAGATCTGACAAGTCATGAGATTGTCTTTGGAAGGAACAAGAAGGGAGAGGGAAGGAAGACATCTTTCCTTTCCAGGAAAACTCCCTTGAATGTAAGCGCAGATAGCCTTGGAGAAGTTGCAGACTGAGATCCTGATATACCAGTGTGATATTCATGTCACAAAAATGGCTCTTTGAATAAAGAATGAAAGTTGTGACAAGGTAAATGCCAGCATACTGTAGTGATGAGATACCTTGCTGTGGCTTTTTTGTATCTTTTTTTACAATTTCTCAGAGTTGGCAGAGTAGTCAGTCCCTGTGTGATAACGCATGGGATGATGTTTTACTCACGTACTGATGTTAAGTAAACGATTAATGAGCTGAGAAAAGAACAAAACCATAGAAAATATCTGTCCATAAGTCTCCTTGAATCATTTCTTGAAAAATTCTTGAAAAACTGAAAAACATCAATTCTTGAAAAACTGCTGATGAACAATACTTCTGCATATATCCTTTTGAAGTACAATTTGCATCAAAGATATGCAGAAAATGCATCTTTTTGATTAAATGTGATTGACTGTCTCCAGGTTGTCAGTATATGCCTTCCTTTTTTTCACTTCTTCCTCCTGCCTTACATCATTTTTGCCCTTCACCCTTCAACCCGAGTCAGATTCTTAGGAATAAAACGTTATTGGTAGCCTCTGAACTATAGCATTTTATGAAGGTAAGGTCCTGCCTTCTGTCTTTATTATCTTTTATACCTTATTGTTAACCATTCTAGTGTTTGAAGTTAAACTGTCAGATCAATATTAGAATAACAGTGTGAAACAGAGAGAAATAAAATGCTAGTGCTTAGTAGAAGTTTATATGTTTTGCATTGAGAGACATTTTCCCCACTTTCTGAATTTGTTAATAAATCCAATTTTCTTTATTCATTGTTGCTCTGTGAAAATCTCCAGAAAGATGAAAGGATTGTGTGAAAAATATCTAGGACTATGTTTATAAGTCCTTGGTATGTGATGATTTCATATATGTATCAAATCATTATGAAGAAAAAGGTAGTAACATTTTTGCTAGGATTGAGATAATGCTTTACTTTTTTCTCTGTGGAACTAAAAATTATTTTCCATAATGTACTTCTCCATGAATACAGCACACAGACAAACAATTATCAAAATTACAATGTAGTATTTCTCTTTCTCACAGTGCTCACTATAATTAAAAATTCTATCTAATCCTGCTCTGGGAAGAAGGTTTGAGTGCATATATATACCCTCCACACATATGAAAGGTGGAAATTTATGGCAAAGGCTCTGAACTTCTGCATTCATTTTTAGACTCCCTTTATACACACACACTCTTGTGGAAGGAGACAATATACGCAAAGGCTCTCTATTTCTGCTCTTGTTTGTAGCCTCCTCATTTCAGAAGACTGAAAATACTGTTCAGGAAATCCTTTGTGCTGCACTGGACTGCTGGCCCGCTCCTTGGAAGGAGGAAATTTATTGCTGGGAGGGTATGGCAAGATTAAATGATTTATTATGCATATTTGGGAAATGAGTTCATGGATTACAGCAGGATTTCTAGCCCTATTTACACACACAGACCATCTACAAAAGGATTTCTAGAGGGATGAATAGGGAGGTGAAGTGTATGCTGGAGCTGGTCTTCTGTCCTTCTGTGCCCACAGGGCTAAGGCTTTTATTCACTTCTGGAAACACAGAATGATTTACCATTGATGAATAAACTGCCTCTGTTGTTGTTTATAATTTCATATATGAGCAAAGCAAAAAGAGACCTAAAATCCAGGTGCAAATAGTTGCTGTATGTACTTATTCTACTTCTTTTTTTAGCTTGCTCTCTTCTCCTTAATGGGGTCCAGTGCTACGGCCCTTACCCTACCAAAACCTGATGCCAGATTTGTGGTGGCCAAGAAAGTATCATATAGAAGGGGCCACTCATCTCCAGCGGAACTGTGGAAAACACTTGCAGTGAAACCTCTCAAAGGCTTTTCCTGTTTGTTGATTTCCTTTTCTTGCTTGTGGTTTTGCACTTCTATGTAAATGTGTCTACCATTGGATAAATGGTCATGACTGAACAAAATCTGCATGCAAAAATGGCTTGTGTCTTGAAAATATGTGAAAATTGCAATTTACAATTTATCCTTTCCACAGAAATTACCAAAAAAAAAGGCAAAGGGTGGGCTGGGGAGATGATAGCAGAAATATTTTTAAGAAAAATAGGTAGAAAAAAGAAGCACCACTTTTCGGTAAGCATCTTTACAGATACCCCTTGCTGCATTTTTCATTATACACTATCCAAATAGGCTGCAACGGAATTGATATCAAAGAATTATCTGTATTATCTGAGTTTCCTTTAGAATTTCTTTCTTTTCTATTTCCAAATAATTTGTTGCAATTTAGCAGTTTCATTAAACTGCAGTTCTTAACTTCTCCAGCCAAGCTAGTAGGTGAAATGATTTTTCCAAAGTACAAAACACAAGGTCTTGGTTGCAGAGACATGTCTTTATGCTTCTCTTACCATTTATTTTTAGTTTAAATGTCCACCCTCGAAGGAATTGGATGAAGGATGAACCTGCCAATGTGTTTCCTTGACATATATTCCAACATCACTGCATGAAAACTGAGAATCATCTGCTTCACAGTGCTAATTGCTCTTACCATAACACTGCCTCCCAAAATCAAGTTCTGTTACAGGTTTACTGTTTCAAGCAGCAGTAGGTGTGTTGTTACATCAGTAAAATATCTGAATAAAAATAAAGCCTGCACCGATTTTATGACCCAGAATATCATTCTGCAGTAGTACATTAATTTAGAAAATAATATTTTTGAGATGGATTTGTCCTATTGAATGTGTGGTTTGCACTCCCCTTTACAGAATTTCTGTGAAACTTAAAGCACTGCCCATGAGACTTCTTCACATCATCTCTACTTAGCCTGAGACAGATATTTTTTAGACTCAACAGGGCAACAAACGCGAAGATCCTAACACAGACAAGGCAGCAGGGTACATATGTTGGACAAAGTAGAATGGATGCATCTTGCTTTTTTTCAAAAAGGAGCTACAGACCAGCTTATCCTCTTCCTAGATCATCCTTTAAGTCAAATGGTCCTATTGCAGGAGGTTCTGTATTTGACATGATGTTCTTATATTGTGCATTCAGCACATGTGCAGTTCTATAATAGGTATATACCATGAGGTGTCTTCAGGTTTACTTCAACCAATCTCTTAAAATACTTTTGGCAACATAGAATAGTAATGGCTAGATGTTACCATAATTTTCAAAAGCAAAAAAAACCAGATGGACCTACATTCTTTCAATTTCTACTTTACTTTTCAAGACTTACTTTTCCCTCAAAAGAAAAAAAAATCAGATTACAATTTCATCTTATTCATATATTTATGCTACAGTCAGAAATTCATATACATGGTGATGATATCTATTTTCTTGGCACTTAAGTATGACTTTCCCTTGAAGCCAAGAAGCTATTTCCCCTAGAAAGTCCTATTCCATCAAATTTACTGTACCAGTACTATTCTTTGCAGGCATTCAGAAAAGATGCTGAACAATGTGAAGAGAGAGAAAGCACAGGGACAAGAAAATACTTTAAGCACATTTTTGAAGTACAATATAACAAATACTCTATTTTTCTCAGTGAAATATACAGATTTTGAATAAGCCAGAAGACTTGTTAGGACTTTGTATCAGATTGTATCTGCAAAACATAAAAGGCAAGATACAAACAGGCAGGCACAGTGATTCACTGGAGGGAGGAGTCTACAAGGCTGTACATACAACTGAACAACAAAATTACACACATGTTTAAATGAAGACTTAATTAGACATGATGTTTTAACTGTCTCCATGAAATACTGTATTTGATTTGCAATTGCATTTTAACATCAGTTATTTCTGACTCTACATATATTAAAGCCTTATTCATTCATGACTGGTTCCAAACAATAATCTGATAAATATCAGCTTTAACCCCTTGCATGAAAGTCTAAGAAAATAAGACCTTGATCTTCACTAAGGTCTTAGTAGGCTATTATAAGGCAAAATGATACAAGTTTCTCCTATAATTTTTGTCAGAGGTCATCAATCTGTATTCAACAAAACCATTATTGATATTTGATGCCAATGAGTTCCTAGTTCACTGGCTAAAAAAAATCATATGACACATTAAGCCTATTCTTTTTCTTATGTGAGACCTGTAATTAATAGGGCCAAATCATTCTCCACAGATAATTAATTCTCATATAATTCCACAGGGTGACTGACATTTCATGTAAATACTTCTTTGGATAAGAGGATGCAAAGAAAAAAGGTCTTAACTGCCAAACACAGTATATTTTGCATCCAGCTAAAACTCTACATCAGTGTTCTGTTGCAGAGCTGTATCAGCACACATTTCCTTGTTGTGTCCTTCCGCAGTCCCTTTGCAAATGGCTGGAAAAAAACAGTCTGTTATTTAAGAGAGGAAAGGGTTTAAAATGCTTAAAGAACCAGAATGGCTAGAAGCCAAGGTTATTGCAGTTTTGAAACCATATCACAGAGTGTAATGCCTGTATACCTCTCCTGCAGTGATAACATCTCAACACAGCCTGTTCATGTTGGCTGAGCCAAACCAACACACCAGGTGCTACCATAATGCGCAATCCAATTCCCTCTTCCTCTTCTC
This sequence comes from Tapera naevia, assembly GCA_033556795.1. Lineage (NCBI taxonomy): Eukaryota > Metazoa > Chordata > Aves > Cuculiformes > Neomorphidae > Tapera > Tapera naevia. The sequence goes on from JAUMJJ010000246.1 coordinate 16,797,959, forward strand.
TGGAGGAAGTTGGGGTATGCATTGGACTCTTCACTGAGTTGTTGGCTTTGTTCACCAAAACCATAAGAAGTAACAAAACACACCTAAAATGCCACATTAATCTCTTAAAACAGACCACTGCAGGAGCAGAGGAGCACAGGAGCACTGGATTTTGCCACAGAGATGAGTCTGAGGAGAAGGAGATGCGAGTTCCCTTCCTACCAGCCATGACCTGGCTGCAGAGCCCACCTCCTCCAAACCTGTCCACCAGAGTCTAATACACAGAGAACACCCTGACAAACTCCTATCGCAGCCAAGGAGAAGAAAAGGAGGGTAGAGAGGACACAAAGCACTCACATGCCTTTTTGTTCCATCTGTCTTCAGAAGCAGATGGCAGCACTTTGCATGCTCTTGTAGAGAAGGCAGCTGTGCAATTAAGTGACTGCTTTTTCCACACAGCAGCTTCAAGTTGGAGTCCTAAAAACTGCAGGAGGATCCCTTGCAAGGCAGTTTGTATTGGCTACTCTTGCAGTGGGAGAGAAAGATACTCTGCTTTATGTCCCAGTTGCCTGCAGACAGACACCTCGTAGGTGCAAATTGCTTTTACTATAAGACCTGCAATGAAATCACAGCACATGAAAACTGGGCATCCAAACTCATTTCAGCCAGTTCTCCTGAAGACACAATGCTAGTGAGATCACACAGTATGTATGCTCCTACATTTATCTCTATTTTTTATTACTTTTTTTAACCACTTCCAGTGACCTTTAGGCAAGGGACAGAGATCTCAGGGATGTTACATCCCCACAATCTGTGGCTAGCAAGAAAAAATAGTCTGCTATTAAGCAAAGCAAGGGTTGAAGAGTGAACTAACCATTGTTCGACATGGCTGAGGCCACATGAAATCTCAACCTCAATATACAAATGCAAAATGAGGGTTTATTTGTTCTATTGAACCCACAGAACCAACATCAGTGTAAGTCTTGAATATATAAGGCTATCTTCAATAAAAGTCAGCTTTTCAGCTTTTTTTGGCCAAGAGGTTTAGTCCCCTCCTACAGGAAGGCAGAAAAACAAAGTAATAAATCACAGTATTGTTCACATTTGCAGGCAAATTCCTTCTTTTTGTAGAAGAAATATGAATAAAATACCTCACAGATAAAATACAAAAGCTTTATCTCAGCTGTGTTTTAGCAGGGCCCCCAGATTTCATGCAGAACTATAGCAAAACCCAAGCATAAACCATTTTTTTGTGATAAGGCTGCCTGCTACTGGTACTTAACATGTAGATTTTTGGTAACAAAGAATGTTGAATTTAGCATCATCCTGGTCCATACAGAGCTTTACAGTTCTACTCACTGCCTTTTGGAAACTATTTAAATATCAATGTGAAGGCATGGGAGCTAAAAATGTAAAAATACACAGACCTATTATGTCACCAGGTCCATCTGCACAGCAGGTCAAGACAGTTCTCTGTGACAAATCCACCCAGCTGAGTTTAGCAGTCGTAGGCAATTGGACAGCTAGCACTTTCCCTTACATTATAATTTTTTCAGACCGTATGTTGTGTGCTTCATTTCATTAATTCAACCATATTTTTTCTTCTTCCTTTTAAATAAAGATTGCAGCACTCACATGTCAAGCTGAAGAAGACATTATTCTAACAGTAACATCTAACATCTGTTTTTGGCAGGCACTATGGGCAGTTGGCAGCAGCTCTGCAGTTCCCTCCTTATGTAAATGATCATGTGCTGGTGGCTGTCTAAGCTAACATTGCTGGAAGACAAAGGAAGAAAAAGTCCTTTCCCTTTTACTTGATGCTTACTGTTAGCTAGAACATAAGGAGTTTTGCATGTTGAGCAGACAGCCTCATTTTTCACTGTATGTGGGCCAGATCTGGCTTCAGGGGAACCAAAGAGAGCCCTGTGCAAGCAGGAATATTCACTAAAATATTTATCAAAGAGAAATGATTTTTAGGGTCTTATTTATGCATGGATTTATTTACTGGAAAGTATGAATGCTAGGGAACACTGCCTGACACAGAGTCAGGGAAGATATTATGTTGTCTATCCTTCAGTTCACATAGCAGATGTACCAAATCTTTCCAAGGCAGGAATGCATTTCTAAATCAATGGTAGATTGGATAATCTAAAATCATTGGATGCACAATGATTATTCATATCTGTTTACATATACCTGTAAAAGATAGCAATATAGAACCCCACTTACTGTGGAAATCTGGGCATCACATAGAAAGTACATTATTTACAATTCTCCCTCTCATTTTGTGTGTTGACCACTTGATATATGGAATAAAACTAGGATAACTGGAGAAATTCTGCCCTATATTGCACAAGGAGACAAACCAGAAGGTCTCTTCAACTTAGCTCTACAGATCTCTCACACGTAACCTGTGAGATCTCAGCACTTTTATCTCCTGCAGAGATAGTTTCTGAAGACACCACTTATCTGAGGTGTTTTGGATACTCTTTTAATGCCTCTGCTCCCAGCTGTTAGGACAGTATTGCCCAGCTTCAATTCAACAAAAATTTCATCGCTGGCTGCAGTGAGGGCATGAGTAGACCTAAGGGACAAGCAGCTCTGCACAATGCAGTTCAGTTCCGAGGAGCAGGTGTTGGCCTGAGAGCATAGCTTCATGTTAATTACAGAATCACAGAATAGTCAGGGGTGGAAGGGGCCTCTGGAGATCACCTAGACCAACCCCCCTTGCTAAAGTAGGTTCACCTACAGTAGGCTGCACTGGAACTTATCCAGGCAGATTTGGAATATCTCCAGAGAAGGAGACTCCACAGCCTCCCCGGGCAGGCTTTGTCACCCTCAAAGAAGTTTTTCCTCATATTCAGATGGAGCTTGCTATGTTCCAGTTTGTGCCCATTGCCCCTTGTCCTGCCACTGGGCACCGTTGAGGTGCCTGGCCTCATCCTCTTGGCACATGACATTTAGATCTTTATAAGCATTGATAAGATCCCCTCTCTGTCTTCTCTTCTCCAGACCTGGTCTCTCAGCTTTTTTTTATAAGAGGGATACTACAGTTCCCTCATCATCTTTGTAGCCCTCTGCTGGACTCTCTGCAGTAGCTCCTTCTCTTTCTAGAGCTGAGGAGTACAGAACTGGACAGAGTATTCCAGATGCGTTCTTCCAACTCTCAGCATACAACTTTGCCATCACGAAAGGACCTCAAAACTATTGCCAACTATGGCTCTGGGCAGCTACATTTAAGTGCTGCCATGCAGTTTAGCCAATCCCATTTTAAACAAAAGAAGCAATCCTAGTGTTTGATATTTGTGTGACATAAACGTCAGTATGAGAGGCCAGTTTTGACTCTATGTAGTAGTAAGAGCCCCCCCCCAAAAAGAGAAAACATAGAGCCTGAAAGAACAGGTGAAGTTATGTTTAAATTTGAGTCTTCCTATGACACTGCTTTTGAGAACCAAAATGTTTTAAAATCCGGCAGAGTTCATAGTTCACCATGTTCATATTGGAAATTTAATTTAATAGTTAAAAAGATAGATTTGATGTAGCTTTAGAGTTAAGGTCTAGGTACTCTTTTGGCCCATTTCTAAACTTCAGGTTAATTTTAACTCCAAGTATTCTACATAGAAGGAAACAGAGTTTCTTCGGTTGAAATATCAAATCTAAGCTATGTGGCTAAGCATGTTCCATTCGCTCAGACTTCGCTGGTACAGTAAGATTGCTCACCTGCTCATAGGGCTGGGTTTTAACCTGTTTGCAGCAAGTAGTTCACCTCTTCAGTAAAATGCTGCTGATTTGTCCATTTCATTTGAGAACGTTAGAAAGCTGTTACTGTGCCTGCAGTGGAGAAGCCTGGCCGTTTCACTGGGAAGTTTTTCCACATGTTTACACCGATCTTTCTATCTTAATGCCATCTTAAACTGTGCTGAACAATGGTGGGGACATGCTGTGCATACTGCTGTGAGAGAAGAGAAAAGAATGAGCGGAAGGACAGTAGGAAGCTGAATGGTGTGTGAAAACGAGAAGATGACTAAGTGACTTACCATTCAAATTGCCTTTCACCAAATGTGTGTAATCAATTCCAGCGCAGTAGGGATGGTTAACATCACAAAGGCTCTAATCATGGATTTGTCCAATATCATCTTTCCCAAGAAGCAGCCTCAGATGCCTGAAAAGCATATGCATGAATTTAGTAACAATGACTTGAAGTTGAACCACTTTGCCGTTATAAAATGATTTGTATTCCAGATTTTAGGTGTCCCTGCTGCAGTGATTTTATTCTCAGGGAGCAAGTGACTTCTCAGTACTTGCAAAATTATGCCTACAAATTTGACTGAAGCCAGTGTTTTGCAACAACTGAGATAACAGTACTAAAAGTATTTTGTATTTTATTGTGTTTGAGTTTTATATAGAACATAAAACAATAATACCCACAAGTATGGTTCACAAGGAAATAACACTGTATTTGGAAAAACCACCAGGAAAATGCCTTCCAAATTAATTCATGTCCTCTGAAAGCACAGAAGACAATCACTTTGCATTTGTTAGTAAAGAGAAAAATCTCTGTACTCCAGTTTGTACGAAAAATTATAAATCAAAAATTTGTGGCCTTTGTATTCAGTTTAAAAGGGACAGAAGAATTGTGAGATCCTTACCAGAACTAGTCTAAAATACATTTAAACACGAACTTTTATCCATTTATAACTTTACAACTATATATTCTCCCTTTTGTGGAATTCTGTGCTGGCTCAGAAATCCAATTTTACATTAGTTGTTTCAAGCAGAAAGTCTCCCACCAGCTCTAGTTCATATTCAGAAATTGAAAACCCACTCTGAATGTCTAAAATAATAAGATTTTTGTGTTATTTCTAATTAAATGTATTTGCATTCCTGTCTTAAACTGGAATAGTGGAGGAAAAAAGACACAGGAACATCTGATCTGTCTCAGCTTGTTCCAAGCAAGGAGAAGATGTGGATGAGCCTTCAACTTGCATATAAAATAGCCCATAGAAATGAAAGATGCTTCGAAAATAGACTGATTTTCCTAAAATCTGAAAAACAGAGGCTCTGAGCACTGGAAATCTACAGACTCTTGATAATCTAGGAAAGTCTTTAAAATTAATAGAATTTCTCCCTATTTATCACAATACAAAGCAACATCAGAACTTGGCCTAATTTCTGAAGTTACTTCTGGTACCCATTGCAGAGGGAAAAAAATCTGTTATCATAGGTCTCTTAAATCATTTCAATGTAATTACATCATAACCTTAATAGTATATATCTTGGTATTTTTCAAGATAAGTGAAAAACATACCCTCCCCCAAAAAAGAAACCAGAACTTTCTTATATAACTCTTCTAATGCCATTTTTCCTATTGTCACAAGTTGCTGCTTTCCATTGGTGCACTACAAAAGAAACCTCTTTAGACAGCTTTCTGCTCACTACTTCCTTTATCTGTAAATGCTTTCAGTGACTTGTTCACATATCTCAATTTTTTTTCTCCAAGCAAAATAATCTTCTATAGCCTCAATGAACCTGACAGTGAAAAGCACTAAAGTTGGACTACACAGGGTCATATCACAGCTTATTGAGAAACACAGGGCCACCAAATGAGATAACTGTAGACAACACAAGGGTCCAAGATGGCTTTTGCTTCAGTCCTGCCTCAAGGTAGCATCTCATGAGTACCCACTTTCCATTTCAGTAATCCATCTTTGTATAATATACTTATTGTTTATGGTCATCAAGTAAGACAGGCAGCCCTCATCCCATTACTATTTTAGCTCCAGGGTAAGGCTTATTTTTCTTATCTACAAAGAGGATATTAAGGAGTGGAATACATACACATAGTTCTCCATAGGTCTATTGTGTTCAGCCTACTACCCTGTCAATCATGACATTTTTGTTTTGTTATCACTTTTCTTAGTTTTGTGCCATAACCTCAGGCTCTGATCTCATCAGAGCTCACAAGCTAAATAGGGTCAGGCAAGGTCAGTATTCAGACAGGAAATTTCCAAGAAAACTCCAGTGTTTGCAGGAAGGAGTACTTTTCTCCCCATGCTATATTTTTCAATCCCAGCCAGCACCCAGCAGTACCGAATCAGCACCAGTGAATGAAGATAGAAAGTTATAATAAAAGATTTCAAGACAATTTCAGTGTTGACAGACTTCACGTCTGGAAAGAAACCCAGCTTGAGTACACCTAGTCTAGAAAAACAACTACTATTTCAGTGGGATGGTTCATTTTCCATTTACTCTACCAGCCTGTGGTTGCCTCCATTACCTGTCCACAGATCTTTCTGCCAATACTGTACCTTTCCCTCCATTGACAATGCTCACTGAGAGCTTTAGCTCCGATCCAGCTCCTTCTTCTCTAGGTCTGCCATAACTCCTAATGCTACAACATCAGTTTCCTCTTCCAATTACCCTGGCAATGACTGCCTCCCTCTCAGGACGCTGGCATTTCTCTGCATTTACTATACATGCTCTTATTCCAGTGGCATATTTGGATTCTTGTTTTATGTCATTAACTGGTATTCTGTTACTCTGAACTGCTAAAAGCTTTCTGTCCCATTTCTGAGTTGGCAAGACTCATGTGGCAAATAAAATAATTTCCATAGTAGTAATTGTTAGACTAAATTGAGACCCTTCTGAATGGAAGTAAATTGCTTTAATTATTAGTTTAATTGCAGATATTTTTATCATTCGTATCTTTTAAACCAGCTTCGTGTTTTATTAGGTTAGGGCACCATTCCATGACTGCGTATGGTCAGTAAAACCACCACAAGATAAGAAGGCATGGAGTGACATCATCTGCCCTCAGTTTTTGTGTCACTCATTGTCTTTCATTGGCATTCTGAATATTGAGGTCTACATTTCATGATCTTGGTTATGACCTTTCCTTCTCATCAGCACTAATGCTGGTCGTATTATCGTGTAGGACTATATTTTTTTCCCTGAACGAGACTTCTAGGCCAGGAATAAGTCAAGCACCTCATGACTTGCTGAGGAAACTTGCACCACTCAATGTATTTGTCTCAGATAAGTCAGTTGGCCCCTTAGTGATTAATTTAAAAGTTAAAGCCATTGTTGATAATTTGGAAAGCACATGCCACCTTTATTCACAAAGGGTCATAACTGTCTTCTACATGGGAGTCATGAGAATATTCAGTAATATATGCTTAATCTAGTAAGAGTAGAGCCTGTGCTTCTAACACCATGACCTGATGTTATTTATATACATTATTCTCAATTCATATTTTCAAAGGATAAATAAATGTATGAGAACTTTATTATCATTGCTGAAATGTGGCTTTCACAATAGTTACAAGGCAGGAGGCAACATGGTCTCGTAACCAAAACAAGAAACTGGGAACTGGGCTACCTTGGTATTTTTATCTTGATTTTACCACAGCTATCTTTGTTATCTTGGACAAATCACTGTTTTAGACTGTGACTTCCAGCTTCCAGAACTTCAGTTACTCACAAGTAGCTAGTCATTGAGTTGGGGAAACAAATGGGCTCATAGACTGTGTTTTTAGAAACATCAGCCTTAGACAGCATCCTCACAACCTTCCTTCAATTACATTTAGACCATCACAAGAGAAGTTATGTATTGACATCATCTGTTTTTAGTTTTGATGTCACTTGGTACTCTGTCTATACAATGAGGCTAATTAAAGAAACACATATCACAAAATCCTTTAAATCAACAATTCTGTGTAATGTGGTTTTGAAGTACATGATATAGCCTTTATAGATAGACATGACGTGTTCACATGCATATTAGCACCTTACCCTTTGGAAAGCATCACTGATTAAAAGTAAGAGAGTGGGGCCAAATACAGAGGAAAGTGCTTCTTAAATTTGGATCATAGAGATTAAACTATTTGCCAAGGACTGAAAATAATTTTAAAAAAAAGAAACAGGACTCTATTAATTTCTTTTGTATTTCATTCTTTGCTTATTTAGATTATTTCTCTTGAGCACGATTTTAAAGTATGACATAACTTTAGAAATTTCTGCAGCGATAAACAATGAATTGTAAGTCCATCATTCAAAAACAAAGGGGGAATACTGATAAAGTATAAAAAGTGTTGTGAAATATTTGCATAGATATTACTCAACATGTGTATTAAAGAAACTGCATGTGAATTGTTTTCTTAATTTAAGTTTTCTCAGCATACAAATCTTGCTTACAGAGCTTATTTCTTGTTTATATCAAACTTTTGACCCAGTAGTGGAACTTTAAACAATGTCACAAACAGAAATAATGCTGAAAGGCGTGAAAAGAATGGGTCCATTGGGATTTATATTTATTCTAAATATTTCTATATGTCAGCATCAGTCTGAAGTTACCAGTTTTTATCCATTAATAACCACTGACTGTTCAAATGTGTCACAGATGCTGATAGCTTCCACACTGCAAACACGCTGCCTTCTTTTGTCAAGAACCACTTTTAGATAAGGGCATGTGGCAGATTACTGTTTCTACTGTTCCTTCTTCGCCATTATGAATCTCAGCATGTAGTCCTCATGCCTTACAGAATTTCACAAGATCCTCTATGTGATGCAAAATTTTCACTTTACATAGACTAAACTACCCCATGACAATTCCCAAGGGACAAACCCTCATCAGCTGACAACACTTAAATGTGAGATACAGAATGAAGAAAACTAATACAGCTCCCATCTTATTTTCACAGCTGGACTCTTATGAATTTTTGACCCCAGCGTGTTAGACATTAACAGGGCTGATTTTTGATTCAGCATTTAAGCTTCACTTTTACTTGTTATTCCCACTGCCAGATGATTACTATCTCTGATCACACTATGAAAGTTTACCAGTTGCAAATCCCTATAATGTGTAACCTTTATACTGCCTTGATTTACGTTAGTCTGATCTACCAACAAACGGAGTAATCTGTTTCATTCTGACAAAGTTGATTTATGTTGACAATGTTGACTTTTGTACTTTCCAATGCTGCATTTTCTTTATTAGGTTTCTGACTTTGTGTCAACTAGATAGGGTTGCCTTTCCTGCACGTTTTTTTTTTTTCAGTTGTGCTGGGAGATATTTCAGTGCTTCTAAAAATTAGGATGCTGAACTACTAAAATCAATAGATTCATTCTTAGTGTGGACAGAAAAATAAGGTCCCTTTTGACTTCCTAAGATTTCAGTGTTTTGATTTCCTTCTCACTTTGGTGATGTAAAACACTAACAATGCAAGTAACTTTATTTAAATTACAGTGGTGAAAAGGCAGAAATTTATAAAGAGTTTATGACTAATCATATTGAAACATTCAGAGCAAATGCTGGTACCAACTTGTAATAACTCTGCATTCTGTTCAAAGCCTGCATTTGCCAGAGCAGTACTTCCACCCTTTCAGAAAGAAAAGACATCTGAGCTAAGGTTCTATGGGGGAGGCCATAGCCTGATCGTAACCCCAGTTGAGTAGAGAGAAGCTTTATAACAGAACAGCAGAGGTCTGTACTTCAATATCAGTAATGCATCATCAGGACAGCGCGGCCACAAGTCCCACAATAAAAAAGGATGAGGCACAAATACCACAGAGATATATGAATTTTCATATGAAAATGAGGTAAAGAACAGCTAAAAATACTTTAGTGAGACAAGAATTTTATGAAAGCTTCTACTCTGTGTAGCTAAGTGAGATGCATTTTTCCACACTGAGTGATGGAGAGAAGTACAGAGAAACTCAAATGTCTGCACAATGTGTTGATGGCATCAACATTTAATTTCTAAGAACTTCTAAGTACAACACATGGAAAAGGCAGTAGATGTTTTTCAGGGTTTGAACAAGATTTTGTAATATCATGGTCTGGAATGCATCTCAAGAGATCATCAAGACCATTGCAATTAAAGCAGAGGTTGAGCTCCAAGACCTCATCTGGTTTGGGCATTCAGCCCACAGGACCAGATTAGAGCTAGACAAAGTAAACTTTCTGAAACTCATTTTATGCAGGCATTGGATCCTCAGCTCCATCCGTTTTGCTCTTTAATCCCAGTTCCATTATGTCCCACTAATTCCTGACATAGGCAGAGGCTAAATGTACTGCTTTGCTTTAGGGGCATTGAAATTTAGACATCAGGAAAAATTTCTTCACTGAAAGGGTGGTCAGGCATTGGAACAGGCTGACCAGGGAGGTGGTTGAGTCACCATCCCTGGAGGTGTTTAAAAGGCAAGTAAATGAGTTTCTTAAGGACATGGTTTAGTAAGGGGACAGGTATGGTTGGATTAATGATCTCAGAGATCTTTTCCAAACAGATGATTTTATGATTGTGGATTTTAGTTTCAATGATGAAATGAAGAACTGTCATAAAATAAATTTTTATTTGGATCAAACTGTCATAAAGCACTTTATTTTTAGCCTATGTAGCCATTTTCAATATGTCAGTGTAAGAATAATAGATGATGGTGATGGGATAGAGGAGAAAAATGTCTGTTGAAAATAGTTTTTCACTCCGTTTCTCCTTTCTTTTCTATGAATTAATCTTTACTTTAAAATGTTCCTGGTTTTAGTACTCTATTTGCATTCGTGTTTCTTCTTTAATTTTACTATTCCAGTGATATTTTCTTTTGATATTTGGGGTTTTCTTTTGGAAATTTTTCAAAATCTGTAGAAAGAAGCAATCTGGGGAGGATCACTGCACAGAATTTTCAGATTTACTCTACAAGGGTCTCCCAGTTGTGCTTTGAAACTTCACTTACCTTTCCTATTTTAAAACTGCTGTAAAGAAAGACCAAAACCGCATGGCACTAAGGCAACTCAAGGACAGGCAGAGGTGGCTGTGATCTCGAGGCCAAGCGTGCCATCTAGTGTTGGATATTGTTTGTCAAAGGGTAAAAGCAAATCTCTCTTCGCAATGTTTACGATGTTTGTTATACATTCTTCTTCATTTGGTGGACAGGTTCCTGATACCACGCTTGGGTCACGTCCACAGTGTTTGGTCAGTGCGTGTGAGCAGTGTGTGAACACCCTCTGTTTGAAATCTGCCGCTCAGCACGTCTGAAGAGCAATGAGTCTGCTGTAGGAAGAGCAAAATGGTATCTTTCATCAAATAGAGCTGCCCATTATAACGATAAAATATCTTGAATATACTGTGGATACTGTGATGATCTCTTATTTCAGTAAATTGCTGGAAGTAAAAGCCTTGCTTGCTGTGCAACAGATTGTAACAACATACTATTCCTGAAACTCCAGTAAGGAGTACAATATAACCCAATTACCCCCCTTATACAATAGCAAAATAGTAATGCAAGTTGAAGACATGCAGGCTGCCATTTTTTGTTCTTTTGGTTCCTGTCAGCTACTCCATACTCCGTGATGAGATGCCAGCAGCCACATAGATTTTGACAGCCAAACCCCAGCACCACTTTCATTCTGCCAATTCTCTTAGCACAAATAAACTGTTGCTGCTGAGGAGCATAAACTTCCAACATAAATTACCATAGAAGTCTCCTAAACAATTCCTAGAACCTACCATGACAGAGTAAGGTCAAGTACGAACACCTAAAAATTTGGTGCATTCCCAGAAATATCAAAATACATAAAAATTCTTTTAGGTAAGGTGTCATTGTTTCTTCAGCTGTTCCATTTTGAGAGAGATGCCAGAAAACATTGTGAGTGAGCAGGGTTGAGTATCTCTCATTTCTTGATATATTGCTAAAATTAAGGCTGATGTGAATGCAGGCACTACACTAAACAGGCAGAGTAAGGAGAGAAAAAGTAGAGTAATTCAGAGATACTGAGTCACACTTCCCCTATTTGTTTAGTATAATAAATCAGCACTGTTACTAACTGCAGAGTGACTTTGTGATAGATCTTATCCTGTGTAACTTAGACTGTTGCCAAAGAGTCACTCAGTTTGCCCTCCTGTGGTGCTGTGCTCCCACCACTTTCCTCATGTCAGATCCAATGATCCCGCAGCATCAGATTTTGCCAGGTCGGTGAGTTGATCCAGCAGAAACCTAAATGGGGGGGGGGAAAAAGACATTTTCTATCAGATAGCCACTAAAAATAAGACCTTGTAGCCTGGCTATAGCAGATACCAGGTGGGAACAGCAGCTGGATCATTCAAGAAAAATCACTCCTTTTAGTAGCAGCCCACAGATCCATTGGTTTAAGAAAAACACAATCAAATCCGAGATCATGCTACTATTATACAAACCAAAGTATTCATGAATGGGCCTGACATATCCCTTCAAGAAGCATAAAATATCAGGATAAGAGAGTAAAGCTTATTTTGATATATCAATACTGAAATTAAAATTAGTTATAATACAGAGAAAGTGACACTTTAAAAAGTTTAAGCTATGTCCTTTGAAGGGGAAAAAGCATGCTTCTTTACATTAAGATAAAATCAAAAGACAAAACGTGTGTTTGTTTTCAGCATACACATTTTTTCATTTTATTATGTGCCTAAATGTTTCCTTGGTTGTAAAATGCATAGAATATTGAAAAGATGGACAATCAGAAACCATGTTCAGTGAGGGACATCAGATTTGTTATCTTCAGTTCAATGTTACTCATTAATAATCATGCAAGTCTCTGAATCTGAAAGCAAGTGGAATTTGCAGAATTTGAAGAAAATCTACCTCCTTACAGCTAGGAGAGCACCCACACTCATAACAGCCTTATTCTCTCTCAGGAACAGGTTGGGATCCCAAAACACTCCCTGAGTAGGCTGGAAGTTTGTGTATCATTTTCCCAGCAGTGATCCACTTCAGAGTGCCTGTGTGTAGTAAACCTGCATGCCAAGGTCAAGTAGGCAATGCACAGCAATTTGCAGTGTTCATTCCAGCAACTATTTTTGAAGCAGGACATCTCCAAGAGCAGCGCATTTCCTGTAAGAAGTCCTATTTCAGACTTTGATGTGCAGCAAAGATACAGGAGAAATATCATATCCTTTCTCAATTTCATCCCTGATGATCACAGTAGTAATTCAAAGACCAAACTGAGGACTCATTTACACTGAATATTAATGTAGGTATAAAAGATAAAAAAAAAAACTGGCAGGAATAGTTTTCAGAACAATGCATCTGCCAGCGACAATCTTTGAAACAAATCCAAGTCTAAAGGAGCAGCTTCTTTCCCTTTCTTGAAAAAGGGACTCAATATGATCAGCTACATCTTCTCAAAGGAAAACATTTGGACTCTTTTCTTTTATAGACTTTGATCCAGCGTCAGAATGGCAGTGATTTCAGCAGAGGTAAGCTCTTAAATAAAGCTCGGGCATTTAACTGTCTTTGAAGCTAAGTGTTCGCTTTTGTGAAGGGACTTACTTGACAGTCTGAAGACGAAAGCCTCTTTTCATGCCAAAAATAGAATAAATGCATCATTTTGGAAAACAGCTCACACTGTCCTGCCAGCTTGCAGTGACATTTTGGTGCAGGAATCACCTTGAGTTTTACAAAGAAACAGTTTCCTGTGTCATTCAGCTCCTCATCTCTGCTACAAAGGCTAGTGCAGGTGCTTTAATTATAGCAGGGAGTGGTACTTCAGGTCTAACTGTCTGCTGGACAGAAAACGGGTGAGGGAACTATTTCTTAAATACCCTGCACAAATGTGACTCCACTGAAGTAAATGGAGTTCTGCAAGCAGAACATCTGACTTGAGGACAGATTTCATCAATAATTTTAAAGTAGCCTTGTATCAGTCATTCAATCCACCTGCAAAAAACCTGCTTTTAACACAAAGAAACTATGGAACTAAACCTGTTTACAATTTTGAATTTTCATGTGAGCATTCGTGTTCAAAATCTGCAACATTAAAACATGCATTTTCAATGGCAGAATGGTGAGAATTAAATTGCTAATTTTATGCCTGGATCCTTTAAATCGATCCTTCCAGCAAAACAAAACACCTTTTCCTGTCAAAATGCTGAAGCATCACTTCTCTCTCTTGTTATACTTTGGTGAAAGAATACTTCATGTCCTCTCGATTACTTTCATGCTTAATGGCATTGCAATGAAAGAAATGACACCTTATGGAATTAGGACCCAGACTAGCATCCCTTGGAGGCTGAGTTTCAGATCATTATTTCTGCTGACACTGTGCAGCTGTTGCAGAGGGTTTTTTCTAGGAGCAAATTTGGGTGTTTTTTTCATCTTTTTTTTTTTTTTTTTCCACAGAAGTCTTTAGCGGGAAGAGGAAGGCACGGCTTGTTGGATCAGTGATGTAACACCAGCTGACAGGTGGGTTTCAGGGAACTCTCTGGGGCCATGGCCTCTTTAGTGGTTTTACCACTCTAAACTCAATTACAGTGGAGTTTCACGCTCCACAGCAAACTCCAGTCCTTTTTTGATAAAAACTCTACAAAGTAAATAAGTCATGATGATGATATGGGTCTACCATTTAATATTCATTGAAGTACATATGTTTGAAAATTGGAAGCAGAGTTTAATCCATTTTCATATTTATATCAACATGAAGCTTTAAAAAGGATATCTTTACTTTTCTCAGAGAATCTTGACAATTTCTGGTCTGACAAGATAAATAAAGATGTACAAAACTCATTTTGAATATAAGGAGAAGACCCAAGGAGAGTGAAAAAGCAAACCTTAGAGTATACGTCTATTCACTTTCAAGAGAGAGCGTGTCTTCCTTCTGTATGATTTTCAGCTTGATTGAAATGGCATAAAAACTATGCCATTTCTATAATTCTTGACACTGTGCATAATTTGATCACAGTCTATTTACAACTTTTTCACAGTGCACTACTGGTATAACATAAAAAGTTAACAGATTTTATAAAGGGGCTTCCACATTTATGATCGATTCTTTCTCTCATTTAGACATATTAGCTTGAAGTAACTTTTCTGTCTCTGAAATATTTAAAGTTACAGCAATCATCAGAATTTGGCTTTGTATAACTATGACATATAAACCAAAACATAAAAATGAGTAGTCTATATGAGAACTACATATAAAATCAACAAACTAAACAAAGTATCAGTCACATATAACTTAAAAAATTCTCATTTGGAAAAAATCACCTCATATAACATTCAGTTTTATCATTATTTTATAACATCAGATGGATTTCAAAAGAAATTAAAAGGAAGGCATAGCAAAGCTTTCTTTGTCTCAGCATTTTACTTCAGACCACTGAAAGATAAATGAAGCTGGTCAAAAAAGAGTTAACATAATGATGTCGTCTTTTATTTGACTGAATGTTTAAGCATGGTGCTACGGCTGATGGCACCTTGTTAAATAATGCAGTACATAGCTTCCTAAGGGGACAGGGCTTGATCTGAAAACTGAATATGGTGCACTCTAAATTCTCTTCCCTGAGGAAGGCTGACTAACTGATAAGTGCCATGAGCTAGCGCAGGGACTGATTCTGTCAAATCAAGCTCAAATGGAAGGCACAATGTAGACTCTTCTCAAGTCTTAGTGAAGTAATTTGAGCAGACATTTGTGACATTAGACAGTGCATCAACTATGGAATGCTGTAAAAGTTCACTGTCTTACTACAAGGTGGTCTTTAGATGACAGGATAAAGAAATCAGTGCAAATTTGTTAATGTAACAACTTGGAAAAGCATGCTAAAAATGTCACTCTATTGGGATATGTGATAAAATGTATAGGGAAGTGACTTCCAGTTGGGTTTCCTTGTGAATCCTTCATTAGAACTCATGTAAAAGGCATAAAAATTGGGAAATGCAATAAATATAAAATTTGTATTAGTTGCTATCAGGTAAGCTTTTTTTCATGAGCTAAAAAATTCCACTTGACAGCTGAGAGAAGCAAGCAAGCAAATCCATTCTTCAGCTGTTTATTTCTCATATTGGGATTATATAGTTATTCTTTTAGTTTAGTTTTTCAATTCAAAATTCCAGTACTGAAGTTCTTAAATAACTTATCTAAACGGGAACTGAAAAATAAGTCTTTAAAGCCAGGAAAAAAAATGTACAGGTTGAGAAGGAGATAAATCCTGTTAATCAGACATAAATAATACGACAGCATGCAAGAACTAACTTTCAGGAAATCAGCAAGAAAGATGAGAAACGAAAGGAAATTCCTCAAGAAATAGAATGGAAAACGGCAAAATAAAATTACTTTTCATCGGTCACTCATGTTTGCCTAAACTTGCTTTTTTTTTCCTTCAAGTAAATAATAGTTTCTGGTTATAAGAAATGAGGAAAATCTCTGCCAGGTTTCCAGTGAAAAATCTGACAAATCATTATCTGGGAAAACTGAAGATGAAATTAGTAAAGGAAAACATGGTACATAAGGAACTGATTGAAGAGGATATAACAGCACACAATGTTGAAAATAACCATTTCAGGTTGGAGAGAGGTTATTAGTGGGTAATTTCCAGCATAAATAAAAAAAAAATGTGAAGAATAGTATATCACAAAATGCAAGATTGTGGCATTTACAACAAAATCTTTGTTGTAAGCTGGGAATCCATCAGCTGGATAAGGAGAAAGTTTCTATTGTAATGAGTGATCACAGAAGAAGCTGCAGATAACAATCTGATACCAGTGTGAAATGTAGGCAAACGATACCAAGCTTGTATCAGATGAGATTTTTCTGTTGATCAACTACCGATATCATTGTGCAATACAGCTGGTGAGACCCTGCCTGGAAGCTTTAGGGCACTTTACCATGAAGTTTCCAGGTCACCTGGTTCAGGAAAGAACTCCTCAAACAGTCCTGCAAGAAAAGACTATTTGATGAGATAATATGTGAAGACAGTGACCTGTTGAGGCTGATTATAGACATAATTTCATTTTAAGAAATATATCAGTCAGGTGCAGAAGGAAAAGAATTCCCTTTTAACCACCATGACAAGCAAATGAATGACTGTCTGTATGTGAGCTGAGGGGCTGCTGGAGGAAGCTCCCATGGCAGTCCAGTTCTGGAACACTCTTTCTTAACCGAGTGGTGAAAGCAGAAGAGCTGCTCCCCAGCATGATGAATTTTGGCAAGGTCAGGAAAAGAGTTATGTGATGTGGCATGTTCAGTTATGTTTGATGGGGAGACCTAGGAGGTCCTTTGCTTACATTATCTTGGGCTGTATGGATCATTTTTATCAGCAGTATGCTCAAATGTACAATTTAGGCCAGTATCTGGGAAGTGTTCTCAGCCCAAAGTACTATACAAGTAAAAGCATTAATAATCTTGAATTAATGGACAAAGGTATTCAGCACCCGAAGAACTTTACAGCTGGTGGTATTAATGGCATAAATTAAAAAAAGAGCAATCCTCAGACACCTTATTCTTCTGCAGAGACAGAGTAAAGATCCAAGCACACTTCTAGTGCAGGTGACACCAGCTTTTGTAACTGACTCCTATTCAAACCTTAAATCTTGGAATTCTACATCCTTGATGTGCAAAGATGTTTGGTTTTCACCATTCTGGTGATCCTGACCACTTATAATCCAAGGAAGAGTCAGTAAATCATACAGCCTTCTAGGATCAAGACAGATCTATACTAAATCAAGCCTTCCCATTTATAGCAGATATTAACTTAGTGTAGAGCCATGTGTTTACGGATACACTGAGAGGTGGGGCGAGAAGCAGAGGGAGAGATGATCTGCTAGTGGGTCTAATTATTAAAAAGGTCTAATTTAAAACACATACAGATGGTGATGCTTATAAATGGTAAACTGGAATGCAATAGTTTAATTAATATATATAGTGAGTCATATGAGATAGGGAAATCCTTGCTTATTCATTGTATTGCAGAAGTTATTTATATATATTTCATAAATTAATGGAATACATATACACATATTACACTACTTTTATTTTGTGAAAACAGTTTAACTATACGGCACTTTCAAGATCTCCATAGATTCACCAGGTAGTACAACCAGATTAGCCTGGTTAATCTTTTGAAGGGAGTTGCCCTACAGAAATTTTAAATCATTCTTTTCAGAATAAGCATCTACATTAAAATTTATCAAGTGTTCATTGCACTCAAAGCCTTCCTGTCATTGAGTCTTAAGGGGCAAATATTGAAATTCAATAGCCTTTAAAAAATCCACTGAAACTCTTCTATCAAGCATTTGTATGCATACCTGAAAAACAATTTTATTAAAAACTTTACTCTAGGACTCAAACTCTGCTGCTCAGCATTTACTTTCATTGCTTCCTCTTTTTAGAACATCAACCCAATGCAGACCAGTTTTTTCCAGCCAGAACAGAAGATGCTAAGCAGTAGCTTACTTAGGAGGTTAAGGGGAAAATCCCACAAGCAGCTTGCTAATTAGGTGGGAAAAGATGAGAAAATTGCAGTACTCTCCAATCAGAAGAATAACAGGGGGAAAAATGACATTCCAGTTTTTCAGAGACTGATTTGATCTCTCTGTGAAGCAATATGTGCTAGCCGTTATTCCACATTTTGAGTTTCTCGAACCAGGACTCCCTGGAACTGATTTCACTGTTTCATGGGTAACATCTGTCTTGCAAGCCCCACTAGCGTTTGCAGCACAGTCTCAAAAGAAAAAGAATATAAAAGTGCTCAGAGGCCTAATATTTCAGTTAGTAAGATTCTGTTTATTTCTCATGACACGGTGTTATCACTGCGAATGCTCAAATCTAAAGTAAATGCTCAGTTTCAGGTAGAGCATTCCAACCGAGGTGCTCCAGAATGCTGCAAAATGAACTTCAAGTTACCCTGCCATATACTGTCAGGATTTCTACGGTAATTACATAGTATCTACATGGTAACTGTTATTAGCTAGGGTCCCATTTTGGAATTTGATGTATGATCATTCTACTGTCAACTAATTTATTTAAGTTACTTAGAAATGAATTGCTAAATAGCTGAAATAAGGAGCATATCATAAATCATGAAACAACACTAATTATTACATGGTAAAATAAGCATGCAATGCACAATAATGATGTATTTTAAAAGAATAATTTCTCATATTTGAAGTAAATTACTTCAAATATGAGTAACTTACACGTGAATTTTTCCATCATTGTTTTGCTGCAGAGGAGGATGTCCATGGAGCACAGACAGAATACTAAAGCTGCAAGTCTATCAATGCTATGTGATGTTATATGTGGGAAACCTGAGTCATAGTTTTCTACAGTAAGTATATAAGGCAGCGCACCTTTGACAAACAAGGTATAAATTTTACGCTGATGTGTAACTATGCCTGTCTTAAGGCATAAGGACTGTCTTCAGCACTGACTGATGTTATTATCCATTCTTACACCCTCTCTAGCTTATACCAGGTCTTTCAGTACAAAGAATTGCAGCAGCTTTATAGTACTGTCAGTAAGCTCCATCAAGAATTTCTTCCATAGCTGGCTGAAGCAGAAGCCAAAAATCAAGACAGCAAGCATAATCCAGTTACAGATATACCAACGGAACTTCACATTATTGTAAAGATCCATGAACTTTAATTCACTTTCCCATATCCATGGAGCAGAGCTTAGATCACATTTTGGATGCACCTGTTGGTTACAGTTATAAAGGAATCTACAGAGTGGTCCTTATTGCTTATTATTCATCGACTGCAAAATGTTTTAACATGTCAAGCAATGTCTCTCCTTCGGCTTTTTACAGACCAGACCGATCTGATCTTCTTCTATGATAAGGTGACCCATTTAATGGACAAGGGAAAGGCTGTGGATGTGGTGTACTTGGACTTAGGTAAAGCCTTTGACACCGTTTCTCATAGCATTCTGATTGAGAAACTGGCTGTCTTTGGCCTGGACAGACACACCCTCTGCTGGGTAAAAAACCGACTGGATGGCCAGTCCCAGAGGGCCGTGGGAAATGGATTTAAATCCAGCTGGAAACCAGTCACGAGTGGTGTTCCCCAGGGTTCAGTGCTGGGTCCAGTCCTGTCCAATATCTTTACCAACAATCTGGACGAAGGGATCGAATGCACCCTTACCAAGTTTGCACATGACACCAAGCTGGGTGGCAGTGTCAATCTGCTCTGCAGAGGGATCTGGACAGGCTGGATCGATGGGCTGAGACCAATGGGATGAGGTTCAACAAGACCAACTGCCAAGTCCTGCACTTGGGGCACAACAAGCCCATGCAGCTTTACAAGCTTGGGGAAGAATCGCTGGAAAGCTGCCTGGAGGAGAACGATCTGTGGGTGTTGGTTGACAGCTGGCTGAATATGAGCCAGCAGTGTGCCCAGGTGGCCAAGAAGGCCAGTGGCATCTTGGCCTGTATCAAAAACAGTGTGGTCAGCAGGACAAGGGAGGTGATTGTGCCCCTGTACTCAGCACTGGTGAGGCCACACCTCGAGTACTGTGTGCAGTTCCAGACCCCTCACTACAAGAAGGACATTGAGGTGTTGGAGTGTGTCCAGAGAAGGGCAATGAGGCTGGTGAAGGGGCTGGAGAACAAGCCCTATGAGGAGTGGCTGAGGGAACTGGAGTTGTTTAGCCTAGAGAAGAGGAAGCTGAGGAGAGACCTCATTGCCGTCTACAACTCCCTGAAAGGAGGTTCTGGTGAGGAGGGTGCTGATCTCTTCTCCCAAGTGACAAGTGATAGGGTGAGAAGAAATGGCTGCAAGTTGTGCCAGGGGAGGTTCAGACTAGATGTCAGGAAAAATTTCTTCACCGAAAGGTTAGTTAGGCGTTGGAACAGGCTGCCCATGGAGGTGGCTGAGTTGCCATCCCTGGAGGTGTTTAAAAGGAGGGTAGATGAGTTTCTGAGGGACGTGGTTTAGCAAGGGGTCAGGTACGGTTGGACACGATGATCTCAGAGGTTTTTTCCAACCAGGTGATTCTCTGATTCTATGACTCTCTGATATGAAATTAGACTTTTCCTCTTTCAATAGCAAAACTCAATACCTGCAGCAATAGGGAGAACTTTTCTACACCTTTTTGTTTGTAATATTGTATAAGGAATATTGATATTTTAAATATTTCTCTACCTATTTCACATAAGTGCTTTTAAATGCATGTCTGGAAAATCTGGAATGGATTTATTATGAAAACATAACATGTTCATAATTTATTTCAGAAAGTAATCTAAAAGTTATGTTCACATACAATTTTAGATTATTACAAGTTATAAGGGTCATAATACTTATCGGATTACATTATGCAAAAAGTCTGATGATGTTCACAACAGCCCTTTCCAGCTAATCTGAAGTGATTTTTCTTTGAAATCCTGAACATCCTCCTAGACTACTACTCATCTTCCATGGAAAAAAAACAGCACAGAATTGATGACACCATGATAAATTTTTTCCTTTCACCAATTTCATAATGTACTGTTTGATAATGCAGTGTCATTTTCCTTCACTAAAAGAAAATGAAAGCATCCCAAAGCAGTGCCAGTGGCTACCCTTGAGGCATTCTACTTTACTATCTCTATGCCTCAGTTTTCCTATTTTATAGAACGTTCATAATATTCATTCACACCAGCAGGGTGTTGTAAAGCTAAATTTATTATTGTTTGAAAAATGCTTTTAGAGCATCCAAGTGGAAGAATGATAGATATGTAAAATAGAACCTCTTGTAGCTATTATTCTCAGACGATTTCTGTTGAATTTATATAAAAGGAATACTGATTATTCTCAGACAATTATTCTCAAACATTTTGTGTTGAATTTATATAAAATGGAATACTATTTTTTCAACAATGTAAAGAAAACTTGACCATTAATCACTGAAATAGTATGATGCCCTCAGATTTTTTTTTTCAAATAAACAATGATAAATTGAAAAAAA
This sequence comes from Tapera naevia, assembly GCA_033556795.1. Classification (NCBI taxonomy): domain Eukaryota; kingdom Metazoa; phylum Chordata; class Aves; order Cuculiformes; family Neomorphidae; genus Tapera; species Tapera naevia. The sequence continues at coordinate 16,819,626 of JAUMJJ010000246.1, forward strand.
CATCAGATAGATACACTTGGCTTCTGTTAATACGTAAATGCACTGAAAATATACGTCATACTGACATGTCGTGCATGAACACAGGCCCACGGTCATCTTTGCCTCTTCTTGTCAGTAAAATATGTACAAAGCTTCATAAGTGTGCTTGCTTTTTATGTACATCCTTCAGCTATGGAGAACTACAAGACACTGCCCACTAGTTTTATTTCTAGTAGTTGTCTGTGAATCCTGTCAAATTCACACTTTAAAAGGAGCATCTTAACATAGTTTTGACCCTCCCTTGACCATAGATGAGACCCTCCTTGCTAATTCCAGTCATGTTCAAATCAAAAAACAAGAGGCAAAATGTGCTCTGGTATATGAGACTGGAAGTCAAACCAAGCCTGTGCCTATTGCTGCCACCCTTCCACTGAGCAACTTTAGTCTGAATTTTCATTCCAATCACTATAAAATTACTGCTGCAGTTCCCATAAGAAAGCTTTTACCTCCTCCCATAAGAAATAAGAGTCTATCCCTTCACCTCGGATGCTGATATTTAGGGTACTGTGAATTAACAGTCACTTGGGTTCTGCTTTCTAATCACTCACACCTTCCATCCTTATCACTCCCAGGCCTGCACAGGCCCAGAACAGCTGCAGTTTGATCAAAACTGAAATTTATATTGAAGCTTTTAGTTCCTTGTAGGCCAATGTGTACACAGGTCAGACCAATATACAGTATAAACTATTACTGACATTCAGAGTAACACATGAGTTTCCGTAAGGTCTTATCAGGATCTGAGCTGCTTACTACTATAACACACATGAACAAAAGGAAATGGCCAGAACACACATATGTATTTCCAATATTATGAATAAAAGTTAGTGGTCCAAAATCAAATGCGTTATTCAAGACCAGAATAAAGACTTGTGACATTTTTCAAGGAGTTTGGAAACATCTCAATAGCCTTATATTTATCAATAAATTTAATCATTATTGTAAAAAATAAATGGGTGAACAGGACTGGCTTTTTTTAACCATACACCATGATCTCCCTACTGGCAGGTCTGAAGATCTCAATTGCCTTGGTCTAAACCACAGCCCTTCTGAGATTCTTTATACACTTCACCTGCAACAGATTTGGTTCTACAAAGCACCAAATTGGCTGGGAGGCAGTAATTATAATGTGACCCAGGATTATCCCTTCCATTCCTGCTCTCACACCAAGCCATCAGAGGCTGGGTAAAAGGCGGCAGACACGTGCGCATTGGCACTCATGTGCAGACAACTCTTCTCATTCTTTCCTGAAAGACGCTTGTTTGACGCTGGTGGCAGGAGTGGGCAGGAACCTTTGCCAGTGAGACCCTCTCTGCCTGGAGCTGGAGTGAATAGCCCCTGCAGAGTTCTTTAAATAAAGACATTTAGTGGAAAACCAATAATGAATCAGAAGAAAACTAAGAGAGAGACCGTATTTCTTAGTCCCCAGTCCTTCTATATAATTACATAGCCGGGACAGGCAATGATGGCTGTGAAACCTTGTGATCTAACCCCAGGCACTATTGGCTTGGAACCATACTACTTAGTTTTCCTTATGACCAAATGAAATGCCTAAAAATAGCGATGCTTGCCAAAGTGTTTATGTTTTTAGCTTCGCTCGGCTGTCTCCACATTCAGACCTCTTTTCTTTTTCTGCCCTGTCCCTCTGATTAGATTATATTCCCCTTAGTTGCGGAAGCTGGGATTACGCCTGAGCTGAGAACTGAAGGGAATGCAGTAAAGCACTCTAAAAGAGAAGGGAGAATATTTCTGACATTCCTCCCAGTGAAAGCAAGCAGCAATTGACCAAACACGCTGTACATCCACACTTGGCGTTTACACAGTGGGTGAAAGGGTCAGCCCTTGATCTCTCTGTGTTGCCTTATTGCATTTCCCGCAAGGCATTACCTTTGTTGACAGATTCCATCCTTCTCATCAATGAGGACTGTCATCTGGTCCCTCAGGCTATGCTTCCCACTGCTTCAATTGATCCTTTATTTTTCTTTTATTTCTGGATGCCATGTTATCATGCTTACTGGGACTCTTTTCTATGTGCAACCAAGTACTTTTATAAGCCTAAATCATAGCAACTCAATTTTAAAAAACAAATACAGATAATTAAAAAAAATAAGATTGCCTAAAATCCTCTAGCTTTGCATTTGATTGCGTTTAATGTTTCTAAACATTACATTCCTCGTTCTCTTCATTTCAACTCCCTATCAAGTAGCTCTGAATAACTTTCAACCTCACTGCCAATTACAGCAAAAACAATAAATCAGGTAGCAACTGGTTTCAGCTGAAGTCTACAGTGATTCTTACTGGCATTGCAAACCTTACTTCAATTCACAAGGGTCTTAAAAAGCACTGAGATGGCAGAGATTGTTGTGGCAGAAGCAACTGGAAAATGTCTTGAGATTGAAACACAGACATATTAACATCACCCTTGTGGACGCTAATGACTTGCACTTTAAAATGCCAGAGGCTCATACTGCCAGCTAAAACAAAGAAAAAACACATTTTTAGTCTCCAAAGACTTTAGATCTTTCCAAACTCTGAGGGCAAATTCAGCCATAATGTATTTTTGCAGTAGAGCAGGGCAGCTCATGCATGCCACTGGGGGAATCATTGCCTAGAGTTGCTGTAGGCAGTGTAGTCGGTATAGCTAAATAAAACAGCAGCTGAAAACCTTTGAGAGGTTAAACCAGTAATGAAGCATTCTATAATGCAATGCAATCAAACCTAAACAGTTTGAAGGCATATCTTGATGACACTCGCAACCCTTGGCGTTCTCACTGAAATGTATTTAAAGAAACGACCAGCAAACACAAAGATTCCTGCAAGAGATTTACAATTTAAATTGACACATAATTAGAAAAATATTTTAAGCTTTTGATGAAGTTACAATGTCCTACTTAAACATTTCTAGATGAGAATATCTTTTAAGAGCTTAGTAGTAATGGCAGATTGGAAATTTTCTGAAACTGTAAGTGTTTAAAGAGCTCTACTTGAAGAAATATAAAGGTAAAAGCAAAGGGAGAAAAATAGATGTCGACATAATAAAGAGGAGGCTAGGAAAAGGCTTAGAAGCAAATGTTTGGAATACAAGTGAAAAAGGAGTGGGAAAATAAGTGTAGCACAGGAAACACACAGAGGCTGATTTCATCCTTAATACAAATCTAATGATGAACCAAGCCCAAGAAACCTTAAGTGGACTGAAAAAGTATATTTCTTTCTTTTTTGATTATTAGTTAATAATTAAAAGAAAGGAGTGCCAAGTTTTATTTTCATTAGAAACATGAGCCACGTGTACTTCTCTTCACTGATTCCATGATGGCTAAACAACAAGTGGGGTAAGATTTGTGGGGTATATGGATTGTGTCTGAGTAAACGAGACAAAATCAATTAACTGCCTCCCAAAAATGAGCAAATAAAGTGAAGTAACACATACAAAAGTCCAAATAATTCCCTAAAGAAACCAGTTAAATTCTGAGGGCCAATATTGGGGTAAAAAAGTCAGAGATGAACTTGCCAGGATCCACAATCTAAGGGACCAGCTCTCTTTCTCTTTTGACCTCTCTTGCCAACAAGCAAAACCTTCTTATTGGATTTCTAATGCATTCCCACTAGTTCACTGTGCATCTTCTAAAGTCACATTTAGATTAAAAAGTTTTGGAACTGGTCTTCTAGGTAAGAAGTTAAGAGTCCATTTGCTCTTGTAAAAACCTTTTCTAGATGGTTGAGCTTGAATTTTGTACATATACAGACAACCTTTACTAAAAACTCTGGGAAGACAAGTGTCTTGACCAAATAATGAGAGTTAAGTGTAAATGAATCTGCAGGAAAGTGGACATACTTAGCATGACTTTAATTCTAATTGGTCTTTAAACTATAAATGAACAAATTATCCAAGACTGAAACACAACCCGGCCAGAAAAAATGTACATTAGTAATGAACTGAAGTAAGTAAAGTAATTTAAACAAAGATGTTAGTGAGCTGATCCATAAGCCATTGCACAACCTAAAACGCTACTGACAAACTCCTTATATTGAAGTTCTACAAGAAACAGATCTTTGGGACATGAGTGTTTAATAGTTTTTAACTATTTTACAGAACAGAGAATGCAATTTAAAGTACTGTATGTATCACCGACTAAATCTTTGTAGAGTTCTCCTTTTTCTGAACTAAGTATGTTTTTGCTCTCAGTTTAAGCTTTAGATAGTTCAAGGAATACTTATTCCAAAATAGAAGTTTAAAAATGTTTATAAATGATGTCAAGCTTATCTCCAGAATTGCATTCAATATTGAAAGAAGCAAAGAAAGAATTACTAATAAAGATCACACTGTCTAGCCAGGGAATACCTAACAGATGAACACAGGGTATGGATAGCTAACAGTCAGCAGTAAGATACTTCTCTTCAGATTCCCTTCTGTACCTAGCTAAGAGTCAGGAAAACATTCTACTTGGCCTGATTATAATAAAACATTGGAACCTGTCAGCCATATCAGCATCAATTCGAGTACTGTTCTACTAAAATTTGTTCTTTAATAAAGACTAGTATTTCACTAAATCACATTTTAAACACTGAATTTAATAATTAACTTTAGTTTCATGAGCACTTCAAGACAAGGTAAAATAGCATCTCCACTAAAACAAGACACCTAGCCACAATCAGTCTCTTAGCTTCCCATTTCTGCACAGACCCACTCCTTGTCATCACTTTGTCATCACAAACATTTGTGTAGCTGTGCAGTGTAAAGGACTGGAGCGATGATCTGACTTGAAACTAATCCAGACTGATACACCCATCTGGTTCATCAAGTAGCTCTGTGAACACTTGTGCCAGCACAAAATCATGGTGTAGCAACATACAGGTCAGGGGAAATATTTTTAATACGTCCTTTTTGCTGCCTGTCTCGAAGGGTTTCTCAGCGACAGACCGATTCCCCCACAGATATCAGACAGGATTCACACAACAGCCTCACACTTTGATACATTGTGCATTGCAGTCCACAGTCCAAACAGAACTACTTTTTGATTTATAAAGATCAGGCTAAGTTTACTTGTTTGAATCATCAAAATTCTTTCAAATGCTTGCATATTTCCCTGAATCCTGCTCCGTCCTTGCCTTTCCTCCAGGAATTTTTGGGGCTACCCAGTAAAACTGGATGCTAAATAAGAAGCATGTGCAAGAAGGATTTAAACAGAGAAGTGGGGATGGATACGGCATGGCATTGTCCTAACACATTTCCTAAGCAAAGATACAGGAGTTAATACATACACACATCAAGCTGATCACATTATATGATGGTGTCCTCAGCACCAGCAACATTTCCTTTCCATCACCTAGTGGTGTCCTGACTCACATGGAAGACATTTACAGACAGTTCCCACAGAGGTAACTCTGCATCTCTGGGGCGGGAGCCCTTCCAATAAAGTCCTCTTGAGCACTGACAACTCATTCCAACACACCTGCATTTTCATGTGCTGAAATAACTTGGTTATTGTTCATCTGTACCAGCTGACAACATGATCCAAATAATTTTGTATTAACAAGCCATTTCCATTATTTACTGCTCCATTATTTTTCTCACCAATTCAGACAGTGATTTTTCCTTTTACATTCTAAGTACTAAGCTGAGAATGATCTCTACGTAACCTCACTGGATTATATTTTATTTCACTAGCTATTCCTAGCAAATACATTTTGAGTATTACTACCTAACCCATTCTGAATTTACTGTTGTTGAATAGCAATCATTTCTGAATGGGTGTCATTAAGTCAAATGCCTTACAAAAGTGTGCCAACGCAGCAGTCACCTTTATCAACTAGACTCGTAGTCCTGTCAGAACAATATTACATTCGTTTGACAAGACCTAATTTCGCTGAAATCATGCTGGTTAACATTAACTGTATTCTCAGCACTTAATTCTCCATTGATGAAGTCCATCCTCAGTTCATCTGTTACTTTCTTGAAGCATCATGTCTAAATAGCTGTCTTATATTTCATTTCCCAAGTCAACTGTCTTGTTGCTTACATCAGTGGCAGATCATTTTCCTGTTTCTCTGGAACTTCTCAAATTTTAATTTCAAATGAATATCATTAGTCATAGAATCATAGAATGGTTTGGGTTGGAAAGGACTTTAAAGACCCCCACAGCAAGGGACACTTTCCACTAGGTCAGGTTGCTCAAAAGTCCCATCCAGCCTGGCCTCAAACGCTTCCAGGGAGAGGGCATCCACAACTTCCCTGGGCAACCTGTTCCCATGCCTCATCACCCTCACAGGGAAAAAAGCTCTTCCTAATGTCTAACATCACAAATCTTTCAGTTTAAAACTGTTTGCCCTCATCCTGTCACTGCACTCCCTCATAAAGAGCCCTTCCCCAGCTTTCCTGTAGGTCCCATTTAAGTACTGGAAGGCTGCTGTAAGGTGTCCCTGGACCCTTCTCTTCTCTAGGCTGACCAACCCCAACTGTCTCAGCCCTTCCCCAGGTGCTCCAGCCCTCTGATCATCTTTGTGTCCTCTGGACTTGCTCTAACAGATCCATGTCTGTCATGTGCTGAGGATACCACAACTGGATGCATACTCCAAGGGAGGTCTGGACAGGTTTGTTAAGAAACTCTTGAGATATTATTTGTTTCAGCCTGCTTACACTAAAACACTTAATGCTAAAAAGTAGGGTTTTTTATCTTCTTCACTGTTTTATTGTTCACATATAAGGAGGCATCCAGGTTTGTTGTAAATTACAACCATGACATTATTAAGGATTTTTACATTTTGTGCACTGTAGAAAATTCGGCCTGTTCTGCTGAGAAACTGGCCTTTTAGTAACAAAACTCCCCTTTTTACATGTCATGAAAAAATTCCTTTTCTGTACTTTTGCGTTTAATGAGAACTATGTCTGGGATGAGAGTTTTAATATAACAACTGGATTCCAGCCATTAGATTGTATTAGGAACCTGAAACCTTTTGGCTAGGTGAAACAGAGAAATGTCTTCATCTTGAAGTACAGATAATTGAATACTTTCTCAAACTCTGTGTCTAAAGCTGACATTCACATTGGTAATATTAGACAGCTGTAAATGTACTTTTCTTCCTTGCTTTTTGTTTGTAAATGTTGACTACAGAGTACCTGCATAACTATAAGGCATTACATCAGGTAGTCAGGTCACAGAGAAATTCCAAATAACTGAATATTACAAGGTGCCTAACCTTCAAACAGGATGCAAGGCAACATAGCACGATTTTCAGCAAAGCCACAAACCTAGCACAGTGTATGTTGGACAGACATTTGATCTTGTGGATAGAAGAGAATTTTTCCAGGGATCAGATGTAGCCAGAAGCTCTTTTACATAAAGCAGAAGAGTGCGAAGAATCCTTCAGTTTGGCCTGCAGATTTACAAAACTAGCCATATTATTTAAGAATTGGTCATTTTGTTTTTTTTTTCCTTATGGAACTCAAATATTACAAACATGTGGGAAGAAATGCAATATGTTCTACCCTCTGAAAATATGCAACTTCTACTGGTACTTTTGAAAGAACAGTAACAATGAAGAAACAAAAAGGAGGACAAAGCTATTTTTAAAATTTTATTTTAAGGCAAATATTCAGTGTACAAAATCAGATTTAATGGAGCATGAAATTCTTGTCCGAGTCACTGATTTAGTAAAATAATCAAGAAGTGTTTCATGGCTTCATCAGAACTTATATTTGTCAATAATAAGCAGAGAATTTTGAAGAGTCTGCACTGCTAAAAATATCTCTTTTGTGTGTTTCTCGTTAATGCTTTTAAAACACAAGTTTACAGATATACACAAATACTTTCATGTCACGGTCATTTATTAAAAGTAATTTATTAGACAAGTTAGGGAAAAGTAAAAGGGATTTTCCCAGAAGATATGTCTAAAATGTTAACGATTTTTTTTTCCTTTGCAGGAATCACTTGTGCTGCACCTTGGAGAGCTAAATATATTTGACTGCTATTTCATCTTGATTTTTCCAGAGAGTATCTGCCCTACAGGAACTAACTGAACATCCCAGCCTTCACACATTGCAACAATAGAAAAATATCAGCCATACAACCTACGTTGCTGAAACAGATTACTCTCTCCAGTTAAATGATACTCTTTCCAATTTATGAAAAAAAAAAGTCTGTTCAATACAGTCTGCAGCATTTAATGATAAACATTTATTTTGAGTAGTACAAAAGCTAAATAGTTGGGAAAATATAGGGTGCTCAGAAACCACAAAGAGAATTCAAGCTGTTTATTAAGCAAATTTGCAATTAGCACTTGGATTTGACTTCCATTAACCAAAAATTTTATTTCAGTTGAGCTGACGTTTTGTTCCCTAATTCATTGTGTGTGGGCTCAGGCCTATCTAGAAAGATGTTTTACTACAAATACGTACTTCTTTAGGAAAAAAAAAACACAGTTTTTTTTTTCATGACACAACATAAAAATATACATAAAACCCATTAAATGGCCTAAAGCAACTTGGAAAAGGCCACCCTACTTATGATTAGCAAAACTATTTGTTTTTTAAAGTCAGCAGCTCTGGATTTCAGGAGGAAATGGTTTTAGAAAACACTTAAAGACAGTGAAACAATAAAAGTTGCCTACATGACTAATTGACAATTGAGTTACAAGTTTTGTGTTGTCACACAATCAGTAGTTGGGCTTAAAAAAAGAGTAAAAAAACCTAATTGTTTCTGCCCTGCCTCAGTTAGAGCCCAGCTATATCAATATTTGATTTGGCATTTGACTTAACCTTTGGGGCAGAAATGTCCAGCAGGGATGAAGGAAAAATTAGCAAGAGAAGAAAAATCTGTATAAGCAGATGAGATGCCAAAAAAGTTATGAAATTTTTCCATCAGTGACAGATCATTTTAAGAGACCCTTATGCTCTGCCCTTCAATATGCTTTTTTAAACCTCTCCAGATATTTCTGCCTTCTCAATTAGTCAGGTTGTTGGCCTAAAGGAAGAGAATAAACAGAAAAACGCGAGTTCTTAACACAGCAAAAGTTAATTTGATCACTGCTCATATATATAACTACCATTTTAGACATCCATAACATATCTGAATGACCTGAATTAAATTAGATTAAGAGTTGTTCAGGCAAATGAGCTGTACAAGTGTATAGTAGCATACTGTGTCTGTCTCTGGCAAGTACACCCATGAGGCAGATGTGAGGTACACATATACTGTATGTGCACATCAAAGGATTTAACATTTGTTTTAACATTATGGATTAGGTTTTGCAGACTTTAAGTGGCCTTTGGATTAACCGTTCTAGATTGCATATGACTGATTGCCCAATTCCTAAAAAATATTGGGAAAGCTATTAAGATACATCAGAACATCTGCAAGCAAACCTCTAATACTTGGAAGCAAAGCAGAAGCCTAGACGTTAGATGCCCTCATTTTTTCTGTCTTATATCCAGAATCATATATTTTTTTCATTGTTTGGGATAGGGGGATATTTGGTCGAAAGAATCAGTCAGCATGCCCACTGGCATAAAAACAGCATAAAGGTTCTTATCTAAAGTAAACCTTGTAAGCTTATGAATCATGTTTTATTATAATTTCCCACTCCAGCTAGCAATCAGTGCAATCTCTGAATCTTTCCATTCTTGTTTCCAACCAAAAGTTAAAGCATGCATCAAAATCTGAAAATGGGTTATTACATACAGGCAGCTGAAACACAGTTTTACCATTCCTGACACTTGTCTTACTGTTTTCTACTCTCCAACACTCGGTGCAGCCAAACCAAGGGATATGATATTCTTCATAGTCCAGCATGCCCACAATTAAACATGCAGAAAAAAGGCAATGACAGAAGAAACACAATATGTAATGCTTATGCATACATATCTTAATTCTTACTTTGAAATTATTTAAAAGCAACAGATTTAAGATACTGAAGGGCCACTAATCAGTTACAGATTCATGACTATTATGCGGTTTTCAGTAACAGTACAATATGCAAATCTCTCAGCTATGATTCACCACAGCTCTAAGAATATACCTTCTGACAAAGGCAGCTACCTCAACTTCTCATTTTTTTGCAGCTTATAGAAAAATTTCAGATGTGACCTAGTTATGTCACAACCATTTTCAAATTGTGATCTTCTGCAAAGTAACTATATAAAAAAAGCACCTTCTTACTCATCAGATCTACTCCCCCTAGATAGCCAAGATAAGATCTGCTGACTTGGTTACAAAAGTAAAGACTCTACTATTATTAAAATTTCTACTAACCTTGCAAAACTAACATAGCTGAGGAGAACAGGGAGCTAAATTCTTTTGCATCTTCAGAGAAAATAATTATTCTATGCTGCAATACAGCTCTAAAAGAGCCCATCAAAGATTTTGTGTGGGAACAAACAACAGCAAAGGCGTACTTTTGCCTGCAGACACATTTTAACTAACAGATGCATATGAAAAAGAACTAATTTAGCATTTTATTTGAGATTAAGTCACCATTGGAAAGCAATTGTTTTACATTAAAACTGAGTATGATTTTTATGGAAATCAACAGGACTCTCAAGTAGTAATTTTCAATTCAAATTGTCTATTATCCATCTTTCTCTGGTTCCTTAACTTGCTGCCTTATTTGTCATTTCAACAAGACTCATATATTAGCCTACAAATCCTATGATTTGGTTCTTTGATTCTTTCTTTACTACTGCCTATTCCTGTTTCAGTACCTCAGTTTCATTTCATCACCCTGCCAGACACAGAACAAAGCAAAACAATATGCCAGAGCATCAAAGCTATGTAGTCAGGCTTCCATAGATCTGACCACGCACCACACTGAATCATGACCTTGGTGGAGGGATGGATGTCTTGCTACACTGGTGTCCACTGCACAAAAGTGCCTCTAGATGAGGCCATACTAATTTAGGGAATGGGAGAGAACAGGTAAAACTATCAGAAGGTTAGAAGCAAGAGGTCCCCCTCTACACACCACAACATGTTTTGTGCCCAGCTTAAAACTTCCTGCCTCAAAAACTCTAGAAATCCAGCTTTCCAACAAGGATTTGATGGCTCCTTCAGACAACCGAAGCCAGTAGAGGGCACCTCTGAGACCGCCGAAGCAACCATGGAATTCACCTATACCCCACTGCACAGCCTGCAAGCAGAGACCTTCCTAAAGGCAATAGTCCCAGGCCATAGTAGATTCTCTCTTCTCTCTCTTACGTTTGCTCCACTGTGACACAGGCATTTTCACACACTGTGAATCATTCACTCCAGAAGTTTTTACTGTTTCGATTCTGGGGATGCATTTATAGCATAATTTTAACTTTGGATTTCCAGATTTTCCAAAGCCAACTATGGCATAAGCAACCTGCTTTTTTTTTTGTGCAGTCAGTTCATTACGATTCTGCCGTTTCTTCCTCTTCAGGCAAAGGGCTCCTCACACTCTTCCCCTTTACCAGTGCGGGTCCATTCCATGGGGCGTAGTCCTTCAAAAACAGACTGCTTCAGGATGGGTCCCTCATAGGGTCACAAGCCTTGCCAGTAAACCTGCTCCAGTGTGGGCTCCTCTCTCCAAGGGTACACAGGTCCTGCCAGCAGCCTGCTCCAGCATGGGCTTGCCATTGGTCACAGCCACCATTAACCTCCATGGGCTGCAGGGGAACAGCCTGCCTCACCATGGTCTTCACCATGAGCTGCAAAGGAACCACTGCTCTGGCACATAGAGCACCTCCTCCCCCTCCTTCTCCATTGACCTTCGTGCCTGTAGAGCTGTTGCTGTCACATATTCTCACTCCTCTCTCCGGCTCCCGTTGTTGTGCTGTAACTTTCCCCCTTTCTTAAATGTGTTACCACAGAGGTGCTGCCACTGTGGCTGATGGACTTGGCCTTGGCCAGTGGCACATCTGTCTTGTAGCCAGCTAGCATTGGCTCTATTGGACACAGTGGAAGCTTCTAGCAGCTTTTCACATAAGCCACCTCAGTAGTCTCCCTCTCCAAAACTTTGCCATGCCAGCCCAATACAGCATGTAGGTTATGTGCATGTATTACCTTAAATAACCAGAAACATACTGTGGTCTTCAAACTGACTTGAATTACAGATTTTGATCAGAGTCCGTGCTTTTAAATCCTGCCAACCTTCCAGCACAGCGTGGCCATCTCCATGCTGCCTACTGCCTCAAGACATTTGACGCTGATTCCTCAAACTATACCTCGCAATTGACTGCCATAGCTCACATTGTTTTAGGGAGTAGGAATTAACTAGTAGAGACACGTTTCCAGAGCCCAAGAACATAACCTGGCACTGCTTAATTATTATCCCCAGGAATAGTATCCTGAGAGCTATTAATGATGGGAGTAAATTACATGGGCAGAGTGAACCAGGCCAAGAATCTTAGAGGATGTGACCTATTTAGAGAAAAGAAAGAACAGGAAGTCTGCAGAGGATTCCTTTTACTTGTCTGGAGCTTTCTATTAAGTCTTTCTTTTGGTGGTTAGACCAACAAACCAGGTTTCCCTAGACCGCTTCCCTTTTCTAATCCCTTGCCTGCCACATGTGGTTTTCCTTCTCATATCTCTTAGCCTGGACGCATTCACCTAACTTTTCATTTGTCTCTTCTGCAGCTTTTCCTTCTATGGCTGCTACAACTTCCTTTCCCTAGCCTACCTTTTACAATCCTCCTACTTGGATGAGTTCCATCACCCCTTTCTTTGAGTATGTTCGCATTTTTGGCCTTTTCTTTTCTCCACATTTATGGATCTGTATCTTTTATTCCTGGATAATGTGTTCTACAAATATAGCATAGCTACTCTGCTGAGGACCCCCACATCCTTCTCAAGCATTCTGTCCACACTGAAATCCTGGTGCCTCATTCACATCTTCTGTACGACTAAACTCACGTGTGGCATGGCTAAATTTTAAACATTCACTCTTCAGTTAATAACCTCTGCTTCTCAGCTACTACTGGTGACACTACCATTCAGTGCTTTCTCTAGATTCTTCCATACAAATGCTAGTAATTTTTCTCCACAGACAACGTACGTCATATGCAACTTGTTTTCTTCATCCAGAGAACCAGAACTCTCACCTAGACTCTAAACTTTGTCTCACTTTGCTGATTAAAAACTTTCTCTTTTTCATATCTTGATAAATGTGATCTAGATCCTCATATCCATTCAGAGAACTTCAGCAAATATGATTTCCAAGTCTAGCGCCTCAGCTAGATCTCATTTTTAATTAGTTCCTCAGGACCTCCTTTCCTTTTCACGTCAAGCAAATAGTTGTCTTTACCTCTAAAGCAGAATTGTATCTATGACCTTTCACTCAGCAGTGGAAAGACAGCTCCTCTCTGAGCAGCCCATCATTTCAGATTCAGTTATCCACTGACGGAACTGTCAAACAGACGCCTTTGCATTTCTTTGCCCTTTGGAGGAACTCCTGCTCAGCGTCTGTCCCACTGTTCTCCTCCTAAACATTTAAGGTTGTTCTTTACTGACTCAGTAGCGGTGAAATCTCAGCAATGAGAACCTACTATTTATTGTGCTAACCAACGTAATCTCATTATTTTCTCTTACTCTTTCAGTAATTTTATGATTTCTGGCCCTTATGATTGCAGATACTTTTGCATTGTGTTGCTACAGTGAGTTCTCAGGGGTTCTGGTCTATAATCAAGTTTGGTAAGCACACACCTAAGCTTGCCTTTAGCATGTAGGCTACTAGGTTTGTACTTGCATTGAAAAGTGCATCTTAAGTCTTCCTCCTTGAGACTGAATTCTGTGACATATCTTAACACTGATACAGCAGAAGCCTTCCTTCCTTCCTTCCTTCCTTCCTTCCTTCCTTCCTTCCTTCCTTCCTCCCTCCCTCCCTCCCTCCCTCCCTCCCTCCCTCCCTTCCTTCCTTCCTTCCTTCCTCCCTTCCTTTCTTTCCCTCCCTCCCTCCCTCTTTCCTTCCTTCCTTCCCCATCTCCTTTAGCCCCCTTCCTTCCTCCCTCCCCTCCCTCCCTTTCTTCCCTCTTTACCTCCTCCTGTCCTTACTTCCCTTCCCTCTCTCCTCCCCTCGTTCCTTCTTTCCCTCCTTTCACTCCCTTCCCTCTCTCCCTCCCCTCCTTCCTTCTTCCCTCCCTTACTTTCCCTCCCTTTCCTCCTCCTTCTTTCCTTTCAGTCCTTCTTTCTCTTCCTGACTTCCTTCGCTCCCTTCCTCCCCTCTCATCCCTCTCCTGTCCCTCTCGCTCCCGTCACACCGCTCCGCCCCCAGCCCGACGTTGCGCGCTCCCCCCGCCCCCCCGCCGGAGCAGCTCCGGGTTGGCCGACGCTCGCTGTAACCCCGGGCTGGGGCTGCGCCGCCGACCCTGCGTGGAATGTCCCATCAGCTGCAGAGGGGGGAATTAGAGACACCCCGGTACCTGAGCGTGCCCATTCCGAGAGCAGGGCCGGTGATCTCCCCCACGGGGAATCGTTCCTTCCATCACGTGGTCCGGAGAAGGCGGTGCTCCTCTTCGCGCGCGTGCGCAGTGGCGCGGCGCCCGGCTCACGTGCTTCCCCGCGTCTGGCGCGCGCGGCGGTCATGGCCGCGCTCCTGAGCTCCGCGGGACGCCTGCGGGCGCTCGGCCCTCGCCTCCTGCCGCTTCTCCGCCCGCCCGCTGCCTCCGCCGCCCGCCCGCCGGCTCCCGCCAGGTGAGACCCTGCGCCGCGGGGCCGGACGGGCGGCGGGGCCGGTGGAGGTGGCGGCCCTCATGGCCAAGGGCGCTGCTCGAGGGGCCACCTCGCTGCCCGGGGCTGCGGGCGGGGACCCCGCGGCCCGGCCCGGCGGCCACGTGCGGGCGGTAGCGTGAGCTCGGGGTCAGGGCCCTCGGGGCAGCCCAGCTCCCGCCAGGCTGGGTCGGGGAGGGCGGGCGCGGCGGCGGCTCGGTGTGCCCAAGGAAAGTGAGGTGCGCTCCTACTCTATAGAATCGCTGGGTTGGAAAAGAGTTTTGTGATTATCAACACCAACTGTACCTACCACTGCAAAACCACATCCTTGAGCACCTCATCCATCCTTTTGGATACCTCCAGGGATAATGACTCAACCACCTCCCTGGGCAGCCATTCCAGTGCCTGACGGCCCTTGCGGTGAAGAAATTTTTCCCGATGTCTAATTTGAACCTGCCCTGACGCAGGTTGAGGACATTTCATCTCATCCTATCACTTGTCTCTTGGGATACCCTCCGGAGGATGGGGATAGATGGTGCAGAGAGGGAGCCCAGGAGGTGGGGAAAGGTCAGGAGAAGATCAGCTGTGGTTGGCTGTGGGTAATCACAGGTGGAATCTGGGTTTCTTTCCTCTACCTGTCAGCTCCGATGTGTGTTAACACCAGGAATATCTGAACTGCCTTGCCATGCTTTCCTTTCTTGATACCAAAAGTATAATCATAGATTGGTTTGGGTTGGAAGGGACCTCAAAGCCCATCCAGTTCCGCCTCTCCTGCCATGGGCAGAGACATCTCCCACCTGACCAGGCTGCTCAAGGCCCCATCCAAGCTGGCCTCGGAACACTTGCAGGGAAGGGGCATCCACAGCGGCCCTGGGCAACCTGTGCCAGTGTCACCCCACCTCTTATTGTGAAGAATTTCTTCTTAATGTCTAATGTAAGTCTTCCCCTTTCCAATTTTAAGCCATTTCCTCTCATCCTATTACTACTTGCCCTTGTAAAAAGTCTGTCCACAGCTTTCCTGTAGGCCCCCTTCAGGTAGTGAGAGGCTTCTATAAGGTCTCGCTGGAGTCTTCTCCAGGCTGAACAAGAGCAAGTCTCTCAGCCTATTCTCATAGCAGAGGTATTCCAGCCCTCTGATCATTTTTGTAGCTTCTCCTGTACCTGCTCCGACAGTTCAGTATCCTTATGTTGGGGATTCCAGAACTGCATACAGTACTCCAGGTAGGGTCTCATGAGAGAGAGTCAGTTCCCTTGACCTGCTGGCCACGCTTCTTCTGATGCAGCCTAGGATAAGGTTGGCCTTCTGGGCTGTGAGTGCACATTGCTGGCTCATGTTGAGCTTCTCATCAATCAGCACCCCCAAGTCCTTCTTTGCAGGGCTGCTCTCCATCACATTGTACCCCAGCCTGTACTGAAACCATGGATTTTCCTGACCCAGGTGTGGGACCTTGCATTTGACCTTGTTGAACTTCATGAGGTTTACACAGGCCCACTTCTCCGGCTTGTCCAGGTCTCTCTGGATGACATCCTGTCCCTCTGGTGTGACAGCTGCCCCACTCAGCCTGGTGTCACCTGCAAACTTGCTGCGGGTGCACTCAATCTTGCTGTCTGTATCATCAATGAAAATATTAAACAGCGCTAGTTCCAGTATGGACTCCTGAGGGACACCACTTGTCATGAATTTCTATCTGGACATATTGGGAAGTAAACTCTCTTTAAGACTTGTTTTGGGGCTTTAGAAAGCAAAAGTCCTTTATTTCATCACTGGAAACAGGAGAGAATGGTTTCCATCCATCAACTGTAACAAAACAAAAGCTGGTTCAGAATATATTTCCCATTTACATGCGTATGTATACATTTTTCCAGAAATCTTATGCATATTCTGTTCCTTTTCAAGGAAAGTTATGTAATATTTTTATGAGCTTCACAACAGCCAGATCTCTGTCTGACCTTGGATTTTAGACAGGGAAACACTGCAAACAGAGGTGTTTCTGCAGAAAAGATGGATCTGTTCAGCACAGACCATACTTAAAAAACATCATTTCTCTCTGAACAGTGCCTGGAAAAATACTGTTTAATAAAACATGCTATAAAGAAAACACGCTATCAGAGGGACATTCTGTCTAAAAATACAGTTTCTGTCAAAAAATACAGTTACTTAGGTAAAACGTAACTCTAACTTAAGTGAAACTATTCCACTTTTTGTACTAGTAAGTGCAGCTCTATATTTGGGGTGCTTTTTGTCTTGATCATATACCTTTTCAATATAGAAGTGCAAAATGCTCAGCCCTGAATAAGTGAACAAATACTAAAATATGTTTTTGTTGTAAACATACAATATCTCAGATTTTTTACATTCATATTTTTTTAATAAATCACAATGATGATGTTCATATCCTGTTCTAAACAAACTAGTTGCTTCCATGTTTTTTTTCCTTAATTACCTGTGTTCAGAAGGAAGCAGCTCGTGCACATGATAGCTCTGTCAAAAAGTTTGGTGTTTGTTTTTTGTATTTCACACAGCGATTATGTTCTTACAACTGCTTGAAGATTTGTGTAAACTTTTTTAATGTTAGGAGTTACTTAACTGTCAACAAGTTCTCAAACTGCATGTGAATGAGAGAAGGGTTTGCTTATGGTTTCTGAGCCTTGATGGGAAATTTTTGGTTTCTGCCATGTCCTGTTTCCAAATCTTAAAAGAGGGATTGGGGAATGGGTCGGGATGCTTAGCTTTTATTTATGTCAGATGACTTGCTGTGATTATAATTAGAGTTGTTAATTAAAATTTTTTATAAAAATTAAGCGATTAAAATAATTACAAATAATTTGTAAATATAAATGCCAAGCTATATAGAAGTTTAGACCAGTTTCCTCCAATGATAATGTTTTTTTGCTATATTTTTTCCAGTGTTTGCAAAAGCTGGTGAGAATCCATTGAGGGTAGGTGGGAAGGGGATATGATGCTTCTTTTGTGTAGGGAGTGTCACCTCATGAACTGTTCAGATAGCATGTTGCCATTAGCTCTGAAGATGGGAACACAATATTTTCTAAAAAAAAGTATCAGAATGTAGCTTTAATTAGTATTAATTACTGAGCTGGGAATTAATTTCTCATTAAATGTCTAAATGATGCTATAGACAAATTTTTGCATAAAATGCAAGAATATAAAAGTGTTAAACATACATACTGAGTTTTATAAGCTGACCTAACAACTTAGTGCTACCAAACGGAGAAAGTTCTTCTGTCCAGTCTTGCTTGTGCATTGTTATCCCTCAAAGTCACTGTAACTTAATTCCTATTAGAAAGCTTTTCTACTTTGCTGATTTCTGTTTTCCTCAGCTGGAAGCTTGTTGCAAAAGGTAGTATTGACTGAAATTCACCTATTACTTGATGAAGGACTGACAATGCTTTTTTTTCTTTATGCGATCATAATTTATCTGTAACAGCTGGATGTTGGGCTTTTGGTTATTTCCTGCCCCTCCCAAATGATACTTTTTTCTTACATCAAATGATACTTTTCTATATTTTCAATTATAAATGAAGTCATCATTGTGGGATAGTTGAGAGATCATGTTGAAAACTGTATAATTTAGAGTCTAGATACAGTTAACTGAGAAAGTTGCCTGGTAGAGAACACATTCACAGGAAGCAGAAGTGGTATTTATTTCATAGCTTTTAGATTTCCATCTAAACTGTGAATTACATTGGAGGAAGACTGAGCAGCACAGCTATATTTGTACGTTCTTTACAGTAAATTCATTCCTAAGTCAATTTTTCTAAAATCTTTACCTTCCTGTCACTTTGCACCATGGGTTTAGGCATCCTGATGCACAAGTGATGCTGTAGGACCAAAGCGTAAAGCAAAGGTAACATTTATGAACTCAAATTGCACATATAATCATATAATCTTGTTTCATTATTTACCTTAAGTAATTATTTGTTGATTTTTTTAAATCTATTTAAGCCTTACTATCTCACAGTAGACCTACTAAAAAGCAAGAATGAGATATGGACAACAACATTTAGACTTGCTGTGCTCACTGATAAGGTCTCGCAATGGTGTTTTGAGAGTGAAATGCAGACGACTGCAGTAAATTCCAGAGAATATTACTAAAATTCTGATTGGAATAGTGGGGAAAACCCTACACATTTTTAAGAGTAAGTAAGTAACAAGGAATAATCCAGCATCTTTCGCAAGAGAACAGGGTAAATATGTTTATACATGCATGGTGCAGTTGTTTTAGCATTGAATATAATAAAAATTCAGAAGCAGTTCTGAGACTTTCATTACAATAAAGGTTACAGAAAAGTTGCAAATCTGTTAGTTTCTTTAGAGATGTGAAACCGTAACCATTCACACTGAGGCAGAGATTTTATCAAAGCATCATATTGCTCTGATTTTTCCAGGAAAGTCCGAACTATCATTGCCAAACTGTAGACTACCGTTGATGGTTTCACTGTTTGTTATGGGTGTCTAATTTTAGAGACTCAGGCTATTTTGCTTTTCTGGCAGAAAAGTATGATGTGCATTTGACAGAGAAGCAGACTTTAAATTACATGTCAGTGCTTTGAAGTGCAACTCCATCTGTGGTGCAATTTTTACATGGAAGTCTTGAAAGACTTCTGTTGAAACGTCTTCAGTTTGAGATTATAGTCTGTGAGTTTAAGTGTCGGGTTTTGGGACTGCGGAGCAAAGAGAATGTCCCCAAACAGCAAATTCTGCTTTTTGGAAGATCTGTCTTCTATTCAGAGAAATTATTGCTAATGAAGTTGGGAAGAGGGTATCAGGCAGTACTTTTCAAGTTGTTCTTGGAAAGACTGTCAGCTTTTGGTACATTGTAATGTGTTTGTACACGACTGAAATCTGTTGGTAAGATGGAAGGGAGAACACCCTTTTAAAGAATCCCTAGGAGGTGTTTTGATTTGAGCTTTGGGTAAGCAGTAAGTTAAACCCCCAAATGATTTGTGGTTTAGTGCATAGTATGTTTTTTGTTTTCTTTTGTTTTAATTAGCTACAAGCAAGTTGCTTTTGGTTATTCAGTACTGTACTGAATCCATTACCAGTGTACTAAAATGTGGAATCCAATGCTTAATTACTATACATTAGCAAAATAACAGAATTAATGGGCTTTAAAGGCAGAGGAGGCATTCAGTAGATTTGCTTTTGGAAATTTCACAAGCTGCACTATTCTGGTAGTTGTTGTATGTGTTTTATTGACAGATAAAATGTCTAGAGACTTCCCAAGAAATAGCACAAAGCAAAGTTTTCTGCTTTGCTTCTTGCAGATCTCGCGACAAAGGTTTTAGATATGCTCCAAGAAATCTGTTTCTCAGTCTCCATGAAAAACCAGAATTTTTTCACTTGTATCTCATTGACACAAGGATAGAGTGGCCTGAACATTGTGCCTTTCCTTTATATGTGACCATAGCTAAGTCAGGGGAAATGCTGTTTAGCAGTCATGTGTATCATGCTGGGATCTAGGGTGGTATATTTAGTCTTATATTTAGTAAATTTAACTGATGGTTAGTCTGTAGTGCTTTTATGTACAGTGATGAATTTTAACTCTTTTAAGTTTACCACGCTACTTTGAGCAGGGCTTGTATCTTGAAAGCTATTTCATTCATCTTCTGCTTATTTAGTTTAGACAGAACAAAATATTCATTACTTCTCTTAGAAAAAGCATAGCTTATTGTGGCTGGTGCCAGGGAGAGCACTTGAACCAGCTATTTTTTGAGTTTTGGGAAAGATGGGACTTTTTTTACTCAAGATGGTGTATAAGGTGTATTCCTTTGGAAAACTGAAGGTATGGCCTTTAATCTGCTCTAGAAATATGGAAACCGTGTAAGTACAATAGTACAGTACTGGGATTCTTGCTAAACCCTTGGAAACATAGAATTTTACTAGTATAAATATCTAGTAAATTGGTATATATATCCCCATACATGCTTAATCTCTGCTTAAGGTTTTTTAATGAGTTTATCTTCAACTACTTTCCAAATGTTGAAGTAAAAATTTACCGCTAAATGCTGGTTGTGTATTGGGATTATGAATGTGTAATTGGTTAACCTTTCCTGTGTAGGCAAGGTCTACAGTTTTAATCCTTACAGCTGTAGAGACAAAGCTGAAAATGGAATAAAAGGTACAATTTTGTAAAGGCTTGAATATTAGAAGGCTATTTCTAATGTTGTGGTTGTGGGAGTAGGTGAAAGTTCACTTCGTTAGGTTTCATATATCCTTTTGAGCTTCTCTGAGTGGGTATAAAGAAACATAGCTCTAAAGCATAGTAAAGAGAAATTACACTTGTTGGGGGAGACTGAGATAGCAAATTCAGGCAGATCTGAGGTTTGTTGTGCAGCTTCGTGTGCTTGCAAATATGTTTCACAAGGAGAAAATCTTTAAATGCCATCTAAAGGTAACTGGTGCAAGTAAATATTTGAGACTTACTGTGGCTTTTGAAGAAATATCGTGCATTTTGCTGTGTAAAAAAGCATATAATTCTGAATAAAGTTAATTAAAATAATTAAAAAATGTGGTTACATCATAAGACTGTATAAACTTAACATCTAGCACTGAGGCAGGATCAGAAGTGTGAAGGTTATGTGTGATAGTTTGGTTTTTTTCCCCTTCTTGATTTTACTTTATAAGTTTCCAAATGCGGAAGTTTGACTATGGAAGTTTCCCGTTCTAATATTTTATTAGAATTAATATTACCAGCCTGATGCTTAATGGATTAGGTACAGTTGCTTCTCTACTTGGAGAGTGGGATGGGACAGATGAATCTTTTAAACTTGACTTTTTTGTGAGTAAACACACCATGGCAAGCAGAATAATTCTCTGTATTTTGTCTATGTTGCTTTTGTTAGGACTAGAAGAGTTGAGGTTTTGTGCTGTGTGGTGTTTCATATCTAGCAGTGGCTCATTTTCAGAACTTTTTCAGTTGTATTGTTGTCTAAACACTTGCACACCATTTTACATTTTGGCATTTTTTTTTTTTTCCAAAACTCACAACTTTTTTTTGGTCTCTATGGAATTTTCTTTTCATTGATTTCAGGCCATTACATCAAGTAATCAAGATGACTCTGAAGTTTGGGGCTCTCCTTCTAAGAGTTTACCATTATTATGGTGTCATTTGTATATTTTATAAGTCTTTTAAATCCTCTGTCATCCAAATTGAAAGTGGGTCATACCAGTCTTTTCCCAGTCGGATCAGGAGATAACTTAAAGTCAAATAAGTATATAAAATAAAATATATTCCCAATTTTGCAACAACTCCTGACCACCGGCTTTTATTTTTTGTATTTAAAAAAAATAAATTTTTTGAACAATTTCTCCACCCATATTTTTGTATCTCCTTGTTTTGTTTGTGAGATTGTTAGGTAACATGGTACCAAAAGCCTGTACATCAATCTGTATTTTTTTATTGATTATGCTCCTGTTTTTCCCAAAATATTAATGAATTTTTGAAGGCAATTCCAAAGGACTGGAGATTGAATAAGGTCCATTAATGCGTCTTAAATATAACATATCTTAATGTTTCGAGGAATTACTTAGCTCATTCTTCCCTGTTCTCACCTACATGCCCTCTTCTTGTTAAAATTTTGTCATGGTAAAATGATTAAAATGTACAGAGTATGGTTATAATTAACATTTTTTGAAAGCTAACCAGTGTACAATCAGTAGTTTTTTCCATTTTAAGAAGTATGCTTATTTTCTAAAATCATATCTCTTATATTTAGAAGCTTTTCGTGCTGCCTTTTTATGTGACTTCTGACTGAAATGGTTAACATGACCTTCTTGATTTTTGTTCTTACTTTTTTAAAAAATTTCCCTTAATTGTGTGTTTTTTCTCAACTTATGAAAATTAAAGAAGAATCGCACAAGTTCATTGAATATTCCTGATGCATGAATAACTGTCATTTTGTTAGCTTCTGTTTCATGTAGAGGTTGTGCCATTCATATAAATTTTCAGTATGTTTGTCGTCTACTGCATTCTTCTGTCTTTCACTTGATTGCTTGAAATTGAGCCTGATACTGTATCCCTCAGTTTGTTAAGTTTGTGTGTTTTTGGAGGCTACTTTTCTGGAACTTTTAGGAGGAGCTCTTAGCATTTTATTTTCATTTTCTCCTAAGTTTTGTGTTTGTAGTTTATTTGTAGTGCTGAGAACCAAGTTCAAGACAGTAGACACCAGCAGTTTCATCCAGCGTTTGAAGTCACAGTTATTTTTTTTTTTAAATCTACTGTAGAGCTAGCTTAGCATTACACAGTGCCTTCAAAAATGCTAGAAGTGTGGTTTATTCAGATGCTGAAAGCTTACACATAAGGCACACCCGAGTCTTAAACTAGGCATTGAATTTCCGATTGATAATGGTAAATGAGTTGGATGCCAGTGACCATAAACTAATTGGTATCTACAATTTGTAGCTTAAATTCTGCACTGTTTTAAGTAAGCTGTCCTTGTGAGATTCTCCATGTGTCAAAAGTCACAAACATTTTAAAGCACTTGCAGAAATTCATCAGACCAAGCATAAAGACATGAACAGGATGTGCATACTTTAGATATGCTGTTTAACAGCATAAGAGGACTCCAAGTTTCATGTGTTAGTAAACTCTGCTTAACATTTAGTATGATGCTCTTTAAAACGTAAGTTTAGAATACTACACTATATAAAGTGCTATGCATGCATATTGTAAAATATAGGCATTATTCGTATACACTAACTTAGCCTTCTGAAAGATCAGCAGAATTGGGCATTTCTATATGGACACACACACACACCTACCAGTATTAGCAAAGATGGAACTGGTGTTTCTGGTCATGCTATGTGACATAAGATATAATCCAATAATTTGCAAAATAATATAAATCAGTAGATTTTTATAGAAAAAGACATTACAGTTTTAATCTGAAGCACAGGAGGTTTGTCCACTTGTTCTTGATTGTTAATGGAAATCAAAGTGTGAATTTCTGTGTTAAAAAGACAGTAAGTTCCGTGTTGCTGCTTGCATCCAGAGCACTTTTTCCAGCCTGATTTAAAGTATTCTGGAAAGCTTCCAAGTAGCTTTTTTGATAAGTATATAAGAATGGAAGATACCATTTTCTTTGTTTGTCTATACCTTTAAGAAAATATAGATTAAAAAAGTGCAATGATTGCAGTTTTATTCTTATAGCTATCCAGTGGTTAACTCATAGTTGGCTATTGCTATTTTTGCATTAAAAAAGAGTTTGTCTAAGTTGTAGACATCTCATTTGGTTGTCACACCCAAGAGGACTTAAAGTTTAGTATCTCTACTGTTATTCTTACCTTGTACTAGTGGATTTTACTCTAAGGGAGAGTACCTTGTCTCTGGTTACATGATAAGGTAAAAGGAGAAGACGAAAAGGAAGGAAGGAAAGAATGAAGGAAAAGGACAACCTTGGAAATACTTCTTGTGAGAGGTGACATTACTAGTTACCAAAAAAAAAAGTGTTTGTGGTGTTTCAGTTTCTTGTTCACAGTTCCTCTGATTTTTGCCACCTATTACTACATTTCTTTTTTTTTCTGGTTCATTCTGGTAGTTCGTTTGGACGTTATGAACTATTTCCACTCCTGACGAAACAGTAACTGATTTTCTGTAGAAGTGGGTGAATTGGTATCTTGCCAGGTTAGTGAGTTAAATAAGCTCGCAGAGGGATCTGAATAAAGTGAGTGCCAGCCCAAAGGAATCAGTGGATTGTAGAAGGAGACAGAACTAACACTGAGGGAGGACATTTCTCCTCTTGGCAGTCTTTTTTCCCTTTCCCTAGCCAAACAAAATGAAAATTTGATGGCCTCTGGAAGGTTGTCCTTGAGGAGGAATCTTGTGAAGCTTGGGCAGTGTAAAATTTGCCTGCTTGAAAAGGATAACGCCAAATGGTAGTGAAGTTCTTCATTCCTAAAAGATTGTACCTTTCTTCTAATAAACTTTTTTCACAGCTCCATTAGGAAAGATATTCTGCTTCAGGCTGATTTTATTTAAAGAATTTTACTCCTAGAACTTATGACCTGCTCAGTTATCAAATAAGGATTTCAGACAGCAAGGAAAAAAGTGCTCTTTGGGCTGCTTTCTACTCAGAAGAGGAAACCTGATGGTAAACTACCACTGTTGTTTTTTTCACCAGTCCTGATGAGTGTCTCGCTGATGCTCTTCCTGTTCACTTCACAGCTTGCATCCAATGCTGCTGAAACACTGAATTGCCAGCAGGATTTTTCTCCTCTGGACTCCCTCTTCTAGGGCCTGAGAAACCAGCCCAGCAGTGGAGATCCATACCGGTGAAAAAGCTCCAGGTGTAGGAAATAATTTTGTACCGAATGCCACACTTTTCACTTTTAGGCTGCCATAGGACTCCTGGAACATCTGTAACAGCACTGAGTACAACTACTATTTTTTGCTTAAAATAATCTAGAGACCTTAGAGAAATTTAGCTTAAGAGCTGTTTGAATTGCCCTGACCTTCCCAGAGACAAGGGAGACCAATTTCAGAAGTTGAGGATTCTTCTTTTTGCCGTCCAGCTTGTATTACTTCCTCTGTGTAGAATTGTGGAGGATAGTCTGGTTTGTTTAATGCAGTTGTAGGGACAGTTGAGAATAACTTCCACATGTGCTTATGTGTAATGATAAGTTGTCCTGCACAGGCTATTCATAATGACACTATGCACAAATACCATGTTTGTATTCCTATATGTGTCAATTTGGATTTTTTTTATTTAAAAAAGGTCAAGCTCTTATTGTTTTGCTAGGAATAACAACACTTCCTCATTATGTTCATTTTCATTGCTATACGTTGGAGAAAATTAAATATTTAAAGAAATCCAGTGGTGATGTTTGATTTGCGTGACCACCTCGTGTTCATTTCTGTAAATTCTAGAGAATGGGGAATGGTCCCATTGCTCTTTAAGCTATTTGATGCACTCATCTAAAACACTGGCATCTGCATTGATTTATGCTTTTTAGTTGAAAAGAAAGGTGTGGTTTACTGCCTTAATTTGCTGTCTTCTGGAAGAGATGTCTGTGGCTATTCTTGGAATGATTTTTGAAAAGCATGTGAAAGCTTTTTTGAGAGCCTGTAATGGGACGATAGGCCTTTATAGTATTTGAATGACTTCAGAACTTTTTTATTTTTGGGAATAGTATTTGAACCATTTAACTCATGAGGTGAATGTAATTGAAAATCTCAGAGAAAAAGTTGTCACTGTGAGAAAATATACATGACTATACCTTTTTAAGCAGAAAGACACTGAAATAAATCACCTACATTTGCTTACATCAATATGGAATGTTTTGAGAAATTGTTTCCACTAGCAAGAAATAAAGTACATTTATCTTTTTGACATTGGGTATGCTGCAGAATGACTCATAGAAGTGTAATCCCTGCTTTTCATTTGTTTGCTTTTATTTAAGCAGAAATGTTATGTACCAAATAAGGTTCCTTACGGCTGCACCTCAACAAGAGGGAAGGGTTAAAGAAGAACCAGTTTCAGAAATTCAAAACAGACGGACCTGGCAGTTTGACTGGGCATTAAATAAACTGGATAGCTCTGTCAGAAAAACTGGCCGCATCCCTAAATCCCTTCTACTAAAAGTCTTCCAAGAAATATGTAAAACAGGTAAGTTTCTTTCAATTAAAATAAAAGCTAAATTTAAAGCCGCTATGTAATGATTCATCAGACCAAGTGTCGCAGTTCAGCCCTCCCACGGCCAGGTCAGCAGCTAAATGTGAGCAGTTTCGGTCCCAATTCCCCCCCCCCCCCCCCCCCCCCAGTTAATTGAAAGAGTTCTGATTTCTATTTTGTCTTTGGATGTTGTTTAATCTACTGCATATATTGATGAACAGACCTTAAATGCCTTAGAGAGGTTATTTAGCTTTAAATGTGCATGTTTACTTTTCCAGCTTTTTATGTCTTTGGGAATTTCTAAGTCTTGTAAAAATTTCAGTGTGCTCTTAAGAAGTCTTATCATACTGTCTTGCTTATTGGGGATTTTTAATCGGTAATATTATACCTTCCTCATTCCTCATGTAACTGTATTGTGAACTCTGAACAGGGATTGTGTCTGTTTTACACAGTATATTTTTAAAATGTCTGTTTGTTTTAAAATGGAATTATATAGGGAAGTGCAGAGGTGATCCCCAAGTTTTCCCATTCCCAGGCTGCTGTGGCTATTTAGGACAAGAAAGCTTTATTTCTTTGTATAAAACAAAATTAAACAGCTGACATTCTGACAGATTCAATACCCCTTGCTTAAAATTCACCAAACTATACTTGTATTAATAATTTGCAAACAAGGTACCACAGTTTATGAGGTTTGGTACCCATTACAATGAGTCAATGAAGATACTTGATAAGTATTGGCAGTAGTAGTTATTGAATACATCATACTGCCTTCTAAAGGAGTGCTCCTTTTTGTTGGATATTGCTGGGTGTGCGCATAAAGATATGATTGAAAAAGTTATGCATCTCCAGCTTATTGGGCAATCTGTGATAACTACAGCTCTACGTTACTTTTCCTCAGAAGCAGGTGTGAAGTCCAAGAAAGGCAGATGAGTTTATAGTTACTATTTTGACATCCTAGGGCTAGTGCAGAAGTCAGAGAAGGTAGACATTCTGACAGGTTCTTCACTGTGCTCTAGATGTAAATTATCTCATTTATTTTATATTGAGCATGGGCAGAAGTGGAAATGGAAGTTTAAATATGCAGTATCTCTGAATACCAGATTTGCAACAGTATGGAATTGGTGTAAAGTATTTTGCCATTCTAGAAATTTACCACAAAGTTACATCCCTGTTAGGATGAAATGATCTATCTCTCTTGGATTGGGAAATTTCAAGTACTAGGTCGTCTGAGTTTAGTATTTTGTGTTGTACCTTTTAAAATTTTTACCTCAGCTGAGTTTTTTATTGTACTAAGTTGCATGCTTTATTGTGAATGCTTTTCTTACAGTACATGATGTCATTGTTTAATCATTTGGGTGTCCTGTTCTATTAAAATCTTCAGTCTTGTAGAAAACTCTGTTCTGTACAAAATGCTTAAATATTTCAGTGGGTCGGTTTTGAGATTTTTTTTGTAATACTAAATGCCTAATGATTTATAAAGAATTTGTGGTTACCTTCCACTTGTAGAGTGTCCAGGGAGTAACCAGACCTTGCTTTTGTTACGAAGCTGTGGTGCTCTTTTACCAGAGGTGTTGTCACCTGAAAGAACAGAACTAGCCCATATGATATGGGACAAGATGAAAGAACTGGGTAGGTTGGTTTTATTAGTCATGCTTGCAAGAAAAGCTATGTACTTCAATTAGTTTTTTTGTAATGGGAGACTGAGTGTATTTTAGTAGTGTTTAAATGTGACATAGTAACATTAAATACTCATTACTGAACACTAGGCTTATTATTCAGGTGAGCCACCTATTTCCTATTCTGGGAGTTATACTGACATCTAGGGGTGTTAATAATAAATCGAAAGATTTTTTTTTGTTTGTGATACTTAAATTGGACTTTTGATTATTTTAAGAAGTATTTTACTTTTCTGTGAGGTGACACTTCCTTATCTAGTGGGCTGAAAAATCATATTCATTTGTTAGTCATTTCTATATATAGATATTGAGCAGGTGAACTGCTTCTTAATAGTGATGTTGCTGAATCTGTAAAATAAATACAACTGTAGAGGCTGGAATAGTGTGCACACGGACACTGATGTTACTGTAGTCTTTGTTATGTTTTAGCCTTTTATAAATAGATGTGTGCTTTTAAATGGATATCTGATATTTCAGAGGTGGATAGAAGGAAGGAGTCTGATTATACATGAAGTTCATACAGAAAAAATATTATATGAGATAAGAAAGCTATAAAATCATGTTGAATTTAGAGAATTTACATTCACTGACTGTGGTTGAAATATTTCCTTAGGTGCTGTGTATGATACGAGCCATTATAATGCTTTACTTAAAGTCTACCTTCAGAATGAGCATAAATTTTCTCCCATGGAATTCTTGGCCAGAATGGAAGAAGCTAATGTGCAGCCCAATCGAGTAGGTACTCTTTTATATCTTCATTCTTAATAGTAGTCTTCATTTATTGGATGGAAATCATTAACTTGCCCTTTTTGGTTTCTGTAGGTTACATACCAAAGGTTGATTGCTGCTTATTGCAATGAAGGTGACATTGAAGGAGCAAGGTATTTTTTTGTGTTTATGTTTAAAGGGATTTCCACGAAGTCTTGTGTTCCCTACTGTTGATGTTAAGTCATTTCAGTGTAATTCTTACAAATTGAGCAAAGAGAAGGTTTAAGTATATTTTAACTCAGCACTGAAGAGCAGTTTCTCAGAGACAGCTAGAACCTACACAGGCAAAATAAAAGTAAGTGATAGATCAGTCTGTTCAAATCAAATTGTTTTCAAGTTGCTTAGAAATTAAATTGTTTTGTCCTTTCTAGAGCCAGCAAGAAAATGTGGTTTTGAAGGCTTACTGCCTATGTAGGAATAAGGATACTGGGAAAGGCATCAGAGAACAAAGTGGAATAAGGAGCAAGTAGTAGTAATTCTGTTTTTTGTTCTTGTTGTTGTTAGGCAGAGCTTGCTGGTTTCTGTCTATCGTGTTACTTCTAGCAAGTTTAAGTTGCAACTGCGTGATTGTAGGGCATGAGAAATAAGGAAAAGAAAGATAAAAATTAAAAAACACAGCCCCACCTTTTTATCTGCATATTTCAAAGTGACAAATACAACTCATCTAAAAAATGAAAACGATCAAATTATGAGCATATTATGCAGCATCCACAAGTGTAATTACTTAGTGACATGAGGATTTGATTTTGTCTGATGATATATTACTTGTCCATCAGAGCAGCATTAGCTCAGTAATTCATCTTTTCAAAGGCAAAAAATACCTAATCATTCATTGTCTTCTGTTTTACAGTAAGATTCTTGGTTTTATGAAGAACAAAGATCTCCCAATCACTGAGGCAGTATTTAGTAGCCTTTTGAAAGGTCATGCAAGATCGGGGTAATGTTTAATACTTTTTTTCTCTTGTTTTCTTTTAGTGTTCCTACAATATAAAGTGATGCTGTACAGAAACTACATGCTGCAGAACAGTGTGATGATTTTGAATAATTATGTATAGAAGACTATCTTTTTAGACATTTTTAAGCAAAACAGGGCTATTTAACAAAGGAGATATTTTAATTTCAAGATAAATTACTGTATTTTTGTACTGTTTGAAAATTAAATTTGCTGCACTTAGTTTAGAACTTTTTCAACTGTTAAATTTGAAAGAGTATTCTAAGTAATACAATAATTAAAAGATTTGCACTTTTTCACCTTTCAGGATTTGCTCAGTTAAAAGTAAATTTCTCTATGCTTATTGCAATCTTTGTTTCCAATTCTAATTAATTTAATGAGGAAATACAGAAGTCACAATAAACTGTGCTATGATTAGCTCTGCTGAAAGTCTTTCTTTTGAATTCTATTAGAGATATGAAGAGTGCAGAAAATATCCTTTCAGTGATGAGGATGGCTGGTGTTGAACCAGGTCCAGACACCTATTTATCACTGCTGAATGTCTATGCTGAAAAGGGCGATGCTGATAGCATCAAAAAGGTAATTGCAAACTGGAATTTAAGTCTGACTTGTTTTATCCTTTTGTCAGTTTAACTTTGGAATGCTTTCTATACATACAGGAGGAATAATACTGAAATTTATACCTTTGTTTCTTCGTAGTCTACTGGAATTAAATGAATTTTTTTTTTTTTGCGTCTGAATAGCTGGTTAACTGGAAGCAGTCTCATACTTTATGAAAAATACTTGTCTTTTGATAGAAGATGCATTTGCCAGTGAGTGATTTAGTAATTCAGATATTTTTAAAGAGACAAATTGTGCATGTGAGATATTTATATATTGATTTATAAAAATGAACAAAAAGTAAACCTTAATTATCATGAATTGAGCCATTCCTTGGTTTGCCTTGAAGCTACAAAGTCTTTCCAGTAAAACCGATTTTTTTTCTTTGAGAGTTCATCCCTGGATGTTTTGAGCAGATGGATAGTTTCTCGGGGATGTGCTTTAGTAAGTAGACAGGTTGGACTCATTGGACTCAGTGATCTCATTGGTCTTTTCCAACCAGGTGATTCTATGATTATATAACAACTTAGGTCTTCATGATGTGTGGATAAGATAATGCTACCTTATAGTCCTTTGTGTAGCTGATTTTTTTCAAGTATTCTGTCTTACTATTTTTTTTAAATCAAAGAATTAATAAGAAAAGAAATTTGGTTTGAGTTTAATAATTAGTATCAGAGGGAGAGGACAAAATCTAGGAAGAGGATACAGGACATTGTATTGTTTTGTGACTTATGAATTAAATCTTCATCAGCCAACATATTTCTAAACACTAACAAAGTTTGATGAATTATTCTCCCTTTTTCAAGGGAATTTATTTTGAAATTGATCTCACAATAGGAATACCTCTGGTGTTTTCATATGTTATAAGACATTAGAGAGAAACTATCTACTATATTCCTTTTATCTGTCCTTTTTTTTTTTTACAGTCTAAGGGTGTTTGAGGCCCTCATTATAGATCTTTGATATGCTCTTTACCATATGCCATGTATCTAAACCCATGGGTTTAAAAAAGCCTTTTGTGATATTCCTTTGTTTTTAATGTATCCTATTTTGAGTCGCTTTGGAGTTTATTAAAGTTAATTTTATTCTGGTTTGCAGACTCTAGAAGAGGTTGAGAGGACTGAAGGGTACCTTATGGACAGGATGTTGATGCAGGTGATTTTTAGCCTTGCCAAGGCTGGATATCCTCAGTACATTGAAGATATTAAAGAACGCATAAGATTTGAAAGGGAATTAATTCCAGGTACGTCCTTGGTTACTACAGCAGTGTTTTGCTACGCAGAGTAGAGAGAGAAAGCATTTTCTTTTTTTTCCATTAGCTTGTGGATTCATTTGTGCTGCTTTATATCACATTTTATAAAATTTAAATTTAAATGAATTTTAACAATTTACATACAAAAAAATTAGGCTTTCTTTTTTTTAACTTTTAAAATTCATTAAGATTTTATAGGAAAGCAGTAAGTGTAGAGTCCTTTCTTTTAGCAGCACTTGCAGCTCCTGTTGTGACAGTTCCGTGAATATCATAGAAAGGGCGACAACACTGAATATTGTTTTCTTTATCTACACTTGAAGTCACTCCTGGATCCCAGTATGCATAATCTGATTGATTACTGTTAACTACAGTTCATCTATTTTTTTTCTTTTTCGACGTGTCTGGAAATGTTTCTCTTATTTGGTGTCCTCCTGTCATGCTGCAATGGTGACGCTTCTGTAATTTTTCCCATGATCTTCTATCTCACTAGAAGATTAGTGATTTCATTGCTAAATATAAATAATTCTACAAAAAGATTCTCAAATTTGATTAATCATGTCTAAAAGTATACTAATGATAGCTGTAAAACATTTACTTTCCTAGCTTTCAGTAATTTTATTAGTTTAAAGTGAAAGTAGTTATATGCACTTTTTAAATTTTGTTTTTTTCTCTGTTTTTCGTTTGCTAGATGTAATGAACCTGTGTTTGACTCTGATAACTCATGGCTTTGAAGATACAAGTTTCCGTATTTTGAAGTCTCTTAATCATTTGTCACGTGATAATATAGACCAGGGTAGTTTCTTCTTGCAACATTGTGTAAATAGAGATATGGTATGTAGAATAATAATACTTTTTGTTAGTATAAGAGTATATTTATTCAGTTTAATGCAACTGTGAATATGGAAAATGGTAGATTTCATGGTTCTTCAAGAATAAAAGGGTTTCAATATTTTGTATCATTTTACATAGTAAATTGAAATTCAAGAAGGAATCATGTTTGTCATGTGTAATATCAATTTCCCAAACAGTAGAAGAATCTGACATTCTTAATAATTAGAGAAATTGAAAAATAAATTAATTTTTGGAATTCTTTACAGCCTCTGAAGAAGCTGAAGCAATTTTGTAATGAGTTAAAAGAAGCAAAAATGCACTCAGCGCCATTACCATTTGTTTTGCGTTGCGCTTTGGAGGCCAACAAATCAGGTACTCTACTTATGTAGTTAATTTTACATATGCTTACTGAAGTACTTGGTCACTGTTTAATTATCTTGTGAATGTTTTCAGCCTTGGCCATTGATGTGATGAAGATGATGAAAGAGGAGGGCTTGCCACTCAGACCTCACTATTCCTGGCCGTTGCTAGTTGCATCCCAGAAAGAGGAGAATCTTAAAGGTTAGTTATCTGGTGAAAGCTCCTCAAGTATTATTGCAAAACTAGTACGCAAACCTTTATTAAAACATTATTATGAGATTCAGCAGACTCTTGAAAGTAAACAAAGACCTTGCTACATGTCTGTCTTTGTTGGAAACAATCTTTCCTTCAGGAGTTTTTTTTAAAACCTCCCTTTTTACTTAATCATGGTACAGTTCTACAGATCTAAAGTCTACCTTTGCATAGAAAGATGTGTGAGAGCGTTTAATTACCTTTTTAGCTCTTCACATTCTTTCTGCCTTCCACTGGTTCTTGTTGCTGCTCATTACCTTTACAGAGTTTACTCTTGAAGTAACTGAAGTCTGAGAGAAGCATTTAAAAGTGAAGTTATGTTATAATAGCTCTCTTGTACTGTAAACCCAATCCTTTTTCAAGCCAACTTCTTATGATCTACCCAATAAGCCAAATGTGAGTTTTGTTACAATAATAAAACTGCAGGAGAACTTACATTACTGAATATGTGAGCCTGACCTGACAGCATACTGATTGAAGGACAGAAATGCTCAATCTTCGGGATTCTTAAGTAGGTTTAAGCATTTAGCATACTTTTCCCTGTTACACATGGGGATGTCTACAGGATGTGAATAAGAATTGAACAAATATTAAATTTTAGAGTACAGTATCTAATTCTTTGGTTTGCGTTATTGGTAATTCAGAAGGAATGGTATTGTAAAAAGATGCTTTTAACAGAAGTACTTCCCCCTTGGGGAAACAAAAAACTGTCTTTTTCATCTTATCTCACAGTATAATGTGCTTTAGAATGAGATGCAGAGTTGTTAGTGTGACACTGGGTGACAAACAAAATGCACAAACAAAAAAAAAGTGCTTTTAGCAGACTCTTCATATCGCAATTTTATCTTAAGTATACAGTCGCATTCCGGTTTGGAAGAAATGCTGAAACAAGTATTCCCTAATTGTTTCTGGCTATAAAAATGTCTCAAGTACTTTTCAAAAAGCCTTTGTGTAAACAATATTCAGTTTTTATTAACTCCTTAGGCTCTGTTCCTGCTAGACTAGTTCCCAAGTTTATCTTCTCCCAGGTTTTCAAATGCTTGGAAGTTCTGATATTTTAAAAGTCTGGCAATGTTGTTTTTAGTTGTGTCCTTTGTGACTTAATTGAAGTACAATGTTGCCGAAAATAAGTAAATTTAAATCAGTGTTATATTTCTCTGTGGGTATGCTGCCTACTGAAAAAACAGGCATCCTGTTACTCCATGGAAAATTTCACCTCACTAACAACTATTGTAAGAGGTGATAGAAGTATTTTTAGATTAATCTTAGCTCCCAAAACTGAGGCAATATCATCTTGAATATTGTGTACAGTTCTGGGCCCCCCAGTTTGGGAAAGATGTTAGGATACTGGAATGTGTTCAGAGGAGGGCAACGAAGATGGTGAAGGGGCTGGAGCACAAGCCCTATGAGGAGCGACTGAGGGAGTTGGGGCTGTTTAGTCTGAAGAAGAGGAGGCTCAGGGGAGACGTCATTGCTCTCTACAACTACCTAAAAGGATGTTGTAGTCGGGCAGGGGTTGGTCTCTTCTCTCAGGTGACCAGTGGCAGAACCAGAGGGCATGGACTTAAGCTTCGTCAGGGAAAGTTTAGTCTTGGTGTGAGGAAAAGTTCTTCACTGAAAGAGTGATCGGCCATTGGAATGCGCTGCCATTAAGGGGAGACTGGATGAGGCACTGAGTGCCATGGTTTAGATGATGGGTTGGTGTTAGTGTTGGTGTTAGTGTTGGGTTATAGGTTGAACTTGATGATCTCAGAGGTCCTTTCCAACCTTGTGGTACTGTGATACTGTGTAATATGTGACCATTGAGAGAAACTGAAGTTTTCATATCTCTTTTGATCTTTGGCAACATCAGAAGTTGCCTTAATTTGGACTCCTGCTGTAGAAATAAAGAATGCTTTGGCTGGAAGTTCCTGCTGGAAGTCACGTAAGCAAAGAAGTGAGAAGAAAACTGAAGAAAGAACCCTCAATTCTGGCTTTCTTTGCTAATTTCTAGAGAACCTTTATTTTTGTCCCTGCAAAGGCATTGTATGCATAAATATCTGTGTAGCTGTGTGATAATATTGTGGATTTGCAAATGATTTTTTGTAACCTTATAGTTAGTCTCTGAGTTTGAATTGTGAAGTGCGAACATTACTACTGTGTGCATACCTACAACAGGGAGTGATTTTGCAGTTCTTAAAATACATAGGAAGATATCTAAGCAATTTCTTTTGCAGTGAAGAATCAGTGGAATTATACTTACTACAAAGAAACAGGTAGTCTTGGTCTTTCTCCTGTGTAAGCTTGCATTCATTTTCTGAAATTTAATGGAAAAACAATGGATAAATGAAATCCACTATCTGAAATTACAAACAATATGCTCAAATGAAAGTACATAGGGAGAAAAATCACCCACCCTGACATTGTTTCATAGAAATAATAGAGCAAGAAATAGTGCTGCAGTGAGAACCTAAAGGTGACAGCAGATAGTAAATTAACAGAATGGTGCTTTCTAGCAGCAAAAAATAATAGCTGCGTGAAGAAAAGTATAGATAGACACTGTATCATATCTCATACCAAAAATGAAGCAGTAATTCCTTTCTCTACGAAGTAGTAATGCCCAGTCTAATTTGTGTAATTTTGCATCTCAGGCTGAAAGAAAACCGTTAAAATCTCGTAGAATGTAGATGGTGGACTAAATAATCATTAAAGAATACAGAATATTAGCAATAACCTATCTAGAACTGCAGGGCACAAATGTCTGAATCAGTATGTATAATATGACTCAACCAATCTTATAACTAGTAGCAACGTTTAATTATGTGTTGATCTAATTTTATTATAACAAAAGCTTGCGCTTAATATCAAAGGAAATTCCCTAACTTCTGTATTATGGAATTGAATTTGTAGGAAAAATAGCAGTGAAGTGGTGGCTAAGAGGAATGAAACTAAGCAAAGCCATTTTTAAGTATACCATAGAGAGGTTAAACACTCTGAGATAGCAGATAGCTCTTTTCAGTCATACTACACAGGCAAATAATTTTCAGATGGGGCATTCTTGCTTTTATGTGCATCTGTTATATAACTCGGTAGTTACTTATTTCCATAGGATTTTATCGTAAGTAAATACTGCTAGGCTTTGAGGAAGTGCTTGCAGGGTTTAAAAGATCAATATGCTGTGGATCCGAGATTCATCTTGTATCAGATTACACACTAAAACCAGAAGGAATTAGAATAAATAAGCAGAATTGTTTGACTTACACTTTTTACCAAATATTTTGTAACTCCCCTTCATCTTCGTAGAATCATGTAATTTTTAAGGACAGTTTTTAAAAGCCAGTAGTGTGTTTTGCTTTTGTTTTCTACTGAACTGTTGTTATGTGCGCAGAGCACGGTTAGTAAATGGTAATTCAATTTTTATTTTGCAAAATAAGGTAAATAAGAGCCCGACGCCTGAGAGGAAGAAGGATGGTGATTTTTCGAAGTAACTGCTTGAAATCCTATTTTGTAGACAGACTTTTCTGACAAGAACCTTCTGAGTGCATCTGAAATTAACAGCAGAGCAAAAATATCTTAGCTATTTTGTTGTTTTCCTGAATGGGACCTCACTTTTCAAATGGGAGTTTTATTTTTTCATGTCCTTAGAGAACTGTTTAAAGCCCAGTTTTACTGCCCTTGTACACGTAGAACTGTACTTAACTGCCTTAGAAATCTGCATTGTTCTGATGGGACTGTTTTATAAAGAAGGCATGACTTATTGTGAGAAACTTCAGAAATGAAATGTGGACTGAAATTCCAGCCGCGCTTTTCACTTCTTAAAAACCAACAAGTTGCTCTCCTTTATCGCAGAGTGATTTATCTCTTCTCTATTTGTTCTTGGATATAGTGATCAGAGGCTGGAATCTGTTCTGTTAGGGTATTCCAGTGCTATTTCCAATACTGACAAAAAGAGAACGGAAGTTCCTTTTTCCACTCAGTTATTTGGTTTTAGATACTCAGCTCCTTCAACCCTTAAATATCTCAGCCCAAAATCTCAAAAACAGACGTATTGGAGAGAGAGTAGTTTTCTGGATAAACATGACTGTACTTTTGTCTTTTTTTTTTCTTTTCGGTCTAGTCTTTGCTTTGGGGAGAGAGAGGAGCTTAGTGTGTTTTCCAGTTTGTGGAGCAGAGAATTTCTAGAAGTCCAAACGTAGAACACTCAAATCCTGTTTCATGCACGTATTTGACAATTAAATAATGTTTTGATTGAAGTGGAAACTTTCATTGCTTTGTCTTGTGGAAGATACTTACATAATAATAAAGTAGTTATATTCACAATGAAGTAGAAAATGTATCCAAAATCACAGAATTCTGTGTGGATTTTCATTAATCGTCTGTTCCCTTCCCCCCAAATTGTACATCAGCCATCTTAAAAATGAAAAGATGTGTAGCAGCATTTTTTTTTAGGTTTGTGGGTAATTTGGCTGTATGCTGTGTTGTTACTGGTATTCCTCCTTAATCTGCGTCTTGCTGTTCTGCTGGTGTTCTGTCTTCGTATATGCCTTTTCCTACTCAGGGATTGTGCCAGGTCATGTAACATTTTTGTGACAAATGTCTACTAGGGAATGGGAATGCTTAACAAGCCTGTTTCTACTCTGCTCTAGATACAAATTTGAACTCAAATCTTCTGAGTTTATCACACCTTATTCACTATGGTGTCTAGTTCTTGGTCTTCTAACTACTTTTCCAGTTATACAGTTATTTTTTATAAAGTTCAGTGTAAGAAAATTTAATGTATTGTCTGGGATGTTTAAAACATGAAATAGAAACTGGCTGTCAAAATTTGGAAGGTATCAAGAAAGGCTTATTGTAATTAATTCTTTATTCATATTTTTGCAGATTCTGGGCCAAAATCAGAGTTTTGTTTAAGGCAAACTCGAACAGATGATGCGACTTTAATCTAGTGTGACTTGCCTGCATGTATTTTCAAGTGCTCAAAGGGAATTCACATTTGATTATTTGCACCATAGTGCACTGCATAAAATATTCATGGAAGTGTCACTTTTCCATAGGTGGCACTCCAGGGCAAAGGCAGGGACTTTGGGAAACTTTACATTTTTAAAGTAATAAGTATGAAATGCAAGTTGAAAAAAACATATGCTGTTTGGTACTGGTGTCCTGCAGCAACTGACAAATCCTTTTTAGACCAGCAAAAAATTATAATACCTGTATTGGTTTTGACAGGGCTTCAGAGTTTGCTAGCTAGGGCTACTGTAAGAAATTTCTGCAAATCAGAAGAGTGTGAACAATTAAAAAGCATGACATATCCTCTAAATGTCCACTGTAGTTGCTGAACTATTAAGATTTGGTATCTGTTGTCTTCAAATGCGTATCTACAATAGTAATATCCAGTC
This sequence comes from Tapera naevia, assembly GCA_033556795.1. Lineage (NCBI taxonomy): Eukaryota > Metazoa > Chordata > Aves > Cuculiformes > Neomorphidae > Tapera > Tapera naevia. The sequence goes on from JAUMJJ010000246.1 coordinate 16,858,013, forward strand.
TTGCTGTATGAATTGATTTGAACTCTGTAAAAGTTATAATGTAGCTTTGCTGGGGCTTGGGTGGCTTCAGCCTTTCTCTGCATTTCCAGTTCGAAGCTGATGTGTTGATCAAGTGATCAACCTGTTTGCTTACAAAAACGTTATTTGTTTTAAACAAATCAGAGACAGATCTTGAAAGCTTGTCTTGCTAATCAGGATTGGGTGCTGGGAACTGAGCTAAGAATCTGTTATATATTGTAGAGTTCATTTGGATTTTGAATTTGATTACATACTTTACACCAAAATTCAGATTTGTTTTTATGTGCTATGACATGCATGTTTCAAATAGAGCTCTAAAAGATGTTTCGCAAACATGACTAAAAATAGCTGTGTTAGAAATTAACTTTGTATACTAACAGTTTCCAGACTAGCCAGGAGTTTCATGTTTTCCATAGTACAGCACAGAACAGGAAGTTTAGTAAATCCATTTTAAGTTTCATAATTAATATCTTTGTTAACACGTAAAATAAAAACGCAGGATTTTGATGGCAATTTCAAAGAGGGAAATGGAGGAGACAAGTCCATTTTTTTGAAAATTTTTTTAAATATTGAGTCTCAAGTTTTCATTTTTCTGAAGTGCTTAGCCTTACCAATTTTGCCTTGATAGGTATATTTGAGATCCTCAAAGTGATGCACGAGTTGGGAGTGGAACTTGATGCAGAAACATACACAGACTATGTTTTTAAAAATTTTGCTGATAGTGAAACTGCCCTTGCCCAGCTGAAGGTGAGTTTACATTTAGAATTCATACAAAAGACTATTTCATTACTTGTTTTTCTGTGTTCTCTGATACTGGTAGTGCTGTAAACACGGACGTTTTGTGGTGAAGCCTGTTCAGTTCAGAATATTTAGTTCACTTTCGAAACGGTTGTTGCACTGATGGTTTGTTTACTGTTTCTTGCTCCTGCTGTTTTTCCTTTCTCAGAACTGACCAAAGTATTTTGTTGACTTTATGTTTCTTGAACTTTCTTGACCTTTATGTTTTCTGAAGTGAAAAACTAAATAAATGAATGATTCCTTTTTTTTTAGTGGAGGTTAGAAGTGTTACAGTTGTTTCTGGTGATCTTTTTTTTTTTCAACTTGGTAAATAATTCAGAATTGCAGACTAAGTTTAACTGTCCCACACTTTCTACTTCTGGTAATTTTGTCTCTTGCATTTGATTTCAATGTCAAAGCTGGATAACTTTTGATCAGTAGCAACTTATCTGGCTAACTGTGTAGACTTCCATAGCGTGCCTTCTGTGTTTGCAACAGCTATCAATACAAGAATGCCAAGGTCCTTTGGGAAGGAAGCATTTAAAAATACGAAGTTCCAGAAGGTTTTCTCTGTGTGTTCTTCCAATGACTTATTGCTTTATCTCTAGAAAAATGACTGCCTGTTTGAAACTGTTGGGCTTTTTGTAGCAGAAATAAGATACGAAGCAACACATGGAAGACTGAACAATGTGCTTTCCCTGTGTAAGTATTTTACACATTGCATGTTCTGCATTATTGGTGGTAGTATTGATTGGTGATTGGTTGTAGGCCGAGAGAGTGACATGTTTTGAGGCTTAAAGATGTACAGGAAGCTTGAGCAAAGGTTTTATGGTGTGAGGTCCTCTATGATGTGATGTTAGACTGTAGTTTCATGCCAATTCTGGACATTTTTTTTTAATATTGCAACTGGCCATAAGATTTACATATGAGATATTTACAAACCACAGCTTTGCTGTGATTGTGATGAGATTATGAACTTCTCACACTAGAGGGTTTAAGGAAACAATTTGCCTTGCACAATTACTGTTAAGATTTTGGTCTGTGGATTGTGATTGCAGCATAATTTACAACAGGATACTAATCTAACCGTATGGCTCTGAAGTACTACAGAATTGGATGAAATAGCCAACTTTAAAGAACTGATCAGTACTGACGTTAACCTGAGCGTAGTCTGCTGACATATTGGTCATGAAAGTTATGTGTATAAATTTGATGGGCTAATTAGGTAATGAAGTTGTAACAGCATGAATTAATCACTTTTCAAGAGTTTTCTCCAAAGACTGTTCTGATACTCAGTGCTTGCAAAAGTTAATATGTCATTGACTGAATGTGTGGGATGGGATGGTTTGTTTGGTTGAGTAGGAATGTATGTTTCTTTTTACAATTTAGAACAAATGCAATTTTTAGTTGTCTAGTATATTGAGACAACAAAGCACCTATACTTGGACTGAACCTAATACAGAAAGGTATATTTTTTTAAACAACAGGTTTATTTGTCCAAGGTTCAGGGAAAAGGTTAAGCGGTCTTTTGCTGCAGTTGTTATTAACCATTCTATTTAATGAATATAGAAATATGTAGTCTGTACACCACGGCCTTGGGAAGGTGCATTGAAAATGAGAAAATTAAATGGGTAGCACATAATCAGTCTTATAATTTTTTATTGAGATTTATCAATTAGTGGCTCTTTAAGAGTCACCTTACACTCTACCATTGTTTTGATTGTTATTACAACAAAAAAACGCATTAATCTTGAAAAATGAAGTGCTTCAAATAATTTTGAATTTTTTTAGTATAGATAACTATTAGGAGCAACGAAATTTCTTCTGGAAAGTGAAATAGAGTTTGTCTTCCTACATGAAAAAGTAGACCCTCCCCTGCACAGTGATTTTGGTTAACTGAAATAGTCAGGTTTTAATGTGTTACAAGGCACAATTACGTATGTGCCTGGTACATGGTAGACATGTATATGATATCAGAAGTATGATACAGGCACATGCAGTAGGCTGCATTCTGTTTTATTGTGATGACATTAGAGTCACAGAATTATTTAGCTGTTATCCGTGTGTTGAATTTAAATCTTGTAGTGGTATTTCTGTTTACAAAGACTAGGTTAATAATTCATGGAGACATACAGAATTTCTTTTGAACTTGAGCTTTAAAGGAAGGTACTCCTGTAAATAGTTTATCAAGCTACAATGAATGCTACTCAATCTAATTAGCACCTATGTAATGATAAGGCATGGATATTAAACAGCTGATTTTTTTTTTTTTTTACTTGGCTTCTTTTATGGTATTAGAAAGAGTGAAAAAATAGATGCAGTATGGAAAATAGTTTGCGATTGTCTCGGTGTAGTTGGGAGGCGAAGGCTGGTTATTAATGCTGGTTTCTATCTAGGTGTATTGATTCAGGTTCTCATACCTTATAATGTATAGATTCTTGCTACTGACAAGATGAAAACTCCGAAGCATCAGCTGAGGAATCTGGGCGCATAAGGCGGCATACATGAGAGCTGCTTTTTCCCTTTATCATGCTGTTCCATTCCACTTCACTGTCAGCCTCTTGATTTTCTCTGACTTGTTTGTTGCTAAGGAAACCAGGTTGCCGATTGTCAGCAGCAGCTGAGCATACTAAGATGCTTTTCTGCTCATCTTTTTATGAGCAAAAAGTTTAATATAACACTGGAGGAGGATTTGCATTGAGGGTTTCTTGAAGCCAACTTTATCTGAGATTTTCTGACTAAAATAAAGGTTCAGCATTCAAAAGTTTTAATTTTCTAAATGGCTGGAGTTAAGCTAAGGAGTGGTTTTAGCATGTTGTTCCTGCCTTGTATTTCCCAGGTTCCTACAGAGATGATATTTTTATTTCTATTGTCTTCTACCATATAGCTTATTGCAGCCCTTTTTGAGAGGGCCCAGTGCATTCCAATTTCTACAGGGGTTAATTCTATTATGATAATGAAGTCAGAGGATAATAACTTCATACAGGACTTCAATACATCTGCAGTTGTATTTTTTTCTTTGATGGACCATGGTGCTGGAATGAAAGACAGCAGTTCTAGAGGAAGAAGTTAGAATAATTTGGAATATTTGGTCAAGAAATGGTGTAAAGTTGAGGATGTAGGGCATAATTGCAAATGACCTCTCAGGCAAGTCTAATTTTAAGTCTAATTTTACGGTTTTCTTTGTGTTCAACTGATATTGTAAATATCAATATTTAGAACTCTGTATCTTTCTGTTTTTTCCCCTTATGTTTAACTTAATTCAGTGGGTAGCACTTCAGAGGGAACTACTTTTTCTTTCTTTCTTGTCAGGCAATTGACACCAGCACAAGCAATCACCTAAGGAAGCAGGAAGTGTCCTTGTTTTTGTTTTAATTTAAAAAAAAAAAAGAGGGCAAAGTTGTAAAGCTTTAAGGCAGGTATTCAGTCTGAAACAATTAACAAACCGTTTGCCTCTAGTGGATCTTTTTTTGTTCCTGTGTGAATATCTCAGGTTTTCTTCATCAGGTTTATTTGGGGCTTGTTTTGCTTATTGGAACGTAATATTTTCTTTGGTCTTGTACTTTTTTTACAGAGAAGGTGCTTACTCCTGCTACTAATTTGAATAAAAGACTAATATATTAACTATTGACATTAAGGACAATGAAGAAAGGAAAACTGCTTAGAATATTTGATCCCTTTTGATATGGAGCAGATTTAAAGCTGATAAACCCAAGACTGTTTAAAATACCTTGTTCTTTGAAATTTTGATTTACAAAAGTTTTTTAGTATTTACTAAACTAACAAAATAGTTTTTCTAATGACACCCTCTTTACGCGTTGTTGTTCAGGGATATTTTTACAATGACTATTTAGAAAAATTTCTTTCATTTACAGTGTCTTCAGCAAGCACACCTCCTATTGATATGCGTCAGTTTAGAAATAGCCTCATTTTGGGTTTTAAAAGGTAAGGTTGCTTTTTGAATGCCCTTTTTTTTCTTCTGTAGCAAAGTTCCGACTCTTTTTTGCAGAGTTGAGCAGTCTTCCCCCTTGTCCTGAGCTCCAAGTTTGAAAATTGAGAAGTAGGGTTCAGCTGTAGCAGATCTGAGGAATTGTTTGTTCCTCTGCTCTGCCTGGTTTCCTTGCCTCTGCTATATATGAGCATACCTATGTAGTATTATATATATAGTGGATTAAAAAGAATTTCAGTGTTCTTCTGTGCTGTTTGACAGTGAATGAACTTCTCGGTAGTAAACATTTGGAAGTTTATTGTTATTCACTGTTTTGTTCATGAACTGCTTTGTTAATCTACGGTTTCCCTAAAGACCATTAAAGTAAATGGATGCCAAATGAATGTGAAATACCAGTAGAAAGGAGGCATATTCTACTGTATCTGATAGCTTTCTGTGCCCTCTGGGTTAGTATGACTCTTGAATGCTCACGTTTAACACCTAGTATTGTGCTACACTGCCATGACTTTGTATTCACAGCCATACTGTCCAGCTTTTAAGGATGGTTTCTTGCTAATTTGCAGAGTTGTCTTAAGCTTATGCAAGTGTAACTCAATTAACAAGTGTTTTTCCATTCACTGTTAGCCCTAGTCAAACATTTAGGACTGTGAGTGGCATTTTTTTTGCACCATGTACACCACTGGGAACCAGGGAGGTCACTTAATAGTACTTGGGACCAGAGTCTGAAGACTGATTTTGTTGACTGAGTTGTTTCCTAAAATTTTCTAGTGGCTGTGAGAAGAAACCATGTTTAGGTTGGATATTGGCAAAACATACCAGATGAATATGACCAAAATAATTTCCTGGTAAACTACGAGTTCTGTCTAACTGATCCTGCACTACCATGGGAAAAAGAGGAGAAAAAGCAAACCAGTGTTCAAAATTTGGGTTTGTTAACTATGCCTTAGCTGACCTCGACTTTCAAGGGATAAGTGAAATAATGTTTTAGATCCAATAGGGGTATTTTGCTATTCCTTTCAGAAATCAGCTCGAAAATAATCCCTTTATTATATGTTTATGTATTAAAGTAACAGATTTTTGAAACACCTCTCTCGGTAGCTGTAGGTAAAAGTATTGAATTGAAGTAGGACTTGCACTAGAAAGGAAGCCATACCAATGTTTACCACATGCAAACAATGCTAGCATCAAATACCACTGCCACTGGAAAATTGTGTAGATGTTCAGAATGTGGTTAAAGTACCTTTAAAATATTATCAACTTGTATTGTGAAAACTGGCTACTGAAGAAACATCCTCTCCTCAAATGAAACACCAGTTGCTACTGTTGTGATTTCAGTAGTGAGTGGACATTTGAGCTAAAAATTCAGAATTCTGAGGGAAATTTAAGTGTTAGGGGTTTTTTTTGTTTGTTTGGGTTTTGTTGTTGTTTGGTGTTTTTTTTTTTTTTTGTTATTTGGTGGTTGGTTTTTTTTTGGTTTTTGTTGTTTGGTTGGTTTTTTTTAACTTCAGCTTACTTTTTCCCGCTCTCTTTGCCACTTCTAAGTGCAGCATAATGTCTTTTATTTCTTTAATATTAATCTCTCTGGTTTGCCTTTATTAGTTCAGAAGCTATCTGTGAGGTTACCTGTGCCCAAATTTGACCCTTATATTGTTGCTGAAAACATGCCACCTTATCTTTCCCTTTCTATTTTAAACTAATGGCTAAAACAGCCTGAAAATGAAACTGGAGATAGAAGAAAAGGACAGAAGAATAGAATATCATTACCTTTTGTAAACACCGCAGCAAAATTTTGTGACCGAATGCTGTTCTTGAATGTTCAAATGAGCAGAGTTTAGGACAGGTTTACAAAAGTACAGGATATGACACCAAGGACATAGGAACAATGTCTGTGGCAGACTAGTTTATGGATTTCTGTTAAAGCTGCTCTCCTCTAGTAACTGCTTTGAAGTATTCCCATTCTGTCTGCCTGATGTACCATTACTATTTCAGAGTCAAGTACTTTAGGAAATTGATGCATTTGATGTCTGTGGTTCATTGTCATCCTGTCAGTGGTAGAGTGAGTTCACCCAGGAAGCCTTAACTAAACTCACAGATAGCTCCCCCCTCTATGTGGACCTGCATTTGACTAATTTTCAAAGACAAGTGGAATAGCACAAAAAGAATAAATGTTTTGTAGGCTTCAACTTCCTACATAAAATCCTGAACTTCTATGAATGCTTTCAAGTTCCTGTGCAGCTCTTCAGACTGGCATCTTATTTTCCTCTTAGGAGAATTAATAGGAAGATAAAATAAGGTCATAAATTTTTGTTCTCTTAGTGTTGTCTAGGTTAATGCTGCTTTACAGTTGTGGAAAATTACAGCTTCTAGCGAGAATTTTTATGTTATACAATGTCATTTTTTTGTACTTTAGTGAACTGGTTAACATTTGATCTTTGGTTGTAATCTGATGATGTACGAAGTACTTTCTACCAAGTTCTGTCCTGTTCTGTGAGGGGAGAAATTGGAGTTCTGTGTTTTGTTTTCTACTTAAGATATTATTTATTTATCTCTCTATAATAAACATTATACCTTAAGGAAGAAATTTGATTACTTTCTTTTGTGTGTGGCATAAATACTGCCTGTAGTAATCTGTCTATATTAAAAATTAATTTTAGTGCACAGGCATCTTAGATTTTTGCTCTAGCAAATTCCACATGTTGAATATTTGCTATGTAAGTATGATTTGTTTGAATGTAGCTTATTTTCTTGAAATGCTAAATAGAATGAAGTAAAATAAAGTACAATTAAGACCTGGAAAACTGGACTAAAAATAAAATTAAAATACATTCTTTTTTGCCTTGATTATCTGTTTGAGTTGCTGCATTGTTTAAATTTATTTAACAAACTATAGCTGTATGTAGCATTGTAAAAACTACAATACTTATTCTGTATGGAGTTGGTTTAAACCACGTATGGCAATTGTGTTTTAATTTTATTTAAGATCCTAAGTTGTTAATAATTTCTGTTTTTTTTAAAAAAATATGAGTAAAATCATTTCGTTGCTTTTAATTTGTTATCCTTTGCTGCCCTCTTCAGCTCAAATGATGTACAACTTTGGAGCAAGGTAAGTCGAGATGATAATGCTGTAAATAAAATCAACTTCTTTAGGCATTGCATGTTTATGATATTTTACTGTAAATCTGAGCCTGGTTATTGTAGATATGATTAATTTAAGCAAGACTTCTGTCAGCAACAGATTGTACAACTGTAGGAAATTGAATTTTCAAATTGGAGAGTTAAGTGTAATTGTAAAAAATCAATTGTGATGTTACCATGTAATGTAGCTTATGTTGCTGAGCTTTCTAGATGTTTTTATGGTGGAAGGCAGTATATACTTGTAGCTTCTGGAACAAAGCCTGTCGTGGTTGTACAATCTGTCATTGTTTAATTCCCTTTCCTGCCTTGTGAAACTTTCTTCCTATCTCCACATTAGTACTAATAAAATAATAAGGCACAATTAGAATTTTTATTGAAAATTAGGAAGTTTCTGTCTTATAACTTTAAACATTGAAGGCAAAGCAGATAAAAGAAATCACCTGGATTAAGTCAAGGGGAAATAACTGATCATCTTGCTGTCCCTGGTGTGGGCTACACTAGAAGGACATTGCAATATCTTGGTCAGTAAATTTTGCAGAGCTCGCGAACAGAGGTGTTGGCAGATACTGCCTGGGATGTGGTTACTGAAACTGTGAGGGGATGTACTGTGCTTTTTGTCTTTTTCCTTCGATATTATACCTGCAGGCTGATAAGCTAGTGCATGACGTGAAGTATATTTTATATTTTGCAAAGAAATCTTGGAATGAAATGGAAATTTTAATTTGGGAATTCACTGATTAATGATCTATATAATCAGGTTCAGCTTGTGAGGTGGAGAGTTTTTGTACTTTACTACCATTTTCTGTTGTGTGAAGATATGAAGAGAGACTGTTTTTGTCCTCTGCTTCTATCATTCCATTTTTTTTTGCATTTAAAAAATAAAAAAGTGGGATAGGGAGAGAAGAAAAATCTCTTATTGTTTCCATTATGAAATTAATTTTGAAGGACAGTCAGAGGACTGAAATGATAGTGGGCTACACATGAAGTAGTATCTAGAGTTTACTTCTGCTGTTCTCCACAAAGGAAGAGAAATATATTTTGTTGTCTTGGCTATATTTATGAGTAAATACATATATCAACCTTTTAAAATAAGAAATGCTAACTTGGGAAATAAATAGATACTGCATTAGAAATAATTTCACATATTCATTTTTTTCTGTAATCCATCCTTTTTGTATTGCCTCGGATTTCATTCAAAAGAACTGTGTTATCGTGACTTTCGTGGATTTTATTGTAGTTGTAGGTTCTTCTGTGTGTTGATTTGTCATAGGAGGAGGAGGGCAAAAGGGCAGAAGAAAGCTGTAGTTTAACTGTCCAGTGTCATGGTGATGGTAGAATGAGAAGTGATATATACAGTATTCCCTTGCACATTTGGTATTTTCTGGCTTTGTTCATCCATTTTCATTTACAGTTGAAGGTGAGGGTTCCTTTTCTTTTGTCATTACTCCAAACACAGCACTTTGATAGTGGGACTGCATCTCCCTCTTAACTCCTTTTAGATTGCTTTCTAAAATCACAGCAGATAAAGCAAAGTTCTTGAAATACTTAAAATCTCATTTTTTTAACAGAAGATGATACAATTACCTTAAGAATAGACACATGGATTTTTAAGGTGATGTAGTTTAGGTTAAAAGTATTTGTAGGTAGGATGTGGGAGCTTTTGGGTGAATACTTCTTTTTCCTCTGATGAAGTAAAATCTATGTGTTCCTTCAATTTGACAGAATGTGCTAAATTTAGTCAAATGCAATTAATTACTATGGATGCATATTTTGTCATTCAAAATTACACTTATCTACAATAGCTGTATGAGTTATCTTAAATCTAGGAGAACATGAAGAATTATGTTCCTCTATTTTCTTTATGTGCTTGTATCTTTCAAAATAAATAAATAAATAAATAAAAGCTTTATGGACCAATTTCAGCCTTTCGGTAAATTGTAGCATCTCCAAGAGTGACACTGGTTAATATGTGCTTTAAGCATTGTTTTATAGTAGATAACTTTCTGTAGAATGATACATAAGCAGAATACTAGAGTGTCTGTCTTACTGCCGTCCCTCAGAAAGCATTTCTGTTTGCAATTTTTTTTTTAAAGAAATACCTATTATTTACGAAAAAAAACTTCCATGTATTTCTTAGGGAATTACTATGATGTGGTAAAGAATAATACTTTAACAGAGAAATGCTTTATTATTTTCAGAATTCAATTTCAGATACTATTTGTCCTTGCTTGCTTCTTTTGGCTGCAATGTACGATTATTCTGTCTTACCAGATAACAGAACTGTTGTACAAGGATGAACGTTATTGCCTGACGCCTCCAGGACCAACTGGTAGAGTTTCAATTTCTATGATTGTAACTTATCCACAAATCCGTTCTTCTGTGTAATGATGGGTTTGAGGGATTACAACAGTAAACACTGATTGCTTCTTTTTGAAAGTGAAATTTGAAAACATGTTGGGTAAAATCCTGATTCAAATAATCAGAGCATATTTTGTGAGATCCATGAGATCTTTTTTTTGGAATTATAATTAAATCTTGCTGATAACAATTTATTTTTCTAAATTCATTGACCAAAAATAGATTTAGAATGAGCACAGTATCAATGCTTAAATACTTAAAAAAAATAGTGCAACCTTTCAACCTAGTTTTTTACCTTTAGTAGGTCTTCTGGTATTGTAAAGCAAAATGGTACTTAACATCTCATATCTTCTGCTTTGAAATAAGTATACTTTTTTTGTATAATCTGCTTTTTGTGAAATGTTTTTTTTTTTCCTCTTGTCTGTGCCAGAGGGGCAAGGGGTGTATGGCGAAAGAAAGCCTTTGAGAAGATAATAATTGATGCTTTTTCTGTTCTCAGCTACAGGACCCCGTATCTTTTTACACCTTCATAGATAAGAAACTATTTGCTAAAATCTGTGAATCTTGCTTTTCATTGGCTAATAGGCAACTTCTTCAGTATTAGTTGGTGTAATAGTTAAATATTTTTTCTATTTTTATATTAATATTACAGTACTTAATGTAGCTTGGTAATGGAATATAATGGGTAAAATGTACAGAATAAATATGCAAAGTGTTAGAAATCTGTTTTTTCTTCTGAGCAATGACAAAATATTTATGGCAACTATTTGGGGTAGCAGCAGGAAAGGGGGGAAGGCCTTGGGCAGTACCACTTCTGTCACACAGTAGTGGAAAAAATAGATTGAAGTAAGATTCTGTACTGAAAAGCTGTCACTAGGTCTGAAAATAATTAATATTCCTTTCACTCACCAGTTAGATATGTGCTCCCAAACCACATAATCTCTATGCCTCAGTGATCATTGTTGCCATTTCAGAGCCTCTCATCAGGGTGACATCTCACACCAAAATGATTTCTTATAAATTAATCTTGATAACATGACAGTCTCGGTAATTTTAGTGGAATGCTTTCTCTTGTTTTTTTCCACAGAAGCTGTTGGCTATTTTCTTTATCACTTGATTGACAGCATGAGTGACTCAGAGGTACAGGCCAAGGAGGAGCGTTTGAGACAATACTTCCATCAGCTGAAGAAGATGGTACCATTTCATTTTTTGCTACATAATGCCTGTCCTGCCTGACATGTATCTATTAGATTTGAAATTGCTGCTTTTAAGTACAACCAGACCACTTCTCAATGACATGCAAGAGCTGGAGACTTGAATTACATCTGAGATAATTTCTGTTACACAAATTTGAGTTTGGTTGTGTTTCAAAACTCATATAATTTTTTTCCCCACCTCTTGATACAGAATGTAGTTATCCCTGCAACCCACTGCAGCGGCATTTGCAGACTGCTGGACTTCTCTCAAGTTCCTCAATTAATTAAGGTCTGTGGTTTTATAGCAATTACTTTCAAGCTAAAAAATGGAGTATATGTACTCCATGCATATGTTCTCCTTTGCAAAATAAATAATTTTATGCAGTGATAATATGTAAGCCTTTTAACCTTTCCGTGATTTTTCACTGTTGAAGCTGTGATCGGTTCATATGTGAAAATTTTTGAGGGGTCCATTTAATTAGTGATTTTTCAAGTCAGTGTAATAATGCTGCAGAATACAGCTTTTTAACGTTGCAGTTATATATTTATTAACTTGAACATTTTTAGCATGAGATACTTACTGAGAGGTTTTGGGGGGAGATCAGTAATAATTTTGTCTTACTACATTTTAGGATGCAAGGTTACTGTCTCATAGAAAATCCCTGTCTACGGATAACATTCCAGAAGTAAGTAAATTCACAGATAGCTATGCTTGTTCTACTGTAATAATAATGTTTGGATATGAGATTTAGGTGAAGTGTCATCACTGGCTTTCAGATTGTGGAAGTATATTAACGTTATTTAAATCTACCATTTGAAGTTTAAAGGTTAATTTCTCTGGTAGGAGTAAAGGCTGTCTGGATTTTCACATAGACCTGATACTTGACCTTGGAGGTGGCTGAGGTTTCATGCCTCAGTTTCCCTGTTTGGTAAATATTTTTTGAAAGTTCTAGTTAGTTAATAGTGATGGTGTGAGGCTTAATTCAGGTTTGTAAATTAGAGTGATCCTCTTGAGTGGCAGGAACCATATAAAACCATACTGCTTCTAATGGTGGAGTATCAAGTCTCGACATCTCTGATGTGAACAGAATGGAGATGGAAACAGGCTTCTATTCCCTGCTCCTCTGAACACAAAGAACTGAGTGCGAGAGAAATAGTAGTGTTGACCTTTGTAGATATGCTACTTGATGCTTTTTTTTTACTGTATTGACTGAAATCTTCAATTGCTATGTATTAGATAAACAGATAAAAGCACCTTAAATGATTAAAAAATATCTTATGTTATGAAAGAAGATTATTTTGTCTGTCTTTTATTAAAATGATCCGACAAGTTGTTTGGGGAAAGGTGTTTTTGTAGTTGACGTTCTTTCTGTTGCCTCCATTTAGAGTGCTAAATCTGATGTGTCTGCTTTGGAGAAGAAACTAGAAAAGCGAAAAGCTGAAAACCAGCCTATTACAGATGTCTTGAAACAACTCATACATGCTCTTTGTGAAGAAGAGGTATCTTAACCAATGCAGAGATAATTGGAAACACATAGCTATATTTTTAAAGGGACATAAATGACTGTGTTATGGAAAGACATAGTGAAGCAAAGACAAGTGAAGCGCTTGAGTTTTCATGGTTTGATGCTTATAAATCAAACATAAGTGCAAAAAGCAATTAAATCAAAAGGTTAACTAATTTCAGCAACACCTTGAATGGCATGTTTTGGGGTTGCTGAAGTTTGTTTACAATAATCTGCAAAGTGAATGATAGTAACAGCTGTGATAGGTTTATCATACATGCCAAATGTCCTTTCAAGCCATGGCTCCGGTCTCTTATATCTAGATTGTCAAGCAACTGATACATGCACTAGTCATTTGCAATTCAAATATTACTAGGTTGTTAATGCAGGGATTGAAATTCCATTTTCCTGCAGGAGGAAAGCTCTTCTGAGATAAAGGGTCTCTTGCCTTCATTCGGCAGGCGTCCAGCTGTAGTTTACATTCATTTAGTGTGTGTCTGTAATTTGTGGGGTATCACCACACTTTTATTCAGTTTCTTGTTAGTATGATCCTGCCTATAAAGCTGTATGTATAGGAACAGTAACAGTCGTGCAGACGATAGCACAATATTCTCTGCTGTGAAGAATACAGTTTAGAAAGAGTGATTCTCAGCCGTCTGTCTCTACAATTTTGCATATGAAATAAGACTAGAAGCAAATGCTATTTTAAGTTCATAGTGGTCAACTATGTGAATAGGAATGTGTAAAAAAATAAACTTTCTATGGGATCATTAGGTAGTTTCTTACTCTTTACAAAGTAGGTTTTTTTATGTGTTTGGCAGTGTACCAAGTGAAAATTGCTATGAATTCCAAATAAATAAGAACTCTTTTAGAATTTGGCTTAATCTTGTTATTGTGTCTCTCTGGATTAAAATAAAAATGTCTTGCGTTAAAACATGCTAGAAATATAAAGTAAGAAAATTTATTTAGAAATCTACTCTCATCTAAATGGTGTTTTAGAAAAATACTGTTTTCTACAAAATAACTATCACTTAGAATTTGCTAAAGCATTACAGCGCTGTGTATTCAAATGTGATCTTATACTGCTAAAAGTACTAAAGCAGTCATGTAACTGCACATGGAACCTACAAGAATCATAATGTCATATTGGCTTTTACTCTAGTTCACATCTTTGCTTTGTTCCTTTTTTAGAATATGCAAAAAGCCCTTGAAGTGAAAGCCAAATATGAACCGGACATGGTTGTCGGTGGCTATGCAGCCTTAATAAATTTGTGCTGTCGACATGATAATGTAGAAGAGGCAATGAACCTGAAAGAAAAAGTGTAAGTACACCGGCATTGAAACATGTCACAGAGATTTATGCTGATACACAGACCTTGTTGAATTAAGTAGGTTGAGTATTAACCCCCTCATCCATTTTTAATTAGTTTCCCCCACCAATGTATGTGCATTTAAAACTGTCAAGGGTGTGGTTTTTTGAAAGAAAACATTTGCTTTGTATAATTGAACATCAGCAGCAGCTACTTTGTGTGGTCAGTAATTTTTCTTTTTAAAGGCTAATTGCTGTGTAGGACCTGGTTTGTTTTTGTTTTAAATGTACATAGTGTCTGAGTATGGCTTAATTTAAAGGGAAAAAGAGTACTATATTAAGAGTACCATGAGAATGCACCATGAATGTGTTTAAAATATGCTGCACTTACGTTGTCTTTAGCAGTGTTTCTGAGTGACATTATTTTAAGACTGTCAACAAGCATTCTACTTGAAATTTTTATTTTCAGAAATTTTATCTTGGCTGTGAAAATTAGCTCCCAGATGAAATATGCTGTGCATAACTTATCCTGGAGCAAATTCTTACAGATTATTTTTCTGTTTGCCCCTTTCATTTTTCTCTTGAAAGCCTTTCAGTCTGATGCTACAGTGAATATAGAACAAGTTATGTATTACTTTCAGGTTCTCTCTCTCATGCAGTCACTAAATATTTGCTTTGGTTTTGCAGTGGGTTAGCAGGCCGGTGCTCATTACACCTTGCTATGGTTTGAAATTATATGCCATGGATGAGTTATGAATATCAAGAAATTTGCCACTTGGCAAATAACAGTAGTGTATTGGTTTTAGCTGTACTACCACTCTCACACAATCCCCATAGTGAGCTTGCATGAAGTAAAATTGGGTCTTCTAGGGGAGCTTGACTGCAGTGGAACATTTGTACTGATACGTCGCAAGCGCAGCATAATGTTGCTAAGAACTGACAAAAAGAATTAACAGGGAAAGAATTAATTTTAAAACTTCCAGAAAAAAAATAAAACAAATGCCTAACAGCGACTTCAAAATAGGAGCTTTTAACTTGTTGCTATCGGTGAAGTTTCATATTCTTTATTGAAAAGAGTATAGCCCTGCCCCAGCCACGTAGACTGAGTTTTCTTCCCAGGCTTCTGGGAGATACCCTGTTATGCAATAACTACCAAATAATTAATTAAACTATTTGGCTCTTTAAATTATAACTTTTGGACTTTGGGGTTGGGAAGATGTGCGAATAGTATTTTTTAAATCCCATTTTAGTGGTGCATCTTTTAAAGTCTGTCAGCTTTTTCCTTTTAGTTCTCTGTGCTGTTGTGTTGTTATGTTATTTTTAAAATAAATCTTTAAGCAGAATCCATAAAATGTGAACTTCTGTTGATACAATTTTTAATGTTTTCATCTCTAGCTTCCCTAGGAATTCACCTGTTGCTCTTGACACTGGAAAGTATGTAGCACTGGTGGAAGTCTTAGGAAAGCATGGTAGAATAGAAGGTAATCCATTTGCTTTCATTGTGTGCTTCTGCTATATAATAAAGGTATCTTGCTTCAAGAATAAAAATGTGAGTTGATATTAATGGTGTATCATGTCCTGAAAAGTGCTTGAACATTTTGCATACAAATTTGCATGTGAATTCAACCAGAGATGCTTGGACAGTGCAGGCCATTAGTTTTAATGGATTGGCAAGCTTGTCATTTACATTTGCACAGCTCAGTGCTTTTTGCATTTCTGCAGCTAGTTTTTATTAGCATTGCTGTTTGGATTGAGTTTGAAGATCATGACTTATGGCACAAATTGCGTATGTGCCTAGACTAATGGCTTTGTTTTTGCTTAAGAAGGTCTGAAGGCTGAACATAAAACCTATAAACATAACCTTCTCATAAGAGCCAAGTACTGCAAAAAATCATTTAACTTTTTAGAAAGTATATATTTTTCTGTTAGTGTTCTTTTATGTGTTTGTTCTTGAATTTTAGAGTCAATCTGTCCAACTGCCTGGAAATTTTGTCTTTTAATAAGTTCTGCAAACTGTCTGTTTTCTATTTCTAGATATTTGCATTAAGCTATTAGCTCTTTAATTTCTGTAATTTAGTCTAATATAATTCTGTATTTTACATGATTTGGTTGATCTTTAAAAGATCTCTAGACTGTCATAAACTTTAAAAGGTGATTCTCAATATCAGCTTTTATGATTTTGTAGAATACTGAACATCACAGAAGCATAGTTGAAGCCTGAACACAAAATGTTGTGGTTTTGTGTAAAACACTATACAGTAAAAGAAGAGAGCTAATGTCATTTTTGTCTTATATAATGTTTCTTTGAAATTTTTCTTGGCCTCTTATGAAGCTTATTGTTAGAAAATTAATGAATAAAACTGTTGTTTTCCAAATCATAATAAATCAGATCATGACTACCTCTACATTAAAGCAGTTTTAAAAGATTAGCTTGCTTTTAAGAACACGAATGTCCCTCAGAAAATAAAACAGTTCATAAATGTAGCCAGATGTAAAGTGGTCAAAACATTCTGCCTATGCAATAATTAAGAACATTATAAAAATGCACTTATTCCGTATACCAAAAATGTTTGTTTCTGCTTTACTAATGAAGCTTAATGAACCTAATGTTTTAACATGCAGTCTGTTAGAAAGCTTTCATTGGCTCTCCTTGGCTAATTAGTATCGACACAGCAAACAGGCCCTATCGGTATCAGACCATTAGTCTGGCTGTATATACAGTGTAAACATATCTTTATTATCTGGCCTCGTGACAAGCCATCTGCTGAAGAAACAATGGAGTGATTTAGCAGATGTTAGCATTGAACGATAAAAGCATCCATTTAGTAGAATCTTGCAGCTATAGGGCAGACTGAACAGGGTTATGTGGTGCAGAGTGGGCACACAGTTCCTATCTATAATTTGTAGTCAAAGTTGCAGCAAAATGATAAAACCATGCTATTGTGGATTTATAATTGTAGTCTCGTTTAGAAATGCAAGTAGTAATTAACTTGAAATCGGCATTATACGCCAGAATTTACATTCCTGCTGGGTTTGAAATGCTGTTTTAATAGCAGTTTGTTTTCCCTACATGAAATTACCTAAGGGTCTTTTGTGTTGTTTCATTGTAGATGCTATTAACATTCTAACGGAGATGAAAGAGAAGGATGTTCCTATCTCAGACAGAACAGTTGCATCTTTTCTCCGCATCCTTAATGCCGCTGCCATGCGAGGTGAAGTTGAAACAGTGAATCGATTACATGAGACCATTGTCAACCTGGGGTTGGCGGAAACTTCTGTCCTTCATTCCCCTCTGATTACGGTTCACCTTGAAAAGTAAGCTATGTTTGGGATTTAGATGAAACAAATTATGATATGATATTTATCTGTGTTATATAACCTGTGTATGCTATACACAGCTGCACATTCATCTTTAGAAGTGCTTATGTACGTAAACGTGCAAACATGCTTGCAGGTAAAATATGTAAGTGATCTAGGAATAGTAATGAATATGTTTTCTTAAGTTAGATAAGTGGTTTTGTCAGTTGTATGTCATGTCATGATCTTTGTTTTTTGGACACATCAGAGATGAAGTATCTGTATATTGGAATATGCATAAGTTAGTTGACTCTGAAGTCTGTTTGTCAAGATAGCTATTCAGAGCGCAATAGGTATATTCTTAGCCTGTGGTTAAGTAGTGTGCGTTTTCCCATCAAAACTGCGTTAGGTTGCTGTGCCTTCCAGTACATCTCAGGTGAGTTGAAGGGCAGTTGCTGAACACTGAAATACTTTTAATTCACGTAATTCAAATAATTCGATATTATTGCCCGTAGACTGCTTTGTTGCTGAATTTAAAGTTCAAAGAAATACTGTCTAGTTTGTCTGTTATGTTCCTTCTCAACCCCCCCCATACTTTTAATAGAGAAAAGGAAGTTCGTGCATTCATTCTGATAGGAAATGTCAGTAATTCCATGTGTCGTGTTTCTTTGCATAAATTTTCATTTTGAGGTGTAGGATATTTGAGTCAATGTACGTACAATCTGTATAACAATTTCTTACTAAAATTGAGCCAAGAGTCCCTTTTCGCTTCCTTTACTATACGCACAAATCTTTTGGTTTTTTCTTATTATTTATGTAATTGCTGGATTTTAGTTGTTTGCAGCTAGAGTGATTGATCTGTTCCTTGCAGTTTGGTTCACATATATGAAACGTTCTTGGCTTAAGTATAATACCTATGAAATAAGTGGATTTTTTGTAGTATTGTGCGAGTCAACCTCAGAGATGTTTATTTTAATGTAGAATTTTTTAGTTCTTTTAAGCTGTCTGTGTGTGCAACGTCTGTATGATGTTTTCTGTATTCAAGATTCTTGTAAGAAACGTATAACTCTTGGTGGATGCTTGTAGATTATCTTCTAAAACTAGTATTTTAGTATAGTGATCAACAGTTAATGATACAGTGTGCGTCTTCTCAGTCAGCAACATTGCCTTGGTTATATCACAAGACAAGGCAGATGTTTATGAAGGTAATTTAACTGCAATCATATGTATCTGATGTGTCGGAAAAATATCCGATATGCTTTGCAGTATGCAGTAAGAGCGGCTGCATTTTATGTAATTGCTTTATGCACGTTGACATGCAGGCTGTACATGGTGCTGCTTGGGTTCTTATCAGAAGTGGGATGTAATGATGTAAATAAAGACATGATCATGTGTGGATGCAAAGGGGACAGTAAAAAGTGTTATTTTAGTTTGATTCCACAGTCCTTTGGATTATGAATGTTTGGTAAAACTTTATAGAAAATTTTGGTTTTTTTTAATAAAGGGGCTCTTGATGAGAGTAGATTTCTGAAGGAAAAAGTAACTCCATACTGTGTAACTGTATGGCTACAAGTCATTGATACTCACCTGTAAGACTGAATACATTTCATGTATATAAATACAATACAAAGCAAGCTCATTTTCTGTATTGTTTTGCCCCCTTATGGGTGGAGAAACTTGCTTCCTCTCCTATGTCAGACACAAACAGAAGGGGAAAGCTGCTTCTTCTACATAATTTGCTTGGGAGAAATAGCCAAATTTCACTGACTTTTTTTTTTTTTTTTTGCCTTGGTGATAGGAATTGGAAAGTTATGAGTGGCTTGAAATAAGAGTTAGTAATTTCTTGCAGCAGTAGTGCTTACTTTTTGGCATCCTGCAGCTCAGGTATCGTGCTAAAATGCTGTCATTTAGCTGCAGGTTATCAGCATGCCTCTGAAATTGTTCTGGGATGTTTTTTAATGTTCCACAGCAGCAGTTGTGCTAGTGTTATGTGTTCTTAATTTATTTCAGGCTTTTTAATTGCTTGTAAAGGAATCTCTCATTTTGCTTTTGACTATTTCAACAATTGGTAGGTGTAAAATGTTTTCATCCACACCTTTTCACTGTACGTAGCCCTGAATATTCTTAGCGCAGTGCTGAATATTCTGAAATTCTTGTTAAGTCCTAGTGCATCTTAAAAATGACAGTGCAACAGAACATGGAAAATAAAAACATTGTTGATGATACACAGTATAACTTGACAAAAGCTAACAAAATCTAATGTTCATGTTGAATGGACATTTTACCATTAATATTTTGAGAAATATTTAGCTGAAGTAACTAGAAAGAGAACTCATACTATTGTAGGGTTTTTTTACCCTGAGTAAATACAAGGGGAACCACCCCACTGCTTTTAATTGTGTGATTCTTATTTATGACTCTGGCCAGTTTCTCAAGGTGGTGAAATCACATTAAAAATTGAGATGGTCCACATATGGAATCTTGGTCTGTCAGCCAAGATGATAAATTTGCCTTGGACAGTATGACAAAAATCTTAGTTTCCAAAAGCTGCAAGTATGTGAAGAGCGTGTACTTTTTTAAAAAAACCCCACGTCTTACTTTTGAACTGGTTCTTCCAACTGATGATAATTGGAAAAGGTTGTGTTACCTACCCCATATAAAATTTCTTTCTGTTTTAAGGATTGTAGTTTGGGCTTTTACCTTCTCTACCAACTGCTTGGAGAGAACTGTTTGAACACAAGCCATTTCACAAAACTGAAGAGCTGCACAAGCCAACTTCTGTACAACAAAAAATAGGAATGTACATATTAAAACCTTGATGTGGTTCCTGTCTTCTCATTCCCCTAAGTTTGTTTCTGCTGTCCTTGAATAATATTTCCTCTGAGAAAAGAATCAAAATAAAAAAATCTTCAGGTTTGAGATTTACTAATTCCTTATATCAGAAGTGCCCTTAACCAGAGGGAAGAAAATTTGAAGGCATTATGTTACCGAGTGTATGAACAAAATTATTTTGCAATTTTGTCATGAATGCAAATGGTTAATAGCTGTATTTTAAATGGTTAAAAGGCTACAGCTGGATTGTGGTACTTTAAAAATGGTCATCGTATTTTAATACGGTGTTGTCCAGTAAACCATTGTGTGCTGGTTTCCGATTAATCTTATATAAACCCATTTTGCTTAGTTTCTTATGTCATAGACACAGCATGATTATGGTACCTTGACGGTTTTTCTTTTGTTTTCATGGAGTTAAATTCACCTGTGATTTTGATTTGAGAAGATTCTGTAGCATGTACAAGTTGACTTTTCAATTTACTTTTAAAAATAGATGCCTTTTTTAATTAGGTGATATTTTTTAGTGGGGAAAACGTATCTCTAATGGGGAGAGGTTTTTTCCTAATTTTTAGCGCCTTTATTTCAAATATTTGTATTAAACCTCTTTAAGTCTTGCAATGAAATTAGGGATGTTTGGCTCTTTTACTCCATTATTGCAATTAGGAATTTAGCATCATCAGTGCCAAAGGACAGAAGTGTCTCATTTGCCCTATGGGGACAGGACAGTGATAAGATGATTTTTCGTCAAGGATCATTGGGTCGTAATTAAGTTACATTCATGGCTATTGCTTTTTGAAGGATGATTGGTAAATGACAGGCTTCATGTGCTTCGTACGGACAGTATTCACTAGGGTTTTTTCTCCCTCTGTCAGAAAATCCTGTTGAGTCTGATAATGTAAATGTGGCATTTTATTCTGAACAAAAGAGCAGGGAAATGAGCTATCTTGTCTAATCATTCAGTTGTTTAACACCGACTTCCAGTTTAGACTCAATTGGCTGGAAAGCACTTGACATGTGAAGTTAGTGCTGTTCGGAACGCATGTTTGAGTAAATTTTAAAGTAAGTGACAGCTAAATTGTACCTAGGGAAATTACAAAGCCTTCAACACAGTTAATTTTTTGGGAAGGATTAGTTGTAATTGCAACACCAGTCTCCTTGAAGATTCCGTAGTATAGCAAATGAACAGAAAAACATTTAGCTCTTTCAAGAGCTTGTTCTCTTTTTAACAGAATAATTTTTCTAAAGCTGATTGTACCTTGCTGAATTTACTTCCCTCTACACTAACATCTGCTTCAGATTTGTAGAGAGGGATTTGTTTTACGAGTCTACCCTCCACCCCCACCCCAGAGAGTCCCTTTTTTCTTTCTACCTCTAGTGATTTCAGGTTTGAGAGCTTTTCAATCAGTAAACCCCTTAGGTAAATTGCCACTTCACTAAAGCTTTATGCATAACATTGCAGCACTTCATTCCAATTAAAATCAATATTTGGAGTCTTATTTTTATCAGGCGGACTCTCTGCTTGGGAAAGTTGTTTATTACAAGTAAAAGGGTTAGATGTAGTGCTACATTCTTGAAGCAAGAGGGGAGTGGCTTGTTGAAATTGAAGGGGGATGTTATATCCATCCACGTTGTAGCCAGTCTTGCTACAAAGTGTGTTCTGCAAATGCTCAGGCACAGGAGTAATTTCATCTCTTCAAATAGCTTCGTGTGAGTAAAATTGCCCATGCGAATATTTTGGGAGATTTGTCCCCGTAGAGTCTTGGACTTCACAGACATCCTAAACAGAAACCAAATGAATGAAAAAAACACATGGTATCTTAACCCTAGCATCATTTTAGTTGAAAAATAATGCCAACGTAGGGCTCTTCTGGGATTATGTAAGGGCCAAGTATAACACAGTGATGATGGAGGCTGCTTCTGTCATTCAGAAATAATAACGTATCTTCTTTCTTAAAAGAACAAGTTTCAGTGAGAGGTGAAAAATGCACTTAATCTGTAAGTGAAACAATATTAGCCCTGGACAGATAATATTTCAGAGTAACTTAAAGCTGTAGTATCTGGCCAACTCAAAATGAAGCATGGATCATCTGTGTTCACCTTTTAAATACTGTTTTGTCCAGACTGATACTGAAAAACAGATTTTTCCAACATGGCTATGAGTATGGGGTCTTTATTTTTTTTTTTTTTTACTTGATCCATATGAATTAAATTAGTAATTTTGGTCTAGTCTTTTAATGTAGTAATTATCCTTTGGGAAGATAAAATGGTGTTTGGCATGCATAAGTTCATTCCGGAAGATGGCTAAATATTTTCAGATATACAACTGTTTGTTAGCTTAAAATCCTTATTTCTAAATAGCATTTTTTTAAAATATGGAAAATCTTTTTGTGCAGTTCCTTTTTCAAGTTAGTGAGTCATGACAAGAAACACATTAAAATGTTACCTATAGTTGAAATTTGAAACCTACAGTAAGTTCCTAGTTTTCATCGGACTTCTCTAATAGAATTGTAAAAACTGCTTGTAAAAGTAGTTGCTGCTAATTACTTAGAATTAATTGCAGTATGTGACAATTAAGAAATACTGCAGGCTGTTGAATAAGTTATATTAACTCAGGTGCAAGCATAAGCTTGATGATTTTCTTTGCAATAGTAGTACAAACAATGTCTTTGTAGAGGCTGAACTTTTATACCTTTTATTGTTTTCTAGGTGGTTGTTGCCAGTTTTAATATTTCTCTGTTTTATGAACGCCATTCTCTAGTAAACTGTGGATGACTGGTTGATTGCTTGAGTATAGCCGAACACATATCAGATTTGAGTAGATTCAAATCAAATATCTGGTACATTAGTGTGTAGGATACTCACCTCCTTAAATATAGACTTATTGAGGTGCCTTTGAGTGGTAAGTACCAGAATATTTCAATTTTTGTTATCTCAGTTCTTCACTGATTCTTTCCTCTGCGTATACAGTATTAATGCCTTCAAAAGTATATATTTAGAGACTATAAAACTCTCAACGTTCCTGTTTGAATGATGTTCCAATTATTCATTCATTTATTGATAGCTTTGACCTAAAAACAGTCACTTTAATCCTTTAGGAATACAGTCGAGACAATACTATGGCTGTTTGAGCATCAATCTGAAAAGCTAGTTTCATCACTGAAAACTTTAATTTGAATATATAAATGTTATTGTGCCTCCCTATAAATTGAGTAGTTTTCTATAAAGCTGTTTTTTTTAAGATGTTAACTGAACTTGCATCTAAAGCAGGAGAAAAATACTGATTATATAAAGCTTTATATCTGTCTATGGTAACTACCATAGTATTTCTCTTTTATGACAGTAATCTAGCCCGCAACATCTACTTGCAGTTTTGAAATTAACCTGTAATTTAGTCTTCACCCCAAATGACAAAAATTCAAATGACTCCATGGGGTGCCAGAAGATGCACTGTAAACAGGGCTCAGTAAGGGGGATAAGGTAGAAATCCATCATCTTGGGTTGATTTTCCGAATGCCATTATTACTGAACAAAATTAATTCTTCTGTGTTTTACTTTTAACATTTTTAAAATATTAGCCTAGATAAAGATAGTATGCAGTAATCTAGATAGTTAATTCTTTGAAAAAGCAAAATTTGTAGTGCACAAGAAATGTGGTGTGAGGCGAGGACATCTGAATTTGTCTTGTTTTAACACTAATACTTTGATTTATCAAGGTTTAATTGATTGATAATGAAGTTGTTTCGAGAATGCAACATCGTTATTTCAAGTCAGTCATTATGGCCTTCAGCTGCTGCTGTTTAGTGTTGGTTTTTTGGGGGGGTTATTTTTTTTTCCCTTCCCTACATGGACAGTTTATTTGGGAAGCCTTTTGCAATCTAAAATGCAGTCTTTTTGACAGTTTGGCTCCTTATTGTGTTTTGTGTGATTCATCTTGGTTTGTTTCAATTTCAGTTTAAACCTTCCTCTTCAAAGAATAGCTTCACATATTGTTTTTCCAGTGTGACTGAGATAACAGCAATGAGAATATCATACTTGTTACTGGTACTTACTGCTCTAAGGCTCGTGAATAAGTGCATTTAGGGAAGTCAGCATTTTAGGCACTAATTTACTAGTACTGTGAATATGTGTTAGTGCCAGGGCTCTGTGTGACATGGGTAGGCCAGCATAAAAATACATATTGGTACCTTAATATATTGTTGCATTAATTGCAAAAAAAAAAATAACATTTTTATTGCAGAAAGTATCAACTGGATAAAATGCTAGCCTTGCAGTTGTTACAAAATGGAAATCAACAGCTGATCTGTAGCCAGTGTGTTAAAGTGTGAAACAAGTATTAAGCAATAACTAAAGAGGTGTGGTTAACTTAGTTAAATTTTGGAGATGTAGTCTAAAATAAGAATACTGTGGAAAAAATTTAAAGAGCTTAAAAATTGCAAATGTCTAAACAGAGACATTTTGACGTAATACAATTTATTACTTACTAACTGAAATTTGTGTGGAATTGGGGTTTGTTACAATAGTAAGTAGCACAACTTTAGAATTTTAAGTCAAAAATTAAGTGCATTCAGTGATGAAGAATATTCACACCTTTGGTTAATTAATACTGAACAGTGGTCATACAATCAAAAATTATACAACCAAGCATGAATCTGTTGTTCTGTTTTCATTTCTGTGGCTGTCAAACGTACGTGGTATTTGTTTGTAGGAAAATTTTAGCATATTGGGGGGAAAACACCCACTCTTTGATTAGAGGCTGCTGCTGAATTTTCCTTGAAATTTTCAAGACTAAAGTGGATTCAGCATGCACTGCTCCTGCTTGGAATGTTTGATTGTTTTTATTCTTGTTTTGTTTCATTCCACAAGGGATGACATGCCTGCAGCTCTGGAAGCTTTAATCAACTGCTATAAGAAGTACGGTAAAATTCTTCAGCTTCATAACATCTACTGTAGACTGATAGAAAAAGGAGATGCTGATCTTCTGCAAAAGGGTTAGTTGCATGTAGTAAAATGTTGTCTGGTTATATGGAGTGTTTTCTAGAGGCATTTTCCCATGATTTGTCTATAATTTCTTTTAACCGAAAGAAAAAAAAATTGTTTGTGTCTACGTGTAACTTAAAAGCACTTAAATGATGCCTATGTTCTTCAAATTAAAAATTGATTTTAATTTTAAACATAGAGGAATCCTAATGTTTGGTCATAAAGCATCAGGCTCTCAAAAGGTTACTGTTAACATGTATATTACTTATTAAGAAATGACTTAATAGTAATACAACACAAAGGTAAAACAATACATCTGTTCTTCAAATAGTTGTGCAGTTTAGAAATCTAGAAATCCTATATCTGCACTCTCTACCAGTTGAGAATACCAGTATGTAGCCTGTCTACTTTGTTGAATGTCATTCAAAACAAAGTGCGGATAAACAGAAAAACATTTTAAATATGCTCAATAGCAAAGCTACAACAAATTCTGTATTATATTGTAATCATTCCATAGGTTTCAAAATTTATTTCCCTATAGCTTATTCTTGGAGTTTTGTGATGCTTGGAAAATACTATCGTTAAGAATCTCTGATGTATATATTAAAACGTTTTGATGTATTTAAAAAATTAATGAGTTTTATTCTCCCTTTAGTTTCAGATTTTATAAGCAGAGAATATGGTGACATGATGGCTCTTTATGATCTCTTCTTCGCCTTCTTGCAAACAGGAAAATACAAAGAGGCCAGGAAGGTCATTGAGGTGGGGTTTTAACTATAGTACTCTAATCGTGCAGCTATTTAGACTCTTAATTAGAAACATTTAAAGTTTTTAACCTTTAATTAGACTTGTTCTGATTCATGTTAATAGAATTCAATCCCAATAATAAAAAAACCCTCGACCAGCTTTATTTTGTATAATTACAGTTCAGAAGAGAGACAGAGTCTTGTATATTGAAATTGTTTCCTCACTTTTTTAAATTCGCTGTTATATATCAAAATGATATTTGCATATTAAATATCGGATTGTGGAACAATTAAATTAAACCGGCATTCCTGGGTGTAAAGTTGCTAATCCTCTTTCCGAAGGAATTCTTTGTTCTTAAAAGCACTGGAATTTAATTTGCTGCAGACCATGCTCAGATTTATTTGTAATGCTTGTCTACAAGTTAATCAGCCAAACAAGCGCTGTCTGCTACTGTTTGGCATTTAATTTCGCATTTCTTCTCTCTCTCTCTTTTCAGGATAGTAAGCAGCTTATAGGAAGTGGTAGGTGACAAACTTGGTCTATTTAGGATTAGTATATTTTATCTAGACTTGATTGAAATTGTACTTACTGAAATTGATAAGTCAAAGGGGCAGCTGCAGAGTCTGCCCAGATTGTGGTTATTTTTCTTCTTAACACAGTTGTATGTTTTTAAAATGCTGCATAAGTTTTCCAGTTAATGTGTGGGAGGAGGCATCTTGCAGAAAAAGTAAGACTTTGTCCTCATCGGTTTTGAGTTAGGTACATAAACAGCTCTGTAACCTAATTTCTGGGAATTTTTCCGCCCTAAGACAAAGTGTGCTTTTTTCCTAATTGGCCCGAGAATATTTGAAATACCAGTTATCCCTACTTGAATTATTTAATAGAATTCTTGCATTTAAAAATTCTTAACTGAAGATCTGGTGTTTTGTCTGTGGTGGAACAATGCTGTTCTGCTCTGGGATGTGTGGAAATTGCTAGGCACTGTGTTGAAGCGTCGATAATTTTGTTCTCAGAGGGGTTTTAGAGCTTAAAGTCTTATAATACAGAAGAATGGAAATATTAGTATCTGGTAGAAGAGGACACTCAGTAGTTGAGTTCTTCTATAATGATTAAAGCATATAGGAGGTAAAAGGATGAAATCTGGGAATTGGAAGTACAAATAAAAAATGAATAAAACTGTGATTTAACAGCTGTTTCTTTGATACTGGCATTTAATTTCTCAAAACATATTGGTGACTACAGTTCAGCAGTCATGAATAGGATATTAAGCGAATTATCAGATTGTTGGGGCTTTGAAACTTTCATAATTTTCTTAATAGGTGTCAAATTATCTCTGCAAATATTCAGTATTATGTGATTGATGATAGATTATTAGTAACCACAAACAGACACTTAGGCATAAATCTGAACGCCTGATACTGGGAGACTAAATGGAAATTTTCCTGGCTTTTTATGCTATTTAGAGTAGATTTTCTTGCTCTTATCTGACTTCCATGAAGTATTATTTACATCTTTGTCTATCCTGTTGAGAAAAAGACGTTTTAAATTCCAAAATTTTTAGGAGTATCAGAATTTATCTAGGAATAGCATGCATGTATTTATACCAGTGGATGAAGTGAAACAAAATTAGTTACTCTCCGGTGTGTTATATTTTATGTGTGCTTTTATTATATAACATTATGTTAAGTTTTTTCAAATAATTTTTTATCCAAAAGCCAGGGCAAAGGGGTGTGTCCAGGGACGATCTTAAAATTGGTATTTTGGTGAAGAGGAAAATAGCTTTTATTGTTTAAAACCATGAACAAGTTAGCGTTGCCTTTTTTTATTTGTTTGGAAGTCGAAGCTTTAATGCTGAATGAATGTAATGTGGAAGATGGAGTGCAAGGTGTATGTATGTCCTTTTCCCTAGTCCAGTGGGATTTGTGACTAAATTACTTCTCTTGTTGGTCATCTCAGATTCTTTTTCTGTTCTCCTTTTCTTGTGAAATAATATTCAGTAAAGGTGATCAGTTGGTGCCACTTCCTTTAGTGACTGTTGCCTATTAGACTTAGATTACCTTTCAGCACATAATTTTATCATGTATTGCTGATTATAATGTTAAATTTATTTCAGTGATATAATTTGTTGTAGAAGTGTCTATGGACTTAATATTAAGAGTCTGTAGAGGGTAGAAATGAAGCTGGAAAGCCATTTCCTTAGGAGCTAAGACCATGGAGGATATGGTCATTTAGGTAGGGCGTTGCTCATTGGAGACCATCATCTATGCTTGCTTTTGATATTCTTAGAAATCAGAAGTACACTAGGTGCTTACGTGACAACTGCTGCTTTGAAAACCTTGCAACACAAAGCTCCAGGAATAAGAAAATAACTCTTAAATCTCAGTCTTTGGTAAAATGCGACTGGGTGAATATAGTGGGAAAGAAGAAGGGTAAGATCTGAGTGAGATTATAAAAATCAGGTCACAGTTGTGTATGTATGTTATCTGGTTACAAATATATACATATATATGTATATGCTTGTGTTGTGGGATATTATCGTAGCAAGTAAACTGAAAGCTCTGGGGCTCATCCTCTTGCTGGAAGGACAGCAAGACTTAGCAGAGGATTATAGTATAAAAGACAACAAAAGGTGAGTAGAAAGGAGGTAAGGCAAAGAATGCACTTGATGGATACCAGAACAAATAAACTGAAGCATGTGGTGGGTTGATGGTGTGAGTCTCTTTTGAAGCAATGATAAGTGTAAGAGAAGCTGTGACTGAGAAGACTGTGAGGGGAAACACAGCTAAGTTGTAAGACTTGACAGACTTTGGTTAGTAAGGTAACAGTTTAAAAGTTGTTAAGACTGCCTTGTTAACTTTTTGGAAGTCTACTCTCGTTTGTTCTGTGGCAGGTTGATAGAGAGGAAAGCCTGTCTCGGAGACAGTACCTCCAAATCAGGTAGCTGTGGCTGGTCTGTGAAGTAAAAGTCTGTTTTATTCTAGAGATACCTAGAGATGTCTGAGCCCTTGAAGTTTTTCTGGTAGATAGATGTGCTGGTAGATGCTCTTTTGCTTTCCACTGGGTGCATATTAGCTTGCTTTCCCTTGGAGTGGCACAGCATGACTTCTGTGTCATCAAATCTGACTCTTGCACTTATAAATTTTTTCCTTACTTGGAAAGGCAGTTTAATTGCCTTTTTAACTTCAATTTAATTTTTCATAAAGAAAGAAAATTAAATCAATGCATCTTTACTTTAAGTTAAGCTGCATTAAAACCAATGTAGGCTAAAAGAAAGGAATATGAATTTTCAATAACTGGATTAGAGAAGAAGCACTGTCTAGAAGAGTATTTTCTTTATCTGTCTTGTAAAATCTTGTTTTGTTTTGCAAATACCTAAGCAAATTTTCTCATGGGGAAGAGATCTTAAGTTATTCTTTGTATGTGTTGCTCCAGGTAGATCA
Source organism: Tapera naevia (assembly GCA_033556795.1). Taxonomy (NCBI): domain Eukaryota; kingdom Metazoa; phylum Chordata; class Aves; order Cuculiformes; family Neomorphidae; genus Tapera; species Tapera naevia. The sequence goes on from JAUMJJ010000246.1 coordinate 16,887,553, forward strand.
GAGAGTCTGTAAGAGTTTCTTGGTCATATAGTCTTTTAAGTCTGGTATATAAATGTTAGAAGAATTTTGTATAACCTAGTCCCCCAAATAGCTCCAGTGCAGAGCTTCTTACCTGTTCCCATATGGAATTCCCTTAGTCTACTCAGTTGTTGACTGCTGCTTTATTAACCTGATTGAGCTGATGGTTGAGAACTAGATGGATGTGAAGATCATCCAGGAGAGTGGGAGTGAAAAAGAGAATGTTACATCATCTTGGAAGAATCTACTTCCTTCCCCCTTCACCTCCTATTCAGTTATTTTGTTTTTATGCTATACGGAGGTTTGAAAATTTCATAGATTCTGTAGAATGGTTTGGGTTGGAAGGGACCTTAAAGAGTATCCAGTTCGAGCACCCCTGCCATGGGCAGGGACAATTTCTGCTACACTAGGCTACTCAAAGCCTGATCCTGCCTGGAACACCTCCAGGGATGGGGCATCTGCTGGCACAGGTTGCTCGCCACCCTCACAGTAAAGTATTTCTTCCTAATATTGTAATCTAAATCAGCCCTCTTGCAGCTTAAAACCACTTCCCCTCATCCTATCATTGCAGTCTTTGATAAAGAGCTCCTCCCCAGCTTTCCCGTCACCCCTTTTAAGTACTGGAAGGCCGTAGCATTCTCTTCTCGAGGCTAAACAATGTCAGCTCTCTCAGCCTGTCCTCATAGGGGAGGTGCTCCAGCCCTCTGATAATCTTCATGTGCTTCCTCTGGGCTTGTTCTAACAGATCCATGTCTGTCTTGTGCGGGGAAGATACAATATAGTTGTCTGTCACTTGGGTCCAACTTTAGTTGGGAGCTCATGGACTGCTCTGATGGGAACTAAGAGTTGATAGAGGTGTTCAGCTGTGTTTTGTTGTTTGACAGAGATTATTTCTTGAAATCTTTCTAGATCAAATCACATCACATACTAAATTAAATTGGTTCTCTCAATGAAAGACTAAAAGCTCTTGTTTCTACTCTGTAGTTTTACCTGAAATGAAGGCTAAGAGAGGATTACTGTATTTGGGATATAGGGAAAGTTCTCAACTGTATGGCAAAATTTTTGAGTAGAAAACCACCCTGTACAAATTTGCTACCATAAGAGGAACCTCCCATGAAAATGTCAATGCCTAGTGCATGGCTTCAAAAATTTTTAAACCAGATTTTAATTGTCGTATTTTCCTCAACTTCTGCTCTCGTACTAAATATATTTTTTATATTTAATGTTTAAAAATATCGTGCCATATGTCACATATCTCAAGACATTTATGTGAAGAATTGGGGGGTAAATGGTTGTGAAATATTTTAGTGAAATGTGTTCCTATGTCAATAAATGCAAGAGAAGACGTTTGCTGCTGAATTTCACGGCCTGACAAAAGAACTGTTTTGGGTGAGTTTAGTGTACAGGAATACATATATCAACAGATGTCAGGTTAATTCAAGAGGTAAATAGATTTAAGCAAAGAATTGTGACATCCACTGTCAACAGACCTCAGGATACCAGTTGCCATTGGATTTAATCTACCATAAAAACACTGAGAAAATTTCTACTTGATATTGGGAGATTACAACCTTCTTTCATCCAGATTGCTTTTTTAAGAGTCTACATTATAAATTGAATCTTCCTGATTTTTTCTGGGAGATAAACTATTGCGAGGAGATGCTTTCTTGATTTATTTGTTTGGGGTTTTTTAATGTGTAATTTAATGATGGTTGTATCTAGTGTCTGCATTGCCTACTAAGACTTATTTTTGGTCCTGTTAAGAAAACAGTGGAGGAGATGAGAACAAAATTTAAATGTTTGCGAATTTTGAATGCAAATTGTGTTAGAAAACAGTCTCAGATTGAGTAGTTTGTAGGGGGTGTAATAGCTTTTATTAGAGTAACTGTATACAGCTGAGAGGAAGCAGAATGGATGAAGAGCTTTTAGACATGCGAGTGCTATAATTACAAAAAAAAAAGATTATTTTTCTTACTGTTGAGTCCTATTAGTCTAATAAAAGCATTACTTCTCCTTATGAAACTGGACTGTGATACAGCTATTAGTGAAGTAAGAGTTTGTGTCTGTGCGTGTGTGGGTTAGTGAAAAAATGAGTGTTTGCTAGTTCAATGCACATTATTTAGAGGCTCTTAAATGCTACTTTCTTAAAAGAAAGAAAATTAATGTTTCCAATGACTAAATTTGGTGAAGGAGAGGACTACTGCAGAGATTCTGTCTGGAGAGGGAGAGGTCTTGGAATGTGGGATCATGTAAGAACTGTGCATTCTTTCTTAGCTCCAGAGTCTTTTGTTAAATATTATACAGCACAAATGAAATATCAAGTAATTGGGGAGACTTTGAAGGCATAGCATGAAGTGGACCAACTCATGATTTTCAGAGCTGCTACTGCATTAGAAACTTGCCCTTGTTATCAAATATGAAAAATAGTTGTGTTGAAGGTACAGGTTTAATTGTATTCAAGCTTTCTTACAGTTATTCCTTGCCCAAAAAGTTGTGCAAGTGTCCGAATGTTTCAGATGAGCTTCTCATTAAAGAAGTTAGTATTATTGTGGTTAGGGTATGTTTAGTCGTATTTATTTCTGGGCAAAATTGCTTACAAAGAACAAAAGCAGTTAGTATTTTTTTAGAGAAATCCCACCTCGCTTCTGAGCAGTTCGTGAGTTTTTCTTTTGTTTAGAGAGGATAAAGTGAGTGAGGATATCTTTCTGTGCCATCACCAAAGAAAGCATTTTTTGTAATCCACAAGAGCTCAACTTATTTCAAGGTGGAAAATGAACTTCTAGAAAAAGTATTGCTTCCATTGCCTGCCATATACAGATATAGCTCTTGTGTTATCTTTGTAGTACAGTGACTTAAAGAAGGGCTGAGCTAGAGAGAGTGATATGTTTGATTAAATAACTGATAGCAACCAGAAAGTTGCTTTTTTATGCACAGATTATTTTTCGATCCCTCAGTCTTTGAAGCTGCATCTTCTGTAAACTTCTTGACTGCTGCATAAAAGTTGGTATGTTCACAGCCAGTAATTATCTTCTTTATATTTTTTATATACTACTATGATACTTCACTTACATTATGCTATAAAGGTTATAATGTAAGAAATACTGCAAAGTGGTATACTTGTTTCATACATGTGAACACAGATTTAAGATTATTTAAACAATCTTATGTAAATGTTTTAATAAGTATTTTTTAAAACTAATGTGTTGCTGTTTGAAGGTGAAGGAGTGTTTAATGAGAGGCAAAAATATAACAAGTTTGAGATAATTTTAACCATCCCATCTGTCAACTAGACTTAAATGGCTGTGTATGGTATGAAAACTTTCTGTCTATGTATTCTTTTAACTTGCTGATTGAGCAGTACACCTACTGCTTAGCAGAAGTGAGAACTTCAGCAAAGACTTCTAACACAGGGGAAGACTCAAGCATAGCATACAGTGTTTATGCTGTAAAAAGCTTTGTTCAAGTAAGCTGCCATGCAAAAGCATCCCAGGCTTCATGCATGGAATTTGTGAGATTTCCATAGACATTTTTGTGGAATCAGGGAAAAATCTGTCTTTAAATTATGAACTTCCCATCAAATGTTCTCTTTTCACTGATGCTTATGTTAGAGAGAGCTTTTAGAAATGACACACATCAGTTCTTATAGCTGTCTGTTCAAGGCTGTCTGTTTGGAGAAGTAACGCATTTTCTTGCAAGACATTGCTTTGGCATCTAAATCTCAGTAACTGGTTCTGGTACTGGTAACATAAGTCTGTTATGGCTGTTGATGTAACTCATCGTGAAACATGCTTCTTCCTTTAGCAGCATTAGCTGTCTCATTTTATTACTGGCTTTTTCAGCTACAAAGAGGAATGAATGGATCTATCTATCCAAAAAATACCATCAGAAAGTGCAGCATGGATGACGTTTATTAAATTTTGTTGTTTATTTCCAATATGTTTGATTTAGTGATTGTAGTAGAACTGTTTCCCTAAGAAAATATTGAAATTTGGGAAGAAAATTTTAAGAATATAGAAAACCTAAAACACTTCAGGAGAGCAGAGTTAATCTTGAATGGGTAGAATTGTGTTATTCATGGTGAAGTTATGTTGTGAAAGGCTAGATTAAGTTGCCCAGAATATGTAACAATTATTTTGCCAGCCAGTGCACAGTAGTAGTTTGTGGGAGTGCAGTGTCAGAAGGTTAAAACAAGAGAATAATGCACCTGTGTCACATACATGCCAAGTGAAAAACACTTCTGCTGGATTTTAAATAACTATGCCAGCTCTGGCAAAAGTGGGGCATTCTCAACTTTTAGTTTTCTAAAAGTTCTCTTTTTTAACATTACCACAGGGTTTCTGGTCTGTATGTTGTTTTTTGTTGGCTTTCTCTGAAAGTAAGTTTTGTATTTAAAGAGAAAAAGGTTGCTTTAGACAAGTAGAGAGAAGTAAATAAATGCCTTCCATGTCTTCCATAAATTACTTCTTTTTTCAAAAAAAGTTTTTTTTGAAAGTAAAAAAGTAGTATTGGTTTATTACCTGTAACAGCTATGTAACACTAATGTGAACTAACCTAGAATATTTCTATCATTATCTAAAAATATGGAAAAGCATAGAATAAATTCCTCTCTGACAGGTCAGTATTTTCCTAGACAATCTGTTTTCCTTCAGCTATAATAGGTAGAAATTAACTCATATGAAAATGTCAGTACGGAAAAGATTTTTCTGGTGATTGGACCCCTTCAGTCACCAGTCTGAACTGACTGATTCTGGGAAGGAGGAGAACAGATCAAATGTCAGATGCTTTTAGTGTGTTAGGTTTGTTGCAGTCGCATTTTTTTTTAGTGCTGCATGGCAAGAGTTCTTCTAAAGACAGCATATTTTTTCTTGTTCTGATTAGTTTTCCTTCCTGTGAGTGAAGGTATGGAATTAGTGATTAAATTAGTGTAGGGTTCTGTGTTGAGGCTCATAGGGATGATAACAAATATGGTCGAGTGTTTGCAATGGTTTATTTCTATAGGAGATGTGACTAAGTTGGAGAGTTCTGCTTAGTCTGGAGAAGAAACAGTGAGGCAGGGAAATGTTTTATATACCACTCGTTAAATTATTATGAAATTGAGAGGATAAAGAGTAATATGTTGTACAAAATCTAGGGGCTCGAAATGAAACTAGTAGAAGGTAGTCTGAAAACAAACAAAAAGTGATGGTATTTTGGTTGCTTTCTGCAGAGGGTAGTTGAGGTAACTCTTTGCCAAAGATCTTAAGAATGATAAATCTTACAGGGGCTCCAGTGGCAACCAGAAAACCTCATGGAAGAGAAACTGCTTACTAGAAACAGTGTGACCCACTGAACCTCAAGTAGTTGGAGAGTGAGAGAAAACTAAAGGGAAAGTATTGCTGGATTTTCTGTCATGTTTATATTCTTTAGATGCTTTTAGGGAGAGGATAACAAGCTAGATAACCTTTGTTTTGATACAATGCAACTTCTTTGTATTCCGAGAGAATGTAAAAGCCAGAAACCCTCCATGTTTAGTTTATATGCTGTATGAATTGCTTGAATTGTTTTATTCCTTTAAATTGCTTTTCAAAAAATCAACAAAACACTAAGACTCAGTAATAGGTGATTTTGTTTTGGTCCACTGAAACAAGCAAAATCAAAATAGTAAATGGGAATTTGGAAGAGTGATTAGAGCAACAGGTTTTTACTTATTTTTTTTTTATTTGTTGCATTTTTTCATTCTGTATTTCAGTCTGCTATGTTGTAAAAAGTCTGCTTCCTGCTAAATGCAATGTTTAAAATTCCCTAAGATGGTAAGGGATAAGCTACAAATATGGACTATCAGGCAAGCCCTGGAGATTTAGTTAATCTGACCTAGATGTTCTTTTGATGATTGAGACCTGCAGTATGCGAAAACACTTCTCAATTTCAAAATGAAACACAAGGATATCTGTTGTATAACTCAGCTGTCCTTGTAGTGACAGACGCATCAATCATTTCTGAACAGGAAAGGATTTACTATAAAAAGTTTGTAGCTTTCGAGCTGCTGAGTTCATTGGCATTCGGATCAGCCATGATATTGGAAGTTGTAAGTGAATTCAGCATTTGAATTTTACCATGTCCTAAAGAGGATTAGCTACAAATGCAGGCAACATACTTTTTTCTTTTTCATTTTCAAGAGCCTGTTGTGTAAGATGTTAATTCTTGACTTAGGTTTTGGCATATTTTATGTGAAAGTGCTTGATGTCTCTTAAAAAAAACACTGAACAGGTTCCTATAAGCATAAATAGCTATGGGGGAAAAAACCTAATCAGGAGGAAAAAAGCAAGTACCTGTGTTTGGTATATACATTTTCGAATACCTGAGAAGCCACTGTTTTTCTTTAACCTCTTCAGTTGGAACTATTTTTATAATACAGTTAAACACATGGAGAAAGTGTTCCATGTTGAAGAACCGGGGGGGGGAGTGTGTTCATGTCCTGTTTGTCAACAACCTTACAGTGATGGCATAGAATGGTTTGAGTGGTTGGCAGAAATATGTGGCCTAACATTTACTCTGCAGAACACTGTTTCTTTTTAGCAAATTTTATCTTTTTTTGGTTGAAGTTTTGCATGCTGGTTTTCTGATACATGCTGAATTATTTCAAAAAGAGATAATGGTAATAACTGTGCTCTTGGAGAATACAAGAAAAGGAAATTGTGTTAAAACGACGGACAGTAAATTGACTTTTTCAATGGTAATTGTTTCTGCTGCTTTGGAGACTCAGTATTTCTCACAGCTTTTTGTTCAAACTACTTCTTACTTGTGAAGTGGTGTTCAAATTTTGGAAGTCACATTTCACGTTTAAATAGTAGAGAATTCTTGAAATATTAACAGCTGAAAGCCTTCAAGAGTCAAAACACATGTTTCTCTATAGGGATGAACAGACATATCTTCAGAATCACTTGGAACTGTATTAATGTGAATGTGAACACCTGAAATGAAAGCAGAGTCTTTTCTGTAAATGATCCTTGTGCTAAAAAAAGAGTATAAAGAAAGTAAATTCAAGTACTCTGTGGGAGGGAAGAGGTGAAAATGATGGATGCTTTACACAGTTTTTTGGTGTTAATTTTTTAGATACATCAGACATAAACACTTGCTTACCTGTAACATGTTTTTTTAAGAACTTTGATTTTACCTGTGTGTATTGAAGAATATATTTAATTTGAAGAATGCATATTTTCATTATGGTCTGTGGTGCCGAGAACGCACAATGTGGTAGTTTATAGCAGATGGTGCTTCCAAGGGTTTAAACCTTTTTGAGAACATGTGTTCTGTAGCTGTATTCCACTCAAAACAACAAAGGACTGAATAAGCAAAGACTCATAAAACCTGACAAAATAAAAAACCAGAAAGAACTATGGCAAATTAAGTATTAAGAGTAAGCCTTTGCTTTGTTCAGGGACAGGAGTTGCCTCACTGTTAGTATAGCTAGCATTTGCATTGGAAGTGTGTTACAGTTCTAATAGTTACTGCTCTGTAAATTCCTGTTTTTGTTACTGAGCAAGAGAAGTGAATATCTGAAAGTGCTATTCTTTTTATATGTTAGTAGTTGTAAGAACATGGTTAATGTTAGCAGGGAAGGAATACCAGCTGCAGTTGAGAGGCATGGTCTTCTCGTTGCTAAAACGTTGCAGTGGTGTTGAATGCTAACATTTAATTGTGAAGATAGTTTGGAAGTATTTGGTTTAATTCTTCACTTTGAGTAATACAGGTGGTATTACGATTGTTAATAGCAATAGTACTTTAATACTGTGGTGATATAATTTAACATTTCGGTTCATCTGAACTGTGTTTTAAATCTACACTCTCAGCAATGTTCAACCAAAAAGGATAATGTCTTGAATAAAATGACTGCAATTTCAAAGTCTCATAAAAGCAACCTAACTTGATTATTTTTGAGCTTGTAGTCTCATTCAGGTTTCAAAATATAAACAAAACCCATGAACTTTATTATGAGTACATGTATTGTTTACTTCTCCTTAGAATGTTCTTTGTGAAGTAATTTGTTTCTTGTGGAAATATTTTACAGACTCCTGGCTTGCGAGCACATTCTGGACGGTTACAGTGGTTTGCAAAAAAGTGTATATTGAACAATCAGGTATGTGGCTCATATGATGTCTTCTATGTAGCTGTCATTATATTCCAAGAAAAATAGTTTTGAAGTATTTCATTGCTTTATTTTTATGTTTGTGAAAGGACTTGTGACAGGCTGATGAGGTGAACTTAATGCTCTGTGTAAATGCTGATGGATACTTAAACAGAAATATTATTTTAGCTGAATGCACACAGCATGTAAGTGCATGTATATTGAAAAGTAAAGGTTTGGCTGAGATATAACTGTGTTCTTTTTAAAGATGGAGACTTTGGAACACTTGGTAGAATTAACTCAACATCTATTTGAATGTGATAGAGATGAAATGTACTACTACCTGCTACAGCTGTGTGGTAAGTGAGTTTGTGTTTTGTTTCATGTAGTAATCTGTTTTATTTTGTGATAGGAGATGGGAAATAACTGTGAATTGGAGAGGAGTTTTTTCATGATGTGCAATTAGCCTCAGTACCACTTCTGAGGCATTTTGTGGGAAGGAGACAATACCTTTTTTTTTACCTGCAGGCCTGAACGGTTACATAGGACTTATATAGTACAAGTCTTGTGTCCTAATTTCAAAGTTTACCCTCTTTTGGTTTTTAGTATGCTTAAAGAGGAGAAACTGCTCATTTGTTATATCTTCGTAACAAAGATCTGGAGTCTCCTGAAATTGAGTCTGCATCTGAAAGATGCATTTTTTAAAAATCCACCAGTTCTTCACCAGTCACAATCTAAATTTTGCATCATTTATGGGAATGGAACAATTTATAAAATTGATAGTTTGTTTCTATGCTACAGACTTATGTATCAGTAGACTTTTCAAAAATTTCTTCTTTTCTGTTTTTTTCAGTCTGTGCTGTTTTTGTTAGTCTGTGTATCACACTATTATACACAATAAAAAATTTGGAAACTTTATTTCTAGTTATTTTAAAGTCCTGAAGAATGATTTTGTGTTAAAATTGGATATGGAGCATTAAATAGTAAATTGGGACATTTAAAAAAGGCATTGCTGGGATTGTTATGTGCTTCAGTAATGTGTATTTATATTAATGAGCCATTACAGCAATCTGATATATTTGGGCATACAAGCCTGAAGTAATTTTAGGCTCTTGCACACATATATATTTTGGTTGACTAGAACTAGGGATGTTTTAATGCTAAATAAAATGCTATTCAAACCCTCTTTTTCTTTTCATATGGTAATGAAAGAGGCTTCTTCCTCACTGCACTTACTGCAAGCAGAAGACATGGGTACCTCCACAAAAAAAATTACCAGAGACCCCTTGAGAATTTGGTTGCTTTTCATTTCCTGCTCAGCCTTAGAAAGCTTCCAAACCAAACTATAGCATTACCCAGTTCTGGCTTCGCACATACTGGTTCTCCATCAGAAATCAAGTAGGCCTCAAAAGCAATCTTGTCTCAACAAGGAGGGAGCTTTCCTGTTTCTCCACTAATCCGGTTCACCTCTGGCAGTGACTGAGTCTGACAATGTGACTGCTAGGAAGAGAATTAAAGAAGAAACATTTTATCAAATTCTGTCATGCAAAATCTTCAGTCTTCTTTCAACAGACAAACCCAATTCCATCTATTCAAAGAAGCGGAAAACATTTGTGGGTTCTGTCACCATAAAAGATGAAAACTATGCACGTTCCTGCTTTCAGCCATTCTGGATTGTCTGTCAAAGCTGCCCCATGCACAAATACAGTAGAGAGTTGTTGTTGTGAACCTGAACCATCACTTCAGTTCTAGTTTACCTGTGTAGAAACCATCTAGTTGGAACTGCAGCCAAAAGTATTGAAAACAATGCATTTGGTTTTGTGGAATCGCAGAATAAGTTATGCTGGAGCGAGCCTTGAGTTCTAGGCCTAGCCCTTTCCCAAATCTGATCAAAGTTAGATCAGATCCTGCCCTAGTGAAGATTTGAGTGCCTCCAAAGGTGGAAGTCAATCAGCCTCCATGGGAAACGTGTTGCAAGGTTTGATCATCCTTAGATAGAACTTTTAACCACCACTTTTCATCCTTTTCTGTCCACTTCCAAGGAGATACTGACTCACTCTTCCCTCTGTCAGTTGGGTAATTGAAAACAACAATTACATCCCCTGTTATCCTGCTTTTCTTCAGGCTGCCCAAAACACATAACCATCAACTTCCTCTTTTACTCCATCTGCTCCAGCCCCATGTATGTCTTGGTGGCTGAATTTACTCCAGTTACCGGTATCTCTTAGAGTTATGAAGCCCAAAACTGGACACAATCCTTTAGATTTGGGCTAACAAGTGTCAAACATAGGGACAAACACATGAGAAACTGTTCAGACTTTCTCTGTCTTACTCTGTTATCTGCTAAAATAATCTGCTTTAAAATATTATCTGCAGTATTTACTCCTTAAAACCTGTCATTTTGTTTGACTTAAAGTAGGCACCAAATTTGCTGCCTCTTCCAAAAAGCTGAAGTAATGCCAGAACCTTGTAGAAAAGGGGCTTGGATCTTGAATCAGACCAGTTACATAGCCATCTGTTTTCCTAGAACTGCTGCTCATGGCAAGAAGATAACATTGCACTGTAATGTATCAATACGGCTTTGCAGTATTGTTTGTAAAGCAGTAGGTACTGTTTTGAAATAGCAACTTCACAATATTTCTAGAGAATATTCAGTGTATCATGCTGCTTCCATGTGGCTGCTCCACCTTTTCCTTGTGTTGTGACTTAGTCCAGTGGAGCCTGAGCTACAGAACAGCTAAATTTCCTTCACTGAAAGGTGGAAGAACAGTAGAAGAGCTGCTGTTACAGGCTGAGATATTGCCAATGAACGATTCATTCCATCATCCACCTTCTGACTCTGCCTTACTGCCTTGCATCTCTTCATTTCTGGGATCCAAATTAAATCATGGAATAAAAAGATTGCAACTAGCAGATTTGGGCTTAGGTAGTTCTGACTAGGACCTACAACCAGAAGTCAGCACTGTTCTGGTAACTTAATGATAGGAGACACAGGAAACCACCTGCCCTATGTAGTTAACTAGTAATTAACTGTTCTTTCACATAGTCCAATTTTCCGTGTTTGCAGGTTTGTACAGTGGTGAAAATATAAATTGCTATTCTTGTTGAAATCAGTTGAATTATTCTGTGAACTTTTTAGCAATTTATTGAGTTTTTCAGAAAACTTCTGTTTTACAGTCTTCAGATATCCTTTTTTTTCTTAGTAAAATGAGAGCGTAAAGGCCTGGAACACTACTTTGTCTTGAAAGTAGTAAAATTCTGGGATGTAGATGCTCTAACTCAGTAGCAGCTACTTAAACAGAGGACTTAATTTCAAGAATTTCAAAATAGAACTTAGAAGTGGTATTATAGAGTGTTACTGATTCAGAAATTTTTGTAATTGTTTTTACAATAATCAATCAAGAATATTAAAACTGATGAGCTTGGAGGAAAACTTCTGCAATATTTTTTAATTGAGTTCTTATTAATTTGAAAATTCATATGAAACTTTTGGGTTTTATTATGTTTGCATCTTCTAGTGTCCTCTGTGTATTAAAAGTAGTTTAGAACTTCTCAAGTTGATGAACATATGAAGCAGATGTACATGATTGATTGATGAATTATGTTCCAAAGATACCTTTTTTTAAACACTTTAGGTACGTATGTATAGTCTAAATGTGCTTTTATCTGAATATTTGAATCTTGTTTCAGAGAACAATGATGACTGGAAAAAGGCTGAAGCTGTTTGGACTAAAATGCAAGAAGAAAATACTGTTCCTCGTGAGAAAACACTAATCTTACTGGCTGGTATACTTGAGAAAAATGGTCAGGCTGTTCCATTTGAGGTGCCTAAGGTAACTGGAGTTGAACTTTTCTACCTAACAATGTTTTTGAATGTATTTCTTTCCACTAAAAAAAATGTTAATAGATAGTGGTACAGTAACTTAAATAAGTTTGTTTTAAAGGTTTTAAATGAAGATACCGGAAATATAAGTTCTTCTAATGAGGAAGAAAGAAAAATAAGGATACTTTGCAAGAAAAACAATGCGAAAGGTAAAATGAAAATCATTGTTATTTTTCCCCTTTCATCATTAATTTTAAGATTTCAGTTAATGGCAAAGCAAAAAATCCTTGCTGCTGCTTTTTGTTGGTTTACTGGTATGTTAGGAAAGGTACGTTCTAATGTTACCTGATGATACTCTGCTTCAGAAGCTGATACGAGAAGGATATGCTGAATTGTTTAAAATGTCAGTGGAAATGCTGACTTCTAAATGCATATTTGAAAGCTAGGCAGTGGGGAAGTTTCCAATTTTATAATTGCTGAAGTGTTGCTGATACGTAGTTCAGTTGATGCTGTTGGGTTAATATCATGTTATAGACTTTCAAATGTATTCATTAAACACCAGAACTAAATTTATGTACAGGATTGATGCTAGAAATACCAGTTTTATGGTTCCCAGAAAATCTAGCTGTTTGACCACAAGTTTTATGGTGTGAGACCTAAGAAGCATAGCGAGAAGAAAGATTAATATCAAGTGAAACAGCTGGGACATGTTTATGGGAAGGCAATTACCTATCAAAAAGAAGTTGTTCAGATATTTTGCATTTGCCCCTCCTGTTTAAGTCTTAAAAATATGATCAGATGCGGTTCCAAAACCTTATTAACTTATTTAAGGTACAGGTTTGTCACAGAAATTAATTAGATGCGATTAAATGAGATGGGACTATGTTACGGAGATAACCATTGCTGTCTTCCTATCTGGCCTTTATCTGTTTGTCTGTTCTCTATTTGTTGACATTGTGTAATTTATTTCTATTTGAAGGAAAGATTCAATGTGTTGCTTTTTAACAGCCAGGATTAAAGTTCTCTGTGTTTCTCTGTTGAATTTGCAAACTTTACATACTATTCTTCCTCCCCCAGAGGAGTACACATACTGTAAGCAGAAGATAAAAACCTGTGTCCCCACGGCTCACTGTTTCCAAACCTTTGTGTCTGTGGGCATCACCACGGAAAAAAAATTGGCCTTATTAAGATCACTTCAAATCACTTCAGCTATGAAAACCGAATAGTTCTGTGCAAACTTCCCTGCCCTAGATAAAAACAATTAACTTATGCATGAATATTTGCCTTTGAATATAGAAGAGAGGAGTGTACTTCAGTGCTGTTCTTTTGTTTCTGTCTGTGTTTAAATCACTGAAAATCTATTCCTATCCGTCTCATCCCAAAGCAGGGTCACTGAGTGAGAGCTAGCATTACTAGACCTTTCAAGGGGGGGAAAATCAGTCCATTTCTAGCATTTGCCAAGTTGCAGAGCATTTTAAGGTCCTGGAAATGCTCGTTTTCTTGCCTCTGCTATGACAAATAACTAAGTATCTCACTTGAAAGCAGATTAAAAAATAGAATTAAATAGGTTTAAAAAATAATTTTGCTGAATTGGAAAATTTATAAATACAAGATACCTGGTTTTCTTTTGAGTGTTATCAGTATATTTTGGAGGTTGAACACACAGACTTGTAGGCTTTGAGTTTTTAAAAGAATAATCTTCTTTATTCACACAGTTAACTTTTGTTGTTGGTGAAATTACTGTACAGATTCATTCAGTCACAGAAGCACTGATTAGAAGTCTAAAATGGAGTCTGGATAGTCTATTTGTAGTTACTTCAATTTCGTGATATGTTAAATGTCAGCAAATTCTTCATGTTCACAAACTTTGGGAATAAAAGTAAAATGAGAAATGCAAAAATATTTTCACAAAAAAATAATTTATGCAGTTTATAACTTCATTCGCAGAAAAGTATCCCTTGCCTTTGATATCAGAAATGATCAGGTGGAGAGCTGGAGAAAACTAAAAATGACTTGGACTTTGCAGGGAGACTAGTTTAAAACAAAAATACAAACTGTAATTGCTAACAGTCTATAATGACAGTTGCTACTGAATTTATCAGTAAAATATTCCTGCATGTTCTTGTATTTGAAGATGCAGTGTTTGAGGGGAGGTAGTCTAGCGCTATTGGTAATTTAGGGAAAAAGACAAATGTTGGGAAACAGTTCTTTTTGTCTTAAAAAACCCTACAAAAACTAAGTTGTCCCTTTCATGTAACAGCATGTCATTTTGATGTGAAAGTAATAGAGCAGAATATAACTTTTCATGAACATTAGCTTTTTGATACGAAAAAGAGTAACTTAAATTAGTTATGTAACTAATTTCATGAATTTATTAGCTCTGACACGGACGTGTTCTGAAAAATCTGTTCTCTGAAGTGCTTGATTTATGCAAAGTCGTATTTTCATTTTTACCTTGATTCCTCATTTGGGAGAACTTGACTCTAGGGATCATGCTTCCACATCCCAAACAGTTGCAATTGCTGAAAAAAAATTGACTGTCTTGGGAACTGAGACTTTCTTGGGAAGTTGTCACTTTCTAACAAATCTTTCTACTTAAAATAGCTGGAATAACACAACATGATTTACGAACCAAGAACTTTGATTTCTGAATGCTAATATACTTTCATAGTTTTAGATGCCATCTGAAGAAGTAATAAGCTGATAATATCTGATCAGGCATATGTCTCAATTGGAGACTCATCTAGATATACTTCAGTCATTCTTCTTGCACTGATATAAAATGAAGTTAAGACTATAATCTGAATAGGATAATTTTGAAGACAGGACTGACATACACAACAAAACATCCTAGAAAAGGAAAACAAAACTGATAAAAAGATTTTCAGTTCTTCATTGAACTAGTTGTTATGAATAAGATTTAAATATATTTCCTTGTAGAATTAGATCTCGTATTTTCTGGACTGTGATTATTGATGGTAACATACACTTGACATCGTGTTCTATCGTGTTCTATGATTCTGTGTCCACCTGTGGCAAGGTCCGTTTCTGTACCCACCCAGTGGAAAGCAATATTCAACCACAGGGCGAAGTCCTAATTCGGTCTGAAAACAGAAGAGCATTGTAGGAGTCTCCAAACATAAGAGTTTTTTTGCTTCGAGAAATAGAATTTAAAACGACTTTCACAAGCAGAAAGAACAGATCTGTCACCACTCAGCTACGTTTCTGTAAATAATTAGTTACACCTGTAACAGATAATACCAGCAAAAGAATTTTTGTGTATTGTTGAATGTCATTGTACTGGTAGCTCAGATTTCAGAGAAGCAGAAATGTCTTTCACAGTGAATTTAAGTGTGAACACTCTATAAGTGCTGGTGTTCAGCATCTGAGTGAGCAAGAGAGTTCAGCACATTGCAGCAGGCCGAACTTTAACATCAGACCTGTAAGTAAATGGGGTTGAGGATTTCAAGACCTTTCCTGTGTGGTCCTGTTGTTTCGTTTGTTTTTTGGTTGACTGTGCACTTGCTCTTGTAATGTCAGATATCAGTCATACTCTCCATTTATGTAGTTTGTCTGTGTCTCTCTTGTATACGTGAAACTCACTTATACATGAAACTCACTTATGCAGAAGTGGGGTTATTTTTCACTGTGGTATTCTTATCTTTCATCTCTGTTCATGTATATATTTAATGTTGCTCCAGGCATCCAAAGTAGATAATGGATGGCAATGTTAATTCAAATTATTAACTGAAATTAAGAGTTTGTGTGTTGTACATAGTAATTTTCTATGTAGTCATTTTTGTGCCTGCATGTCAGGAGGTTGTTAGATATACTCTTCTATTGAGAAAGTTGAAAATTCAAACCAAAAGGCACACCAACAGTTTTGGTTTGGGGAATACCAGCCTAAAATTCAACATCACGCTGTAGTCAGTGCTATTAGTGTGACGCTTCTTGTGGCAGCAAGATTCGAATGGATTGTCTTCATGTTTACTTTCAAAGTATAAGAAAATAACGCTTGTAGTGATAGTCCAAGCATTCCTGAAGAGTGTTAAAGGTTATTGTGGCTATGATTTGAATTAGCCAGGGATTACTTTTTAAGTGTCATTAAATGAAACACGCAATCACAGTTAACATGTAAAAGATCATTTGTGTTTTCTGACACAGCATTCTATCAGGTGTTACAGCCTGGATAGCAGTTTTAGCTTCGTGTTTATAGCTGTATAATCTTGTTTCAGAAAAATAAATGACTGAGAAGTGTGCTTATCATTTTTCCCCCTTTTTGGTAACATCTTTTCATACACTGACAGTTATTGTGAATGCATGAAATAAAACTGTTAATCAGTCAAACAAATGCAGCGTAGTTTACCTGTTAAATATCTGTATATTTGTAAATTGTATGTTTTGTATAAATCTTGTCGAAGCCAAATAATTTGATCTCCCCATATTGGAATCACCTCCTATATTATTTGTTAAATGCTGTTGTGATCATGCAGCAGATACTGTAACTTTATACCCCGGAATTAGGCGTTGCTTTAAAAATCCTGAGTCTTACCCTTCTAATCAGCTGCGTTGGTATGTAAGCAACAGCCACGTATAGAAAAAGAGCAGAAGCAACCTTTTTTTTTCTCTGGAGGTACGTGTCAGGTGATTGTACAAGGAATTTTGGGCTCAAAGATGTAAGCAGAAGATGAACAGATTTATGATGGACCTTTCGAATGGATAGGTTATTTTTATGATCAACATCATTGCAATATGACATTTTGGAATTTTTTTTCTCTTCTATTTAGAGGCCTACAATATTTTTCTGAAAATGGAAGGGAAGAATGATTTTAATTATCTTTCTTGTGGCGTACTTATAAGATCATTGCTAACACAGGATTGTCTTGACGAAGCCATTGAAGTGAAACGCATGTAAGGCTTTTATACATTTTGGGGACTTTAATTGTTCGAGGGGGGTTGTGGTTTCTGGATCATTTTCAGGTAAGTCCTTATCTCTCAACAGATCATGACTAGTAATTAGGAGTTACAGTAAGAAATACACTAGTGTTTCATAGGGTGATATACCATGTATTAAAAAGGTACTAGTGTGACAGTACGTATTGCTAATAACTCATTTCAACTAACAGTGTCAACAAATGCACTTGGCATCAGAACTGAAAGTATACCCTCCTGGCAGTCTGCCTTTTCCTCTTTAGAGCAATATCCAAACAGACAAGATTCCTTCACTTAACTGCCCGTGAGCCTTCCCCTCAGTGCCCATCCCTGCTGCTGTCTTGCCCTACCCACGCTCACTGGCAACTGGCTGCATGCCAGATGCAAAATGGTACATTTGACTGTGATGCCAGTGGCTAGGAGATGACCATAAATCTTAGATCCAACTCTTCCACTTCTGAAATAAATCCAACCTGCTGTCATGTATTATTTGAATCACTAGAATCAAATTAACCTTTAGTGAGTTGTACGATACACTACTTGCTTTAATTATTGCCAGTAATGTGTGTTCTGGACAGATTACAGGCTTCAAAGTAAAAGCGCTGCTACTCATCAATGTAGAGCTAAGAACAAAAAATTAAGTTTAAGTAATTTGGGTCAGTTTCTGCAGCTAAAAGAAGAGCAGTGGTTGTCAGTGAGTTCTCTGACTGAATACAGTAAATTTAAAAATGCCTGAAGGTAGCTTACATGATGCATAGAGCACTGTAAAAATCTAATTATTTTTAGAGTCAACATAGTTTTTGATGTCCGGGAACAGTACAGTGTAAGATCATGTTTACTATTTTCGTGTGTTCTTTAAAAGTGTTTAGACTGAAGAAATGTCTTTCATTGAGAAAATATTTGAGTTCTGCATTCGGAAGAACAGATTTTTTTCTTTTTTTCAAATAGGTCTCAGTAGCGGGGTTTTATGATACACAGAGTTTGTGCTTGATGGAGGTATGGCTTGTGTCAAGGAAAAACTAAAACAGTTTATCAAATTTAGGTCCCTGAAGTGGAAGAAACTGATAAATCCTTGTCTATAGAAGAGGAAAAGGACATGTTGTAGAAATACGAAAGAATGTTGATAAAATTTAGTTAGCTTGTTTAACATTCACAGAAAGTATTAATGCATCGAAAACTGTATTGAAAGATTCTTAAGAGAAACTTTCTATCAAAGATTTATACATGGATTAACTGCTTCCCGGCTCTGCAGCTCCGGCACACTTGTGAGGAAGATTCACAAAGTATTGCTTGTTATCAGCAGTGATTTGCAGATAGGAAGAGCAGAAAGAAGGTGGTAGCTTGCTCCTAGTATTTTGATGATTCAGAATTCCCACTTTAGATAAGTGATTTAGTACGTAAATTCAAAATGCAGGAAAAAAATATGAAGACATTTTAAAGTAGCATAGAAATGCCAAGTATTGCATTCAAAGAATGTGACAGCTCACTCTGTTGCATCAGGACCGAAAATGTTTCATATTGGCAGTGTTCGTGATGCTTGTGTAGCTGTATATTAACCATTTTCAAAAATCTTATGTTCTAAATTGTTAATTGAAACAGAGGAAGTGATTGTGTGCACACACATGGTTGAGAAATGGCAAATCTGTGTGTTTTGCACACGTTTCTGCATGTTTGACAGTTTTTCCAACCTCATATTACAAAGAGATTACTCCCGTGAAGCCTAAATTGTGCACTGGCCTGAAACTTGTGCAACTTCTAATATTTTCACGAAATACAGGAAAGCTACCTTCATTTGTGTAAATAACATCTTCTTACTCTGCTTGAAGCCAATTTGAAATTTAAATAATATTTAGAGAGCCATAGTATGAGTATTAGCCTAGACAACAAAATAAGTAAGTTTAGTTTATTTAAAAGGCCAGATAATTTTAAAATTTCCCTTCTGTTATTAGGACTGAGAAACTTCCATGAGCAAGTGATGTGTTAGAAGGAAATTGCACTCCAACTCTGCATTTGAAAAAAACATAAACCAACCTAACAACTGAGACGGTTGCAGATCTGTTGGTCAACCCAAGTCTAGTTGCTTTGGCATTCTGACACTGTTTTGAGGAATATTTACTGCATTTAGTCCAAGAAGTTTTAAATAGAAATTTAGGAGTATTGGAATGATGGATTAGTTCTGTAATAGTAGCTAACATCTATTTAATCACACTAAAGATTGGAAGATTGGAGAAAGTAAATCCTTTGTTATATGTAATTTACAGTCTCATGCATGAATTGTTGACTTAAGGGCTTTGACAGATGGGACAAAGGGCAAAAAAAAAAGAAAAGGCGGAACTGAGCAGTGGGTGCTTAAGCAGGGATTAAGAGGATTGGTTGGGAGAGTAAGAAAATCCTGAGTCCAGTGACTGCATTTGTGAGCCTGGGAGGCTGAAAGTGACTGAGAGGATAGTCATATTGTGTGTGATGTGAAGGATTTTCTTGGGATTGAGGAGAATAATTTAGCAATGACCCTGCTTACCTCCCAATCCGCTCAGCCTGTAAGTTCAAGTAGGTAGGCTGCTCAGTTGTTTGCCACAAGATGATCAGGGAGGTTTATCTTGATTGCTGATATGGTAAATGGCAATGCCCCCCTTTTCTGTGTAGAGATTTTGTAATCTAGAAATGAACATTTGTAAAGTTATCCTTATATATTAAAAATGTGGCTATATGTCATTTAGGAATGCGAACATTTTGTACTTTAAGATCACTGTGATTGCTTGCTAGTCTGTCTTGCCTAATTTCCAGAGTGTTAGAAAAGCTTTAGCAGTGTTATTAAAATAAAGATTCTCTTTGCTACAGATATGTGAAGTTTTGTATTACAGGAGATAAAGAATTGATAAGCAAAATACAATTTTAACATGGCTAAGGCAGCAAATGTAGTATGTTCACTTTAAAACCTGTATACATCTAGATGACAGAAATTTGAAAATTAATCAACCAAATGATATGGTGTTAGTTCATAATATGCTTTAGTTTATGTTTAAAATATACAGTGCTGAAAATAAATGTTTCGTTTTTATTGCTGAAAGAATAGTTTTACATTTTATAATTATGGTGACTATTGAAGAAAGAAGAAAAAGTATCCAGTTTAGGATACAACAGAACAATGCAGGGCATGCAGTTATTTTAGTCATCTAATATGTCAGCATTCAAGAATCTGAACCGATTGTTTAAAAAAAATCTTGTACTTTGTTTCTTTTGTTGCTCACTTCCAACTTTGTCATCTGTCAGAATGCAAAAAAAAATTATCCTTCTATAACCATTGACAGGATAACACAAAAGCTGTCTCCAGGTCGATATTTTGCAGCAATATTTTTAACATACGAACAGTAGTTTTTATAATTTCACCTTGGTGCTCAACCATTTATTATCGTATCAGAAGCATGTCAGTAATTCCTTTCTAAATGTCTGCTTCTTTTAGTGCTGAGACCCACATCAAGGGCTTCACACTGAACAGTGCTGCCAGCAGCCTCCTCATCATATCGCAAGTTAGGCGGGATTATTTGAAAGGTATGTCACAATGCTTGACCTTTACGTCACATTAATGCCTCTGCAGATTTTTCTTGTAACGCCCTTCGAATACTTGGATAAAGGAGTCCATTTAGCAAATTACCTGCTTATCAAGAGCCTTTTGTGGTAGCTGAGAGACGTAAATTACTGTACATGCATTTATAATACAGCTTGAATATGAATGTACTTGTCATTTGACCACTTAGTCCAGTTTCCATTCCATTTAACACAAGATGGGTTTTCTTAAGATGAATCACAGCTCTTCAGACATGCAAAATTTGTGCTCCAGAACGAGAGAAAGTACAGGCTTTCAAGTGCGTTAAAATTCACAGCGCAAGTAATTTTGCTTTGGAAATTAACATACTTTAGAGCATCTGAAACAATTCCCAGCAGTTGCTTCTTGCATATTGTGTTGGTTGTGTGAGATATCAGATGAGTTAAATTGACTGTTAAATGTGCATGATTGTGCGCAAAATGATTATAATATTGATTTTAAAGCTTAATCAAATACTTCTTAATAGTTCTCGATACCAACAGTAACAAAATATTCAACTTGGTTTTCTTTTTAATGTAATAATGATGATAGAAAAGAAAATGGTGGCTGAAGAGTATATAAGGGTACCCAACAAGATGGTGGGTAAAGTTTATAGTTCTGTTATTTTACTTCTTGGCATTGTTTTTATTTGGCAACCTAGAGTTCAGCTCCAGAGCGTTACATTTTACATAGTTAGTTGTTCTGTAGAACTCTTGTGAGAGAGGAAAACTCTGCAAGTGCATAGTTTTACATGCAATGTTATGCCTTTTACCCCTGTGCAGGTGTAAGTACAGTGTCAGTAATTATTTCCGCCAGTACTTTTAATCGCTGGAGCAGCTACCTATGAAGAGAATGCATTACACTGAATTGAGTTTTACTTTCATACCGGAAGAGATAACCAGCAAATACATTTTTGATTCTATCATCAGTTAATTTTGTTTTATTCTGTTATGTATAGCTGCAGTAGCCCTTACACGTGTGATATCAGCTACATTAAAATATTGTAAGATGAGCATTTAGAAGCATCTTCTCACTTGTGCTCTTTCTTGAGACTAATAAACTTGTCTTCTTTCAAATTCCTTCCCCTCTCAGTCTTGTCTGTCATCATTGCCAGGTGTCATTGGCTGATGTATTTGTGCTGAATGCAACTGTTTCTCTTCCTCCTGGCAAGTCTTAGATTTTTGCAGTTTTCAAGGCCTTCACCGAGCTTTCCGGTCTAATTTAATTCTAAAAAATTTTCTGCTTTTTCTTGTCCAGGCTTTGCCAGTTTTTCCTAAGTATTGCACACCAAAATATCTTCCCTTCTTGAGAACATCACTGATGTTCCTATACTCAGCCAATCTCTTGCGCTAACTACATGATTTCTTTTTAGCTAGCATATTAAATTCTCTGCCACATCAACCTTCTCACTTGCTATACTGTCAAAATGTTTCTTTTTGCACAGTACAAAGGTTCTCAAGAAGTCTGTGGAACTACATTGGTTTCATAATTATATTTTCCTTTTTCCTGTGTGTTGAACAGGTTTTACTTTGGCGATTTAATGGAATAGTCAAACTTGATCCTTGTTTTGGTTTTAATTTGAAAGATAGCTGCTTCTATTTTTGTAAGTGAACCCTTGAAAATACAAGCTACTAAATATTTTGGCAATACTGGTCATTTTCAATATTTCGTTATCCAATAAATTTTTGGGCACAATCTGTAATTTTTTGATGATGAGCTCCTTTTGGTGGTGACCTGCATCCTGTGATATTTTCACTTTTGTAGAACTTGCTTGTTTTATCATTTCCTTGTATAGTTCACCACCAGTCTTTGCTGTGTAATGTAGTACAGTTAAAAGTTTTCGTGTAGGTTCCTAAATATCCTCATAAGAGCTATAATATCTTATAGCAAGAACTTGGTAAAACCAGGGTGACTTTGAAGTCAGAACTTGAGTTTTACAGTACGGAATTTGCAGAGTTTATGGGAAGCCCTTCTGTTCTAGTTTCAGATGGGATAGGGTTCATTTCCTAGAAGCTGGTATAGTTTCAGATTTAGTGTGAGAATGATGTTGATAACACACTGATGTGTTTAAGTTTTGCTAAGTAGCGCTTATACAAACTCAAAGGCTTTTCAGCTTCCCATGCTCTGCCAGTGGGGAGGTGCACAAGAACCTGGGAGGGAGGACAGCCAGGACAGCTGACCCAAGCTGGCCGGAGGGGTATTCCGTATAACATCGTGCCTCAGTATATAAACTGGGAGCTGGCTGTGAGGGAGGAGGCATTGCTGCTTGAGGATAGGCTGGGCATCGACTGTTGGGTGGTGAGCAATTGTGTTGCGCATCATGTGTCTTGTGTATTTTTTTATTATTATTGTTGTTATAATTATCATATCTCCCTTTTGCTGTCCTATTAAGCTGTCTTTATCTCAACCCATGAGATTTACTTTTTCCCATTGTCCTCATCCCACTGCAGGGGAGGGGGTGAGTAAGCAGCTCTGTGGTGCTTAGTGCATTTAAAAGATGCTCAGTTTTCACAAGCACCTAGTTACCTGCTTTTAAGTACTGAAAAATCAAGCGGTTAAATTATAATTCAGATTAGTAGCAATGAGTGCTTTTGCATAAGAAATAAGGAAAAGATACCAGCATAATCTAGCATGCTACTAGTACATATTCTTGCAGTAGTGCTGCACACAGGCAACTTTCAAATCTTCCTTGTTCTTGAGAAGGCTGCATACTCCGTGCTGAAGGGAAGTCCACACTCACAGTCAGGAGAGAATTAGAACTTAGCACGTGTTTCAAGTTTCTTTAAATTTTGGGAATCTTGCCCTTGATGTATTGCTCCTTTTTTTCCCTAAAAAGAAAGAGGGGGCAGAAAAAAGGAAAGGGGTAGAGAAAGAAAATTTTCTGTGAAGGAAGTTTAGGCACACAGGATGTTTTTCCTTCCTCTGTTATAAAGGGTAATATTTGGTTTCTGCAGTACCTGAATATTGAATTGGAATGTTAATGCTTTGGAGTTCAAGTGGGTGTATATTATGTTAGAAGTGTTATCACTTGGTATTATAATTATTATCTGCGATTAATCCTGTTCAGGAGTAAGAGATTTTTACCAGAGGGGCATGTCTTTCTATGTTTGCTTGCTCATGTATAACATAAATTGACAAGAATTCTGGTTGGAGAAATTAGGGTGACTGCATCTGTGGCGGGTTTGGGGAATTCGTGGCAGACGGACAGGAGACTAATTTTGTCTGTTTTAACAGAGGTAGTTGCTATAATTTTATGAGTTCTTGAGGTAAATATTCAGGTTTGAGTTTATTTTTGTTCTGGTTTGAAGACTGGTCTCATGCTTATATTTATTATAAAAATTAAGTGTTGGTAAACAGAGTTTTTGGTACACAAATCTGAATACTAGACTTTAGCAGTTTCAGTAGTGAATTCCGGTTTTAGACTATATTCTTAAGAATGCAATATTTTTGGGTTTTAGTAATGCAAATTTGTTTTTGTAGAAAACAAATTTTGTTTTCTGCAGTTTGTAGAAAAACAATCTGAAAAGGACATTCCTTAAAGGCTGTAAAGGAGGACATTTATGACACAGCTGCTTTCCTTGAGCTGGATACTAAAATAAATTCATTAAATATTAAAAATGTCTTAATACTTTTTTTGAGCAAAAATTAGAGCATTTTAACCTAAATTAGTGTTCAAGGTTTTTATTTTTCTGTGTATATATTCAGGTTATAATTCACTGCAGCAATTTTGAGACTTATATTTGGCCGGAGAATTATTTTCTGTACATGTTTTTAAAAGGGTAGGATTATTGATACCAGCAGCATGGTTGCCTTCTGAACTAAAATCCGATTTCCTTTTCCCATTTTTTTTTTCGTTACCATCCTTAGATGCCATTGCTGTCATAAAAGGAATGCTAGACAATGGTTTGTTACCTACTAGGCCAGCAGCTATTGCGCTCATTCAAGCTCTGGCAGAAAAAGGAGATCTGAAGAACCTGCAAGCACTTAAAAACATGCTGGAAGACATCATAAAATCCATTGGTGTTTCTGCCTCCCTAATGGCTAATGCTGTTGCATTGGCTCATACTAAGAAGTAAGTATCTCTAGGACTGGTATATATAATTCTTTTATGCAGAGTGGTGGGCAATCATTTGTGTTATCCATTTCATTTTATTTTCGTTCTTGCAGTGTACTAGATCTTAAAATTCTGGTCAAGTTAGGGAGTGCGCTGTTCAGTTCTGTTCTGATATCATTTCCCAAACACATTTGGGGTTGAAAATAATTTAATGAAATACCGGAATAGCTATGAAGAATTTGGAAGAGCATAAATTCTTCTATGGTGTTGTAATTTAATTTTGATACCTTTGTTCTAACATATTACACCTCATATAAAGTGTTCTCCTTGGTGTCAGTTCAAAAGCCCTGTGAAATCTGAATGTAAAATGGAACTTGGCACCCAGAGATTATGCATATAGTTTTGTCTGGAAACAAAAAGCTGCTAACTGTTCCAATAGTTGAAATGACAAAATATTTTTGTGTTTACCCTCTAAATGTGAAAGCTAGACATGTATCTGTAGAGTGGTTTTGTATTTTTTTTGTCAAAATTGTAAAAAATTGGCTGCTATGTTGTTCTAGGTCACAGTTTTGATCATACATACACTTTGAGTATCCTTTGATTCAGCTATTTAATTCGTTATCGTGTTCTGGCTAGCGTTTTTATTTTAGTTGATATGATGGTACTGTGCTAGTTTATCCTTCGTATGAAACTTAATGAGGGAAGCACTTCTTGCAAAAAGGGCATACTATGAACTTCACAGATATGCTTTGCACAAACCAGTCTTTGGGACTCCTACGTATTCTCTTATTTTATTTCAAACCAGTTTTATCAGGTAGAGCTCCTGAGTCTAACTTGGTAGGAAAGCTTTAAAACCTTGTAGTATGTACCAGATACTTGATTGCCTCGGGCATGCCAGATCAGAGAGAACAGTTACTGAAGTGTTTGAAACAGCAAGAGGACTTGAATTGAAAGAAAACCATACAGGCCAGTTCTAGTAGTGAGCTTGCAGTATTTTCAGCCACTGAAAAACAAATTGTCTGTAAAAACAATTGATCCTGTAAATACTTATGTCCGAGTGGTCCTTGGCACACAGTACTAGAGCATTGACTTTTGCTTAAATTGAACACTCCGGATAGGAGAGATACTTCAGGATTTGTTTCATAAGCTGTGTATTTTTGTGTATTTCCATGTCAAAAAAGTGTAAAGTCATGCAATATTCTTAAGATGTAGACTCCTTACAAGAATAAATAAAATAGCTGAATGCAGGCACAGGTCGTTTTGGCAGCATCAGCTTTTCTTTTCCTTTGCTAAAACCAGCTTGGAGGTATGAGAAGGCATAGCAGCATAAATAATAATATGCATCTTATATCTTCTGGAATATCTCGGAAGTCCTACCTTGAGAAGTATGAAAAACAGATTCTTACAGATATTTTTAATACCTGTTCATTTTTTGGTAGATTGATATTCCTGATGTAGTTTTCAAAGCATTTTTCTTACCTTTCAAATGTGCTGCATTTCTGCTTCACCTAAAAGCATTCGTTGTGCTCAGATTTCTTTTTCAATTAAATTAGTTTTTAGAGTGGACCGATAAGAGATGTTGTCATTTGAACGTTTTATAATGCTAGAAGTAGAGTTTACATTTCGGTGAAGACTTCCTGCATTGTTTTATTAGCATTTGCTATGCTTAAGCCGGAAGATTAAAAGTGTTCAGACAAAGGTACTGACCAAGTGACATTTAGTATCGTCTTTTGCATCCAAAAAAGCAGGCATGGGAAAAACTAGGTAAATAATTAATTGAATAGCATTAAAAAAAAATACCAGAGTTGCGTGCATTAATTATTCAGATACGTCCTGTTAATGTTTTGATTTGTGCATTCTAGATTTGCAGAACACATTTTCTTAAAGCAGCTAGCCAAACTCTTCTTTCTTAATGAGGAAAAAAATGTGTGAAAATTATCTAGGCTTTCAGCTGTCAGCTGTCTTAAAAAAATTATTTATGTGTTAATTTATTAATTTGGTCAAAAATTATTTCACTTTTACAGTATCTGAATGAAGTCATAGATACTCATCCATTACTGGAAAATATAACCTTAATGTAGGAAACAAAAACTTGAATTTAATTGCTTCTTTGGGTTTAGAAATCTTGATTTCAAAAACTAAGCCAATTCAATCTCTTTTCCTAGCAATGACCTTGATGCTGCTGTGGAATACCTTGAGCCTCTGCTTATCTCTGGTGCACAGAATCCTGATCAAGCTGTCAGAAATATTTCCTATTTGTTAAGAAAGGTGTCAGAGGAAGGATTAGAACCAGCTTTGGAAAAATGTAAGTTAATTGCAATGATATTTAAATATTCTGACTAGACAGAGGTGTTATGAAAGTGCTATTACATGTAAAACCTGCTCAGTCAGCATAAATCATGCCTGTGAAGTTTACGAAAGTGGCTTTTCAATCAAAGATTTTTCTTATGTACCCATCATTTTGCAGTTGGAGCGATGGCAGAACGACTGGCCAGTCAGTTTGGAATTTACAGACCTGTCACAGATCTTTTCCTTCAATATGTCAGTGCAGACAGAGTGGATGATGCCAAATCACTGATACAGGTAATGACATAACAAGAGAGGTACAGAAATGCTTAGAGCTCTTCAAAGGTTAGTTGAGAAATTGTCAGAAAGAGATGCTGTGTAGCATAGACTAGTACCAGTATGCTTTTGAATTACAGTGTGAATAGCAGCAGCAGAGTTTAGACTGTTCCAAACCAAGAGCTCGTACTCTAGTACTGATAGGAGTAGTGGATGCCAGAGTTGGAAGGATTTTTGTCTTGTAACAACCTGAGAGAATTAAAGAAAGGCTTGTACATTGCTTGAAATTCCATTCACAGCAAATATTCTTTTACAAGTTTTCTGCTGGACAGCAGTTGCTTCTGGCAAAACATTTCTTTGCAGCTTCTTGCATAATTTCATAAGTGCTGTAAACATGATAATATCTTAGAACTGTACAGTTAGCAAACCAGAAACAGTCAATGTTTGTTTCTCATGGAGCTTATTTCACTTGGTTGCTATAATATTGTGTATACTGTATGTATATGTATGTATGCTTTATGAAGAGATGAATTTGCTTTCTGTTCGCTTGGGTGTCACATGCATTAAAAGATGAATTCTGTTCTCTGGACCACTGTCTCAGCTGAGTCTAGTGATCTTGAAGGAATGAGGTAGCTGCATTCTTGCCATTTGAACAGAGCTAAAGACAAAGCCCAACTAGAAGTGGGATGATCTGTGGGAGGTGTTGGCTGCCACTGGCAGTGCCCGCAAACAGGCTCCGAAGCTCATCCCAGCACGTGGCAGTCCAGCAGTCATGCTGATTTTGTGGAGCATGTGGTCTCCTGCCTCAAATTGAGGTTTCTTACCATGTCCTGGTGCTCCTGTTAAAGAGAAAGCTCTGCTTCATCCATCAGATGTTTTATGGTAGTCAAAGACCATTTTTTGAGAAGAACGCATACCATCAAATATGTTCCATTCTGTTCCATTCTGCTACAATGTGAGGTGTATTATTTTTATATTCCCTGCTCTGGAATATTACAGTTTTATTGCTTTGGCTTTGTCTAACTGATCATCTGAGTATTAAATTACAAGGAGACTATAATTTTTATATAAAAACCTTTAGCTATATAGCATGAAACGTCAAAATGAAAAAAATCTCTAGTTATTTTATTCTTCCTTTTTTAAATTGCTCTTTGATTGAAATGAATGAAAATGAATGAGTGAATGCAAATTGGTTACAATTTCTTGCTTTTGTGAGGATAAGGGGTCATGCATTTTTAAGTAAAATCTGCATGTTTTTAAAATTTTTCAAAGTATGGAATAATTTCCATTCCCTAAAACTTATTACAACAGTGTCCAACTGTTGGCTCCCTAGCGTACTTGAAGTAACATTGTATGTCTTATATCTCGGAAGAGAATATTAAATTATTTCATGTTAAATGGATATTCATGAATATTCTTTAGTTGAAACTACTCTGTTTATGAGAAAATTTGGGGTTTATATAGTGCAGGAAAAACTTTCATTTGTGTTAAACATTCTTGACTAATGTGGGTCAAATATTCTACTAATAGGTAACTAGAAGATAATAATAATGACTGTCCATTGTTATTCTTGTGAAAAGTAAACCACAAATTAAATTATTTACTTTGTGTGTAATAATCTGAAATATTAGTATTCATGTGGAGAATTCCTTGCATCTAAGAGTCTATTTAAAAGTTCAAGAAACAGCAGCAGTGACTTTTGTACTGTCTGAAAGGAGGATGCTTTTACTGATGAAAGGCAAAAGTGGGTTGATATTTCATCATTAAAGTGGGCTGTGGAAAACAGCCCTCTCAGAGCATCCTTATTTCTTATATTGACAATAGGTGAGAATGGCTAGAATCAGTAAATAAAATGTTGCAAGCTTCTGCCATGAATATTTCACCGTAAAGCAATTTTTTGTCAGAACACTCTGCGTACATTTTTGTCTTAGTTTGCATGATGGAATGAGGCTTCACACCATTTCACCTGGACCTTAAAGACTCGTCAGACTATATTATACCTACCCTACATTAATAATGGCATAACCCAAAATTTCTTGTTTTCATATATCTAATTGAATGTAGTAAATTTATGATACGTCTGTTTTTATATACAAAATATTCTCTTCTTCCTTTGCATTTTGGTACTGATAAAATATCTTACAGCTGGTAGAAAGCACTGTGTATTCTAAGAACTTCAAGACTGACAATTTTGAGGAACATAGACTAAAATATTGTCTTATATATTTTACTTTGCTCTTGTTTATGAAGTATTATAGTTTTTTGATTTATCTGGTCTGTTTCAAACTTTTTTTAAGTTCAACTTCCCTCTCTCTCTCAGACACTGTCTATTGCAGTGAAAGCCTTTTATAAAATAGAGAGATTGAAATCAGTCCTTTGTATGCATAAGTGTAGGTAATTATACTTTAAAGAGAACTTGCTTTGTACATTTTAATTTTTATAAAGAAACGAGCAGTTATCTCCCTGACACCTTATTAAATGTATAATTAACCTTATGATCCCTAGCTCACTTGTGAATGCTTGGCAGTATAATTGGAGAGGAATAGTGTTTCTCTTTTTCATTCTTTTGCAGTCCTAAACCTCGTTTTTGCGGTGTGTTGAAGTATTAGTTTGATTCATTCCCCTTTTGTTTTAAACAAACTATATAACTACCTTTTTAAAAACAATATGTACCAAAACAGGGCATGAAATGAACTTGTTTCGTATGTTCAGTGGTCTGGGATTTTGTTATTTTTGTTTTGTTTGGTTTTTTTTTCAAACTAATGTTCCATTTTTGTAAAAATATAATAAATTAGTTTGTTACTTTAAATACCTATAATGGGAAATTTTCAACTTTTTTGTCACTAACCTACTCATGAGTGCTACATTATTTCTTTTTCTTTAGAGATGGGGTGCATTAGTTGAGGAGAAGAGAGCTTTTCTGAGCTTTATGGCTAGGTCAGCGACTAAACCTGGACAGGTACAGTAGTTTTTCATGTATATAGTAGTATATGTAACAAAATTCCATTTCATCAACCTTTGTTGAGGTATTTTGGGTCTTTAACTTCACAATTGACAGCTTTATCGTGTTTCTTGGGGAGGGGAGGTTAATTTGCAGACCTGATTGCATTTAAAGAAACAGTTTACTTCTGGAGCATGGTGGAAAGGAGGGTGTAGTGAATATTTTTCTGTTGTTTCAGTAATTTTCTGCATTTTTAATGTTATACTTTATATCCTACATTGTGCTTTAAGTGTTTTGCTGTGCTATTCCAGTTCAGTTTCACAAACTGAAAGTATTTATTTTGTTGGCTACATTGTGTGACTACAAATGTGAGTTAAAACCTCATCCTCTCTCTAATGATAAAATGCCTCTATGTTTACATTAAAAGACACATTTCTTATTACTTGTTTTGTGGTGAGTTGGACATGTATCTAGTTTGAGCATCTGTTTAGTTTCCTGGCTTTGTGCTCGTTCCCTCTAATCCAAACTGCTCTCATTTGTGTGCGTGCTCTTCTCCTGTCCATCCCTCCTTCCCCATATTGTCCCCCTTAAAAATTTAAAAACAAAACCACAAACAAAAAACCAAAACCAAACAGCAAACAACAAACACCCTACAAAACCAACCAAAACAAAAACCCCAAAACAACTAAACAAAACAAAAAAACCAAAACAACCCCCTTGAAAACTCAACACTAAGCAACCAAAAAAAACCCAAAGCAGACACACACATGCAAGACCACATTATTTTCTCTTAGAGAAGCAGCATCAGGAGACAGTTAATAGACAAACTAGAATAAATACTTTTCAAATGAGGGAAGATGCACCTTTACGTTTTGTGTAAATTGCTATTAAATACTCAGTCTAAATACTCATAGATTAAAAGTTCTGTTGAAATTATGATGATAAACATGATGACGATAAACACCATCTTTTGGTATCTGTAGAAGAAATTAAAAAGCTTGAGATTTCCTAGCTTTTCAAGCTGAAACTTTTATAATACCTAGAAGTTAGTAATATGGGATGATGTTACTAATTTCTATGAACTTTTTTTAATCCAAACCTGAGAGTTTTTAAAACTGAAATCAGAGGGAGGAAGGTTCCTAAATTTAAATGCATTAGTTAATGATTTGAGCTCTTTTAAGCACTAGTCATAGCTACTGTTGACCTCTAGGTCAGTGAAAGCTGCTGAGTGGTTTGTCTTTTTTTCAAATGTGTTGAAATCCTAACATATTAACACATGAATTAGTTCCTTAAAACAAAAAATTGAGAAACTAATGCTTAGGATTCTGGAGTATGAGTTTTAGTCCTATATTTTGTTATGTTGTATTTTGTGCCTGGTTTCTGTGACTTTCTTATCTGCATATGAAATTTTGGGAAGGAAGTTATTCTGTCTCCTTTGAGTTGCACAGTCAATTCCTTGTTATCGGTACAGTACATTTAACTTAAAAGATTTGCAATAATTATTCTGAGTTTGTCAATTTTATTTTGTTCTGTATTATTTGAACGTAATGCTTTTTTTATCTGTGCATTAAATTTCATAGGCAGAGAAGATTGAGAGACTTCTGGAACTGATTCCTGAGCATCTAGATGAGCAGACTGCATACCATTACCTCTTGAAATGTTATGGTAATTTACTCTCCTTGGAATAGTTTTTCAGTAAGGACTCCTGAGGCATTCAGAAATTCCATCATGAGAACCCTTAGAAAGGGGAGTAGGGTCTGCACTGTGTAACTTGCTTGATGGATTGAGCCACAAAAGGAGGTGGGGAATTTGTCTTGGAGTTTTATTGCTTAGGTGTGTTGAGCCTGTGTACTATCCTAGCTATTGGGTTGGAAAAGTAACCAACTGACACAAACCTTGAATCCTTTACAAAAGGAGCTGTATTAGATTAAAGGATATTGTTTATGATAGAGGCCAAGTAGGATCTTTGTGGAATAAAAAAGAATCCATCCTAACCCATGAAGGGAAGTACTGTAGAAATGAATGGCTTTTAAAATGAATCCAGCTTTTTTTCCCCAAAGCATGCAGTAAGTATATTGGTTGCTTTTATGTGTGCGTTTCAAAATCATAAGTGATTGGCTCTATCAGTAACACTCCGGGACCTTCTTGTTAGTGTAGATTGTTTGTACCTGTTTAACTTTGGCTATATTAAATGTTCCAGGTGCCTTCATTTGGATTTACCTAAACAGTTGTTTTGAAGTGCCAGTCAGTTCTCTTTATAGTTAAGTCAGAGAGGAAAAGCTCTAAAGAACATCAAGTTGCTTGTTTAAGCGTAAACTGGACGTGTAGCCCCTATGGCAACACTCTGCTGGAGGTTTATGTCTACGCTGTAGTGTCCTTTGCCTTGTGTGTTCTGAAATGGTCCCTTAGTTTTATTACAGGGACTAAATACTCCTTAGATGTGTATTACAAGCAAGTAGATATCATAACAGAAGCCCTTGTGCTCCAACCTATCACAGAGTCAATAAAAGAATAATAATTGATAAATATTATTAGGAATAATTAAGTAAAACAATTCAAACCCAAATCCAAGGTGTGGTTTTAAGGATTACAAGTTTTGCTGTTATTTGAACCAACTTGTGGAAATTCTCATGATATACCAAGATTACAAAATTAATTTGCTTGGTAACATTTAAAACAGCAATCACTACCAAAAACGTTTAGTCCCATAATTTCATTCACAGCAGGGTAAGTTTTTGAACATGTTTTCATAAAGGAAAAAAACCCCTTTTGTCACCAGCTCTGTACTTGCTGTTTTACGCTGTCATTAGCTCTTTATTGCTTTTACCTCACTAAAAATTCCATAACTGAGCTAATTAATTTTTTCAGTATCCTTTCCAACTACATCATAGTACAATAATTTCATAAAGGGGTTGAAGAGAATCATTTGTTCTATTCTACCTAAAACAGTGGTTAGAGTGTATTCAACCTGTGGAGCCACACCATATGCGAAGAGATGATTGCCGTAGGTTCTTCGGGCAGAGATGTAGCTGGCTCATAGCAAGTTCTAGAGGAGTCTGTATCTGTATTCCACTCCTGGATCAGATAGAAGAGTGGACATCAGTTACTTGACCCATTTTACAGACCTGTACACATGAACAGGAATTTAGCTACCTCTTCCCCTCAGCCCTTCTTTTCCATTTTTGATGCTTTCTACAGCAGTAAATGTGTTAGTTTCATTTGGCTATTAAAATGATGATCAACAAAATATTTAGCCCAACTGAGATTTACAAGACTGTGCTTAGTTTGGGTTCTAGCCAGGAGACCTAGAAATAAGGTCTTTTATTTGAAAGATTGTATTTTTTTAATTTTTATCATTTTGCAGTTAGAATATGATTTCTCATTTTGGACAAAGCCCAATCTTGTAGTATCATCATTTTCTGGAGAACAAATGTTTCTCGTCAGACCTATTGTTAATTTTCATTACAGCAGTTGGTTACTGTTGCTAGTTATCAAAATAAATGGGCAAATAAAATTATAGTTATGTTTTTAGCAAAGATAGAGTAGAATATAGATGACAACTGAAAGAAGTCCAGTTACATTTTGCACATCCATGACTGAACAAATAAAGGGACGTTTCCTTCTTTCCTTGTCTTGAGATATGATCCACTGCCAGACTGCTAGGACTAGATTTTCTTCCTCTGTTGAAATGCATAATCATTTGCTCTATAACTTCTAGAAAAAAGGAAATATGTAAAATCACATTTGCATGGTCCCTTAAATGAAATGTAAGTATTAGCTCTTTTTTTTTTCCCCCTTAGAGTAAATACTTCTATTTTTAAGACATTCTGTTAGGCTTTCATTAAACCATCACTTTGTGCAGTTTCTGCAGTAGCCTCCCACATTGAAAAGGGAGCTCTGCCGCTTGCCTGATGTGAGTGGGAAGCTTTTTCTCCAGAGAAAGGGACACAGGCTATCCATTTCTGCATAATTAAAGCTTTTTATCTTTTAGGAGCCATCAGTTTTGTAGCCCTATGGTTGTGAAGCTGGTGCTTCCAAATGTGAACAGGCAAGAACCTGAGATAGATCCCATACTGCAGGTGTTTTGAGTTTTCTGAAGCAACAAAATTAATGTAGCTGGACATGATGGCTTCCTGGTGGTTCACAAGGTGCTAGGAACTTTTGTATTGCTTCTAGGAGCCCTGGGAGATCCATGAAACAGTCAGGGATCACTTTAATTTCATCCTGATGCTTCTGAAGCATGTGTCTGAGCAGGAGAAAAAGTCTATGGTTAAGCATGACTCAGTGTAGGAGGAGGAGTTTCTCCTCTCTCCCACTTTAAAGGGAGGATAAATAAGCTCCATTCTTCTGCAGCTAGAACCAAATAGTGCTTTAAATAAAAGACGAATGGATTAGTTACAATCTGTTGCAGGAAATGGTCCCTTTTGTGGAATATCCATTAAAATGTTACTAGTTACTTAAGCAGTTAAGGTTTGTAATAGTGTTAGTGGATTGCCAAAATTTTTCTCCTACTCAATATGATGAAGTAGGTTTTGCTTTGTGTTTTAAAGGGAGCATCTGACCTTTGTTTTCTTTGTTCCTTTAGGTTCTATTTTTCATGTAGCCAGCACCTGTAACCATAATAATATTCTGCCCTTACTTAAGGGTATTTAATTCTGTTCTAGAGTTCTCACATGCTGAATGTGGGTGGCTTTTGGTCTAGCTTTTGTTTTTATTTTTTTATCATTTGCTTCAGAAAGAAGCATGTGGCTCTGTATCTCACATCCTAGAGTGGTGTGTTCTTACCGTGCAGCTCCTGCTGCTTTGTGATTCCAGCACATTCTTGAAGGGATTGATCATTCAGCTTCAAACAAAAAGGAAAGGCACAGTGTCTGTTCTGTTCTCTTATGTGAATTGTCAGTAGGCAGTGCAGAATATCCACAGTAACTGGAATATTGTATATTAAAATATTTAGAATATGGTTTAGCAAGTAGTAGTAGGAATGTGTGACATGGAAATAGGTGAAAAGAGGAACAGTTAACCACCGGGGTTCTTTTGACTTTTATTTTTTTTCCTCAGAATTGGATGAGGATGTTGCTTCTGTGAAGGCTGTGTATGAGAAAACAAAAGCGAAGAATATACAGCTGCAAGAGCTATCTCTGAAATCTTTAGCAGTTTTTCTGAAGAAAGTAGGAGAGCCTGTCCCTTTCCCAGAACCCCCTGTGAGTATTTCCTAATTAAGAAATAGATCTGCAGAACTGTGTGTGTTCAATGTTAATAAAACAAATTGCATGAACAATTATACAGGGATTAGATCTCTGCAGAGACTCCTCAAAGGAGGTAATGTATGAAGTAGGGTGTTGTAGGAGCTATAGTAATCTTGCATTTTATTTGACTTGAAATAAAACCTCCTGGGGCTTGCGATATTTAAACTACCTGATCCATATCAGGCACTCATCTACAGGTGTACCTTTATCAAGTGTCCCTGGGGCATATATCTAAGCAATTGAACTTTAAGAGGCTTGTAGAATGTATATTTAATTAACAATTAATGGATTTTAGCTTTCATTAATTACATGTTTTGTATCTAGCACAAATTGCTGCTTTTGGAGGGTGGGATTTTAGAACTGTTTTTCTGCTGCAGCTTTACTTCTGGCTGCCTTGCCAACAGATACGTACAACTGTATCTTAAGCTTATTTGAAGGTGACAAGTGGCACGACACTGAATTTGTCAAGACTTAATGCTTCTTTCACATTATTGCTTTGACTAATAGTCTACTAGTTACATTTTAGCAAAGCAAACTTTAGAGACTTATTGTGTTTGCCACTTTCTATATTCCAAAATTAGTGTTTCTATAGTTCTGTAAAGAAGTGATTATTATGCTCTTTCTCCTTATTGCTTCATGATAAATGTAATTTTCTTTTCTCATTTTGCAAAGAATTGGACAAAATTTTGGCATAAATTGTTTGGTTTAGCTATTTAACAGCTGTGGATTTTTTTCTGCAACCTCAACATAATTTATAATGGAATTTTTATTTGGACTGTAAATTTAAAACCTGGAATGTATGTTTCTTACATATAGCTAGTAAAAATAAGAGTGTTTTTTCAAAGTCACTGAAATTACTCCTTTTCCTTGTTCAATTTTTCTTTAATGCAACTTGGTCTTTAAAAGCGTCTCATAAGTTTTTTTGACACAACTGCAGATTGCAGTTTAAAAGTATTTTCATTTTTAAAATGAAATGGATTATATTATTGCATTTTGTAATAGAAGCTTCATTATGCATTTTTGGCAATGTTTTTCTTTTCTTTTATTCTCTCTCTCTGGTATTTCTCTTAAGTATACAGACTTCAATACTGATCTAGTTTTGCATGACAGAGAATAATAGATTTTGATTTTGTCAGGACATAAGACTTTGTTCAGTCTTAGTAACTTTTCAGTAGAAACAATATTGAACTTGTTTATTCCACTCTATTTATAGGAGTCATTCAAGTTTTATTCAGAAAAATGGAGGAAAAGAGGATCGGAAGCATCATGAACAGACAGTCTTTTATGCTATAGTTGTTTATGAAATTGATTAAATATTGCATTCAATAAAAATTTAAAAAAGCGTGATGTTCTGTGTAATTTTTAATACAAATACTGTGTTTAAGCAGCACTTTCCATAGCTGTAATTGATAGAAACATTCATTAATTGAAATGCTGTGAAAATTGCTAACGAAATATGAAGATTCATCTTTCTGGGCTATTTCTGTTTTGATGTATGACCTGCTGTAGCCTGAACTGTATTTTGGCTGCTCTTGATTCACCAAATGTATGTATATTGAGTTGCTAGAGGAATATGAAACTGTAACTGAAGCAAACTGTCTCATCCTTTGTTGTTCTTTGCCTGTTCAATGTACTAAGGGGGGAAAGTATTAGGTAAATACCATCTTCAGGATTCAGCTGTATCTACACAGAAAATAAACACATTTTATAGATTTCTCCTAAATGTACATCTCTTGTGTTAAGTATCTCGTATAGGGAATTGATGTTATGGATAAACACAAGATACTTCTACCTTTTACGCTAGCTTGTACTTTGTAGTTTTATAGCATCTTTAATTCATTCTCTCAACTGTTAGTCCAGTTAATTTTATGGATACAAGAACTGCAAGGAATGCTCATTATTTGCAGGGGTGGCAGTTGCGTAATTGCTGGAAGACTGGTGGACTTGCTGTATTTGTATAAACGTGGGAGTAAACTTACTCTGGTGTCAAGTTTTGCAGTCCGGAGTTGTGGGATCATGAAAATGAGACACAGATTATAAATTGAAATGATACACAGAAAGTACAACCCTTTTTTCTCTGTGAATAATGATAGAAACTTGTACAATAATCTGACTGTGTCAAAGCTAGGAAGAAATCGGGACCTAATTTTTTAAAGTAAAATTTCCAATTCATTAACTAGCTGGTATATATTTACAAATATGCAAAAAATTCCTGCTGTACTCAAAAAATGAGAAATAACTAATCAGAGGCTGGGGTGTTTGGTAAATCTTGTTTTCCAAACAGACTCTATGAATCCTAGCTGTGTATGCTCCCTTGATGGTGTGGTTTTATGGTGACCTTTGTTACTTCACACTCGCTAACATACTGCACCTATGTGGCTCCAACTGTCTGGCACCCTTTCTTCCTGGGTTATCATGCTAAGGAATTAACATTTGAAATTGCATTCATCGCCTAATGGTTGTGTGCCCTATCTGAAAGCAAGCAGTACTCCGTTTATTTCGTTTCACAAATGGAGATGTTTCTTTTTTTCTAAAGCTACAGCTACATTACATGTGTTTCAGTGTAATAGCAGCATAATTGAAGACTGTGTCAACTGGTTGGCAACCCTTTCTCTGGTGCCACAGCTCTTGTTTTTAGAGGTCATCTTGTGAATCTCTCTTTCACAGCGGTAGCCGCGTTTCAGTAAGTGGAGTCACATCTGAGCATAATAGGAGGCAATGGGCCCATGTGCTTTTTGAGCTAAGCTAGCAACATAGGGTAAGGAAGAGAATGAATATTACTTAAAGCAAACACCAGGTCATCACAGAGGAAGTTAACAGCAGATCTCTAGATCTGAACTAACATTTTGACAAGGAGGTGGAACCGTATGTGGTTGCGAAGCAGGTGCAGTTGGTTGTCAGGTGCTGCATCCATCATTGGCCTGTGCTGTGATCCTGCCAGGCTGTGTTTGCTGGCTACTGCCTTCTGAGGCAAAAAAGAAGCATGCAATGCCACAGCCAGATGCGTGTCTGCCTGTTGCAGGTGGCAATAAGTGAGGTCTGACCGTACAGGATTAATACTAGTAGCATCTACGCATTTGTCTTCTGACTCGCGTGACTTGAATTCTTGACAGAATAACGCCCTGTAATTTAATAGTTGCAGTTGTGGAAATGGAAAGTGAATTTGATAGTCTGTAACTGAATATTTTAAATTTAATTGTTTTCAGCTCTGAAATTGCATTTTGAGTGACGTCATGGAAACTTACAGGCTGAAT
Organism: Tapera naevia; assembly: GCA_033556795.1. Taxonomy (NCBI): domain Eukaryota; kingdom Metazoa; phylum Chordata; class Aves; order Cuculiformes; family Neomorphidae; genus Tapera; species Tapera naevia. Next base: position 16,926,070 of record JAUMJJ010000246.1, read on the forward strand.
GAGTCGGCCACTGAGCCAGGTGAGATACTGCGGGAGCGTGAGATCAAACAGTACCAAGGTATTGTGGCAGCAGTGACAGGGTAATGGGCAGAGATGCACACTGACCCCTTGGGATTGTATTGCAATAGCTCTGGCCCATGGAGCCTTGTGGCAGAGATGGATAAGCAGAGGTTATTCAAAAGATAGGCAAAGGCTGCTGTTGTGTGATACTATTTCTGATTTTCTGTTCCAGTGAATGCTTTGTGTAGAGTTAAGGAGTGATTACAGAGAGGAGTACAGTCTCTCCTGTCTTTAAAATGTGGGGCAGTGAGGGATTTATGCCACTCTGGGACACAATCATCTCAGTCTGAAACAAGGTTACACCAGGAAGGTTTTGCAGAATCGGCATTTGTGCCAGCTCGTCTAGAATACGCTTGAAATGGTAATGTTTCTTCTGTGTTGGTGTGCTGAGGCTCAGGCATTTCAAGCATGAAGGAAAATGCAGTTTAGATGGTTGCTGTTTCTTCACCAAATAAGTAGGCAGTTTCATTATTTACTGCTTCAAAGAAACAAACCTGTAGGATGACAAAATGCAGAATGGCAGTCTTGCAAACTTGTCATAGTGATTTATTAGTCCAGATACCCAGTGTACTCTCTCGTACTGACCACAGTACTCACCCCTTCAAAGCAGAAAAGAATTATTTGCCACTGGCTAGTGGGTAACTGGGATTGTGCAAGACCAGGTGCGGTGTTTGTGAGATAGGAGCGTGCTTTTCCTCCATGGAAAGCTGAGAGTGTGCTGACGTAAAATGATCTGACATGTTACTGTAAAAGGCAAATGGTGTGAGCGTGTTTGTGTTTGCATAATAGTGTGTCTTGATGGAGTTTGAGAGGACTGGGAAAAGCTTGCTGCTTGAATTGAGATGACTTAATCTCACTACTGTGCCCTGCACCACATTATGGGCTCTGGCTTCTTTTCCCCCACTCCCTTTGAGGTAGGGGCAGAAGGAGAATGCTTTTTGGGTTTTAGGCTCAACATGGGAGAAGTTTCCTAATGTTGCCTACCAATATAGTCACTTTGCGGCATGATAGTGACATGCTGTAGTTCTATCCTTATCTGCTAACACAGTTCATTCAACTTGTTGTCTCCTGAGACCCTTTTTCTGTAACAAGAAATGTGGCTTGGTAGGTTAGTAGCTGTCTTTAGACTTTCTTAATATGTACCTACTGCTGAAAGTGGAGTAGCTGAAAGGGTCGTGTCTTTGGCACTGACAGCTCGGAAGATTTTTATAGATTGAATGCCTGAGTTAGCAGGATTCCAGCTGCAGTTCACAGTAAAAAGGGAGGATCATAACAGTGAAGGTAGGTAGGATCATGAGTGCACGTATTGACAGAGACATAAACTGGAAGTGTGTTCACCACAGTACTACTGCATTTATTGCTTTTCTAAAAGGTGTGATGCTTATGGACTCTCCAGGAGCACAGCAGAAGAGGAAGTGACAGGAATGATGGCTGTAACAAGAAGGTTTTGCTGTTCAATGTGGGAAATCTGTCAGAATCTAGAAGGAATGTCCGATTTCCTGCACCGGTATATTGTTCCTGTTAAAGGTGAAAGAAATGAGCATATAAGAATAAGCTGAGAATGTTAATTAAATTTAGCTTTCTTTGGTAAAGACTTCTCTGCATTTCTTAAAATTATTCTCAGAATTTCTGCATCAACTTCCCTGCAAAAAGATATTTCCTTTCCAGAATGGCTGCAGCCTCTGGTCATTTGCCAGTGCTTCTGTGCATCAATAATCAGAGGAAACCAAATAACCTTTTAAATTAGTGGCTCCATCTGATACTGTAATGTAACCCAAGGGCATCTTTCTGAGTATGAGTGTGCAGATCCTCAGCTACAGGAGCAAAGTTCTGGGTTTCCTATTAGGTGTGGAAATAAGAGCAGATATGGAAGTTGGAGGTTTGAGTTTTCAATGTACTGTTTCCTGTAATTAAGAAAATGAGATAATAGAAACAGTCTTATGCAGTGCCTGCTAAAGACGAGGGTTCCGCATTGAACTGCTTTCAGATAAAACTTAATACAAAGTTTCTCTCTTGGTACTCTTAAACCTCTGTATTACAGTTGGCTAATGCTTCACAGCTTCTCATGCGATTACCCTTATAACACCTTGATAAAGCAGTGGTATCTATGGAATTGCTGTTGTCTGCTGTGGTAGCTCCAAACCTCTCTGTAGCTCTGTGTTTCTTGTAGTTATTTCACTCAGCTGTGAGTGGCTATGAACTCAAGGTTCAGCAAGCAATGAATCTCGGCGTCTCACAGGGAAAGTGGTGAGTCTTGAAAATAGCAGCAAATTTAATTCTTGGCTTTGCTAGTTTGTGTCTGCCATTCGCATTGTCTGTGACATCAGGGCAAATCTGAAAAGTGGAGTTATGGGAAGAGTTGTTAGCGGAGATGAATCATCAGGGAAGGATAGGAGGGACTTTTAATTAGAAAGAGTTTGGGCTGGAGGGAAAGCAGGGGGCTGTGATGAGGACAAGGTTGGCTTGGCTGACCTCTTTCAAGGTTGTCAAAGAAGGCTTTGAGAGGCTGTTTCGCTGGGTTCTGGATTTTTATTCATAAGAGAAGGCCAAAATACAGGGTTGCCACGGGGAACTCTGAAGATGTTGGAAGTATTGGGAAAATACCTAGTTGGGAAGGATGTGAGTTGGTATTGTGGATGACAGTAAGAAGACAAAGCTAGCAGCTTCACCATGATGCCTTAGGCCTGGTTCAGTTGGGTGTGAATGGCTGCAAAGGGAAGGAGCAGCACTCAGTGCCCTGGCACATGTCACACCACTGTGGATCTTTGCCTTTCTCATGGCTCCCACTGTCTCCTCCTCAACCACTTCTTGAGGTTTGCTGGAGAAGAAAGCGGTGGCAGCAGCAAGGGCTGCAAAGAGTGCGTTGGCTGCTAAACCCAACTCAGTGAAGGAAAAGGCTGTAAAGGACTTGATCACAGATGCTGAGCCAGGCCTGGTCCTCTCATGCCTTTCCATCATGAGGAGTCATGACGGTACTAGTCCTGTAATTGCAGCTGGGTAACTGAAGAAAAAGGAGCATCATCATGTGCCAAAAATCCCAAAGGAAGTCTGTTCCAGCAGCAGCCTCTTAAAGCTCACATTTCTTGAATTCAAAGGCAGTTGTGGGAACAAGGGTGGTGTTAGTGTAATTCAGAGTGGTTCTAAAGATGGATCTGAATATGGGACAGTGTATGGGCTATTCGGGATTTCTTGACGTGTTCTGACACTCAAGTTGCAGCCTGGGGTGAGGCTGTAACCAAAGCAAATGTGTTAGGCTGCTGAGCCTGCTACCTAGCCATACTCTGAAAAACTTTCTGCCTAAACTAAAAAGAAATGAAGCAGTTGCTCTAGTTACTTGCAGGATTCACTGGGATTTCCCTCCAATTAGTTTAGTAGCTTGAGCAGTTCACGTGTTGGGGGTAGCTGAAATGTAAATCTTGATGACCAGCTCTAGGAATTGTCCTATTTTAAGGCCCTTGGAACCCTTTGTAACTAAAATTACACTGTAAAAATTGGAAATAGAATAGAAAGCATGTGCTTATTGGAAGATCCATTAGAAGCCTAATATCCATAGACTTTGCTTAAACAATTTTTTAGCTTTCTTTCATGATTTTGTTGACTGTCTGTATTTCATATATTAATGTTCACAGTGAGAGCTAGTAATAGCATATGTCACACCTGGTTAACTGTTTAGCATTCTAGGGAGGAGGAAAAAGCCCTGATCAAATGTGACAGCTGAGAAGAAATACTATATAATGTTATTTTTTTAAAAAAAAGTTTCTTTTTCTATGTTTCTTTATAGTTTTAGTGACAGCCATATTTTTCATCTTCTATACCACATATAAAATACTGTGCTGCAATATTTTTTTTATGCCCAGGAATACAATTTCTGCATTCAAGTGTCTTTCTCACTGTCACCAATAATGTTATAAATTTATCTAAATTCAGCAAGTAAAAACAAAGTTGAAAACTATGTTTTATACCACTAGCTGCAGGGGGGCATAAAATTACGGTAATTTGTGGCTTTACTATTGTCAGTCATGTAAAGAGTTTTTTCCAGTGGAAATCTATCACACGCCTAGCACTGAACATACTACAAAGCTGCAAGGTGTTTTTCTAATACAAAAGCACTGAGAAATTCCCTGTGAAGTATATAAGTCTGAAAATATTCATTCACTTTTCTTTTGCTTTGCTTTTAGAACGGACAAACCTGAAGGAAGTGTGTGCAAAGGATTTGGCAGAGCTGAGTTCTGCTGTAATCGGGCAGCACGCTTCTCTAGGTGACCATAGTACCCGGGCAAAAAGCGTTTTTACACGATTACTGGTGGGAGCTGTGGGTACCTGGGAAGGGCAAAGAAGCAGGTACAGCGTGGGATCTGAACAGCCTGAGCCACGGTGTGCAGAGCTACTGTGGGACTGGTGGCAGGGTACCGGCTTTTGACTGTTCCCACTGGCCTGAAGTGCCCCTGTAACTCCGTAGAGGGTGGCAAATTGTGCCTGTATTGCTAGGGATTATAAACCAAAAAGTTTAATAAATTACTGTATAAAGGGCATGCTAAAAGAGCAAAAAAAAGGTTGGCACTCTGCCTTTCTTAGCTGACATCAGAGCCTCATGGAGTGTTGGCTACCACAGGTCTGACCTCTGTCTTACCCACCTGGACGTCCAAGGACTGCCTTGTGTAAAGTAACATCCTGCAACTGGAGGCAAGGCAGCACATGTCCTGTTTCTCCAAAGTTTCGATCTGTGCAGCACATTTTGTTTGGAACTTGACTTTTTGGCATTGTGCCTTTCTGCAATTAGTTGAAGCACTGCCACAAGGTGATTAGCTATTTTTACCTAAGAGTAGTAGAAGATTTGGGTGCTTGTTGAAAAGCAATTATTAAGATAATACTTATTCTAGGGCACTCTTCTCAGCGTCGTGACTTGTGTCATGAGAAGGAAGATGTTTACTTGTGGCAGGGATGAGCTGCTGCTGGAGGCTGGACTGGCATAGCAGTGGGGCTACGTTTCTTTTTCTCTTATGACTTTCTCAGTGAAACATCAAGTCTTTTTTTAGTCTACAACACTTTCTGTTGTTGTTTTCTAAACTCTTTCCCCATCCCTCAGTAAATGAAATTGAGAAAAGGTGAAAAGGTACAGTCTTGAAGAATGATAATGGTAACTGTTAATAAATACAGTTGTATTATGTGTCATCACAAAGCTCCGTACATTTTGGTTTTGACTACTTGGGAATGTTCATAGATTTCCAATTGCTATGCATTTGTTTGAAAATTCAGTACTGAAGTAGTAGATTACTGTCTTGTGGGCTAATTTGCTTGTAAATAAAACAAATGGCATTGCTTGTTTGCTCACAATATGGGTTCTGGCTGATACTTTATGCCTCTAAACCCACTTGTTAAACATGAAAAATTAAGATCAGGTAGAAACAGTACTGAGATATGCTAGGAATCTTAGAAAAATCTGATTAGATGCTTAAAAAGGAGGAAAAGATAAGAATGTGTTGTTAAGTGGAGATAGTGGTTATGGAGCCATGATGTGAAGATTGAGGGGCTTCTGTTAAGTTGCAGTTTCTTAGCACTGGAAGGATTACAAGTATGTAATTTTGACCATGAAAGCAAGATGATGCCAACAAAATTTGCAATTCAGATAATAAGTTTGATTTAATGACAAAATAAGCATCAACAAACAGTTTTATAATTAATTATATAAATTGGCAACAACACTTTTATAAATCTTAGATCTAAATTACTTTTTAAATATTCCCTGAAAAAAACCGAAGACCTATCATAAGCATTACAGTTGTGTGTGTATATTGATATATACGTAATCTATTCCTGCAGATACCTGTACATACACATATTAATCTGAACGCACGTGCATCTCTATGTATGCTTTTTAAAGCTCATCAGTTCTTAAAAGGGTTAAGCGGTTTTAAAATTACCTCAACCCACTGCTTAAACATTGTTGCCTTAATTAGTAGCTGCTAACATATGAAGGGCTTGTCTTGGCTCTCAGAGTATAAAAAAAAAGCATGTCACAGAGCTCCATGTACACTGTTTCTTGTCTACTGCCATTAAAATTAATCATTGCGGCTTAAACCTGGAAGATTTGTTATTTCTGGTGCAGGTGGACACACCAACACCTGTATCTTCTTACCAATAGAATCTCCTTGTGTGATGTATTGTCTGTGGAGGTTTTTTTGGAAGGAATTTTGTGTTTTTTTTTTTTAAAAAAGGAATGGCTATTGATACTTGTTACTGATTTAGCATTTCTGACTGCATTTTGTGATGAACAAATATGGGGTGAAACTTTCAATACCTACTTATTAATTTAGCTTAGCCTGAGTGAAAGCTGGTCCTTTCCAAATGACGAATTCAAAGTATTTTGGAGGACTGCCACTACCCACAAGCCACTATGCAAAGCAGTGTGTCTGTAATCCATTTTCCAGTGCTTAAAAAAACTTGTAAAAAAGCTTGTATCTTTTGCCATGTGGAGAGACTGGGTAAGCGTGGAGTGGAGGTTGGGGAAGAACTTCCTACCTCTCCCCATGTCAGAGATTTTATATAGTAAATACAATTTTTTCTCCTCTGTTTCTTTATAGATAAAGCAATACCACTAGTACATAGAGGAGATGTAATAACATAGGGCTCTCTTGTCCACACATTTCTTTGTTTTCATAGTATATCCATGTAACCAGCGCAGATTTTTGTGACATTTCTTTTTTTTTAAATTTATATTTGGTGAATTTTCCTCACGAATATTATTGCCTGTATTTGATATTCCCATTCACAAATTTGATGTATATGCAGACTACATCGAGGTCACGCACCAGGCAGTTCAGACAGTGGCTGAGCAAATCAACTCGGGAGCTCTGCAACTGATTAAACATGGTGCCATTTCAAAACCAGTTTTCCACTGCCTTAGTTGACTGCAGTAGCAGGGACTGTGACTTACAGCTAGGGACATCTTTTCTGGACCTGGCCAGGGAGGCTACAGGAGAGCAAAGACAGAAGTGGATGAATCCTAAGGATGGTGGTGTTTTTGGACTGGCGGGCAGTGCTCTGCTCAAATGGCAGATCTGCCCTACTGCAGGGCTTTAGTTCCTAACGGACTAAACGTTGTCGTGTGTGGAACAGACAGTACAATGAGTTTTGTGCAATGTCTCCCTTGTGATCTTTAGTTTCTGTGCAGTGGTTGTTGCAGACTGCTCTAACTTTGGTTATACTGATACAAGTGGTGCAGGCAGGAGGGCACATCGAGCTGCTGCTAACATGGGGGAGTCTAAAGAAAAAGAACAGCTGCTCTGAAATTTGGACAGCATAGCTGTGCTCAGGTTAAATTATGACATGTAACATTGGTTTGAACTCCCAGGAAAACCTCTGTTTTCTCACTAACCATTTGGTTTTGTGGCTACAGCAACAGCTCCACTTTGGAAGCATGAAACCCTTCCTGCACACAAGTGACATGAAAGAGGACACGAACGTAGAGGCCAAAGCATGCAGCATGGCCTTCACTGGCTGAGAGGTGCATCATTCCCCCTACACTTGTATTATTTTTTCAACTCCTGGTAGCGCAAGTGGGGCAGGTTGTGTGTCATCCACCCACTCTTCCCTGTGCTCTTCTCTGTACACAGCCCCACGGAATGCTATTGTTAGGCATGAACGCTAATTGCCTGGTATTTCAAGGCTCCTATCTTCTTATTGCTAAAGCCTGTAACAATAATCACAGCCTATATTCCCCATCTCTAGGCATCAAGGAAACAAGATATGATCACAGGCAGTGCGCTAATGTAATTGTAGTATATAGAATATGAGCTTTTTCTATGTAAACACAGGCCTGGCCACATCCTATGATAGCGCTTCCTACCCTCCATACGATGGCTGTTCCTAGGCTCACCGCTCAAGTCCCCATTATGTATACATCTACCCTTGTCATAACACCACCTCTGAAACACTCACACTGTTTGGTCCTGCTACATAATGTTAAGAGGGTGGAATTTTAAATTGAAAAAGGCTGTTTAAGTAATGTCAGCAGCCTGACTAATTTCACAAAAGGAAGGAAATTCAAAATTAAGGCTATGGTATATTCTTATCTGGATGCCTGAAGATTTCTGTGCATGACAATATGCCCCTAAAATTCAGAGCTGTCCCTTATGTCTTTAATTTCTCCCATTGTGTCTCTCCTTTTTTTTATTAAACATCAAAGTGAATTCACAACAGAGAGTCAGGCTAGAATTTAATCCTCTAAATACCTTGAAAATAGAGGTTTAGACTAGAAGTACCAATATATACCCTTAAAACTTCAGTGTAATATAAAAGAGATTCTAATCACAACAGATCATTACAAAGCAGAGTAAACCACTTTAAAAAAATTGAGTGTCTTAAATATAATAAAAAGGAATAATTAAGAATCAAACAGGAAGCTGCTATTCTGACAATTTAATGATGCTGAATTGGACTGAAAGAATTGGCTTTGCCGTTGCAAGGCAATGAAAATCTGATAGTTTCAAAATGGCACTGGGATCGGATCAAGTGGGGTTTTTTTCAAAATCAAATGCAGCAGAACCAGAAAGAAATGGTAGAATTTACTGTACAAAAACCTTGGAGCGTTTTGGTTTCCTGCTGCTGCCTGGGGCTGAAGCTGTTGTTTTATCAGACCTGCTTAACATCTCTAGGCTAAGGTCTTTCGGGGAAATTATCAGCACCTGTAACCTGTGGAGATTAATGCAGCAGCCCTCATTGGCAAATAGAATAATAAAATATTCATGTTCTCCCATTCTTATTTCTTTAAAGGACAACAACAAACAAAAATATTTTCATGACAGTGTCAGGGCATTATAGCCGATTGCACTAGGAGTTTTCCACTGTGTGCAACATGTAAATGAAAGCAGAGCAGATGATGTGCTTTTGGTGTCTGTGTGTAAGCACAGAGATATGCATTCAAACATTTAAAATCAAGCAAGCTAATCTTATAAAATTCTCACAACCACTGCACACTAACTTGGAGATGCAATTAGCATGTGTGAGTTATAGCCATTTATTTACCGTTATTCATTTTTTGAGTGTTTGTGCCTTCTGGTTGAACATAACTAGGTGCACAATTACAAGAATTTCACAGATCGAGCCAATAGATTTTGAATTACTGGAGAGGCAGGTTGGTATTTCCTACCTGAGAATCTTGGGAACCAAACTTGGCCAATTGTTGTGATTTGTAATTGCCATAGAGGAAAATGTGATTAATAACAATCAATTGGATTTATTTCTACAGCATACATACCAAGAAGAGGAGATAAAATTGTCCTTTACAAGAAATCATCTGTACAGTGAGGAAAATACCCATTTTTGGGCATCAGCAGCATCTAACTGGAACACCAAGGCAAAGCCGTAAGAGGTATAAGGAAGTAGAAAGGACACGGAGTTTTTACCAGTTGTTTTCTATCCTTGCATATTCTTCTGAAGTGTCAGTGAAACCTTCTGTGTCCCATTCCTCTACACCATTCCTTTGAGTGCTGCATGGTACATGTGCTACAGAAAGTGTGTGCTGATCCCATATCTCAGCGCTCTCAGAATGGGATACAGCTCACTATACCTTCAAACATTATGGACTAAAACAACAGCCATTACAAAGTGCCATGGGATGGGTCCTTTTAAATCAGAGGCCCACAGCTCAGAATATTTCAAGGTGCGGGGAACTCACAAGCGTCCTGTCACCTATATAACAACTATGTCAAACGAACAACAAAACAACTGAGAAAACCGCCATCCCAAGGCCGCAGCCCCAGTTGGTGGCAGGCTCTGAAGAGGAAGGAGCACCGCCTGCAGTTCGACTCCTGGTGTTCTGCTGCCATCCCGTGGCGAGCCAGGCGGGCTCTCCCCCTCCGGAGCTGAGCGAAAATAGGCTCGTGGGCTTTCCCTGGTTTCACAGAGTCACAGGATGACCTGAGTTGGAAGGGACGCACACGGATCACGAGTCCAACTCCTTGCAGAGGGCACCCCAAAATTTACACCCTATGTCTGAGTGCGTTGTTCAAATGCTTTCTTACAAGGAGCGCTGTAACCTCCTGCCTCCTGTGAACGGGCTGCTGTTACCAGTCTTGGTTTGATTTCTGCTTGATGAACCTCAGAGATAAGTAGTACAAAAGCAGGAAGCTGCAAATGATACCAGCGAGGATGAGGTAGCTCACGTAGAGAGGATGGGAGTCCAGGTCCAGAGCCTGAGGCACCTGTAACCACGGAAAGCATAAAATTAGGAACAAAGACAGAATTTTTGTGCTGTATCTGTCTGTGAAATGCGTTACCTGTGGGAACTTCCATGGCCACCTTTCCCCCTTGGTTTCCAGTTGGAATATAACTTTGGGAGTGGTTTAACAGCTGGTTGCTACACTATGATGTCTAGTAGCTGCTTTATTTCTGAGGAATACAGTCCAGCTTCTGAACAACTTCAGCAAGTACATAGTTCGAGCTTGTGTAGAAAATAGTTGCCCTTTATCAATGTCTTTTTCTTTCTATTTTTTTCTTACACCGAAAAGAAAGGGCTAAAATAAGTGACTGGCCTCCAGATGAAGCATTCAACAGTCCAACACCACACACACCATCTTTCTTCACCAAAGAGTGGTGAAGCATTTGAACAGGCTGCCCAGGGAAGTGGCAGAGTCACCACCCCTGGGGGGGGTTCAAAAAACACGTAGATATGGCACTTCGGGAAACGTTATAGTCAGTAGGCACGGTGGTGTTGATCTGACAGTTGATCTTAGAGGTCTTTTCCAACCTCAAAAATTCTATGATATCTATAGGGACAAATTTAAAATATACCAAGTGTAACGTGACTTCATGTGTTGATTTAGTGCTTGCCGGATTTGAGGCCTACAACATCTACTTAAATATGATGGGCATGTAAATAGCATTCTAATTAGTTATCAAATGTTTCTAACAATATTTATTAGTGACTTACAAGTTTCCCTGGTATGTGAAATGTAATATTCCCAACAGTTACTTCATATGTGAGGTCATTGAACTGAATTTGCATCATGCCTTGAAAATTCCATCTGAGAAAAGAGATTTTAGAAATCCAAAATGGAACTGGGAAAAGAATGGCAGAAAGAAGGAAATTAATATTCATATACGAGACTTCCTTGAGAACTAAAAAACTGTTGGGTTACTGCTAAACAGAGGAAGTTTGTCTAATTTTTTGAAAACAAAAGCTGTGTACACAGCAGTTTATTGTTGCACAAAATGGCAGATACACTTTATATTGTCAGGTAGAGATGGAAAATTAGGAGAGAGCTAATATTCGTATCCATCAAATTCCCACTGATATAACTAAACCTTCATCTACTGGATATAATTATTTTACTGAAAAATTTAACAGCCATGTAAGAATCAAGCCTTTCACTAGTGCTTTTTTGACCAAACATTATCTCATTTTCAAATGGAGAAACATATAAAATGCAAGACCTGGCTCCACCTTCACCACCCAAGAGCATAATTGCAAAGCTAGAAGTAAAGGTGAGCTTCCCTGCACTGCTCTCCCTCAGTCTCACAGCTGTCAGCCACTGATGAAAGCCATCAATGTTTCAGTTTGAAGGGATGGTGGGAGCTTTGTCTTACCTGTCCAGAGGTTTTCTAGACTTATCACAAAACCACCACTTAGGTAGAATGATGTGAAAAGGACATTGCCAAAGAAGGCTGAGAGCTGCAATGTTGGCAGGAGTGCTGCCACCCAAAGTGCCATTGAGCGGGCAGTATATACAGCCAGCCACACCAAGAGGAAATTCAGCAGGAAATGTTCTGGCTCTGGAATGAGGTTTGCCAGCCAGTAGGTGGGCACCCCATAAATTGCAACAAAAGCGCAGTGCTCTGGGAGCTCCCCCAAAATCTATTCAGGAAGTAAAAAAAAAAAAAAAGAAAGAGAGAAAAAAATAATTTGGGTTACAATCACAAAACCTTCTGAGATGCACCTCGATGTACCTATGGGCGGTTTATAAAAGCTACAGGAACTACTTGCTGAGAATGCAGTCACCTTCCTGCTAATTGCCAGTGACCTGCAAGACCAATCCACAACAGAAACTCAAATCCTCACTACTTTTTTCTCCAGTTGTGACAGATTAGATGTCTTGTTTTGTTACAGTTTTGGCAGCTTCTAAAAATTTAAGACACTTTTCCAGAGAACTGGTGCACTTGATAACCGTAATACTGTTACTGATTCATCACAACTGTATATTTTGCCCAAATTTGGTTGAACCTAGGATGACATCAGGTTTGAGGAAAATTTGGTTGTTGATCACTTCCCCACTTTACCCCAGAGGCAGTCCAGTTAGTAACTTCTTAACTCATTGTAAAACAAAAACATGCTCAGGATTTTCTGAACTATCTGAAGATACATATAGAGAGTATTATGATTATTCCTTCCAAAGATGGATGCTGCTGTCCTCTAATACTAAGACTGTAACAAATTACATTGATTTCGCTATGAGTAATGTGCAATCTTTGTGACACAATGCAAAGAATGTTTTTTTCTGGCAACAACTAATAAGCATTTAAAATCTTGTGCAGAAATGGAAACCTAAACTACAGATGACATGGCAGGCAGAACTCATCTAACAGTGGCAACATCACAAAGAAGGGATTATGCTAAACCCTTGTGAAAAAGAGAATGTTATATTTTCAAAAAATGCTGATTTATTTCCAGAGACTCTGGCTCTTTATGCACTGAATGAAGTTGTTTGTCTCTGATCAGTACAGGCCCAAACAACTGCTGGAAATGTCACAGTTAGCATTTTGTCATTTCTGTTTTACCTTTCCTTTAGCTTTTGATATGAATATTTTGTTTTTCAGCTAAAGATATATAATCAAACTTTCAAAGATGCTTCAGGTAATGAAATCTGCAAGGTACATTAAAAGCTCTCTTAACCCTAGATTTCTCAAATTTTGGCCAAATGACCCAGTGAAAGATTCTTCTTTGGCTTTTCTGGAGTGGGATCTCAGCCATGACTTGTGGCAACAGATCTAAAGTAATGTGAGGTTTAATCCATTAATGCCAAGGTAGCAAGAACGATAGCCTTAGCTAGCAGAAAAAGACCAAGGTCTGATATGAATGTGATCACTTATACAAAAAGGGTTTGGTTTGTTTGTGGTTTTTTTTAATGTTAAAGCCAACTGTTTGTATTTCCTGGCAACAAAACCAATTACCTTAGCAAAGAAGTATGGGCTAACAGAGTACATTCCATCTTCCAAGTCATGATAAAGCATAGCTCTTTCTGAATGACCTGCAGGGTAGGAACAAACAGGTTGCTTTCGTCTTAGAACTGCATTAATAATTGCAAGTTTTTAATTGATTTAGGAATTTTCTGATTTTGATTGCTTATAACATTTACAAGAAAACTGACACTTACATTTGGCAATAACATCCAAAATCACTGTGAATGGGATTAGTGCACCACTCATGTACAACAGTGCTGTTGTGTCACGAATAGAGAGCCTGGTTTTCCCATGACCGTAGTACAAAAATCCAATTAACAACGACATGAGAAGGGCCTCAAATCCATGGATTAATAATGTTGAAAGATCTCGGAAGTCATTGGAGACTTGACGACTAGGAAAACAGCAATATTGACCATGAGGTTTTGTACTTACTAATGCAAATATTTTCAGATATATTGCCCAAATGCTCTGCTAGCATCTATTTATGGAATTTGATGACTTTGAGTGGGATAGAAGTAGGGCTGTCTGGTTCTGTAAATGATTTTACCTAATCAAAGCTATTGAGTGTCTCCAACTGCCTAGAATTTCAGGTCTGAAATGCTGAAAGTTTGAAGGAGGAAGGCAAAGGGGACAGCAAGGTCTGATTCCAGTGACTCAGAAGCTATTATTTTACTTCAGTTATAAAACTGTACTGAGAACCGGTAGCATACACTAACAACAGCTGATACTGGTAGTGATGTTCTGAATGTATTAGACTAGTTGACCATGTTTCTTTTGAGTACACAAGCATGAGACCCGACTACAACACCCATCTCTGCTTGGTATTATTAGTGAAGCCTCCGGGCTTCAAATCTGAGGCAGAGGTATGAGGATGGTAATGCCTGAGCCTCCCATGCAACTGCCTGAACTTGCTGAGGGTCGAGTCACCGTGCTTTGTCTTGTGTATCAGGATGGCAGTACTAAAAACTGGGATGCATGTTCTTGAGCCTGGAGGCTCCTGCAGCTTCTTAAAGCCACAGACTCCGAGCAACGGGCGCTGGAACTGACTGTGTCTGGAAGGAGCCCTGAGGCAGAAAGGTGAGGCTGTAAATCTGGCTGCCATCCCGTGCAGGGAGCTGAGGGGAGCCAATATAGCAACACCTCTGCTCTACACTTGCTCAGGCCTGGTGCTAGCTGTGCACTCTCAACATGCACTCAGTTCTCATCTTGTGCTTCTTTCTTATGCTTTAAAATACAAATGGGCATGATACATAACTGTTTAAGCTGGAAATAAGGTTACCTTAATAATATAGTGAACTGCTTTAAGACTCCTGGTAACTGATCACTTGAATGGTGTGGCATGTTGAGAACCTCTTTTGAATTTAAATGGGACCTGCCCAACAGAAAAGAGAAAAAAAGTGTTGCAATTTCCACAGGCTGTAGCTGTTACTCCGAATCTGCTGTATGACGCGCTTTTCCTTACCTCTGCTGGCTGAATGTGGTTGCAACATTGTCTCCTTCCATAACTTTCCATAAGAAATCATCAAAATCTTTGACTTTTTCTAGGAACAAGTTGGCAAGAGTATTTGCTCTTTTCTGGCTTTCCATCTCCTTTTCTGTGGTCTGTTTATCAATACTGGTCAAATCAACTGCAAAACATTTTTTGGCATGAGCCAATGTGCTACAGATGGTAATAACTTTAATATGTGTTTAGAATCAGAGACTTCATTGTGAACAGACAGTACAACCTGTGTGCATGCATTCAGCTACAGTGGTTAAAGCTTTATCAGTTACTTTAGGTAATTAGAGAAGAACAGATTGTTAGTGGGGATTTTGTCTTGGGAGATGTTTCTTATCTAGCCTTTCAATAAATCCCTGAGAGATTTCATAACTGTTTACAATATAATATTGTAAACTAATATTTCAGATTTTTCTAAATTTAATAGTGACTTGAGAGGGGTTCTGAGAATGCACAACTTGAATTTCCTTGCTGCCATGTAGGCATTCACAGTCTGTTACGTGGCTTTGACTTAAATCACGTGTGTTTTCTCTATCAGCATAATAATAGTTACAAACTTTTTTGTGTCTTGCCATAAACTTTGCCTGATACTGGGAAAAAACAATAAGAATATTAACCAAGGACAACATAATATCAGCAACAATAGTTGAGTTAGCATTATTTTTTATTTAACAAAATTATTTTTAAAATATCTAAAGTTACAAAAGTAATGCTGATCTTCAGTCTACAGTGACAACACCTGGCATTTTGCCAATGCTTTTTTTGCAAGCAGTACCGTTGCACATTTAGTAACTGCTTACATTGGGCTGATCATCTCTATTCAGCCTCTCTTCGGCAGGAGTCTGTCAGAAATGAGCTGCAGTCTGCCCTACTTCTTCCCTTCTCCCAACATTTGCGCATTTCCGTCAAGTGTTCCTTTATGCTGTAGCAACTTCTACCATACTGTCCCATTTCTACCTTCTTACTGCCCATATTCCTCTGCTCTTTCTCTGGGTTCTAGATCTGTGCCTATTGCTAAATGTTCTTCCACCTCCATTTCTCATCCCTTTCCGCCTCTGTGTCATAGGGGCTTGTTTCTGCAGCCACAGGTTCTAGCTACAGGTTTCCCCAGGACAGCCTCACATTCTCTATTCCATGTGGGGACGCTGCAAGCCTTCCTCAAGGCTGTGCTTGGCTGAGGAGTACTGCCCTGAACTATGGTAGTCACAAAGGTCTCTTTTTGCAGGGCGTGACATTGAGGTTACCTTCTGTTTATCTCTGCACAGCTGATACCAGCTGACACTGCCTGCCACATAGTCACTGCAGCTGGTGTCTGTACAAGGTTTCCCAGCCAAATTGAGTGCAAAGACCTAAGGGCTGGAACTGAACCAACCTCTGTGGTAAGAGATTACTGCTATTAGATTAACAAGTCCAGACTCTCCTTTCCCTTGAAAAAGAATGGATTTGGAACCATTCTTGTAGTAACACTTCTTGTAGAAATGTAGTAATATTTCTTTGCAAAGAGACCTAAAAGGATTGCTGTTCTGGGTTTGTTTTTTGCCTCCCATCCAGAATGCTTTGTCGGGCAGCACTCTTCTTTCCCATTTACTGTTCCAGTTATGTATTGTTCCTCACTCTGAGAAATCATCTTCTCACGTTGCTTGGTTGGGAACTCAGAGAATGGGCTACAGAAAGCAATTGATCAGTTCATCCATGTCTTTCTCAGCAAGGGTAAAAGTTTTAGCCAGCTACAACACAGAAATAAGTGTGCTAAGCGTGTGGAAGAATTGCTGCACCTGGCAGGGTTAGGAGAAGGTTTATCTAAAATTGGGTTTGTCTGTACTGACAAATAAGGATCATAGTAAAAACTGAACTTGCTGCACTATTGATTTCAGTCAGTTATAAGACATTTCTAAGACGGTTACGGTCGATAAAAATCAATGTTAGCTGATACACTTATGAAGGTGAATGATTTCCAGTAACCTTTTCTTTTAAGGCAGTGCTTGATACTAACCATAGAAATCTGCAGGGTTGCTGTACCTTGGGCAGGGATAGCCTAGTTCAGTGAAGTATTGGACCATGTCTCTAGCTGTTCCAGAATAGATAGTGACTCCAGAAGACATCAGAAGAACTAAATCAAAGAGTTGAAAGATATCTGACCGGGGCTGATGAAGTGAGAGAAGAACTAATCTGTTTCCTCTGGCCAGTCTGGATAATGTTATCACAAGGTTATGTGCAGTGAAACTGTCCAGTCCAGATGTGGGTTCATCAAGTATGAGTATTCCTGCCAAAGACAATAAGTTTAGCTGTGGAAAGCAGCATGTTTGATTTGAAAAGCATGTTCTAAGTGACATGGTACTAATACATGAAATATCGCTGATATATTCCTTTTTTTAAAAAAAAGTCCAAAGTATATTTCATATCAGCATCACATAATGTTCAATAATGGCATTTTATTACCCTATCTAACTGAACAGGATGACCAAGAGTAATTAATTTAAGTCTTATCTTGCTCCCAGTGGAAACAATGTATTTTTAAAATTTTTCCTTTGGATGCAGATTCATGTTCTTTATTAAATTTGCTTTCTTCTCTGCTGTTTTGCACTGCCTGTACAAATGTCAGGTACATGAATATTAATTAATACTATAGTACTAATTTTGTACCTTGCCTACTGAAATATTTTCACCTAAATGTAGGTATTTAAACCTCTTGCAGTGTTCATGTGTGCAACACTTGCACAGTATTAATATAGAACCTCCTCCTCCCAACCTGTTCTCTTTTTTTGCACCTATTTGCACATTTATATGAAGAGATATGCATACTTTTGGGTTTTTTTTATTTATTTTGCAACTGGTTGCCACAAACTTGAAAGTTTTATTATTTTGCAGTGTTTGTGTTATTATAAAACTTAATGGCCTCTATCAGTGCAAGGCAATGTCTCTACACAGATGTGGTTTCTGTGTTGAGGGGTATAACAAGTGTTTGAAATGTAAAGAAAGTTTTACATGTTTTTTTTTCTAGAACTACGTCTTTTTTCACTTCAGTACCATCACATCTCTTCCTGAGCATCTCTTCTTAGGAAAAAAGGCTTCTGCTTTCCCCATAAGTACAAACATATAACTTTATAGAAGCAAAAACTTTTTAGATCCATTTTCCAGTGGAAGAACTCATGGAAAATCTTGCTTAATGATAGTCTCAGCCAAGATTAGTAGTGCTTTTGGTATATATAAAAGCAGATACGGGATTCAGTCCTGCAAAATGAGGATTTAGTCCCATGTTTTGCTTTTAATGAAGACAATGGAAATTTCTAGTTCACCTGCAACATGAGCCAGCCACATCAGTGAGTTGCACAAGACCACAATGACTGACTATGAAGCAAGAACATGACCTCTGTTAACACTGCAGATGTAAATGGGATGGGCTGTAGGAAAGAAAAACAATTTCAATGTTGTAAAAGGCCAGCAGCCTTCTAAAGTAACTTGTGGCATGTGGTCAGATAAAAAACATCATAGTCAAGTGCACAAAACAGAGCATCGCTCTCAGGGTGACTTCAGGCAACTTTCAGCAGTCTGTGTGATGGTGGTTTCAGGGAGCAGTGGGTGAAGGCTCCCAAGGAGGATCTTCCTGGCTCTGTCACCGCTTTTCCATTGTAAAGGTGACAGAAGCAAAAGTGATTTGGCTGCTGAAATGCTCAATTTACAGATTTATTACTGTAATAATTACAATATTATCTGTAATCAGCACTGATTTCAATTTAAGCAAATGGACCAGCATGCAGTTTAACTTCACTATGGAGAGGTAACCTCTGTCAGACGGTGGTGCAAAACCTGTTGAATCTCCTGAGTGTCACGGAATCATATAATCATCTGGTTGGAAGAGACCTCTGAGATCATCAAATCCAGCCATACCTCTCTCCTTACTAAACCCTGTCCCTGAGAAATTCATCTACCCACCTTTTAAACACCTCCAGGGATGGTGACTCATCAGCCTCCTCGGGCAGCCCGTTCCAATGCCTGACCACCCTTTCGGTGAAGAAATTTTTCCTGATGTCTAATCTGAACCTCCCCTGGCACAACTTGAGGCCATTTTCTCTCATCCTATCACTTGTCACTTGGGAGAAGAGACCAACACCTCACTAGAACCTCTTTTCAGGTAGTTGAACACAGTGATGAGGTCTCCCCTCAGCCTCCTCTTTTCTAGGCTAAACAACTCCAGTTCCCTCAGCCACTCCTTGTAGCTCCTTGTTCTCAGCCCCTTCACCAGCCTCCTTGTCCTTCTCTGGACGCACTCCAGCACCTCAATGTCCTTCTTGTACTGAGGGGCCCAGAACTGAACACAGCACTCGAGGTGCAGCCTCACTAGTGCCGAGTACAGGGGCACAATCACTTCCCTGAGTATGAATTCTTCAAGTTACCCCAAAGACTCTTCTCTGCAAGTTCTTGTCTTCATTTACTGCCCCGTTTCCCCCTCTCCGTGGTTTGTGGTGGGCAAAAAGAAGGTGTCAGGGTGTTGCTTACCTGGATTCCAGAGCAGTTGCACACCGATGCTCACTCTCCGTCTCTCACCTCCTGAAACTCCGCGGAGGTACTCGTTCCCTACTCTGGTGTTTGCACACTGACGCAAGCGTAGTTCTGCTATAACATCTTCTACCTGGAGGGATCCAAAGGGTTACAGAGAAAGCAAGAGTTTATTTGCATATTTATGCATAGATAAAGCTGAAAATGTGATTAATGTGTTTAAAATTAATCTAGATATTTCAGTGCTATCCGATCAAGAGACACTTGTAAACAAATCTTGATTTTAGACATAACATGAAAAAGGGCTCAGCAATCAGCAGTTTAGTTCTTCTTTCAGCCTCTCATGCTTTCTCTAGATAGTCATTTTTTTTATGAGCTTTGGAACTATTGCTGATTTCTATCTTGAAAGAAGAAAAAGTTCATAATTCATAATCTATATAAAAAAACCCCACAGATTAGCTGTTCTGACTCCAAACACACAGGATGTCTTGGATAATTCCTGTCAGACACATTTTTGACAACTTTGGTTTTTTTTCAATAGCTTAATTACCCTTTTTTTCCTTTGTGAGTCTGAAAAAAACTTTGGAAGGCGCAGTTTGGCAACGAACAATAGTGTTTCTCTGACAGTCAGGTGGGGGAGCAGTCGGTCATCCTGCCGCACATGTGCTATGCATTTCTTAACAAGCTGAGGAGTGCTGGGTTTGCTGTTGATCATGATTTGACCAGACTTGATTTTGCCTCCATCATCCCGGCAGGTTATCACATCAAGCAAGGATGTCTTTCCACCAGCTAGAAAAATCAAAATTCAAAACTAAAATAATTTCCAAGGGATTATTTTGAAAAGTGATTTAGTCACAGACAGAGGAGTTTTCATTCCTTAGCATCTTTTCCCCAACCCTTCCTGAAGATTTCCCAAAGCCACAGAGACAGAATGGACTTGAAAGACAATACCAGCTGCAAGCTGATGTTCAGGCAATCTCTCTCCTCTGCAGTGGAGTACGTGGCTTTAACCTTTGTCATTTCTCAGCAGAATTGGGTAGTCAGGGATTGAGGATTGCTCCTTGAACTCAAGAAACATGATCTCTTTGTCTTCTTGTTACCTCTCTTTCACTTTTGAAACACAGGTGAAAAGTGGTGGTCTGCGCTGGCTTCAGGGCTGGCACCTAAATGCTTGGCAAGAGCTTGCTTTGTGGACGGAATTGTGTATCCATAAACAGTAGCTGGAACAGCTGAATGACTAAGGTGCTGAATGATTATACAGACAATAATAATCCTAATCATGATTGAAATAAAAATTATTATGACTTAAATAAGACAAAAAATCATTTAAATAATTAAGAAAAGCTGCCTCATATTCAGAGGTAAGAAAAGTAAAACAATGAAAACAACACCTGATTTGAAATTAAATAGCAAAAGGATTTCTTCTTTTTGCTGTATGATACTGTATGTAAACACACAGAGCTCTCTTATTATGATTAGATGTCATTTATATCTAGTCTTCCTGTTGAAAGATTAACTCCACACTCATTGCTTCATATATAAATTTTAAAAAAGAAACCCATCCATCTGTAAACCACGTATTGCTCTGAGTGACATATTGATTGCCATTGACAATGTGAAACCCATCAGCAGTTTAATCCATTTTCCTAAAGCATTTGATGAAATGGATGATAAACAGCTTTTAAAAATAGTTTGACTAGTTTGCTAAAAGGGGTTTGTGCTCATTGTATGTTACCTTACAAAGCTGCTATATCTATAATTCAATATATTATTTAATCACAAGTTTTTCCTTTTATTATATGGAGAATCTCTAATGTACAACTTCAGTTACATTAAGGATATGTGCTAAGAAAAAATTCCCATGGTGATAGGGAAGAAAAACCTCTTTTGTGGAACTAAAGTTAAAATTTCTTTGGCAAATATGCCTTGCCTTTGAGAGAGAGCATCTTCACTGAAGCATTGAGTTAACCTGATGTGAGGGTCTAGTGGAGACACAGCATGGGGAGTTTTAGCTCTCAAGTATGGGTAGTTTTTACTTCAGTTTAACAGGCCACCTGTCTACTTCTTAGTTCCCTAGATGAGCTTAGGCTCGAGTAACCACCTTGGGCAGAGGCCATCTCCCCATTAGTCAGCCTCACCCTGGAGAATATTGAACCAGTCACACCAACAGAAAATGAAAGGGGAAACAAAAGGTGTAAGAAAGTGGAGACCTATTTTAATACCAAACAGACATAAACCCATTTCTTCTCCCTCAGTTTCTCTTAATACAAACATGAGATTTTATCCTGTTAGAACTGTTTCAATGGGAATTCCTTCTTACGGCTATGCAGGTTGCCATTGATCTCTCTTACAGGGTCTGGCCTCATTTATCTGCTTTGTCTGCTGTGTTACTGGGTAAGGTCTGCGATTTGCCTTGTTTGAATCTAATTTATGAAGCTGATTCATGTCCAGCAGAGCTGGGAAACAAATTGCAAATGTGTACAAGCCACAACAAAGTTGGATTTGAAAATAAATTTTAATATTCCCCCCCCACCTCCTCCAGTATAATTCTTTGTTTCTTCGTACTTTGTCCTCATACATTTTAAAGAACATATTTGTGACACATTTCCTATAGGTGTTTCTCAACTAGATTTTGCCATTCAAAAGACTGCAGTGTACTGCTCTTGGCTGTGTATGTTTTATCTGCGAGTTGGTCAAATGATGGAATTTGATTGCTCTTACCAGTGCTTCCTATGATAGCCAGCATCTGACCACTTCGAACTTTTAAATTCAGATTCCGGATTATTGACACTTGCGAATGGGGATCCGATTTCCAGGTCCATGGCATTTTCATCTGTGCAAGGTTTTCATACCATGGAATCTGGGATGCCATGCTAACCTACCAAAGAAAGAAGCAAATCCCTTCAATTCAAACAATAAACTATTTAGCAATAAATATCTTATTGCTATGTAAATTTTAGCTGTTTAAAAATTTTCATATAATTTGAAATTACACAAAACTGAAAATTGTGAAATCTACTTCAGATGCTGTCATGGCAAAAAAGGAGATGAAAAATTTCACTAGTTCCCTAAAATCCTCCTTGTTTGTCATGCTTTCTTTGTCTCCTGCATACTCATTGCTGCCAGCAAGGGCTCCCGCCATCCCTAGCTGGGCACACAGTCAGTCTGCTGAGGTCCTCAGAGGAATAATTTGCCTCAGGACTGAGAGAAAACAGAGTCTAGAAACGGACCTCTTTTCCTGTCTTAACCCCTGGCTTTGCTAGATGTATTTTCAATGGAGGGTTTAGCCTGCTGTCAATATTGCAGCCAAAAGCATTATTCTGCTCACAAAACTTCTGGGTATTTGACTGTGCAACAGTCATGAACTTTGTGTTGTGAACTCCAGCTTTGTTTGGCTTTTGAAATGGCTTGCACCAGGCACCAGGCATTGCTGCATAGTCTTCCTGCTGAAGAGAAGTATATAAGTAACAACTTTTACCTGGTAGTTGAGTTCTTTCACCTCAAGAACATTTGATTTTCCACTGTATGTGAAATACAGACTGTTATCTTCTTCAGAGCAAAAAATAGTGTCCTGGGCCTTGGTCTGGAAAAGTTATTAGGTTAAGTACAATAGTTAATTATAATACTGGAAATGTTGTTAGAAATTGAGTTCAGAAAAAGCGAAGCACAAAGGGAAATGTATTCTATAGGATATAATAGTATCGTTGATGAGTTACTATAGTGCAGAAGTCTGAAATATTGAACTGAGTTATCTTAATCAGTGTGAAATGTACTTTGTTCTAGCAGCGTGTGTGGGGGCAAACATGCTATGCCGTGCTCTTCTGTTTGTTTTCAGTTTCAATGGGATCCCTTTCAAAATGGAGATAAATTTCATTTCACTATAAAGAGACTGGACTCTTTCTGTTTTTGAGGAAAAGAAGGTAGTGCTTCAGCAGTCTTAGTCTACTCGATCAAAATGTTGCATATTGGAATTCATAAGGCAGATAAAATTAAGGTAATTTTAAAATTGGAAGTATGTTTGTTATTGAATTCCACACGGACTCGTTAACTTGGACGCTTTACAAACAAATAGGTTTGCAACTACGAGTGCAGTCTATTTCTCTCGTTTTTGTTTTTTTAAAGTCATGGTTTGTAAACTGGAACTTGGTGTTCTGAGATATGAATTAAAATAGAATCTCTGCGTGGCTTTGTTAACCCTTTGCATATAGTTGCAATTAAGATGTCTTTGCTGAGGCAAATTTCTGGCTTTAGGTTTAACTCTGTATGCTTGTAGTTTTTACTCCAGACAGCCACATTTTTTCCAGAGCACTGTGCTTTTGTGATAAGTCAGACTAATTTTCAAGCCAAGGCAAACATACCTGTTCCCTATGTAGTGGACTCCATCCTGCCTGTGGTGTCTTTGGTAGATGGTGACCACAATCTTTGTGTGCACCTCCTACCCTCTCAGCAAATGAGGCTGGTGAATCTTTTGCATCTAGATACGCAGCGGAAAGCAGCACGGCACCAAGCAGCCTGGAAAGCCACGTTAAAGCCTCCAAGCTCCCCCAGCTGCCAAAGCACTCCACAACCTTGCTCATGTTGGACTTAATTTTAAAAAAATATGTGGTCCCCAGCAGGGAAGCTGATTTTACAGCCCGAAGTCATGCCCTGGGAAAGCAGGTCCAGGCCATGCTTAGGGACTTTCTGCTTCATCTACATATTTGAAGATGCCCTCCCTCTTTTTGGAGCTGGAAGAGGGAAGTGCTCACTGCTTGTGAAAGCCTGGTCAGGAGGATTGTCAGCCCCCTCTCCTAGCTCCCTGGCAAGCGCTGTAGCTGCAGGATGGCCAACGCCATCTGGTCCCTCCCCATTCCCAGCAGGTCTCACTCACTGGAAAGCGTCCGCATGACATCTGGTTCCAGTCAACACCATCCAGAGATATATTTTCAGTGGCGTCCTTCATGTTGGCAGTGGAAGGTTGTGCTCCTTGCAGTGGTTTGACTACTGGCTCTTCAAAACCTGTGAAACCCTCTCCTCTTGGTTTCAAGATCAGCTCTTTCCAGGTGCCTTCACCGCAGCACCATTTCTCCTGGCATGCTGTGTGTCTGCAGATGACGTGACCTGGTGGACAGGGAAGTATTCCCCTCCTCTGGGACAGTAACAGCTCGGGCTAAAGGTACATCAGATAGTGGCTTCAGCTAATTGCCTATCAGTTGTTCTCAGGAAAAAGAAAGAATTGAGAGCCCCTCTCTCTTTTTTTAGGCTCTTCCCTTGGTGGCAAGTGCCAGAGGCAGCGACCTACTGTGCCCTGAGGAGAGTGGGGAGCTGCCCCTACCCACTGCCAGGGTAGACATGGTGGCTGCGTCGGGCACCTGGCCAGCAGCGTGACGGAGGCAGCCTGCAGGGCCCCGGCACTGGAAGATGTCAGGCAGCGGCTCTCCTGCCCTGGAGAGGAGCAGCAGCGGCGGGCAGACAGGCGATGCGAAGGCTGTGGTGCAGCCCTCTGACAGCATCAGTGTCCAGGGCATCAATTATACCATCAGGTATGGCCAGGAAGGCAGCATGGCCAGCCCCTGCCTGCCAGGAGCTGTTCCAGCCCCAGGGACCAAGGAGACAGGGGCTGGGATTGGTGGGCTGTGAGTTCAGCTTCGGCCCAGTAAAAAAGGAGGGATGTTGCTGGGCTGCCTGCCACAGGGTTAGAGTTCATGGCCTGAGGGACGCAGAGCTGGTCTCTTCTGGATGGTTCACCAGTTCTTCTTCAAATGTCTCTGAAATTTCTTCAGAGATTTCCAAAGACTGTGCACTTTCCCCCTGCCTTTCTTACTGCTGCCAGTAGGATAAGGTCAGGCCCTAAAAAAAAAGGGTCAAGTGGACTAACAGCTGGGAATCATCATTGACAAATAAAGCCTTAGTTCAAGTTTCCCCTTCTGGTTGTAGTCAGAACGCTTCCTAGCAGTCATTCTGAAAAATCTATTCAGACTTTTTTTATGTTCCGGATAATGCTGAAGTTAAAAACTTAATGCTGGGGAAGGGAGGAGGTGGGGGGCCAGAGGGGAAAAAATTGTTTTTCCCTCACAACATTGAAAAAAAATATTTGCAGGTTCCTGTCCCACATGAAAGTAGCTTTAAAGTGTTCACTTGCTTTACACAAAATTTTTAAATCTTCTCTGTTGCATCTTTTCTTCATGTTTGCTTTCCAAGAGAACGTGTTGGCCCATGGTGGAATGTTTCTTTATATCACAAAAAATGGACCCGGCAAATACTTAAGGATGTTTCATTTTACCTAGAGAGTGGCCAGATTATGGGAATTTTAGGAAATTCTGGTAAGTTGTTCCAGTATTTTAGAGAAAATAAGATTTCAGTTAATACTGGTGACTTCCACATTGGTATGAATGTGACTGAGGTCTGTGTTTTAAATAATGAAATTGCAGCTGATTTTAACACCTGCTTTGTAAAACTGTGGTGCTTGGTTTTTCAGAGTTCAATCTTCTGTCATCTAACTAGAAATTGTAGCTTCAATAAAAAGGGTATGTCTAAAACAAAATATTTCACTATGAATTGTAAGTTTGCATGATTTAAAAGCTAATTTACACATACTTTGGGTTTCCCATTTACTTCCCCTTAACTAGTTGCTTTTTCAGGACCTATTGTTTGAATATCGTTAATAAAAAAATTACTGCTTTTCATACATCTCCACTCTTGAAATCATAAAAATTAACCTCATCAAATGATTAACTTCTTTTGTTTGAAAGGATCTGGGAAAACAACACTTCTGGATGCAATATCAGGAAGGCTGGGACAGAAAGACAAATTCTTTGGTGAAGTGTATGTGAATGGGCATCAGCTGAAGAAGGAACAGTTTAGAGATTGCTTCTCTTATGTGCCACAGGTTGATTTCTACATTTCTTTTTGTGCACTGGGCTTCCCCTTGTCTAAAGAAAGTAAAATTGCTAGTGTCATAGAATAACGTAATGTAATCTGACTGTAAATTTCTAGTGAACGTGGTACAAAGCAGTTAATAAATTGTATAAATGAGTAAAGGTTTTGGGAGCCGGGACAAAATCTTTATTTCTACAGGACTGACTGCTTCCTTCTCTTCACCTTTCTTTTCCAGAGTCCCACTTTGTTAAGCTTCCTCACCGTACAAGAGTCTCTGACCTACACTGCCTTACTAACTCTTCAGAAATGCTCCAACAACTTCATCAAAAAGAAGGTCTGTATTTTATTGTCTTCCACCAGAAATGCAGACGTGATATCACGTAATGCTTTCACCACCAGCACTTTCCATCCATAGTTGTGTTTTATGTTTATAAGATTTTGTAATCCGTATTCTGCAATTGGAGAGAAATCCTCCTGCTGAGGTGTAGGACACAAACTCTCCCACCCAGAGCTACAGCAGTTACTGCTGCAGGAGATGCTGCCGTTAGTATGCAGGACAGCTCCCCTTTCCCAGCTGGGAAACCCAGTGTTTGGGGTTGGCAAGTCTCGTGGGCAGCAGGGGTGACTTTGGCACTACTCTGGCTCCTGTAAAATGTCTCCCAGTAACTAGAATGGCCTTGAAAACCACTGGTCTAATAAGGCCTCCCCCAAACTACTTCCTTGATAAAATAGATGTGTTTCATATCTATTAAAGGACAGTTTCTGGCCTCTGTTGAGAGTTAAGATTGGATATTCCTGACCAAAGGCTTTTTGCTCTCTGCCTTCTCTGCTTGCTTGTCTTCCACTCGGTATTCTATACCTTCCCAGCACTGATGTGCCTCTTTGCTCCCTTATTTTGGAAGCCAGACCAGCATGTTATGCTTCATACCTTAACTTCTAGTCTCACCTCTGCACTCTCCATCTCTTGTCAACTGAAACTAAAATCCTACATATTTCAGAATAAATTAGAATAAAATTTTAAAAAAACAATAATTGAAATAATATCTTAAAAATAATCAAATAGAAATGAGGCCAAACACCTTTCAATTAGAATGGATGCAAGCAGCATATTGGGGAAGCCATAGGTTAAAATTATGTCCCTTTTTCTTTCTTTTTTTTTTCATTTTGCACAGAGGTATCTGAGTTGGACATGTTTTCACTTTCTTAAATTGTAATTATTTTTCAGGTAGATGCGGTTATGGCTGAGTTGAGTCTCAGCCACATTGCTGACAAAATAATTGGAAGCCGTACTTTGGTAGGAATTTCTGGGGGTGAGAGGCGTCGTGTTTCAATTGCAGCTCAGCTATTACAAGATCCCAGTAAGTACCACTACATGGATTTTTCAAAATAAAACAAAGCAGTGCCAATTTGTTCTCCCACCGTGGACCCCCATGAACCACTTTAAAATACAAACCCATTTATATTTTGTAATTCAGAAAAAGCTAGTCTAGCAATAACAAAAAAGGATGAGCAATAACTCAGGTCTGCCATTAACCTATTAGTTGGTGTTGGAAAGTAGGCAATTTTAACATCTTAGGGATTGAACATAGATTTAAACTTGTATTTATCCATTTGAAGTTTTTCTGGGCTTGCCATTTCTTTGTATGACATGTTGGTTGTGGCATACTAATTTATATTTTTTGAGTGCATTAGAGCCATACATGTGCACACATTGAGCCTTGTAGTGGAGAAGTTGCTATGGAGCCATGTATGTGTGTGTGCCATGTATGCTCCAGGGCTAAAAATATTCCCAGGAATGAAAACCAAAGCAGAGTAACTGGAAGGATTAGCCATGGGAAGCAACACCACAAATGTTGTCAGTCTTGAGATAATTTCTTCAAGGTGCCAGAATCCTATGGAGTGAATGTGTACCAGGCATTATTGGATTTTGGATTCCTCATAGAGGTGAGATGTGCTAGGACTGCATATCAGGCAGGAAGGAGCATTTCAATCGGAAAGTGAGGTATAACACAGATACTGTGTCCTACTGGTGTCTCCTGGAGGGTTCATTGAGTGAAGTTATCGCTCAGTAAGTTCACTAAACTCTACAGTAAACACTATGGTAATTCTGTGTAGATAAACCTGTAGAGAAAGCTCTCCTCCCCGCTTATCCTGATAAAGGTTGAACTGCCCTCTTCTATGCTGTGTGTTATCTCTCGGAAAATAGTGGATTTGACCGTGACTTTTACCCTTCCAATAAAATCAATGAAGAAAATACATTAAAAAGAAACCCTACCTCATCTATGGAATGATATATGCTGTATTTTAACAACTCAATGCATTCATAACAAATTATGTGTGTATATATAGATCTAATTCAAATTTCTAGCTAATCATGTCAGTTATATTTAGATTGGAATACATGCTGAAATTTACTGATATTGTCCTTAGAAGCATATATATACATAAAATCTATTTTGGTAATTTTCAGACTGCACCTGGACATAGAAAAAACTTATCATGATCTGATCCTTATGCCCTTATTCCTAATCATTCGAACTGAATCACTGTGGCTAAATAAAACTGAAAGATCACATCACGACAATACCTGTGCATGCTCTGCTTTACCCATAGCACTTCACCTGTAAAGTAATTTCTATACTACTTGCCAAATTATCTTCAAAGGTAGAAGCTTTGACATTTACTCCCATTTTACCTGAGTTTTAAGGCTGTTTCTTGTGATTTCTCAGAGATTATGCTACTTGATGAACCAACGACAGGGCTGGACTGCCTGACTGCGAATCAGATTGTCTCACTGCTCTCAGAGCTTGCACACAGAGACAGGATTGTGATTATTACAATTCATCAGCCCCGCTCTGAACTCTTCAGGGTAAATGATATCTACTCACTATTTGCTTATTTTACCAGGCTTTGCTGGCTTGTGCTGAACTAACTCTGGCTTTCTGTCGGTCACAGGGCACTTTGGGACTCATACTGCCCTGTGAAAACAGTACACACATCAACTGCGTGCCTAACCTTTATGTTAGGCAGCTGCCCCAACAAAAAACACCGGGAGCAGCCATGTAAATCCCCATGTGTAAATCCCCACTGTGAAAATTAGCATTTTATTCATATTTCATTAGCACTTCCAACTTGAGATAGATAAAACCATGATTTGAAATGGAAATGAAAATAAACCCCAGCTGCTTTTTTTGTCTTTGGGTTAAGTGATATGGGTACACCTTGGCCACGTAGCAGGGTAGGCCTGTCTTGCAGGGCTTGTGCTAGGCAGAGCACTTTTCCTCTTCCCTTTACTATTTCACACTTTGCTCTTCTGACCCAGCCACCACCCACCATGTGAGTGCAAGGCACCTCTTCCCTGGCTGACTGAATTGAGCGTAATTGATCATGAAACCAGAGTGGAGTGACAGTGGTTTTCTGGGCTGAAAGCAGTCCTGATGCCTTGGGAATATGGGTTGATCACAGCTGATGGGAGACTCGCCCTGGCAAATGATCACCTGAAAAGCACTGCTGTTAACGTCCTTAAGCACTTCAGGATACTTTTCCCAATAATTTGGGGATCTTACAGACTGAGGCTATTAAGAGCCAAAGGACATCAGTCATTAAGGGAAATTGCATTAGAAGTGAAATCGTAAGTCCACAGCTCCCATTTCTCTTTGTGGATTACCTCTGTATGCTACTGTTGCTGATAGTTTTGAGAGCCACTAGTTTTAAGAGCTTACAAATGTTTCATCTTGCAAACACCAAGAGGTGTAACAGAAAGGGCGAAGTTCCTCTGGCAGAAATGAACTAATGAAGTCTGAATGCGTCAAAACTTTTTTCATGTTAAAGCATTTTTATTATCAAGGCAGTAGCTGTACTCAAGAATTAATGTGCTGCTTCTTAGCATGTATTGCCAATATTTTTGTTCCCCACAGTTATTTGACAAAATAGCCATCATGAGCTTTGGAGAAATGGTTTTCTGTGGGAGCCCAATGGAAATGATCACTTTTTTTAGTGACTGTGGCTATTCTTGTCCTGAGCAATCAAATCCTTTTGACTTCTATGGTAAGTTTGTCTAAGTTGTTTTGGTAAAAATATGGGATTCCTTTAGACAAACAAGTTGTTTTCTTTCCCAAATTAAAGTTTTTTCCAGAGATAGAAATGTGTTTGAATTCTTCTCAACTTTGTAATCATTCTCAGCTCAGAAAAGAGTGAGGGCTAGGACCATGTAACCTCCACTGAGTCCATAAAACAGTTTGCAGTAGGTTTGAAAGACAGCAGAAAGGAGTAAACTACCAATAACAAAGGAATATCAGCTTCATGAACCCTGTGGATTCCTGATGGTATCTCCCTATGGCTGTGTCCTGGACACTGGAAAATCAGTTTGGACCCTAGGCTGTGGGAAGTCCCATGCCCTTACAGATTCTGTGATGCCAAGCAACTGAAGACGGTTGTTGTCTAGAGGGAAGGATGTAGAATAAATATGGGATGACTGAGGCATCAGTTTCCAGAGACACTGAGTTTTAGGTTTCTGAAAGTTTGGGGAGTTGCTAATACCAGAGCGAGCTATTAGAGGAGAATGTACAGATACCACAGGAGGTGATGAGAGCAAGGTGTTGGTAAAAGCTGAAGAGCACTGTTTTACGAATTCAGGATGAAAAGAAGTGTCAATATGAGATTTTGGAAATAAGGCTTGCATTTGCTACAGAGCATTTGTGTACATGATCCATATGGACACATGGATGAGAGGAAATGGACTCCAGTCGTGACAGGGGAGGTTCAGATTAGGTATCAGGAAAAATTTCATCATCCAAAGGGTTGTCAAGCAATGGCACAACTGTTCAGGGAGGTGGTTGTGTCACCATCCCTGGAGGTGTTTAAAAGACAGGTAGATGGGGTGCTCAGGGGTGTGGTTTAGTAGTGGACAGATCATCGAGTCCAACCAATGATCTCAAAGGTCTTTTCCAACCAAGCGATTCTATGATTGTATGGGTGAAGGACGTGTGTGTGTGTGTCCCCATACATATGTGTGCCTATCTATCTATCTATCTATCTATCTATCTATCTATCTATCTATCTATCTATCTATCTATCTTTTTTTAATCTAGTGTGTAGGCTGATTTCTGATGATACTAGCTAAGCACTAACCAGGGATCTTGACCAATCCAGAAAGCTGTATTCAGAAACCGAGCATATTCAGAGGAGGCAGTGTTTTTCTATTGTCTAGATGGCATCTAAACTCACAGAGAAGAGAGGATGGTTGTTGACATGAAGATGGAATGGGATGAAGCTGAAAATACTGGTGTGTCAGTGAGGATAATTTTGCCTTCACGAGTCTGAATAGTCTTGAAAAGCATAGTTGATTTGAGATTTAGACTCACTTTTTAAAAAGCTTAGTAAAGAGAGTACTGCATTCTTCAAATGTCAACCTTTGAATGTGACAAGAAAAGCAAAAGATACAGTTTAGAGCAAAGAATCATCAGAATATTTAGTCTTTGGAAAATTGGTAGTTTATATTTTTTGTGTGATTTAATGATGTGAATGAAGGGACAGATTCTGCAATCATTTACACCAACAGCAGAGGAAAATAGATCTATATATTGAGTGTGCATTATATGATTGAAATGTCACATGCTGTGTTTATAAAAAAAATACAAATGCATGGTATTGTATTAGGTCTTTGGTCAAGGGACTAGTCAGTGTCACCATTTTTTAAAATACACCTGGTTGCCATTTCTTTCCTGTGTGACTTCCAGCAAGTAGCACTGGCCAAGTTTTAAAAAGTGTGTCTGCATTTTGGATGTTCATATTTACAAAAGTGAAGACTTAATTTAGGATGCATTTACCATTAAAGACAGTTTTGCTGAATTCTAGTTTTCAGAACACCAAGGAAGCAATCTTATGCTTAATTCAGGATTTAAGGACAAATTAAGACTTTTGGACAAGGGTTCCTTTCCTCTCGTTCAATTTGTATTTTGAAGTTAAGCATAACTGTAAAACTGAAATTGAAAGATGACAGAAAACTTAGGAATAATTAATTGATAAAGACATGTTATCAGGTGCAGAAGAGTAATATAGAAATCTGTAAGAAGATCTATTCCTGAGAACCACAATCTAGATTTTTGAAATTATATATAATTCATTACTGTTAGGGAAAAGGGAAATTTCTAATGCATTTTATCATTATCGATGAATCCTTATGTACTAATCCTACTGTGCAAATAGCACACACAAAGTTCCCCTATATGCCAAGAAAAGAATTGCTGGTGTCAGGAATAGGTATAGGCAGATTTATTAGAAAGGAACCTTAACTCTGTGAAGTATTTACCTTTCAAAAGTCACACAGCAGTAAGTAAGATTTTCTTCTGCTTGGACTGAGCCTGCTAGGGGAATTTGGCCTGCTGAGTATCCTCTAACTCCACATCAAAGCAAGACTATGACTGAGGCAGAGGTGGATGAAATCCAGTGCAACAGTGCAGTAACAGCTGAAGTAGAGAAGAGCAGTGTCTCTGCAGCAGGAGCTCAGATTAACTGAAAAATGAAGCTCCATGGTTATGGGGGAGCAGGCAGAAGACGAGGGAATCAGGGGGCTTTGTTAGTTGCAAAGGTGGGGGGAAGATGTAAGAGAGGAAAGTGATTGTATATATAGTAAACACCTTGTACATTTACAGTGGATCTGACATCTGTGGACACCCAAAGCAAGGAACGTGAACTTGAAACCTACAACAGGGTGCAACTAATTGTAGCAGCCTACAAAAAGTCAGAGATCTTTAGCAAAGTACTGGCAGCCATTGAAAGAACAAGGTGTATGAAAGAGCTGCCACCAATACCATTCAAAAACAAAGACTCACCCAGTGCCTTTTACAAATTATGGATTCTTTTAAGGTAAGACTATTTAAGACTTTATTTACGAAAAATCTTTCAACTTGTCCACTAATCTTTTGGGTTTTTCCTTCCATGCATAAATGCAATTTCTTGGTTATTTTGGTCTACTGCTGTACTTTTGCCTGACTTTTTAAATGTTTCACATTTTTGTGAACACTGTGTGTGTTAGATTTGTTCAAAACTAAATACCTTACCAAAATGTGGTCAGTCATAGCTGACAAACACATTGTATTGTTTCATTATTAGGAGGACAACAAGAAACTTCTCCAGAGATAAGATGGGCATCATCATGCGTCTTCTCCAGAATCTGTTATTTGGCTTGTTTGTGGCATTTTTCCTTCTGAGACTAAGGAATGACCTGGTGAAAGGAGCAGTCCAGGACCGTGTGGGGCTTGTCTACCAGTGCGTGAGTGCCCCTCCCTACACCGGGATGCTCAATGCTGTTGCCCTTTGTGAGTTTCTGTCCTGTATTATGCACAGCAGCAGGTGTTTCTTCCATCAGTTTGTAAATAGGAAAAGAAGTCTTTTCTGAAGATTGGCATTTAAAGGATTTAACAGTTTTAGGCAACGTCAGAGCTGATACAGAAATTCAAAGGTGAAGCAACCAGAAACTTTGCACCACAGAAAAAGATGAGTGCACCAGAGGGGCCCCAGCTGCACTGCACTTGAGGAAGGAATATGCCCTGATCCCTGCCTCCCCCTTTCACAGCTGGCCTTTGCATGGAGGCTTTATGCTCAGCTGTGCGATAGCCCTCACCTGGCCTGCGTGTAGCATTATAGAGCAAAGTCTGGGTCTGTAGTTTATATCTTAAGTGAGAACAAAACCAAAGACATGGAAAGGATGGAAGTACAAAAGAGGTTTGACAGCAATTAAGGATAATTTGATTTAAGAGTATTATGTGATAACATTTTTCTTAGAGGTGTTTCTATTTACAGCCCTGAAAACTGCTCTGCTCATATAGGAAATGTACACTGCTGTCATTACCTTGAGATCTGAGCAATTCAAGAAATTATCCAGCAATGGCAGTTTTTTCATGTCTTTAAGTTGTGCCTGCAAAAAGAGAAGGCCTACTGCCTACTGCCTAGTTAGGCCTTGTTCATAAAGCTCACCAACTTCTGCAATATGCAGGGAGCATATTTTCCATTTATAGTGTGTGTGGGAAAGTGGTCAAGCTGGTTTACACAGAATGTTTCTGATATATTTTCAAAGTTGTCTCTGTTCTTCAAGTCATTTTTGCAAGCAACAAGTCTTGGCCTCTTTATTCAATGGTGATTTAATTTATTCCTTATGTATTTAATCCAGTCCCACCTTTACGTGCTATCAGTGACCAAGAAAGTAAAGATGGCTTGTATAAGAAGTGGCAAATGCTTTTAGCTTATATAGTACATTTCCTGCCCTTCAGTGTCATCAGCGTGGCAATTTTCAGCACCTTCATATACTGGTAAGCACTTGTACCATCTGTTGGATTATTACTTTCCTTATCAGTTTCAGTTCCCGTGTCAGCACAGGCCTTCTGGCACGGCTTCCCGCTCTTGTCTCTCAGAATGATTACAGAGAAAGCTTAAGGTAAGATGCTCTTCTCCATTTTATAGGAGGTGCTAAGTAAGATCAGGGACTTCAGTAGCATTTAAGAAACTGCCAGTCTTGCCAAAGACCTGTTAAAGCAATGCCATGGTATTTGCAGGAAGGTTTTTTTATTCTGGTATCAAACTTTGCATGCACATAAAGCCACACAAAACCAAAAAAAGAAGTAATGTTAAAAGAATGAGTAAGAAAGACTGGCAAAAACAATTTTCTAGGTAACCAGGGAAGCTCTAATGGGCCTGGGACATTCATTATTCTTGTGTCATACCAAAACTGGGAAGTGTTATGTTACATTGCATTTAGAAAGAGAGGGAATAAAAGAATAACAAGTGAAGAAGACAACAATCGCTTTGACAGTAACAAAGCTTCATGTTTCCTGGGATGTGGAGACTTTAGCTACAGCATATAGAAGTGATGAGACCTTGTCTGCTCTCTTCCAGTCTCCAGAGAAAGGCACAAATGTAGATTTCTGATAGTGGGAGAATGGTTTTTATTATAAACCTTGCTTTTTTACCCTCCGTACATTCATTTCCTTGCATCATTGTGAAGTATTACCTCAGAATGGGGTGGTGAAAGTCTGTTTATTGCCTTAACTATCATACAAGGTCTGCTGCTCTTCATTTCTGTTCCATTTATGTCCCACCTTCTACTTGCTTATTCTGAACTTAATACAATCCCTGGCTGCTGGCATAAGCTAATACCAAGTAAGGACCAATTTCTGTCCCTCAAGCATTTTCTAGGGTTTTTATTTTCCTAATTATGGAAATAAGTGGAGTGTAGTGAACTAAAGTTTTGCTCAAGCAAGGCCATCTTTCTCTTTGTCCTCTTAGCAACCTAAGCTCTGCAACCTAAGTTTCTGCACACTGCCAGCACTGCCTGCTTCCGACGGCATTCCCTGAGAGGTCCTTTTTCACAGACAAACAGAAATTACTCCTCCTCCCACTCAGTGTTTAGAGGATGCACTTTTCTCACCAGAGCCCTGCCATTTCTGTCTGCTAGTGAGCTGGTTGCTGAGACTGCAACCATTTGGAAAACACCTTTTCAGGCTCAGTGAGGGAATGAGCCTGAAGGTCGTGAGCCACTGTTTGTCAGGCTCGCTCCTTAACAAACAGGAAATTTGTATGGGCAGAGACTTTGCCCTTGTGCCTTGGCAGCTTCAAACGCAACCAACAATAAAGAGTGTGGTTCCAGTTAATGGGTAATATTTACAGATATTAGCCTCTGCACATCTTTGCTACCTTGTGGTTGTTTGGAAGCCATCAGTGATGTGTCAGAGTGATTTCATAGTGCCTTTACACCTCTTAGAGCAAGCAGATCCTCTATGAAATTCTGAAGATCGTACCTGCGCAGAACTAAATTCTACTGGAGGGACTTACTTTTGGAGAGGATTTGATAGCCTCTGGCATATGTTCTTACAAGCTGTTTCTCTCAGAGTTTGTGTTTCTACGGTCAGACAGATCCAAACTCTTACCTGACTGGACACAAGGCAGGTCTGGCCAAGAACTAATACAGCCACTTTTGCAATCAAGTGAATGTACTCTTAATGCAGATTTGCTTAACGGAAAATACCTCTGGGAAATGTTCTAAGAGCTTATATTATGCTACCATTCTATTGGTATAATATTCTCTCTTCTGAGCCAGGTTTTTTTCTTCTCCTAGGCTTTTTTCTCTTTCTATTCCTACCCCAGATTTGCTAATCTGCATCTACATAGCTCTGTGTAAATTATTAGAGCGCTTCAGAGAAGGTGATACTTTTCCGCCAGGACTTTGGAGAGCTGTTCCTTCTGCACTAATCTGTGATTAAATGTTGTTGAATACTAGCTACAATACTGCAGACTTGGTGAATGTTTAATATTTGAAGAGTCAATGTTCAACCATCTGTTTATAATAGAGATTATTTTGGTGTAATGGTCAAAAAATGCTACTGGAAAACCCGTGAGAAAATTAATACTTCTATTTTTAAGACCATGTTCGAATATGGTGGATTAAAAACAAAAAGACATAGGGCCTTGTGTTGAGCAGTGAAAAAGAAAAAGGAACATTGAATAGCTGCTTGTTAGCTTAGCAAAGCATTCAGTCTGTATGCAGCATGAGGCAATTTTGCTATGAGGAACTTTGGAAAAAGAGTAGTGTGTCATTATGTAATAATTTTGTCATCTGTCAAATACGTTGTAAGGCTGAATAAAGTTTGCCAAGGGATTGCTGGCCTTTCTTAGCTTTTTAAAATTTAGTATAAACTGGGGGGGGAGGCACCTTTTTTCCTTAGGTGAGCTAGGGAAAAGCTGGGAATAGTGTGTTGTATTTAAGAGTACAGGAGTATGGAGGAAATTGCATTTGGATTAATTAAATGGGTGGTGAAGTAAATTAGCCTTCCATTTAATCGAGCATATCCAGTTTTACATTTGCATGCACAGTATCAGAAGTGCAAAATTCCAACTGTTAATTATCCGCTAAAGACCTTCTTTAAATATGTGACTTACATAAATAACTCCCACTGCACAGACTCTAAAAGGAGGAGGATGTTAGTTTAAGGAATTGTAAAAGCCATAGTGGTTGCCTTGAAACAACATGGATTTCTGCTACAATTACATCTTTATATAACCCTCTTTAATCTAGATGGCAAAACACATATATTTATTTGCACTTATGTCATGATATTAAGTGGATGTTCTTTATGTTAAGGCTCCAAACAACATACTGAGAATTAAGACATCAACAGTTCACTTAATAAGTAATTGCAAAAAATAAATAAAAACAAAAATAAAAGCTGCATTCCAACTTTACCACCAAAACACTGTTCTTTTGCTTTTTTTGCTACAGGACTACAGGGTTGTATCCTGATGCTTCCAGATTTGGAATTTTCTTTGCTGTTGTCTTAGCATCTCATATAATTGGTGAATTGCTAACACTTGTTGTACTTGGCGTGGTTCAAAACCCAAATATAGTCCAAAGCGGAGTGGTGCTACTTAATTCAGCAGGCGTGGTAGTGGGAACGGGACTGCTGAGGTAGGAAGAAGTTTTATTTCATTACGGCATTAACATTAAATAATCTGCCTGTAAGGAGAGTGTCATGAGCAGTCTGTGTTGCTGAAGAACAGTAATGCACAGGTAGCAATGGAAAGTAAGTGCATCTGTTATCCTTCAGAGTTAAAATTGCCTAATCATGTTAGACATGTTAGACCAAACACACAAGAAAAGACACTTAATTACTTTAGAAATCAACAATGGTAATTTCTTTTCACTTTTTTTGCAAATAAATTGAAGTTTAAACTGTCAATCAGTATCTGTCAGCGCAGCTGAATTCTTTTACTTATGCTGATATTATTGCAAGAAATGCTGTCTTGAGGGGAGGATTCTACCAAAACCAAAAAATCTCAAAACTTTTAGTAACCACTGGAACTTGTATCAGGTATCAGGAAATCACTATTTTTTGAGAAACAGATTATAATAAATAATTGTCAAAAAAAGTTTTCTTGAGATGTTGAGAACATACGGTATGGTCACCTGAGACCTTTCCAGTGAAAGTTAACTAAGGCTAATAACACATGATGTCGTTTCCTCAAGAGAAGACCAGTCTTCACAAACCTGATGATGCTTTCTTTGCCTATTCAAAGTAGATCTCAGCTAATGCTTGCTTATCAAATAAAACTGGATTAATATCTAATTATTTGGTCCCTGCCTGATGGTGATGAGACAGATGTTCCCAGTACCACAGACCAATGCCATAATGATAACCTTTAAAAAGTATTAGAGTGGTTTCTAACCTTATTACACAGTAGATATGTTGATGCTTAATGTTGCGAATCTCTTTGATTAAACTCCATGGGCAATGAAGGATACTAAAAATAGCATTGAGACTTGGATTACTGTTTTTTCTGTTTAATTAGAAAGTTTTGCAGTATTTTAGGTTCCAAAACTGACCTATCAACTTGAAATAACATTTCCGATTTTTTCATACTTTGTTTTTCTTCTCATTATTCTTTGTTTCATTTTTGTATTTGTTATTATTGTTGAAGTGAATTCCTATTCAGTCCTTTTTTTGGTTTTCAAGATGGGAGTGAGGGCTTGGTAGTCTCTTACTTTGGAAGCCACACATTTTTGCAACTAAGATACACATTTAGTCTTGTCATTTTGGTTTGTCACTGCCATTTGAGTAGCAAAGAATTTCACAGAATTATTTGTGATTGTCCATAAACAAGTCAGGGCTGAACATTAAGACACTGGACCAAAGTCAGAGACAGCCTTCATGGTTGTCACCTCATTTAGCTCTAAAATGGACTTGATGTTTGAAAACCCTACACGTACAGCCAATAACTGGTTCTGTAACAAGGCTATGACCAAAGATGAGAGCTTGTTTTAATTTGTGGTAGAACTGGCTCTTGGAATGTAGCAAAAGCCAGCTTAACTTTTCTGTTTCTTCAAGGACCATCGAAGAAATGCCAACACCTTTTAAAATACTCAGTTATCTTACTTTTCAAAAATACAGCAGTGAACTTCTTATAGTCAATGAATTTTATGGCTTAAACTTCACATGTGGTAAGTACTCTCCTTCCATAGTTCAAATTAATTGTAAATAATTTTAATGAGATGTTGATGCTTATTGTCCTTCTACGTACAATAAAAGTATCCTAATGAAACAAAGATAACTTCCAAGTTATTAAAAACCAAATCTTATTAGTTAGTGAAGACTGTAACACCATATCAGCAAGATAGATAAAGGTTTGACTCTTTTTTTCAATCGTTTCTCATTCCTTCAGTTTTTCCTCTTTCTCTTCTTCATCTGTTCTTTTACACCCCCTTTGGGGGCATTTTGGAAGCTGAAGTTTGAACCTTGTTATGAGCTTATCAGAGCACTGTTACACAAATAGAAGACCAACAGATTTTCATAACATAAGATCAAACATCAATGCAGGGAGCACTGACAGGTAACACCTGACCAGATGTGTCCTCTCAGCGAGGCTTCAGTTCAAATAGGTTACCATGGCACGTATTGAGCTTCTTGGATCTGTCAGGCTGTGCATTGCTGGTTGTCAGCCAGATAACTGGCAAAACATTAGAATCAAGCAGTTTGGCAGGGATAGGAGCTTACTTCCATCAATAGGGGTAAAACTCGCAGCTTTGGACCTACGCTGAGATATTTAGGGCTTTGTAGCCAGCTGTCTGCTCCTCTCCAAGATATCTATTCTTTATCCGTTAATCTCTTTTGATTACAAGACTATAGATGGCAAACATTAGAAAACAAATCCTGACTTTGGGAGTAATCATAACCAGCTGATATTTTTAATGTGCCCTTCAAGCAGTTTCCATTTCTTGAAGTTTGGAAGCACTCATCAAATAGTAGGACTTCAGGCCTACCACATGGGGCAACTTGCTTCTTGAGGCCTCTCCAGATCATGTCTCTGAAAAGCCACAAATCTTCTTTTGTTTGGTATGAACAATACAGAAAGCACCTGATGACTCTTTATACTTCTGTTCAAAAATGTGGCTTAGATTAAGTGCAGATACATATGCCCTATCTGTTCTTATTCCAAAGTGATGAGAAATACTGCTGTGGGTATAGTTCCTCATTAAAATGATGTTACGGCTGGGTATGTCAAATATATGAACTGGATACTGAAGCTTGAGTTCTAATTTTACTGATTCACCTATCAAAGTCTTATTTTTTTTTTTCTTTTGACAGGTGGAGCCAACAGTTCCACGGCAGTTAATGCTGCGTGTATTTTCTCTCATGGCATTCAGTTCATTGAAAAAAACTTTCCTAGTGCATTGTCCCAGTTCACAATCAATTTCTTAATACTCTATGCTTTTCTACCAGGACTTGCCGTTATCGCAATTCTGAGCTTCAAAATAAGAGAGAGAATTATTGGCAGGCAATAAAAATTAGCAGTTATAACAATGTCTAACACTACACTTTTATTATAGTGAAGGCTTAAATTGTTGGATTTTAGATAGAATCTAAGTGATAATAGATATAGAAACACATTTATCTTAGGCTTGTTTCCAACTGGTTATTTACCATCCTGAAAAACAATGTTCTCTTGAGTGTGAATGGCTTCCTGCTATTGGTATTTCCCCCCCTTCCTCCCAAATCAGCCATGATCAATGGTATTACATGTTCTAAAGAACTTTTGGAATTTAATTTAGACAGCTATTGCTGACAATTTTTAACAATGTAGCAACGGTGCTCTAATTTTTCCCCACTATTTTGTTTTTTAACCATTGCCAATAAGCAGAGGGGTACAACTGCTAGTAAAATTCATTTCTGAAATTGTATTCTAAGTCCTACGCTTTGTTTTGATACCATTTTGGGGATTTGTAGAAAGGGAACAAACCAAACGTGTAAATAAAAGCAGAATCAAGAAGTCACTCCACTTTAATCTCATGCATACTATGCAGCCAGTGAGCACAGTATCTTCAAGCAATGTAGAAGTTACCTAACATGTTTTAGTCCTGTTAATGATGGTAAGTCAGAGAAGACAGTTGTGTTATTTATACGTTTTCCTTCTTTTCATTATCAAGTTTTAAATCTTGTTTTAGAAGCAGTTTGTGACTTACTAGAACAAATTTTTGTTTGTTAATAAAACATCATTTTAACTAGGGTCAAAAAATAAAAAAGTTGTTTGCCAGTTCTTGGAAGAAATGAAGTTTACGTCTTTGGAATTCATTCTCATGGGCTCTATTTAACAAATACAAGTACCTCTAAAAACTGAAAGCCTAAAAGACACTGAATTCCTAAATCATGTAACTTACTTTTCATGTTCAGTGAAGAAGTTACTTATTACAGAGAAACAGATAGGGATTTCTTCGAGTACGTATATTCATATCTTGAAATTTCACAGTTAAGCGATACTTTTGAGTTGATGCACTTCGTAACAGTTTGAAATCCTCGACTTAATACAAGTTCTCCACTTAAGTGTGAGGCCAAGATTTTTTTCTGAGATCTTTATGTATACCATTGTGAGATTCAAATGTTACATGCGAAAAACATTTGGTGAACAAATATGTTAAAAACAACAAATAACTTTAAAGAGCTGGAAAGATACATTAGTTTGCCTCTCCCATTTTTATGTTCCTGGAGGGCTGTTCATCAGGGAACATTCTTACAATCCAGTCTGACAAGTGACTGCTCAGACTTTTACTCTAACAACAAGTCTCAGCTCTTAACAGACACCTCTGGCTTTAATCTAGACCTTTTTCTGTGTATTCTTAAAACACTCACTCCATCCAATACTAGTGAGGATGTCCATGGACAAAAAGCTGAATCTATTTTAAGCTAGCATTGCACCAGCTTAGGCTGCATGTGAATCAATCATACCTCCACCACCAATCAACTATCTGTCAAATTGATTAGACTGACATCCCAGCATTTGAATATTTGACAGAAATGTCATCTTCTGAATTCTGTGCAAAGTTATTACGACATTATACATTGCAAGAAATAATTCCTGTATTAAACTGTATGACACTGAAACAGAGATAAAGCAAACTTCTGAATATTAGATCGGGTCAAACCTGGTTTTACTTCCACTTTATTCTGCCAGTTTTGTGGAATTCTATTCAAATACATCAAACAATGATGCAAGTACACTCTTAAGCTTTGCTTTTGAATTATGTATGCAAACAACTATGAAAATAGGTATAACACTTTACTATGCAGCTTCAAATTTTGGGAGTGAAAACTTATTTATATTTAAATACACGTTTAGGACAGAAGCAATAAAAAATAAACCAAATAATGTGTTAGAAGTCATAAAACAGGCAGAACTGACTAATGCCAGTATTCATATTCAAACCCATCTCTGAGCAATTTAGAATTCCTTTCTCTCCAGGTTTTAAAATTCTGTCCATACCAAGATATACTTACATTTGGACTGAACGAATAAACAGCTCTCTTTACTAAAAATAATAAGAATGCTTAAAAATATTAATTTATCGATTGAGCTTGTATAATTTCAACTGCATCAAATAAATAATTTTAATATTACAGTAGAAATTTGAAGTAATGCTGTAAACGTTAAACTGAAGATCTCTATAGCAGTTCATCAATCAGAGTCAAAATCCATTTCTTTCCAGGATTTAGAGGCATTTCTTTTGTATTGTTCAAGTTCCTAAAACAGAAACATACACACATATTGATCTAATCTCATTATTAAAAGTTGTAAGATACATACTTTAGCCATCTGAACATTTAAAGCATATACAAACATTTTTCACTGTAGGAAAAAGGTACTATGTATATTTTTTAATCTTTAACAAAATTATAGTAAAAGTGTGACAAAGCTTGCCACATTTGCCCTGATACAGGAAGCTAGATTTTATTGATTTATTTATTTAGACCTAGATACTTTCTAGGAAAGACGAATTCTTTGTGTCTTTTCTTAGACATTCAGTTTGAGAAAACAGGCTCCCTATGAAAGTTCAGGAATGTAACACTACATGGGCTACAGAAATCGGAAGTACACAACAGGTACTACTGTTTCATACACGTGA
Source organism: Tapera naevia (assembly GCA_033556795.1). Lineage (NCBI taxonomy): Eukaryota > Metazoa > Chordata > Aves > Cuculiformes > Neomorphidae > Tapera > Tapera naevia. Next base: position 16,969,104 of record JAUMJJ010000246.1, read on the forward strand.
AGCCACGGCCTTTCAAAATGGACTCGTAATTCCTTGATATGATGGAAAAGAAACTTGAAGAATAAAGTCCACTTTTTTCTTGCCTTTTTTTTTTAAAGTACAGGACTGAAGTGAACTTCTGTAAACTTACACATCATCAGTGCTGATAACTAAGATAGCTGCCAGTGGACCTTAGAAATCCCTGCAGAACACAGGCTTGTCCAGAAAGCAGTAAGCAGAAATATATTTCAGAGGAATGCAATGGGTGTTCAGGAAATCTACATATGATATGTATTCAGTCTAGGATACTGGCTATTTCTGGAAATATTCATCACTGCTTGAGGATTTTCTGGAAGAGTATTACTCATGACCGACAATGATGCCATGGTTTTATTTTTGTTTTAAAATAATCTTTCAGGTGCTGCTGTTTAGTAGACCGGAAAGTTATGATCCACTTATAAAAATAACTGTAAACCCAATGTGATAATTAAAATTATCATCTTCTAGATAGCAATTAGATTATTAAAAGCGAAGAGAGGCTCAAATTGTGGAGGTATAAATAAAGCAAATTACGTGTGAAAGATGAGGCAGTCCGCATTATGCGACACTTGACATCAGCTGAGGACTAGCAAGGTAGACAAATGATTTTATGTCAGTCAAAAGCGCTACTGGGAACTTCGAAGCCTATAATAAAAGGTTCTAGCAACGCTCCCAAACAACAATTTAATCTTCTGAATTTGATGTACTGGTGCACACTGCCAGGAATAATTTCTGAAAACTTTTTCAGCAAAAATTAATACAGATAGCACTATGATTGCTTTTCATACATTTGAAACTAAGACTTTATAGGAAGATGATATTCTAATGAGGTACTGCTTGCAGTACAAAAAAATGTCATCATATCTTACGTTGATCAGGAAAAGAGGTGGACATAAACCAGTGATTAGTACAAAAGTAGCAAAGAAACAAAAATGGACACATGGTTTATATGGTTGCTATTCCAATTTTAATAGAAGGGACTTAACAGAGTAAGGGGAGGTTTCACTGTAAGCATACAGACACCAGAACTGACAAAAAGAAATTCACCTGGTGTGCGTTTTGTATTAAATCTCAGTCCAGAGCACAGAGGGAGGAAAAAGTAAATAAAGGGCAGAACAACAACCAAATCATCCTCTAAAATCTGCATACAAATAATAAATAGAACTTTGTCAGCAGGGCAAAATTTTCAGAAAGCACTACAGATTTGAGCAGTAGGAGGATTTTTAATTAGTGCATATTCTTCATTATGCTTGGAGGAGTCTAGCTTTACATTAAAGTACTTCATAGATGACTGACACAGAACACATCACGTCTAGCCTAAATCTAGTAAGTTGCATTATTAAATACAACTCCAGTTCTACTGAACTGTTCTATCTCCAAGCCAGTCATTACTCAGTATTTTCTCTCCCTCATTATTAATACAAAGTATTTATGATCTTGGAACACACTGAACTGTTGGAAACATGCCAACAGCTAGGAATAGAAAGAATACTGCTATATGTGAAGGAGCACATGTAACCTGATTTATGCCAAAAGTAAATAATTTCAAGTCAAACAACTTTCTCAAAGGCTACAGGAAGGGGTAAAATCAGACAATGAAGTTTTACATATCACAGCAATGCTGTCTGGGGTCAATAATTAGCCTTGCAGATTTACTTCTTAGCCTGGTAGTCTGACTGAACTGTTTCAAAAAAGCGGCAGATAATTTAGCAGAATTCATTCTGCTGTAGTTTTATGTAGCTAGAAGGCAATTCAGCGTAAAGGCAATTCAAAACAACATAGAAATACTAAGTATCAAAACCACAGCACACACTAAAACTGTAGAGCTGTTGCACTACTTACAGAAGTAATGAATAAAATGATAAAATATTTATTTTGGGGACATAATCTAGGTAAGACTAACATTTAAACAATAAGAAAAAAAGGAAAAGAAAAGGATTAAATGGGAGTAAATTTACAAGAAAATAGTCTTTAACAAATTCAGTGATTCAGGAGTAAAAATGCTGTCCAGAAACTACACTTCGCTTGTTTTCATGTGAAATAGAAAATAAAACAAATCTCCTTAGGTCAAAAATCGAATATACTGCAACTATAAAATCAGCTAAGATATCCCTCTCTCCAAACTGACAGAAGAATATACAAATGACAAAAGAATATATCTCAAAGGATGGCACAATATTCATGCTAGCATTATGCTCCTTTGTTTTCTGGGTACCAAGAGCAGGGGACCCAGATCAGATTTACAAAGAATGAATAACAGCAACTTAAACATGCTATTAAATGCACTCTGAATGCTTTAGACAATTATTAGTGCCAGCAACTTGTCTGAGAGGACTCAACACTCACATAAAATAGATTTTAATTTTTTTTTTTTAACCTTAATGCTTCTGCACTACTGAGTTTCTGTAAATTCTTCATCTGTCAAACGGGGAAGATCAAACCTAATCTCACAAAGAGACTGGAAAGAAAGACTTAACTGATGTTTGTGAGGCACTCAGATAAGATAAAACATTACCACACATTCTCAGAGAAAAAAAACAAATACTTTGTGTTCACTGAAGTGTCTGAACAGCATCTTGAGAAATTAGGTACACAAAGAATAAAGATGATTAAAAGAAATACTGAACAACTGAATTGAGACATCAGCAAAATAGTATGAGATCATGTAATTAAAGCCAATACTATAGTGTCTACAAACAAGAAGGAAAAATTAAGATTGTCGGAAAAGCCTTAATTGTTGCATTTCCTTAGTTCTGAGGGACTGATATGACTTTAACTTTCTTTTTCATGCAGTTTCTTATTGAAAGTGCCCTCAGTCTGGAACAGGGTGAAAATATCCAAGTACTGAAACAAGGATTAAAAACCTTAAGCACCTAAAGTTCAGTAGGAAATTCAATAACAATGCTCTAATAACACTCTCTAAGTTGGATTTTAAAAAGAAATCTTTTGAACCCATTTGGACATGTTTTCATGTGAAAATGAGACAGCTTACTCTTGGCAGGTGAGTAAACACCCTAAATAACTTGTTCTCCACAACATGAAGACTAGTCCTTTTCTTCCTCCAGTGAAAAAGATGCTATTACCGTGTATGCCATGTTAAGGTGCCTGTCATACTTCTCTGTCCGGTATCACTGCTCTGACCAAGGAGCACAACATGTAATATTCTGTTTTGTTGAATGAGACTGACGCTGTCTCCTGAAGTTCTGCAATATGATCACGTCAAGTGAATTATGCTGAAAAAAAAGATACTCTTGGCCAATGCAGTCCCCAACTCAGAAAGCTGCAGATCTGACACTGAAACGGCTTTTAGTTGTGAATGACAGGGTTAATTATATCACTCTTATTTTAGGGGAAACAGGACTAAACTTCTTTGCAAGATATTAAGACTAGATTAGGAAGAATTTCTTTACTGAAAGGGTGCTCAGGCACTGGCACAGCTGCCCAGGGAGGTGGTTGAGTCGCCATCCCTGGAGGTGTTTAAAAAACAGGTAAGTGAATTTTTGAAGGACATGGTTTAGCAGAAGATGGGTACGGTTCGACTCGATCTCCAAGGTCTTTTCCAACCAGAAGATTCTATGATTCTATATTATAGAACCTCCCCTTCTTCTGTTTATAACTTTTTAACATCTTAACAGTTACAGTCCTGTTCACTGAGATCTGCCTTCTTTAATTCTTGTTAGCTGACACCAAATGGCACCACGCAGCTAATTTTTTTTTGTTGAGTATACTTTATGGCATTAGCCTTCAGCAAAAACTGGCACCAATCCCTAAAGTAATACATTTGTGTAATAAGGGCCAGTCAGCGTGAACTTTGGCATTGTGTGACACTGGCTTCTTGAAATACCTGACTGGAAGGCTATCCAATTCTTTGAGCTCAAGGTTAGCTTTATAATTTGCTTCAATAAATGGAGCTGCAGTCAAATGTCCAGATGAAAAAAGTCCAAGCACCTATTCTGAGTATTAGCAGTACAAGGAATAACAGGATAGCTAACATACCTGAAACAAACAAAAATCTTCAAAAAGACATCTTAGAATACTTAACTCTGTGGTACAGAGCACTTCTGAATGAAACAGAGTAGACATCCACATGTGCCAGCTCACTGCCACAAGCATTAAGAAGGAACTAAGGAACAAGACTTCCATGGGGTCATAGGTGCTGACAGATGTGAGTGGTATATGTGTAGCTCTAATTGACAGTATTATTTTAAAAGATCTCACTCTTATTCAATACATGTGTGTATCTAAAATGAAATTAGGGGTACCTTTTTTAAGGTTTGCTATGGTTTTTCATGTTTTATACAGACTGTATTAAGAGTTAACAGCAATGTACGCATTTAAGGCCTAATAAATAGGCAAAACGAACGTTCTTCAATCTTTAAAGCCCTGCAAAGAGCACAAAATTCCAGTAATTTCTGGAGAGAATCTGCTAGTTAAGAAATGCATTAAAAATGTAAATTCTAAAAAAAGGTCCTGGTGCTGTATTATTTCTCTCTTAGAGCTTAACACCAGAGTAAAATCAGTAAATAACTGCAACAGCAACTATATGATGTAAACCTGCATGTCTATGCGGTAAGAATTAGGAAGAGAATTCTGAAAAGACATAGTTGAGAAAGAGAGCTGTGCTCTATCCTGAACAAAGGCAGAGTGAGTAAAACACAGCCTCAAAGAGCTTTCCACAGCAAAATATGGTATGTCTCATAGCTAACTCTGAAAATATTAAGGAGGCCAAATAATCTGGCCTAAAAGAAAACACGCTTGTGGCAGAATGCTGATGAGCTGCACTCTTAACTTCTACAGCCAAAGAGCATCTCAGATAAATACAAGCTGACAGGTGGTTCATGGGAGTGAGCCAGGTACATTCTTGTTTCTGTACTTCTATTTTCTCTTTAAATCCTTTTATAATTTTATACTTGAGAATTTGACCTTTTACTTAGCTACAGTATACAAACCCTAGCTGCAGATAAACCCTTCAGCCCAGGTTACAAAGCTGGAATTGATTTAATTAAACTTTGCATTGCCACAGTTATCCATAACTCTATTACAGTATTACTGAGCAGTCCTGACCAACACCGAGTCAGCCAGGTATGCTTGCTCTTCTATCAAACTCAGGCACGGGGCTATAATTTGTTTCTGTTGCTATATTTTTCCTTTAAAGCCTATCTTTGAGATAAACAGGCAAACTGGTTATCACTTAGAGTCCAAAGTGTCATATTAATTAACCGAAAGTAACCGAGAAAAATGATAACGTGCACTTTAATGATTTCAAAATATACAATGTCATGATATGAAACTTTCATTTTGCATTATGTCCCATGATTTCATTAGCAACATATTGTGTATTAAACATCTTAATATACTGTTCTTCCTACCCAACAGATCCCATGAGACTCCATAAAGAATGTCAGACTTATGACGCATTTAAAATAGTGCCTTAAAAACAGGATTTTTGTGCCACTTTTCCTGTAACTGGAAAATCTGAAGACACTTCAAGAATCACTGGAAATACAGAGTTCTTTCCTTTTAGATGTATATTGCTATCTTGGTGCATTTCAAATTGAATGAAATCCTTAGCATATGAAACATTTTAATAATGTGCAAATAATCTTGTAATAATTGAATTTCACGATAGAGAAGTTTAGGAAATAGCTACAGATAACAAAAGTAATTTTCTCTTTAATGCTCAAATTACTTGTACCAGCTGCACTGGCTTGCAATGCCGTTGAACAGATTAAGATTCTAAAAGCCTGTCTCTTTTGTTTAAAAATGGAAAAATAATAATTTCCTGTATGATTTAATCAATGTGTACCAGTATCTTCTTTTGCATGACAGAAGTATTATCTAAAAATAACAAACCTAGTACACCATATAGTTATTTTGAGACATATAGATACGCTGAGTATGAGATTACATTATAAATTTCAAAAGCAATGTACTTTACAAATTTTAATGATTTCTAAGACTGCTCTTGATGTAATAGAAATCCAGAACTGATGCCTACATTAACAGAATATTACAGGTAATGTGCAAGTTCAAAGACTGCAGGGGATTCTTGAAATTGCTTTATTCTTTTACATTATTGATGTATTTCTTTGGATTAGGTAGCTACAGGTTTACTGCCTCATGCAATCTAACCAAACTCTACAAAAATGTGAAAGCAGTAATGTTCTAATCTTTTGGCTTTCTTTTATAAGCATACAAAAGATGAAATAAAACTGCCTTTCATCTTAGGAGTGTGGGTCTGTAAAAGCATGCGAGATCTAGATTGGTACAATCCACCATCTTAAAGCACTGTTGGAAAAACCTCCTTTAACCACACTAACTTAGTCCACAAATAAGTTAAGTGGTGTATAAATAGCCCACATATCGCTGTGAGAACAGGGTGGAATGTTTCTCAGTCATTCTAACAAAGAATTTCCCATGCGTGAAAGAAATGACTCTATATCAAATAGAGTTTGCAGAATATGTATGTAATACTTCTTCCAAACAAAGAAAAACAGATAAATATTGGATTAACATACCCATGCCTATGACATTGATGAAGACTCTACACAGTACTTCTGCTCATGTGATGTTATACACTGATATCTACACAGCAATGTTCTAACTTTTGTCTAGTTTGCCATAGAATTTTTCTATAAAATTAATTTACAAATGTAAGGAAATGCAGAAACACTTCAAAACTAATAAGAAAAAAAAAGACCATTTCCCCACTAAAGGCTTTTCCTGGAATTCCAGGGTTAAGTCAAACATCACTAAGTGGAATAACTCTGTTCACTCTGTTTCAGATAAAACAAACATAGCCTGCAAACGCAAGTCATAAATGTTATCATCTCAGTACCTTTCCAGTTTAAATAGAAAGTTCTGAAGGAGGAAGACAAAAATAAGAGAAGTAAACGGTCCCCACCCTAACCTTGATACTACTTCCTAGAGTTTGCTAGTCAACACCCAAATGAGAGCACAGGGTAGAGAAATGAAGCCATTACTGCCAAGAAAACTTCTCAGCTTTGCTTCAATATTATTTTAGTGAAATAATTCTGGAAGACAGCTAGAGGAAAAATCTGAATTTTTAATTTCTAAAGAAACCACAAAGCCAAAACTTTGAGATCCAACAATACGCTACTGGCTTAATATCTACCAATGGAAAAAAATCCAAACCCAACCAACTACCAGGCTGAAAACTGAAGATGAAATTATATAAAGGCAACAAGGGGACTACAATTACTTCAGCAATGCTGGTGGTTCTGGAATATCTGACTGTGAAAAGAAACTGGAGAACAACAACACACCTGGTTTTTCTGAGCTCTCATGACATCAACTTCATACTCAGCATATTGTAAATCCTGTGCAGGGTCCTTGGTACTTTGTAAGTCACAGAAACTCTGAAAGAAGAAATTATAAAATCCAAATGATAAACTTTACTTTCTGTTCTTTTAACAAGAAAATGCCATGCTGTAGATCAAAGGCATTCATCTCTCAAGCTGTTTCAGGGTGAGTTTGGAAATTATGGGGTGGGGAAGGGAATGTTCATTTATTATTAAAGGGCTATAAGCAAACATAACATGAAAATTAACAGTCCTTTATAGTTACTGAAAAGTAAAGTTTAGTCTTTATCACGTTGGGGCATGCTGTTCTGAGAATCTTAGTGATTATTTATTCTGGTCACAAACCACCTGAAATAATCAGTCAGCTTTCAGACGTATCAGTAAAATGAGTGGGAAAGGGTGTATTCAGACTCTTCCTCACCCAGAACAGAGATCCATAGACTGAAAACTAGAAAAAGGCCAGTTAGTGCACCATAATTTGAAGCTCAGTTTCATAGCCCCGACTGACTTCTTTGCCTGCCCGAGTAAGCCATAGGGCAGGTAATGGACAGGGATAAAGAACTGTGATGCAATGCAGTACACAAGGAGAAAGCAGCAGCCTGTATTTGCTCATGTCAAGTAAGATGATATTTTGATCATTCTATGAGAAAATAAGCTGTGCAGCAGACTTGCAAAAACCCACCTTGGGAGGAAATGTTTTCTCAAAGACTTTTTTCCACAGTTCCAATGGTGTGTTTGCACGTATCTTTCCAATATCACTATCGGAGGCAGGTGGTGGTCCTAAGAATTACAGCACAACAGAAAGTAATACAAGTATGTTGTCATAACAACATAAATTATCAAATCATTACGGATAATGATCCATTTAATTCAGTATTTTATCTTGTACAGTGACAAGCTGTAACAAGTTTGAAAGAACACTGATCTGCTATCATGAAACGGGCTCAGTGGTACTGTGTATAATATTTTCTTTTAGAACAAACTTGTTCATACATCACTATTTGAAGTCCCAATACTGTATGAAATAACCTAACAAAACTGCATAAGTACTTTTCAATAATGTAAATACTGAATCGTAATTTTAAGCTTTCTAAGCTATATCCTTCAATGATCCGTTAAAACTGATGTGCTCGAATTCAATTTTTTTTTATTTGCTTAACATTTTTTTCTCATTTTCAAAAACAATTAAGCAACAAACATGATGAACAGGATATACCCTAACCTATTTGGCTCAGCGAATCCAGGCCTGCTGGTATAAACAGAGGTTTGCTGTGATCCACTGATATGGACTTGCTAAACAGAAAAAAGAAAATACATCAAGTGAGCATTTAGCAATCAATGAAAAAAGATTTTTTTCTAGCCAAGACTAGACTTTTACTGGGCTTTGCATACAAGTACATGTAAATAAAAATCTACTCAATTATAGCGGTGACCATGTTTCTAATTCATCACTTTTGAAATCAAAACAAAGGAGTTATCACTATCTTGTGCAGAGATAAGCAGCTGAGACACAGGAGTAAAAGCCCATGAACAAGAATCTTTCAGAGATCATATTTAAGGAAATAAAAAAGTCTTGGTGATGAAAATATTTTTATCCACTACTTTTAAACTTTGGGCAAGACATTTAATAATTGCAATAATTATGTTACCTTTTATCATAGCCAAATGCCAAATGATTAACAAGAACACGGGCTTTCAGCAGGAGAGCCTCAGATTTACTGGTAAACTAAATGAATAAGAAAACAAAATATACATTATAGTCTTCCATCACAGAAACATTACATTAGGTCATATGCATACTGTATTTCAAATACAGCCTGGCTAGTGCCAATAAATTTGGTACACGTTCAGTGAATTTACTGGAATGAATGTACTTGTCACTGAATATATAGATCAAGAAAGATTAAAGGAAAAATAGCATAAAGGTTAAAGAATACGTTTCAAAATACAGATTCATAACTTCTGAAGTATGTATGTTAAAAGACACTATTTTTTTCCCCCGAGACTAATGAATTGCTAAGATTTTGAACTACATTAAAAATTATCCAGAGTACCATAAACATGTAGAAACATAATGAATAACCAAAATTGTTCACACATCATAAAAGCAGCTTTATAATGGTAGGACTAGTACAGTTTTATCAGAAAGCAGTTCCCAGAATACCTTCTCAAACTGCATGCTTATTCCTAAGGGCTTTTGTATCCTAACAGATTCATGGGTTTGAGAAAGCAGTCAGATCCCTACTGTGGGAAATGAAACTTCTCCTGCTTATTTCAATGGGAATCAGGACCTAGCAGTCAAAGAGTTTTAGGCTCCTAGTTCTTAATCTTTAATTACAATAATGCTTAAAGACTTCTTTTAAAAAATAAATCGACAGTTAATTCTGAGTTAACAAAAGATGAATCCACATGTCAAAGTATAAAACCTGTACAATTTTACACAGATGCAAAAGGAAATGTTGTGATTATAACAATTTAAAGCAAACATAAATTGTCTGGTAACCAATATTAGCTTTTATTAAATAAATGACGGCTAATATAATTAGAACCACCTTCTGATGTAGACAGCGTGTAAGAGGTAGTTTTTTTGGATTGTGAACCCGAGCATGCATTCTTCTGCCTTTACTCAGAAGATGATCTACCAAACTCAGTATTAATTTATACAGCCCCATAAATACTACAATGTCCTCGTGGTTGGCAGTGCCTACTCACTACTGTAAAAGAATCTCTGCCTTTTTTCTTCAACACTCTAAGTGTGGTAATCTGGTATGCTTCAAACTGCTTTGAAGACATGCCCTTGGATCTAAGTTTTAAAGCTACCGAAACCAGATCACTAGACAGAAGTTCATGCTTCAGTCACAACAGCCAAATCTGTAATTCTACCTAGGGCAATCACTTTTTTTCCATCTTCCCTTCTTGTACCAAAAAAAAGATTTGCCAGGTGTGCAGTAAACTCAATATGGGAACCAGGCTGGCTAACAGGTAACACTTTCTATTTAGTTTTTGATTATACTGGGAATTGTGTTTTTTGTTTGTTCACAAAGTGTATCAATCCATCCCCTGCCAATACCTGTAACCTGTTTGACAGATGCTCATGAAGAAACCTAGTGTAAACCCGCTTAAATCCCATTTTCTCTGTGAGTTTTACATTTTTATTTTTAAAATATTTTGTTGAACAAGTATTGCTCATCTTCTTTATCTTTAGTTAGAAAAAGAATATACACACCACTAATGAAGCTCCATAATAATGTGAAACAAATCGAAGTGTCTTGCTTATTATTTTCTTCATTTCAGAGTCAAACTCCTGAAAAAGTTGATATTGAAACATATACATAAGAAACAAAAAACAAAATACTGCGGATAAAAGTTTTCATTTTTTTGTATAAACTGCAATGCATTTAGGCTACATTATCTGAGGCTTTCAGCTGTCAGTGTAATTATATCTTAAGACAGAATCAGTAACAGCCTACTCTGAAAAGAAATGTCACAATTTCCCTTTGTTCTCTTTTAGAGGGAGCCTAATTCAGGCAATATGTTAGTCCAGAAAAAGTTTCTTAATTGGGGATCTGTATTCAATTTTCAATTAATTTGTTTCATTTTGTTTAAAATTTTTAGATGTAGAAACAGTGGCTACCGGAAGAATAAGGATTTTTTTTCTTTTTGTATAACTACTTAACTTTCAGTAAACCTTTGGGTATATACTCTCTAAATTCTAATACCTGCAAGACTTGAAAGGTGCATAAGAACACTTTTTCATCAGCATTTCTTTAGTATAAGATCATAGATGGCCTTCCCTGGAAAAAGTTGGAGAAAACCTGTTCCCAATGAAGTCTGCAGGAGTCTGTCCAAAGACCCCAAAGGAACTACACTGTTATTTTGTGCTTATTACATGGGCATCACTGATTTTTAAACTGGTCATGACTCAGCACAAAGCCTCAGTATGAAAGAAGGCATGGTACCTGATTTAATAAAGAATTAAGTAACTCAGAGAGTCAGCTAAGTAGCAAAACACTATGTAGTCATCCAGAGAAGTACAGGCTGTCAGCACACAGTTAAAAATCAAACTTTCTGTCCTAGTTTCTCATAACCCAGTGCTGCTTGAAACTGAATATGCATTTGTTTGGATTTTTTTAATATGCTGGGAGAGAATTCAGCAGTACTATGACATTTCTTTCCTTTCTCCCCTAAAAGATGTAATTAATCACTTTTTTCTAAACATTTAAGAGGTACTTAAAAAATTTAAGTTCCAGACTGAAATGATGGTTTACTGTTCCTACTGCCAAAACTCCCCAAAAACCCTGACTAGCTGACATGAGAGATGCCCCTCTTTTACTGCCATAAACTTACAGTTGATGTCAGAAGGACACATGGAGCAGGATTTCTCTCATTCCAAAAGGAAGTCATAAACATAATCTTTTTATTGCTTCCCTCTCTGGTCTGCAGCAACATTATAACTCAACATTTTCCAAGCACATCTCAAAAATCATAATTTTGGGAGAATTTTGTGAAGGAATGACTGTTGGATGAAAATAATTTTTTTTGTGGTACAAGGCTGACTGCCTGTATTTCTGTTCAAACGATTACTATTATATTACCAGGATTCTAGTATATAGAATCTTTACCAGGAATCTTTTAATTATTAAAAAAATATTAAGTATTGCTTACATGAAAAATATCATATTTGCTTCCAATGATCACCAAGGGTATTGGAAAAGGGTCAACCAAATTATAATCCTATTAAATAGATACATGACAGTTAAGCAGTGTAAACAAACTATAAAAGCTTCCAACATTTGAAAGGGGTTAAAATGAATTCACAGAGCACAAGGTCTATTTCTTCAAAACCTTAAGTTAAATTAATGGACTTTAACTCAATGTCCATACCATATTCTACAGTTCTCTTATTTTCTTCATAAATCGTCAGGAAATAATCCCTCTAAGCAGTCAGAACACTTACTGGCATACAACAGCTTTTACACTGTATACTGCAGCTCCAGCATGAGATGGGAAGTGAAGAGAGTAAAAACCCCAGAACAACTGCCAGGCTGGATTAGTAGAACTGGTCTTTTGACACACACCCCCTCCTTGCATCATATCCGAAATAATACAGACAAAAGCTTGTGAAAATTAAGCTGAATGATTTGCTGGTGTCTTAGATTTTATATGACTTTCAAATGTTTGACATCAGCAGAAAGGGGAACCGTGACTTAACAACCATGAAAAAGCAAATCAATACCAAGAGATGAAAATAGCCCTCGGAATGTAGATTTAATTGGTAAACAGTTAACTTCTGATAAACATTTTAATAAGTAGATTACAATAATTCTGAAGTTTTGTGGAAGGTTTTGCTGTAGTCAACATGGAATAAGACAATCCCCTTGTGTTCATGGAATTATTTATTCAAGCTACTTTGGTTGCAGCAGAGTGGAAAAGAGATGTGTTTTAACAGAGGCTGACCTAACTGCTCCATTCTAAAACCGGCTATTTCACATACAGGTTAAATGACAGTCAATAGACCAGCAAAAAGCTATACTGAGGAAGCACATACTAAAAATCTTCTACTTTGAGAGGAAAAATAATGGCTTCACTCATACACTGCCAAGACAAAAGAAAAATTATTATTTGGGATAATATCAGAAACATTAAAAGTGGCATACTCACCCTAATAATCTTTTGACTATAGAACTAATTTTTGACTATGAACTATGTTTAGTGCATCCAGCCTCCTTAAACAATGTCTGCAATTGATATGCTTATGCTTTGTCATCATAGCAAATAATTGTTTATCCCGGCTAACGGAATATATCTAATCGTTAAAAAAACTGTAAGAAGCTCATCTATTCCTGTTTCTTCTAAAAATATGCTTAGCTATAAAAAGGGATATAAAAATATGGATAAACTGTCATTTACTTTGACTATAACAGATATTATTCCCTCCCACAAAACTGACATAATTTTTTCTTGATCAACAATGATTTAACATAACATTTTGTTTACATCCTTTCTGGTTTTGATAACAAAGCCTGAATAGAAATTCTAGTATAGAGGGTATAATTGTGTTCCCTACAGGGCAAGTCTAACAAGCTTTCTCTTAACAATTACTGGCATTACTCATATGCTTAATAAAAGAAGCTTGCAGTTTTCTGATATGTAAGCCCCTATATGTAAACCTGACACTGCAGTCATGATTTATTGCCAAGTGTGCTTGTAGGCATTTTTTTTTGTGCATCACCTTCTCTAAAAGTAAAAACTAAAATCATGATCCAGCAGATCTCAAACTCTATACCCTAAATCTGAGTGTCGCATACGTTGCTTTCTCAAAAATTTCACGTTACTTTCAAATTTTTGAGCTATATAAGTATTTGTTGTATTGCAGCATTTTATAGAAGTTACAGTACCTAGATTTATGTGCCAAGTCTTTGAACTGTTGAATACTTATTTGTGCATTATATACACACAACATTTGTAGAGGTTTAATGCACAATGACTTTTCATTTCTATCGCGCATAATCAAGTTTAGCTTTTCCAGAGATTTAGTTAGCAATTATGTTTAAAGGACTGATGTTAACATTTCTGAAAGTTTATAATTTAATTAGTTGTCAGATTATCAAAAGGCATTGAGTTTGTGATAGACATTTAAATAAATGCAAAGTATATAGTCATGTTGACGGCTGTTATAACCATATTCTTTGCTTAAATTTGTACCTTCAGCTAGTCTCTCGCTAGATGACTTTTGTACATTCTAGTTTTCATCTTCATTTTAAAAAGATGGGGGGGGGAAGCAAACTGCTACTCTAAAACTATTTCTTTTGATTGGTGTAACATGCCATAACAATCACATTAGATATCTAACAAAAAGATATAAGGAACCTTTTTTCCTTGTTTCTGCTCTTATTGAATTTTTATTAAATTGCTATAATTTTCCAGTGAACAGGTTCATCTACATCAAACGGATTTTCAGTCATGCAGAAAAATCTGAAAGAGTTGTTTATGATTTTCAAAAGCATTATCTTTAACTGTATAAAGGCCTGTGACATCTGGAGAAAATATTAGACGTAACTTACTGGATGATCCCTCTGCAGATTATTCTGCATCCTCTGCTTAATTTCAGAAGCTACTTCAGGATTTGTCTTTTCCAGTTTTGTTAAAATTTTGTTCACATGGTTCCTGGTGACCTGCAGAAGTTTTTCCATAGTAGTCCACAGTTCATTAGGTTTGGACAGATCCAGTACAAGAACTACAGAAAATGACCTATTAAAAAAAGGCATTATTTGGTCAAATCTTTAGCACATGAGACAATTAACATTTTTATATACAACCAAATCTGTAGTACAAAAGCTGAAAGCAACAAACATGAAAATATAAAGGCTGAGACGGAGTTAAATGTGAAGCACATGAAGGTGGCTTTTAAGGATACTTTGAGCTCTGAAGAAACCTTCCCCTTGTCTCTTGTTCAAAACTATTACTTCAGCAACTTTTCCATGAAAGGTATCAGGGTACATATCAAAACCCAAGGTTAGTGAGGTATATATCAAACTTACTTTCTGGAGACTTTGTTTCGAAGCAGTAAAATAAGCAACTATGCTGAGCCCATTTAGCTCCCTCTTCCTGTATGACTGGGCACTTCTACCAGCAGGTATCCCTACTATCTCATAATACTACAATACCAGGTGAAGCAATGTTAGTAAGTGTTTAGGATCTCTTCTACCCATTAATATACCCAAAAGTTCCACACTTTATTATATTGTAGCAAAAAATGGAAAAAAAATATTCAAGGGCAATATTCTGTGCCATGGACTGTGCCAGTTAGCTGGAATCTCAAATCGGTGTATGAGAAAGTCTTCTAAAAGATAAATGGAAGAAATCAGGGTACTCAAAATATACTTAGCAATTACCAGGCTTTTAAAAGTGGATTATGATGAGAAATGTTTTACATACAAACTCCTCTCCTTCCAAAACCATGCCTCCCAAAACTTCAACTGCATTAAAGCGGGACTGTAAAGAAGAATATCACAAATGCAGCCATCTGAATGGATGCAATCATTCTTTCACACTCCATCCTGATTTGAAAAAGGGGATTCCAAATCAGACAAAGCAAAGTAAATGTCCATTTTTGCTTTAAAATGCTGTGGGGAAAAATCCGGTGAAAAGTCTCTTGGTGAAACCACATATAGTTCATGGAACACTGTAAATAAGCAAATTGTTTCACTACAGACAGATAAGAAAAACAGTGAAAAGCACTTAATACTTAAGTTGAAATGGTAGAATATTTGACTAGCATGTTAACATATTGCCTTATGAACACAAGTGGTCTTACAGAACAATGTTGCAATCCCATCAAAGAATCTTAAGATCATCCACATAGGAAGATTCTTTATCAGCAAAAATGGAAGAAGAGACTGATGGAGGTGAAGTTCAGTTAAATTCCTTTAGACAATAGCTGAAAAATGATAGTTAATTTTTTTTCACCCCAAGCTCTTTTAGAAACAAAAAGCTTCAGGTGGCAGAAGTGTCTGGCTATTGTGATAATGCCAGCAACAGTAGCAACTGTATATGACAAAAACTGTATCCCTCCTGGGTTTTTTTTCATAGAAGTTAAAGGTCACCACCAAAGAAATAAAGCAATGCTTGACAATATAAAATGTATCTTTCAATCGTTTTCTCCCCTTTCCACTTCCAACTTCAGCTTCACTAACCAGAAAAACACATAAAATGCACCCCCATTGCCATCTCATTTCTTCATCCATTTCTTCTTCCTGTGCTATTCCATTGCTTTTATGGATTTTTCTCACTGCATTCTCGCAGTTCTTTCTAATGTTTCCTTTTGTCTTCAAATAATTTGAATACTTTTAGTCTCCCTCAGAAATATTTTCTTTCTTGTATGCTCTTCTCATCAGATGATCATTTCAGTACCCAGAAATTAAGATTTGTCTCATTTTTATGCCTTATTTTTCACCCCAAAAATATTGCCCAACAGAGACAGCATCTATGTTTGCATACAGAAGTAGGAAACAAGATTTTTTTTTCATGTGCCCCCAAGCTGCTGCTTCTGCTTTTTCACTGAGCATAAATATACGTCTCTTCCGTATTTCTTGTTCTACCTACTTAAGGCCAACCTATTTCCTTCATGCTATTGCTTTTTCTTATTGGAGATTGCTAAGAACTTGGCTTATTAGGGGAGAACTGTAAAAATGAAGGTCAAAGCCAAGTATCAGTGGTAATACAATGACTTCAAGAAAAAAATCATAAATGTTCTATGTTACATTTTGAAAGAGTTTTCCACAATAAAAGGTCTGGACATTTACTTATATTTGAAAGAAACCTGAAATTAACTTTGATATTATAGTATTAATCACTTACCTTATGTTGTTGCTTGTGATTGGTATTCTAATCAGTTCCAGTAATGAGGTTCCACCACCGAGTTCCCAAATATGAGCTACATCTTTAGGCTGTAAAAGAGTTTCTTTATGTTAGAAACGTGTGCTTCCACGAAACACCAAGAGAACACCTTGATAAATTGGCTCCTCATGCAAGTGACTCAGAACAAAACACTTCTCTAGTATTTTCTGAAAAACAAAACCAAACAAAAAACTCGCCATGTTCAAGAAATCCCACACAACACTTACAAAAGACTCCTGGCATGCCTATAAAGATAAAGAGCAAAAAAGCCAGGAACCAGCATGATTAATGATAAACACAGAAAAAATCAGGTTCTCTTCCCTTTCTTTGTGTATATTGCAGCTCAAAACTAATGCTTTTTGAGAAGTTTGCCACTGGAAAAGTAATGAATCTCTACCTCCACATTTAGTTTCTGGGAAAAAATGAATTCTGTTTTTCAGGGTCAGGTTTTCTAGTCCCTGTTTCAGTAACAGAAAAATCAAATACCTGCGGCAGTGGGTGCTGTGGACAGTGTCGTGCTGTAATGAGAATGGGCTCAATATTTCTGACAACATAATCTGCTGTGCAAAACGTAGCGATAAGGACACATAACTCAAAAATGTAATTGTAATTTAATACCCTGTAAGATGACTGCTTCTCTCACAGAACTGGTTGTAAAGTACCTTCATCGGTTTGTAGTAATTTTGCATTTTAAAGGTAAAGTGAAAGTTATGCATTACAGTGGGAACATAAAAGCATTCAAACACAACAAACAAGGTAGTTTTTATAGATAAATCTAATTGCTTTGTGTTATACTTTGGTCTTTGGTTTACTGTATTTTAGTGAGAGGCAAAAACATATTACAGATTAAAATACAAAATTAAAGCTAGCTATTTTAAATAGTATAATATTATAAACCCTTTGTTTCACAAACAATAAGCTAAATCCCCTAAGATTCTTATACATAAAAATAAAACATATATATTATTTTTATGTATGTATTTATATCTATAAAAAGATGGTAAACTAAAGTTTCTGGATACTCACTGCATTGTGTCTCCTTGCCCGTCTTCCAAAAGTATATTCCAAGGCTAATGTTGGCTTTGGAATCTCCTCTCTATGCAAGAAAAAATAATTTTGTTTTGTCAAGATCCTCTAAATAAAGAAAGATAGTTCCACAGTTACTAAATCATACTTATCAGTTCAGAATTTGGCTTAGAAACATCAGCACAGAGAGGACACTTAAAGACAACGGCTCTCAGCTGCTGAAGACACGAAAAGCTTCAGCATCAACCTGAAGAGACGGCCATTTAAGCTTTCTAGTACTAGAGAAGAAGGACTGAAGGGGTTAGCTAACAGGTAGTAATGAAGGAAAATGAGTTTATCCATAAGTGATCAACCACTCACAGAATATACCATCTTGTATACATATATTACGAATTATCATACAATATAATTGTTTAAGTAAAACTCGAATTCACAGTTGAAAAAGTTAACACATACCTCTCTAGACACCTCAGTATAATAGTGGTCTTTCCCTGGAAATTAAAAACAAAGAGGAAATCTACTGTACTGTCACTAAAACAAAAAAAATTGTATCACTAAACAGAACTCACTCATTTAACACTCCAATAATAAAGTACCAGAAAAGTGTAAACTCATGCAATTGTTTGTAGCCTTATAGTGGAAACTTAACTGCCAGCTTTCTGTCAGAATCAAGTTACACTATCATTATAATGATTATAAACTAATAGAGATGACAAAAACAGTAATAGGAATAGTATGCTTAAAATTAGGCATTAATGATCAAGCTAGCCAACTCTGTTAATGTGTTTAACAATTTTTAATTATTAGTAGTACATTTATTTAATGTTTGGTTTACACTGGAATTAAATTATTACTGATGAGACGGAAATATAAAGAACGATTAAAGTACAAATAAAGATACAGAAGAATATGCCTTTACAGTGTTGAAATTGAGACACCTTGCCACATTGAAGGGACTAGCACTTCTACAATTTACTCCTGTGTCCTTTCCTATCTCAAAAATTAGTGAATTTCAGTTAAAGTAACTGTATTTTCTCTGAAAAAAGGTATTTTAAAAATTACCAATCCTTCTGAAATAAAAATTGCATTCTTAAAAATATGACTCACTTGTTCAGAAAAGGCAAATATTTCCTTATTTACTTTACAAATAAATTGTAACAGAAGAAAAATATGAAATTACCAATGACCAAAGTTATGGGACAAGGAATTAAAACAACCTCAGGCATGTGGAATCATGAGTTTGCAATCACTGATAAGGCATTTTCAATTAGGTCTCACATCTAGACTTAATTCATAGCAGCATACTGAGACTGCCATTGACAACAAAACTGATACCAATGTGCTTAAACTGGATTGTTACCAGTTAAACACTTGTTAAAGTGAATAGCTTTAATTCTGGCAGCTACTTTTAAAAAAATAATAAAGTCAAAACCCAGAGAATTAGGACATTATTGATAACAATGGTTGAAGTTTTCATTCTCCAAACCATAAACTTGAACTTCTGAATTGCAATACTGTCAAACTGGTCCACACTCCATGGAATGCCCACTCTCTGCAGCAGTAGAACCCAACACATTTTGTCTTTAGTAGAATTGTGGGCCACAAACGTATCTATTTTATCTGACACAAAGTGTGTTCAAAGAAAGCAAAGAATCATACAGTATTTAGTATTACCCCGTTTTTATTTCCCATGAATAGCATTGATTTTTCTAAAATTTTCACATGCTTGCCGTCATCGGAGTTTTCTCTCTTCTCCACTTCAGCTATAGCAAGATCCCATAAAGTATCACTAGTTGGAAAAAAACAGTTATTAGAGAAAAACTACGGAACTTTGAAAATAATTCCTGAAAATATCTAAATGGATAGATGATGGGTATTGTCATGACTTGATGATGATTACTATTACTTATCACGTCACATTCTCTCTGCTTATCATAGAATGGTTTGGGCTGGAAGAGACCTTAAAAATCATCCAGTTCCAAAACCCTGCTATGGGTAGGGACACCTTTCAGTGGATTAGGTTGCTCAAAGCCTCATCCAACCTGGCCTTGAACACCTCCAGGGATGGGGCATCCAGAACTTCTCTGGGTAGCCTGTGCCAGTGCCTCACCACCCTCACAGTGAAAAACTTTTTCTTAACGTCTAATCTAAATCTCCATTCTCCCATCTAAACCCGCACCCCCTCATCCTATTTCTGCACTCCCTGACAAAGAGCCCCTCCACAGCTTTATTGTAGCCCCTCTTTAAGCACTGGAAGCAATGAAGTACTTCTTTTAACAAAACTGGGTTGGGCAAAATTCCTCAGGTAGTATTTGTGGCACACGATGAGTAAACACCACCTGCGCCACAGTAGGTTTAAGACACCTTTAAAAGGTTCTCCAAGGACTCAGGCTTTCCCACTGCACGGGGCCCATGAGGCAGGCATTCCCTGGAGTCGGGGGTGGCCGGGGGAATCACAGAATGACCTGAGTGGGAAGGGACCCACAGAGACTATCGAGTTCAATTCCAGTCCCTGTGTAGGACAACCCCAACATTCCCACCGTGTGTCTGAGGGTATTGTCCAAATGCTTTTGGAATACTGTCGGGCTTGGCACTGTGACTGCTTCCCTGGGGAGCTGTTTCAGTGCTCCACCACCCCCTGGGTGAAGAACGTTTTCCTAACATCCAACCTAAACCTCACCGGCACATCTCCCTGCCATTCCTTTGGGTCCTATCACTGGTCACCAGAGAGAAGAGCTCAGCGCCTGCTCCTCCTCCCACCCATGAGGAAGCAGCGAACCGCAATGAGCTCCCCCTCGGTCTCCTCCAGGCCGAACAGACCAAGTGAATTCAGCCGCTTCTCATACGGTTTCCCCGCTAGACCCCTCACCAGCTTTGTGCCGCCCCGGGGCACTCCCTAGGGCTTTGGTGTCCGTTTCATCCGCACAGCCCCGCGCACCGCAGCGCGGAGCAGAGCGGGACAACCGCCTCCCGCGGAAGAGGCCGCCGGGCAAGTGGGCGTCCCCATGGCCGGGGGGGCGGTGGCGGTGGGTTAGGCCTCCCTCCTCTCTGTGAGGCCTCTGACAGGAGCAGCCGCGTCTCGCACCCGGGGCCCGGCCGCCCCCACCCCCTGTCCCCGGCCCGCTCGGCTTGTGAAGGCTGAGGCCGAAACAGCCCCTCTTACGCTTCCCTCCCTCCCTCCCTCCTCCAGGCTATCCAGGCTCCTTCGCACACGGCAGCGGAGAAAGAAGGCGGGGGGGGGGGGGTGGTGGTGGTGGTGCTGCTGAGCCCCCCTCGCCGAGCGCGGGCGGGGGTCCCCGTTACCTGGCCTTGGACATCGCTGCTCAGGCCCGGGCCTGCCGCCCCTTCGCCATGGCAACCGCGCGGGGCACGGTGGGAGCTGTAGTTCCAGGGGGAGGGCGGGGGCAGAGTCAGAATGGTTTGAGTTGGAAGGGACTTAAACGATCGTCCAGTTCCAACCCCCTTGCCATGGGCAGGGACACCTCCCACCACACCAGGATGCTCAAGACCACATCCTTGGAACACCTGGAACACTTCCAGGGAAGGGGCATCAACAGGTTCCCTGGCCAACCTGTGCCAGTGTCTCACCACCCTCATCATGAGGAGTTTCTTCCTAATGTCTAAACTAATCTTCCAATTTAAAGCCATTCCCCCTTGTTCTATCACTACTAGCCCTTGTAAAAAGTCCCTCCCCAGCTTTCTCGTAGCCCCTTCTGGTACTGGAAGGCTGCTATAAGGTCTCCCCGCAGCCCTCTCTTCTCCAGGCTGAACAACCCCAACTCTCTCAGCCTGTCCTCATAGCAGAGGTGCTCCAGCCCTCTGATCATCTTCATAGCCATTCCAATATCACATATCCTTCTTATGTTTGGGATTTCAGAACTGGACACAATACTCAAGGTGGGGTCTTACAAGAGCGGAGCAGAAGGGGACAATCACCTCCCTTGACCTGCTGGCCATGCTTCTTTTGATGCAGCCCAGGATATCCTTGGCCTTCTGGGCTCCTCATCCACCAGCATCAAACAGGTCCCTCCTCGCTGGCCACAGAGGGGCCTGCAGGGCCAAACTGCAGCCCTGTCTTCCATCCCAGCATCACTCCTGCCTCATCCCGCTCCCCTGGTGCTGCTCCTGCTGCCAGGAGCTGGACAGGGCAGAGCCCTGTTTGATAAAAGGAATAGTTAATATTACAAAAAGCAGAATATTTTGATTTAAGCTAAAGTAGATTTAAGTTTCATCTAACTAACTGTATTGTTTTGAAAGTTAGAATGTCCCACTGATAGCATATTTTTCTTGATAGCATGTTTTTCTTGATACCGTGTTCTTTTTCAAATAGTGTTTTTCCAGACAGTGTTCTGAGAGAAAAATAACGTCTTGTGTTAAATATGATATGTGCTGAACAGCTGTATCTTCTCCCATAATCACCTCTGTTTGCAGTCTTTCACTATCTAAAATGCAAAGTCAGACAGAGAACTGGCTCCAAAGCTCCAATTAGCAAGAGATTTGTCTGTTGTGAAACTCATAAGAAAATTAAAATTAGTCCTTGGTATAGAATGTGATTTCTGGAAAAATTGATACATATGCATGTGAGTGGGAAATACATTCTCTCTCCAGCTCTTGTCTCATTACAGATGATTGATGGAAATAATTCCCTTATGCCTCCAGTGCTTAAACAAAGGATGCTGCTTTCTAAAACTCCAGAATAAGTCTTAAGAGAGTTTATCTGCTGGCATTTTTTGGTATCACCATGGCTGGCAGTGGTGCAGTGGGCAGAGGTTTTGCTGTCGGTGCTGCAGCGGAGGCTCAGCCAGCCACAGGCCCCCGTCTGCCCTCAGCTGCTGCTGTTTTTCGGGTGCTGGGAGTGGCACCCTGCCTTGCCGCCACAGAGAGACAAGCTGGTGATGGGTGGCAGAGTTGGGGATCTCGATGCTGGTGGATGAGCTCAATATAAGCCTGTAATATGCACTCGCAGCACAGAAACCAACTGTATCCTGGGCTGCATCAGAAGCGTGGCCAGTAGGTCAAGAGAGGTGATTTTCTCGCTCTACACTTCTCTCGTGGGACCCCACCTGGAGCATTGTGTCCCTTCCAGCCCAAACCATTCTATGATTCTATAAAATCCTCTCTTATCTGTTGGATCAAAACCAGGAAAGTGGCCTTGTTCATAATGATTAACTCAGAATTGATTTTAACTGTTCCTCCTTCCATCCCCAAAGGCTTATGTAGCCTTCTACAGAACCTAAGTAATATTCGCTCTTTAAATAATATGTTTTTGTATGTTTAGGCTGCATAAACAGTCAGTTTCAGTTCCAGAAGCCTTTATGTGGTTATTATCCTCTGTCTTTACTTCCAGACTTTTACATGGGTCTTCTAAAGTGTTTGTTAACTCCTTGTGGAAACTATGGTCTTGCTCATGAAAACCCAGAAAGAATCTTCATTTTGTGGTGTGGTGTGGTGCAGTGGCAGGTCATGCCAACGCCTCTCTTAAGCGCGTTTCTTTCACCAATTCAATTTCAACTGAACGTTTTTGATATCTTGGTATATGAAGCCAGTGCTGATCTATAATCAGCACTTAAGAGTTCAAGAAAACCCTGGACAAAGCTGCTATTGCTCTGGCAAATAAATCAAACCAAAGCAGGAATTGTTTCTGGCACTATGATCTAGGCATGTATTACTGCAACTGCAAGAGTGTGAGACTAAAAAGCATAGTATTTTTACAGTGATGTATCCACCAGCAGAGAGGTGGCAAATCTGGAAGATTCTGCAGTACAAATCTGAGCTGGGATGCACAGTGTAAGGGTTTACAATTAGTAAGTGGCACTGAAGCTCAAACTGGAAATGAAACTGGAATTTTTAGTATTTTAAGTTCCACCTTACTCAGTTTAATTTCCTCTGCTCCCAAGAAACTAAAAAAATACTTTTTGCTTCCGAAGTCACTATTACTGAGTTACTGATCACCTTAGTTAAAATTAACTCAAACTAATGAATTGCACTAAGCTGTATGGACTATTAAAGCTCTACCTAAAGCTTTAAGTGGTGCATTCCTTTATGCAAGGATGATTTTTTTCCTTCAGGACCTAACCTATAAAAACTGTGTTAGTCTGACTAGGAACTGCAATATCAATTACCTATCATCCTTCTTTTATACAGGAATGTATGCGTCTATTTCAAATTTAAATATACAACAAATTTAAATCTAAAATAACAGAAAACACTGATTTTGTGGATTGTATTAAAAACTCAAAGCTTTATCATGTGCCTGCTGTACTACAGGAGTAAACAGGCCTTGCCTATATTAGAAATGAGCAGTTTGCTTACAAATACTGCTGCACAAAAACTGACAAGCAAAACGAAGTTCAAGTAATGTACTTACATTGCATTCCAAATATTATTTTCAAATTAATTTGTTTACACAAAGTTACCAGTGATCTTTCAATCACTGTCAAGAAGATTCAGACCACTTGGTGCCAGGGTCTCTTGTAGCTTGCAGTTTGGTTTCCTTGATGGCTGCAGAACACTTCTCTATAGGAGGCTGCTGGCCCTGCATCATTGAAAGAGAAGGATCTAGTGCCACAACCACCACCAAAGGATAAAAGTTACCAGGAAGCTCTTTCCACATTGCAAATTTGAAAGCATACAAATATGGTATGTTTGTTATTTGCTTGTAATTTTCAAGACAAAGTACTGCCCCATAGGACCATTCACAAAATGGTGCTTGAGTCCTGCAGACTTAAGTGGCTGTGGCAGGACTTTGAGAGCTTTCCGAAGAAATGTATTTATCATGTTTAGCTTGCCAGTCTGTCTTTCCAGTTTTTAAGACTATGTTCTTTTCACCATCTGTATCTCCCTTCCAATCTATTTTAATTCTTCAGGAGGATATTTCTTACCTTTCCTAGAGAGCAAATGGCTGAAAATCCCTTTTCTCTCAATGTAAATATGTATATATCCAAAATGTTTAAGTGTCACAAACCAAAGGTTTTTCATACTTCAAATATTAAAAATCATCATTGTAAAATTACTTCAGTTTTAAGTAACTAAAAAAAAAAAAAAACAAACCAACCAACTGATGTGGCCTAACTGTAAGGGATTAATTATCCATGATCATTAGCTGGAGCAGAAGTGGAAATAGTGAAGCATATATGAATCAGTGATTTATGTTTGACTCCCTTCTCTATGGTTGGACCTAAATTACCTATTAGAGTATGCTGCTGCTTCATTTCAGAACATGCAGAAGTGGTTTCATTGTCCGGAAATGAAAATGTTGAGGATCAGAAGCAAAAATGGGCGTAATTTCTATACACTTGACTGTCCAGAGCACTGAGGCTTGCAGCTGAAAAGGGCAACCAGAAAGTGCTCCCAGGTCCAATAGTGCAAACACACAGCATTATGTCGTTAGTGTGCAAGGACATTATATTAGTATCATAACATGAAAAGTATAGATACAAATGAGAAACAAAAAGTACAACTTTTACAAAATGTTATTCTAAATCATTATATATACATTATACACATTATACATGGACTTCATCTGTCACATATGCCTCTAAGTTTACTCACAACAGTTTAAGCAATGTCGCTCTGTGTAGTTCTTGTGTTTTCAATTGTGAATCATTCTTGCATCTGTGTTGTATTACTATTCTGAGTTAAAGAAGAAACTAGGTATGGGATCTTGTTTAATAAAACTATACTAAATAAAGTGCCTGTCCTATTTAGATTTTTCCAAAAGGCTGGGGCAGAGAGGGATTATTTAGAAATTTATGAGACCAAGGCTGCAGATGTGCCAAGTAAAACAGCTGTATACCAAAAACTAGAGTGTATCTTGAGAATAAATAGATTTATAATAGTTACATGATGTGCTTACATTTTTTTAAAAGAGTAATTATTATACAAATCAAATAATTCGTTCTTTTTAGTCTCATGGTGCTTGTATTGTAAATAAGGATGTGCACTGGAAGTGGAAAATATTCTGTGGTAGGCCTTTTTTTTAAAAAAAAAAATCTTTTCAAAATGAAGATTATACAACTTGTACAATTTTGAAAAATAGAGATGTGTTGAAAAGAGTTTGGTCCCTGAGAAAATATCTGGGAAACTACTAAAAGCCATACAATTGTTCCCAAGGTGACCCTTCCCCATCACTATCAACAGACACATTTATTTTTGAACTGTAGGCACAAGCTGCCCGGAGTAAAGCGTAGTCCTTGAATTGGCTCATCATCATTCCAGTTCAGAGCTTTAATTAAAGGGCTCCTCCTGTTTCATACCACGGAAATGAATGTAAACCTGCCTGCCTTTCTTTTGTTTATGGACCTGCTTATGATCTTTGTCTTGTACATTAGAAAGTTTTCAATTACTGTAGAAAGCCTGTAACAAAGATGCATTATTGGGATACATAATACTTTCATAACAAAGTGGGACATTTAGTTGGTCTGTTGTTTACAAGAAGTGGTTGACTCCCCATTTCCTTGAGTTTCTGTCCACTTTGAGGTGTCAGTAATGCTGGAGCAGACAGATGATGAGCAGCTCCTTTCAGCTGATGAAAGTTGTTAATATAGCTGGCAATCAGTAGAGTGATCTCAAGAATCTATAACAGGAACACACAAAACTCTCAGAAAAATACAGTGATGTGTTTTGACTGCTGAAAAAATAGCTAACGTTTTAGCAAGTGACAATCATCATCAACTGGAAAAGTACTTGTACTTATCAAGCAAATTAATGATGGGGGAGAGGAGATGCCTAATAGAGCTTTTTTTATTGCTTCTTGCCAATAATGTAATGTTACTCCCATCAGTATGCTGGATACTTTGTCTCCCACAGTCTTAAATGATTCCAACAGATGGTTTCTTTCACTTTGAGAGAGATTTTGAAGTCCGAAAGATGACGCTCTTAGAAAAAAAACTTTCATGATATGTTCCCTCAGTTTTGCTAGACAATATCTAATGCTCAGAGAACTAAAGATGCAGCATAGATAAAAGACTTCTGGGAGCTTTTTACCATATTTTACCATATTTTCTCTTTGCAATCCACACAATCTTGCCTATAAGGGCACAGTCGGAGGGAGACTTGAACAGATGCTTATTTATTACTATGCTTATTTGTATGAAGCATTGTGTTTTGACCCAAATTTATATGTGGAATTTTGTATTGTTTCATAAATTGTTCTGACTAACATCAAAAAACTTTGAAATCTTTGCTTTTTAAAACATTTAGTCAATCTTACTAGTGAAGCAGAGAGTCTAGATTTGAAAAGCATGAATAGTTTCTCTACCAAAGGTAAAAATATTCTAGGATTTTTTAAGAAGTGACTTCTTAAAAGAAGACTTACTTAAGAAGTCACTTATTAAAAATTATCTCTGGTGCTGATCAAGGAAACAGATTAGTGTTTAGGTACTGCCCATACTTCCTGTCCTTAAAAGCATTCTTCGTCCTTCTATGAAAAACTTGGAATGCTATAGAGAGGGACGTGCAAAGAAAAGGAACAAATCAGCGTTGTAACTGTTAGCTCTTATATTACTAATTGTTTCGCTCTCTAAAACCATCTGGCAAAAGTCAGTCATCTGAGAATGCTGGGAATAAAGAAGGTGTTTCATCTTTCACATCTGTTAAGGATTACCCACCAGAAGAAGTAGAAAAGTAGCAGATGGTGGGGAACCATTTCAGGTAATACACCAACCTTTGGTTTTGTCATGGCAAAAAGGTGTTTTTCAGTTGATTTGTCCTTTGTCTGAGTGTTGTTAACAACCAGCATAAAATCGTCTTGATAGCCTCCGAAAGTCATCACGCTCTTGTATGTGTAAGTAACTGTTAATCGCTTAAAAAAGAACCCCCCAAAACAAAATACAAAGCTATAAGCAGGACAATGCAGGAAAAGCAAGATTATGACAAATACTTATTTAAAAAATATAATTACACGTGTATTTTTCAAAATATTGTTACTAGCCTATTAAAAATCTTGAAATAAATTGTAAATTTTGGGATAGCTTTATTCAGACCTTCACTATGAGGAATTTCCATTGTAGATGATAACTCTTGTAAGTTCGACCTCTGTTTCTATTCCAAATTAATTAGATCAAAGCTATTATAAGTAGGTTTCAGCTCAAATGTGTAATTCAATTTACATAAGTCTTGACTGACTTTGAAAGAAGTCAATGTTAGGAATTCAATTTGAAATCAAAGCAGTGTCTAAATAAATTAAATGTCGATATATGAGACATTTAAAGGGATTTAACTGCAGGACTTCTTTTTGTGCAGTGATGTAGCTTACATACACACAAATAAAATGAAATACTATTCTTTTTTTTCACATCTCTGTTGCTCTTCAAGGCTCCTCTGCTTTCCATGCTCTTATTGTTCAATGTTCCACACCACACTGGTGGCCTTTGAGTCTATGATTAGCATTTAATTTATCATTATGAGTCTTATTGATTTACTGGTAGATGTTCACATTTAAAATTCATCATAAGACAATATCTGTACAATAACTGATTTGATGTCCTTCAGTTACTAAACCTTTTTTGCCCTTATTTTGAAATAGCCTTTTCTCTAACTACCCCTTGCAACATCATTTTGCAAACCCCTGATCTTTCCCGCAGAAAATCAGAATATTCCCTAGAAACTGAGCACTTCTTGAAAGGCAAGTAAGGCCTGCTGATACTGAAAACTGGCAGGCCTTAGTTAGCCTGATGAGTATGTAGTGTTTATAGAGATTTCTGCAGCCTGATGCAAGCTTATTTTGCTTGTTCTCTGAACAGAGCTGCTGTTTGCTCTGCTTATGTTCTTTGCTTCATTATTTCTTTAACTGCAAACAAATGTAATGAAAAGGCCCATATCAGTACAATTATAATGTTGAGATTTTAATTTTCTGATATTCAATATTAGCACTTGCTAATAGCCCCGTGCCATTCTGTTTCTTTGCAGGATATAAATTAAAGCAGGGATCTTCTCAGGCACTGCTTTTTTATACTGATTGCCATGAATCATTTTCTGTGAAAACTTTTATTGCAAATCAAAGAAAATTCTGAGACTAAAGTGATATAATTAAATAACACTGGGTTATATTACCTACTATTAAACAAAAATAATACAATGAAAATAACAATCTTTTAAAGTAACTGCTCTTTGCTGAGTGTATGTATTATGAGTAATAATGGAAAATGAAGTCTCCAGGAAAAGAAAATTAATGTTATTGAAGAACCGTAACTATGGATCTCCTGACATCTGAATGATTAAAACATTAACATTTCATTAAAAGATATAAAAACTGTATCTGATAAACAAAAATAAATCCTGTGCAAAGAATTCATTACTTATTTCTATTATTAGTGCTACTATAATGATGATAACATTAAAGCGGTTTTGAAAGGAATGAATTTTTTTGCTTCAAGAGAAACACCAGATAACGCAGCATGGAAGGCTAAAGCCATCTTTTATGCAGTATGGTGGTGAATCTCTCCATATTCTCAGTATTAAAACATACTATGACCAAAATTAAAAAAGAAATTTAACTTACCATAGAGCTGTAATCTAGGATGCTTATGCCATCTTCATGTACAGCAAACCATATGAAGGACTTCTCAGCTGACGACGTTGCTAGAGGCTACAAAATGTTCTGAAATTACTACTTCAAAATGAGGCATTACGTAAGTAATTATTATCAATCAGCTATTATAGAGCTCTCTCCATCCGCAGATCTTACTGGGATTTACACTGGGAGGGAACTGATGCAAAGGAATTAAGTAGCTGCCTAAAGCTGTGCTGGCAGTCCGTGGCAGAACTATGAACTCAGCTTAATATTGTTGAAGTCTCCTCAAATCCTAAGCCAAATAAAATGCATAGTCTCATTAATTAAAGTTGGGTGTTCTAAAATTTGTTAATTAGCACATATGTGTGCATATGCAAAGAACAGAGTGCTGATAAGCAGCCTTGGAAAAAATAGACCCATATACTGGGATTACCTAATTAAATGTAAGGGGTGAGGTGACAGTTTTGTTTAACATAGCTGTTTTTTGAATCAAGAGAATTAATATACTAGCGGTTTAAGAGAAACTGAGAGAGGCCAGGACAGAAGGGAGTGCTCTAAATACCCTTAACAACATTTAGTGTTCCTGCAAGGTTCAGTTTCCACTGCCACTTAATGATGCCTTTTCAATATTCTACTAGTTATTCAGGTAAAAAAAGTCTGAAACAAGAAGGCTATCTCAAAATAAGATATAAAAAAATGAAAAGATACCACCTAGTTTAATAATGTAAAACAAGCAATGAGTATATTGAGAAGTTACTATTACGGTATGCTTACTACTATGGCTGTTACGTTTCACCAGTGTATGTCTTAAACAAGTTAGTAATTTGACAAGAGATTCAATCAGCCTATGTATAACACACTAATTTTCAACAAAAGAGGTATTACCATTTATAAATTATATTTATATTAAAAAAAACACTACTCAAACTCAATAAAGTCTCTTACTTTTGCTGCAAACAATTTAGCACCAAAGAAAGACCATTTTCTGGCTACAGTGAGGTAAATGCGCACACAGTCTGCAGCACTGTGCCCCCGGAGAGCCATCCATCTTGTAGACAATCGCTGACAAAGCTGTCTGTTGAAATGAAATATGTCATTTAGTTATTGAAAGGAATTTAAATACTACCCATAGCAAGTTTAATGAGCAAAAAAAAAAATCTATTTGTTAAAATAATTTAATACAACAACTATCACTTATACAGTATTAAATAAATGCAAAATGTCATTTGATATTTTCATGCACATGAAAATTATGAAGTATCTTCTAATTTCTGCAACATTCTGATTAAATATTGATGTAGCAGATGCAACATAAAGGTAAGAAGTCTAGTACAGATTTCAATGTGTCTTTACAGGTAATCAATCTACCTTTATCAGTACTCAACAGCTATGCCAGTTGTCATTCCAGGAATGCATACAGCTTAGCGCAGATCTGTATTAGATGTGGAAGATAACAGCTTAACATTACCCTTTTTTAGTGTACCTGGGCGCTGCTACCTACAGAGGTGGTTCTGATGCATTCGGGTTTTTTTGTGACCCCATGGTAAGCTGGTGATCCTATGAAAACTAATCCTCCCTTAAAAGCCTCCCCAAAACAACTTTCTAACATATTGAATTGCAGGAGTGACTCAACTGACAGGGCCTCTTATACTTTGTTATTTGAAATTAATCGCATAACTTTTTATTTGTTGTGCACAGATATTTGAATGTCCCTATTACCTACTGAGTATGTTATAGTGTTAACTTTGTGTAAATGATAATAGCTTTGAACTTCCTCAACCCTGTGGTGAAGAATGAGGAAAAAAAATCTATAATGTTTATTGGACTACAGAATTGCTACATTATTGGCTTTGAATAATTTATTGCACTGTTCTGCTCTTTGTTATGCTAATAGGTGCTGACTGAAATGACTTGCAGATTGTTCATTTTAAATTGATACCTTACTAGCAAGTCCACTAAGTTAATGTATTGCCAATTTGACTGGCGGCCAGAGATTTCACATTAGACTGAGAGTCAGATCAGATCCTCATGTCCTTTACTTTCAGTACCATGTGCACAGACCTAATTTAGATTTGCTGAATAAGAAAACTAAGAATTTCAAAATCTCTGGGTTTTATAACACTATATAGTAACTGGTACAGCTTTTGCCGGAATGCATGCTTAATGACGGTCCTCTGTTCTGTTTAGATTAGAAATGTACAGAGAAAATGGGTCCTTCACTTTAGTAAGAAAATAAGTTTCAAACACAGGTCTAAGCAAATATGGCAAGTTGTACCTAATGACAATTTAAACCCTTTCATTTCACTCCTAGGTTTTTAGAGAATATGAACTGCAAAATAAGTCTCACCTTAATTGTTCCTCTGAACAACCATGCCTGTATCTCTTGGGGTAGAATCTCTCCAAAACTTGTTTTAATGTTTGATTAGACTTGGACTGGGAAGTGACTTGCCCTGCTGGAGTTGAGAAAGGCCGTTCAAAATCTCCAGTCTCTATCTAAGGGAAAGAGCATGAAAATTTTTTGTTACTCCATAGTAAATTTCTAGTTGGGTCCTATGAGCTATCTTTTCCTCTGTATTACCAAGTATATAATGAAAACCAGTTTGTCAATTAATGTATATTTTTCACTGATATAGAAGTCATGAAAGCAATTTTTTCATTTTTTGTATTTACTGTGAAAAGAAATCAAGTATAAATTGTACAAATATAATACGTACTAATTCTGCTCTGAGATTGCTCAGTCTCCAGCTGACAGAAATCATTTATTTATTAACACCATCAAGTAACTTTCTCAATAACCTTCCCTTGAGCCTTTAATTTTTTTAAAATAAAACAGATCTTATCAAGACCATGTCCAGTGTCTTAGGTTTTCATTAAACGGCTATTACTTTGGTATATGAACTTGCAGAAATCACATAAGGAATAGTGAATGAAGAAATGGTGCATGATTACATGACATTTAATCAAGGAGGACCTGACCGTGTAGGAGGTAAAGCACGTTCTATCCATATTGGTGGCAGCAGTAGCATACACTGTAAAGCACTTCTGCTGAAGTACAGAGTTAGCCTTATGTGAAGATTCCAGCCCGGCCAATTGCCTGGACTATGACTTGTAAAAGGTAGAGCTCACTTGACTGTCAAGCAATCCTGGACCAGTTTCTTTATTTAAGTTTTTCATCTTTAAAACTGCTCTGAGTCATTAATGCACGAGGATTACCTGAGCTAAAAGAGCTGTCAATTCCATCGCTAGTTCTTTGTTTACGGGGAAAAGTCCATTGACTATTTGATCATTTGTCTGATACACTAGCAGCAGCTTCTCTCTCTCTGTCTCTCCATGGACTTGAACTGAAAAATAAAGCCTAGAGAAAAGACAGAAACTCATTAAATAAAGAAGACAAGGAAATGCACTCGCCCTGAGAATCAGCAGTACCTGCTCTGAATGTGACATGTTTACATCAGCGTCAAAACACATCAGCAGAGCAACACTTGTACTTGAACCAGTAGGGAAATATTCAATTTCAGTGTTCCGAGTTCAGTGTTGCTTTTTTTTTTCCTTTGTTTTGGCAGCCCTACTCACCTCTTAAGAACTAGAAAAAAAAAAAATTCTCCAGTTACACCCATTTACTATTTTTGCTGCAAGCTTTGAGTCAGCCAGTATTTTTCAGATGAAGAAACTGCAGAAATTAAAAACAAATCCTGAAACAAGGCAGAGCTGTTTTACTTGCTATACAAACCTATTTTTGTAAGTGAGGCGGACAGTCCTTGTGCCGTCACATTTCCCAGGGTGTTGTTCTTTGGAAGCTTGTTCCCACTTTGAAATAATGTCACAGATCTAGAAGGAAAGCAATACAAAACTTACTTTGCTGTGTATTTTTCTTTGAAAACACCTTTGAACAGGGAGTGTCTACTCATTTTAATATTTTTTACCTGTTACATATCAGAAACATACATAGCTTCAACTTTTAATCTTACTAAAAATTACCTTTACTTGAATTTCTGAATTGGAGCATTTAACAATTAACATTTTTGTTCTTTTTGTTCTTTTGTTTTTTTCCCGAAACACACACACTACCTTTGGAAATGAGCCACAACATGCCTGCATGGAAAGGCCAGGTACTTGATTTAGCAGCAGCCAATGAATGTGTAATTTATACAGTGAGTTGTTATATAATTAATCAAATACCTTTGATCTCTGCTTTCTCATTCTGTTGCACGCTGGAGTTTTTCAGGTCCTTTTAGTAACTGCTATGAAGTTTGTATGAAGTTTGTTATAAAGCGCAGCAAGAGTGCTTCACAGCAAGCAGTGTAGGTGGGTGAGTGGGTAGAAGGGGAGGAGGTGGAACAGACGTCCTGGAAGCCCTGCTGGCTTCACTCTTCCTGGAAGCAGTAATGTGACCAGCTTTTGAAGTTGCATTTACCAAGGAAAGAAGTGTATTTATAATGTATTTTGCTTTCCATACAGTGATTTTTCTAGTAGGGGAGGAGAGGTGATCATGATGACCCTGCTTTTGTTCATTCTAAGGCCTAGTTGTACCACACCTTGTAACTGGAAGTGCAGTTGTGAAGATTGGCCGTAGGGTGAAAAAGAACTATTCAATAGAAGCACAAAAAAAGTAATATTAACTAGTTACTAAAAAGCCTGAAAAATATATCATATTTTATCAAAGCATAGATTATATTGCATTTTGCCAATCTTTACTGCAAATAATTTAATTCTAGCAACAGAAGGAACTAAAATACAGAATTCAGAATAACAATAAGCCAAAAATTGGAAATTTTCTGAATTGAACCCTAATTATTCTGCATTTAGATAAGGAACCCTTTCTTTATTTCCCTAGTATGAATGACTTTTTGGACCTCAAATGGTCATCTTTTGGAGCTATGCAAGAAATAACTGAAATCTCTAAATGCATCTTGGACTCCAATTAAAGGACTGTGATTAGTACAGCTTACTTCTTCTTCTTTAACCCAGCCGCTACTTCTAAGAATAATACCAGTCTCCTAGACAAAGCTTTTAAATATAGTTCATTGAACGAACTTCAGCAATTGAAAAAGTGATGTTTTTTTCTTAAACTTTCCTTTTATGTTATGAGGGAAAAAACCTTAAGACAGTTTTCAGCCTGAAAAATGTTTTACTTCACGTTGTCTGAAGAGAACTCTGTAAAATGAAGATATTTTGTTGTTTTATACGCAGGACAATTAAATTTTTTGTTTACCTTGATGTTTCCTTGAAGACAGTGCTCTATATCCTTGCCAGAGGGATCATCAGAAAACAGGGCAAATCCTGACTGAGCTGGTTTCCTCATTCCTGTATCCTGGTTCAGGGTGTTCAGAAATTCCTCCACTGTGGTAGAGGCATCAAACCCAACAACCTAAAAAAGTAGGCAAAGTTTGATTTGCTACTGAACTTAAAAACCCTCAACATCTCCCCCTCCCCTCCCGCAAATTCATGATATTGAAGGATAATATTGCTGGAATAACAGGAACAATATAAGACCCATTCCATCCCCTGTCAATAACTTGCTGTCATTGGAAACAGAAAAATTTCATAAAGGGTTTTGAAAAGATTCAAGATCTCCACATGGGAAGTCAATTTAGTGGAGTTTTTCTCCATTCAAAAACTGACAGACTTCCCAGTAGATTATACCTTAGTGCATTACGTTTATGAAACCGAAGTCACTGTCAAGAAGCTTCCAAGTGTAATATTTTTGGTTTTCTTTTCTTTGTTTATGCTAGTTTCTTTGCACTTGCTAGACTTGAATTTCTGTTACAGAATTTATGTAACAGAAAGCAGTCTACTATCTGAGCTTTAAGCGACAGATACCACTTGAAAAATGAAGAACACTATAATTTCCTACACTTTTCAATATAACGATGAAACAAATGATACCAGTTAATAATTTTTCATCACGTACAACTTCAGAGGGGCATTCACTGGCATATCCACATTGGCATATTTTACAAACATTGCTCTGCCAGCACTGCAGGCAGTCACCTAAGTTTTACTTTCCCAAATCTGAATTTTGTCTGTTGTTAGTATTAAAGCATTGTAGCAAGAGATGGCAAATGGCTTTTATATAGGTATTGGTTGCTGATCACAGAATCACAGACTCGTTGAGGTTTGAAAAGACCTTTAATATTATTGAGTCCAATTCTTAACCTAGCACTGCCAAGCCACCACTACACCATGTTCCTAAATACCACATCTACACATCTTTAAATACCTCGAAGGATGGCAACTCAACCACTTCCCTGGGCAGCATGTTCCAATTCTTGACAACACTTTCAGTGAAGACAGTTTTCCCAATAACCAATCTAAACCTCTCCTGGTGCAACCTGAGGCCATTTCCTCTCATCCACTCACTTGTTACTTGGGAGAAGAGACGAACATCCACCTTGCTACAATCTCCTTTGAGGGAGTTGTAGAGAGCAATGAGGTCTCTCCTCAGCCTCCTTTTCTCCAGAGTAAACAACTCCTGTTCTCTCAGTCACTCCTCAGGAGATGTGTGGTCCAGACCTTTCAGCAGATTCATCGCCCTTCTCTGGATGCGCTCCAGCCCCTCAATGTCCTTCTTGTAGCGAGGGGCCCAGAACTGAACACAGTATTTAGGGTACGGCCTCACCAGTGCCAAGTACAGAGGGGCAATCATTTCCCTGGTCCTGCTGGCCATGCTATTTCTGACACAAGCCAGGATGCTACTGGCCTATGCTACTGGCCTTCTTGGCCACCGGGGCACACTGCTGGCTCATACTCAGGCGGGAATTTAAGAGTATTTCCTGCATTTGGTATGTCTTTTTTTTAAAGAGTATCTCTAAAACAGATATTGAACTTCTATTTTGGGCTTTTCAGTGGTTGGAATTAAAAAAAAACAAACTGTTGAATCTAGCTTTAGTGATGAATACATGAGTTTTCAATACCACTGTAATTGGTTATTTGCTGATCCCACTGAAGGAATTTATTTCATTACAATTTTCATAACCCTTAAGTATACATTTTTGAGCAATATATAATTAATGAGTAGTCAGTTACTCTTCTTCTTTTTCTTCTTTTTAAGCCTTCTAGGATGATTTAAATACATATTATCTTTTCAGTTTTACTGGGCAAGCAGTAAGCAATTAAGAAACTTAGGGGGGGAAAAAAGTTCTTCTCTGACCTGACATGAAATGTTTATTTGATATAGTTTTGATTTAATATAAAATCTTGCATTCCATCTAGGAATACTGTGAATTGTTAAAAAACTCTTTTCAGCCAGCTCTCACAGTTAGAAACACAAACCAGGATGTGAAATAGTATGCCTGGAACCCCATGGAAAGTTTCCTACAGGCTTTAACTGATGAAGTCCCAAAAGAGTTAAAAATGAAGCTGTGTTTGTTCTGTAACAAATACGGTTATCCTTCATAACTGATAATGTGAGTTTCAGCTGTGTGCTTCCAGGCCCTCTCTGAGATATTTAACTTTCAAGATGTGTGATGAAACAAAGTGGAATTTAATACCTTTCCCTGTTCTTCAGTCTAATTCACCCATCTGGTGACCAGGTTAAATAAGAAACAGAACTTTAGTATTTCTCACTCTTAAGAGGTTTTAATTTTTTTTGCTTTCTTTTAAAAGATTTTTCCCCAAACCTTTACTCTTTGTTGATCAAATCTTATTCAGTTACCTTATGCCTGCCGTTGCTAGCACTGGCACAGGATGAAATTTGAACCATATTTACCGTATCACCTACAATTCTGTTTCTGATATGCTAATTCACATACATGCTAATAGCAAGGAGTTGGGAGGTTATACTTTGTGGTGTACCTGACATTACCTGATATATGCCATTCATGAAATGAACTGGAATACTGAAGGGCCGTGAATGGTGGTAGGGGTTTCTTAGAAGAGTGGAAAGGATTTCCATTCTGGAAGGTCTGGCTTCTCGGTCTCCATTCTGCTGGGTACGCTCCACACATCGCTGACAATATATTGCATATTTCCCAAATTCAGTCCTGTGGCAAAAAGAGAAACAAGGCAATTTTGGGGGACTAACTGAAAGGATAGTAAACTACGAGTAAATCTCTCTGGGTGTGCCAAATGGGAGGAGCACTCAGATTTCACTCTGTTGAGATTTCCAACACGTTTTCCCATGTGGAATTATAAACAGAATTACTCCACTGGGATCAAAAGAATTATACCAAAGATGAACATTGCTCAGTGGTTCATGTAGCTGCCATATTTTTGCTTTCATGGTTTTGCAACATACACTCAGTGTTCCCCTGAAGACTATTTTTCAAAAGAAAGAATAACTTTTCTAAGTGATGCACAGAAGTAACATGTACTACAGTTTAGTAGCACTGGGGCACATTTCTAGTCTAATTTCTTTTAAAATATATGTAAAAAGATGTGAACTATTAAACAAACGACTGAAAATAAAGTACTTCAGAAAGACTAGCACACCTGGAATCTGCGTTCTTCTTTAAATGAAGTTTAAGAAGCCAAAGGAATGGGTGCTGGGGCAGGAAGAGTCCAACACAGAGAGCCAAGAGCTGCAAGCCCTGAACAAAAGGAAGACATTCACCGTTTTAAAAAGTCTTACAAAATAAAACTTCCTACTGTGGCTGCTGGCCAGCAGTGCAGCCTACTGTGCCAAGTCAAGTAACAGACAGCTTTAAATAGCAATAAAGGAATAAAACATAGAGAAAGAGCTGAGTAAATAAGTATGTCATCTCACTGGAAGGCAAAAATGCTCTCTTTATATTTTCTTGTGTACAGCAAGTTTCTTTTGGGACTGGAAATGGGAAAGAAGATCAGTTTGTATAAAAAGAAGTTAATGCACAGAAAACACTAAGGCTGCAAGGCCAAATACTAAGAAATTAGGAGAAACCTGTGCAATTTAATTTAGCTGTTCTGTTATATATACTACAAAGTAATTTTCTTCCTACTATGTAGAAAGTTGAAACACAATTATTCAGTATTTTGGTATATTTTCACTGCTCAGTATGTATCCACAGGCTTTACTTAATACAGAGGGGCTCTCATGTATTCTGGATATACAGTTACTAATGTTGCAACTACTGTTCTTGCAATTGTATCTATGGTTCACACTGAAACTTAGAGAAAAGGGTTTCTCTGTCTTGATTTACCTGTCTTGCCTGGTCTTAAATAGAAATTTGATAGCACAAGCACAAATATTCCCTTTCACCAAATACCTTGTACTTTGGTGGGAGGATATAACCGTCTCTGTTTCAGGAAGACACCAGAGTAGAAGCAAGTGTGGGAGACTACACCATGAATCTCACTTAAAAAAATTAGTGTGAGGCTGAAAAAATTTTACTGAACATCTTTTCTCTTAAAAACCATGTCATTGTGTTATGATAGCAACAATTTATTTAACTGCATCAAAGGGAAGGCCTCGCCAGTGGTACGAGAGTACCAAAGAAGGATTAAGGTCAGTTTAAATTCCATCAGCCATATGGAACTTCAGTATGTGCTTATTGACATAAATGTGCTATGTGTACAGGCATCTACCATGTGGTTTAGCTTCCTGATGCAGCACCTTGCCTAGGAAAGATTCAGTAAAAGAGAATTAGATCCCATACGTGATGTCTTAACACTTAACTTGAAGGTAGTCCATTGTACGTCCAGCCTTTAAAAACTCCACAGGTACAGATATACTCTGTCACCAGATACATGTATCTTGATGGAGGACAGCATGAGCTTTGTTTCATTTGAAAGACACAGCAGTAATAAGATGTTAGTTTAGGTTTTCATGTGATTTTTCAGTAAGCAGATGCTACAGAAGAGTGGAGCCCCTTCACCATTCTAAACAAACTGCATAGTTACTTGACTGCTGTTGAAATAGATACCATGAAAATAAACACTGTTTCACCTGTATTGGTCCTGCCTGGTTTTGTGGATGCCGACGTCTAGTCTGTTTAATAAGCTGACAACAGATCTCATTTTGAAGTTCAGGATGTGTGAGGCAGATCTGCAAAGCACTTTGGGCCAAAGATACATGGTAATCAATGGCAGGAGAGTCAACTGCAGCATTTATAAACAACTGGCAGGTCTAGATATAAAATAAAAACCAAATGAGTTTACATACAAAAAGCTCCAATTTTAGATGTTCTGTATAACAAAAGTGTGCTATAATTGAAGTCACAATTAGTCAGTTTATCAGTCGCCTAAGGAAAACCTGCTGGCCCCACAAAAAGGGGTAAAAAAGGGCCAGAATGGATGAAAAGCTATACAGAGAGACTTAAGATAAGAACACCGCTTCAAAAATGCTTTTTACACTATATCTACTAGAGCGAGGTCTAGCAGGAGCTGCAACAGTCGGCAGTTTTAAGGACATGCTGAACACAGCTGACCCCTCCCACAGGACTTAAAAATGCAAAGTGTACAACTTTCAATGGCAGCCAACAGAAAATGCTTGTGCAAGTAGTGAGCACAACACAGCAGAATATACACAGATAAGAAAAGCATAACTCAGAGCCATTTGTTTTATGTCTTGGCCTTCACTGATTTTTTTACTGTGGGTAAACAGTGCTGTCTTCGGAAAGCCAAGCATTAAGCATCTGTTGTGCTGTATTAGAAGAAAGCTTACATATCACACATTGCATTTACTCTATATAATAGTTGGTGAATTTTCAGCAAAATATAAGAAAAGGATGGAAGCTCAATCTGTTTCTACTCTACCTGAAAATATGTGGATGCACAGGACTAATTTTTATCAGCAACGGAATAACTGAACCATGACTTTATCCATTTTGAAATCAATTCCCTCCTGTACTTGTAAACTAATTTATACAAAAGTTTCAGTAAAGGTCACACAAGTCATCTATTTTAGGCAAGTCTCTGCGATTTGAATTAGGTTAAAAATACGTTTCAGAAAGTGATTTCCAAACAAATGTACATTATTTTTTATCAGGGAAGTACATTCCCTCTCAAATTTTCATGCTGCAGGATTGCACAAAATAAGACAGTTATACTTCTTTCAAGTGCTTAAAACATTTCAGACAAACAAGGTAAAAAGCTTGACTGCAAGTGGCTGCGACTGAGCATATGGTGTTTGTCTTGAATTCCTTTCTAGATCCAAACCATTACATCAAAATTCTCCAGACAGTTGATGCTTTGGGGAATTTGGTCTGAAGACTTGTATAAGTTCTGTTGAGAAAGTTCATTTACCCAAGCACAGTGCCCTCCAATTCGTAATTTATTTCCCAATGTGCAGAAAAAGGAACAGCAAGATTTTATTCTGCCTCTGAAATAGGCTTTATAGACTGGTTATTAGTTAACTTTCAGGAGTAGTTTTAGCTGTGTGAGGGCAGGAGAAAGAAGGTTAATGTCATTGCAGCATAATCTCTCTCACAGATATCAACCAACTATCTGGCGTATAACTGGGAAAGATGCAAGGTCTTACTGACAAACAAACTTTCTCAAGAAACTAGCTGCAGCACAGAAGTTATGAACCATTACGTCTGTCTTAATCATAAAGCCTTTCCACTACTGCCAGGAGATACGTGTATTTTTAAAGGTGTATGAAAATCTTTAAAAGTGAATGCACAAAACTGTTGTGAAATACTTTCAATAATTTTACTCTGTAATAACTTCTCTATTTATATTACTAGAATATCTAATCAATCTTTTAAGAACAGCTACTTCATATGAAGAAAGTATTTTCTTTTTATTAAAGAGTAGTAGAATCTCTACCTTCTATCTTAATTCGAAATAATCCATGACTTGCTTAAATGAGAAAACTCGGCTTTGCCTTGTTTTTCTTCAGATTTATACAACGCCTTCCAAATGATTTAAATATATCTACATCAAAACTTTTGCCTACTGTTTGCTATTCCTGAAATCTAAGTGAAGAAATAGTATTTCAGATACAGTTCTCTGAATACAGAGATCCAGTCTGTTAAGTTCTCTGGGGCTTATGAACTTCATGATAAAACCATTACCATCTGAAATAGCAGTGGATTTTTCTACTAACTTTCACTTTATCAATAACCTCAGTAGAAAGGCCAAAAGTTGAAGTCTAAACCATCCCTCACAGCTGAAAGTGATCTCTTTATATTGGAAGTATTACCCTTTGATGAGATAAATAGGACATCCTGTTACTGTTCACTAGTTACCTCCACTAAAAAGTAAACTGCTTTTATCTTTTTCCTTATCTATCTGTTGAACATCTCTAGTAAGCCAATTAATAGCCATTCTTTAGCTAAAAGTTAAAATAGTAAGTCAGTTAACAAAAAAGACATGTGGTATCATTTTACCTTAAATAATTTAATTGCTTCAGTTTGCAAGGCTTCTGATGGTAATGTTGTAAGAGGGGACGTAATTCCTTCTTTGCTGTGGCAAAGGGTAGGATGTCTCCAAATCTGAGAATCTAAACAGATAAAATATGTAGGTTTTGCAATTAATTCTGTTCATAAGTACATTCAGTAAACAAGTATTATAAGATTAGCATGTTGAACCAAAAAAACAAACTTACTGGTATCACCTTCCATATTTATTAATTTGCAAATAAGTTGTTCAAACTCAGATCCAACATTTACACTGGTACTTCCAGCTGCAACTGTCAGATGATAAAGCCACGTGTCCTGAAGTAGAAAAACACACAGCAGCTCATTCATTCCGTGTTGGAAGGAGCTAATTCATCAGCCTTTTGCTCTCAACATGAAACACTGCCATAGGCTCCTGTTGTTGCCCAAAGGAGTTTGCCTTTGTTTGAACACACCTGCATTCATGTTACCTATATTACAAAT
Organism: Tapera naevia; assembly: GCA_033556795.1. Taxonomy (NCBI): domain Eukaryota; kingdom Metazoa; phylum Chordata; class Aves; order Cuculiformes; family Neomorphidae; genus Tapera; species Tapera naevia. The sequence goes on from JAUMJJ010000246.1 coordinate 17,011,121, forward strand.
GTTAAACAAGGAAGATTGGACAGTGTTCTCTTCAGGAGTCTTTGACCCTCAGAACATGGCTAATTATCAGGGCATTCTTACTTTCTTCAGAAAGCTAATCTAAGTGCCTTTTTATCACTGACAGATCCTGCTAACCTGGGCATAAAGCCTGAAAGCAAAACCAGGTCTGCAAGATTACTTGAGAAGAACTAAACAAAAATAATAAAAATGTTTTTAATCGTACTCTCATTTCTCCTTCACTTCAGTAGAGCAGTCTTCCCTACTGTTAGTCTTATCAGTGAAAACGGACAACAATGCCCCAAAACCCATCAGGAAGGTCTGCTCTAGGTCTCTCTACTAGTTGGTCTAATGCGAGCAAAATTCTTCAACTACAGCATATTTAACATACCGCAATATCTCCTCATATAGACAAGCACGCTTATTTTCATCTATTTCCAAAAGGATCACCTATGACAGCATTGGTTCGCTTACGAACTGTGATTGATGCTCATGAGGCATGACATTCTCCTTGCTCACTATACAAAACTACAAGCTAGATGACTTGTAGGTCCTCCTCCTCTTAAAAAATACTCATATCATAGCACCATACTCACAGATATCTTACTGAAACTCAATAAAAATATCCTTTTATTACCTTCTCATGTTTGGATCCTATAAGAAGATAAGTGGGTCCTTGATCTTTGGGGTGGATAACAACAGTGTAATGTGTTGATAATAAACTGCGACCATTAGCCTCATAATCTTCATCAGAATCGCATGATCTGTCAACTTCTTCAACCTTTGCCTCAAAAAGCTTGATTTGACCGAGAGGAAACTACAAGTACATATCAGAAGTCGTGAGAGAGCAAATATTTGTTTCAGTGCACTCTAATTTTACATTTCTTACTCTACAAATAGAAAGAAAAACATGAACATCAATACCCATTGATATTTGTATTTATTCATATTCAGCCCTGCCAAGGAATGTCAGATAAGCCAGCTGTTGCAGAGAGCAGCAGAAGAATGATACGTGCCAAAGTCTGAAAGCGAGATTTTAAAAAATTCTTTTCCATGTCTGCTTCTGTATTTAGTTAACACAATAAATATCTGTTAGGGTGACAGAAGTATTTCTTCAGAGTACTCACACTTGGTTCCAGCAACACTTTCGAGGGTCAAGCCTAGAATTATTTTGTCATTTCAAAAGGCAGAAGTGTAGTGTTGATGTATCTATTTTGCTCATGTTATAAATTAAAAAGCTGATTTTTTTTATGGCAGACCATGTCAGCTGGTTTCATTCTCTGGTCTAATACATCAGAGTACTTAAGTTGTGTATGTGGTTATGATCATTTATCACAAAACATTTTACATGAAAAGCCATTCAAAAGGAATTTTCACAAAAGTAATTATTTTATAGTCATTATCAACAGGAAGCCACAACAAACACAAATCAGCATGCGATCTTCACAACCAGGTGACAGAGAGGACGACAGTCCTTACGGGCTGCTTTATGCAAAGCTCCCTCCCTTCCCATGTCATCACTGCTCTTCCTCTAGCCTCCTGACATCAGGATGGTCAGGAAAGGGTTATTTAATGGTGTAGTGAAGAAGCCTTGTCTACTGTTTCTGTGTTGTTTGTGATGTCTCGCAACACTTAGTGATTCAGCAGAAAGAGAGGAATGTTTGTTTCCCTCTGGTAAAAGGCCAGCTGGGCCCTACCGTAACTAGTATCTTATTAATGCCACATTGAAATGGAAACCTGAAGGAAGTCGTCTTGAAATATCAACACCAGTGAAAAGCAGAAGAGGCTTCTCAGTAATATTGTTTAAAAATTCCAAATAGGATAGTGGAGAACAGCTGGCAAGTTTGACGCAATCTAAGGTAGGTTTCTTGAACAGTGATTAAGTAAGTGAGCAGCTAATAATAAAATAATTCTGAAGAAAACATTGCAGAGTGGTGGCACTTTAGCACAGTGTTCTAACTAGAGTGGATTAAAGATGTATATGGTATTTTGTATTTTCTCTGGTGCTTCTGAAGCATTCAACTTTTTGAACAAAAAGACTCATAATAAAGAGATGACATTTCATATACAATTAGTTAAGACTGATTTATTTTAACAAAACACAGCTGGCTGATTTCTTAATTTGAATTCCATTTCGAAACGAGGCCACTTAAATGGACTCCATTACTGTATTAACCACTGCAGATTGTGTAATTTGTTTCCACACAGACACATTTAGCTACAGCACATTTTTAACTATCAAACTGTTGAAGATTAGAAAATAACTAGCTTCTTTATCCCATACATATTCTGCTCACAAAACCTAAATTCTTATTCTATTACAAGCTAGCAAATTACTTTCAATTTTGCTTTAAAAGAGGCAGCAAAACTTGTTCCAAATGTGAGGAAAATACTCACAAGAATCTGTCAAGTTTCTTTCATGCTTCTAAAGGGTGTGTTAAACTCCTAAAATCTTCAATGATAAGAATGTGTAAATTCAGATGCTTTAAACATAGAGATTTCTTCATAGGAGAAATGCAAGTTAATTTTAATGTCTCTCAAAGATGAGCTACAGATTAATACTCTAGTCATTTGATTCCCCAGCCCTGTATTACATTTTTGAAGAGTAATTAAAATAAAATGTTTTGATGGATAGTTATGACTATCTTATATAGTTCTAGAATTAAGTTTTAGTTGAATGTTTAAAAAAATTACCAAAAAAGGAAAGATAACACAGGGAATTAGTAGCTTTATACAGAAAATACAAAATACTGGGCCCAATATGATTCTCTGGCTACCTCAGAAGTAACGAATGAAATTTTCTGTGTTTTTCTTGAACTGTTATACTTTTTAATGACTCAGTGGACTGTGACCATTTTGTCAAGCGTCAGCAGTCTTACTAGAGCTAAGTAATAAGGGTATGAATCAAACATCACTGGTATTAACATGAATTCCTGTAGACATTTCTAAAATCTTGTTCTTGACCCACCTCCACTAAAAAGATGTTTCTTGATGACCAAATGTCATGACTTGGGAGCAAAAGGATGGGTGAAAAGTATTACTAGAAGGTGCCCTTTGTCCTGTCTCTGTTTATAAATATGACTGGAAATATCAGGACTGACAATATTCAGAAGTGTAGGTAGAGAACTAAAGGTCAGCAGGAAGAGTCAGGTCTTGCTCTTTCTTATCCCCTTGTGTCCTACGGGATATGGGATGCTGGAAGATTAACTTAAAAATGATTGGATCCCATTTCTTCCTTTTCTTCCTCAAACAGTATTTTACCTAGGTTTCAGAGATAATTTTCTGTTCCCTTTCTCTTGTCATTCTCCACTTTGGTTTCTGTGCACCTCATCAGTTGTAGACTGTGAACTCCTTTTCCATACTTCTGTTTCGGAGTCGGTAAAGATCTCCCCCACAGACACACAGCTACAAAACAGCAAATTCTGCATTCTGCTAGCCTTTTTTTTCTTTTCTGCCTCTCTTGCAGCACCGTGGAGGCAGAGTGTCATACCAAAATGGGATTTGGAAGTCAACTGAGGGGTAAAAAGAACATTTAATTTCTTGAAACTTGCAGTCACTGCCCACTGCAAACATGCATTAGAAAGGGTCAGTTTCCAGAAGTAAATGACAGCCAGGTCTTTTCCGATCATTCTCATGCCTGTCAGAAAGGGAGACCTGAACTGCCAGCAAATCAGTGTTCCTCTAGGAGTATGAAGGTGCAGAATATATATGTCTCATAGGAGAAAGAGACCAATGGGTGTGCCCTGGATTACCATCTATTAGATAGAATCTGTGAAGTCTAAATGTTTGGTAATCAAGACAAATGGGCACATAGTACCCTGGCCTACTATACCTTAATAACGCCTGTAACTCTACTCCAGTACACTATCTTCCATTCGCTAAGGAAACAAGTAAAAGACCTACCTTGTCTTCTTGATTACGGAAATAATACAGAATTTTTCCAACTAGGGTACACCAAACTCTTTTGGAATATCCATGTTTCACCTGAAATTATAGAACATTAAGAACAAGCACAGCCAGAGAAAGAGAGACTACATTTCACCACCTCTGAACTTTGGTGATGTTAGGAATAAATGCCTTGGTTCAAATTCCTTTCCATATTACTAGACAAATAACTGAAACTATATAATTCTATTAAGGGCGTATGAATTAAAGCTGGTACAGAAAGAATATGATGCTGGTCCAAAGTCCAGTAAAGCCAGTGTGAGTTTTTCATTTGGCTTTGGATCAGGCCTAAAGTAGTGGAAGCGAAGGAAATTAAAGAATTGACAGAGAAAAACTGCTTCTATACAATATTTTTAGTTTCTTAAAATAATCTGTCCCAATGAATAATACTGAAAAAGAGAACACTTCACTGAACTAAGTTAGGTCAGTTAGCTGCTGAAACTTGTGTCAAAGTACCATGCTGAATGAGAATATCACTAAAGTGCAAATGGAGATCTCAACGCAGGAACTTAAAAGTTCAAAATATAAATCAAATTTCAAACAACCAGAAGAAAAATATTGCCCAAAGTACGTGAGTTGGTAATCCTTCTAGATTGTTCACATTGTAAATACTGGGAAAGCAAATACAGCTTTGTTTTGCTTGCATTTATTTTATTGCAGAGCCATTTTCGTCTAGATGCTATTCTTAAGAAACATGGAAACATTTTGGAGAAAGAGGAGCGTTCCTACCTTTGTAAGTAATCCTTTCATGGTTGGCTTGATTTCCGGTTGTATGAAAAGTGGGCTGGCAGCCTGTACTTTAAGAACATTCTGCAGTACTTTGATCCATTCTTCTAAGATGTTTGGAGAGTCTGCAGTCAAGTAGTAGGTTCGTTTTTCTGTGGTCAGCTACACAGTAACAGAAGTGTCTTGAGCTTTAAGAACATTATACGTTTGACTTCACAATGTGGGGGTTTTAACATATAGCACCCAGTGTCATTTTACAAATATAGGAGGGTTATTTTTCCCAAATCCCTTTTCATTAATGAAACATTCAGTGGCCAGGCAGAGCAGACAGATACATGCTCTCTAAGGCTTTATCTGAAAAGTTCCAGCACAGCATAGCTGAGAAAATTCAATTTATCTCCTTTCAAACAACTTCCCTCAACCTTAAGAGCTGATCCCAAGACTACTTTCTTCCTCTATATCTCATGTGATGATCTGACCTTTGTAGCGATACAAACAAGACTACGTGTAGTACTTTCTATAGTTTCTGTAACTGAATTGATCCACTGGTTTCAAGAAGTGTGCTGATTAATTACAAGTCTACAATTGGACTTCCAGTGTAAATAGGGACAGGAGCAAGGGCTCTCTTTAGGGGTGCAGGAAATAAGTTCCTGCTGAAACACAGATCAGAAAAGCAGGCAACCTGAATTGTCTGTTTTCCATCACCCTTTTCAATGTGGCTAGATGCGTTGAGCTCAATTTGACCTTGAGGTTTTCGAATCACATCACTCTGTATGGAAAGAATGCAAAAGGATATTTTAAATCTACTAATAAATAGCAATAAATAATTACAGAACTCACTTAAACATTAATCTTGATAAATACTTCCTCGTTAGACATTGAGTACCTTGTACACCTCATGAGGAACTGAGTCCTGACTCAGTATTTAACAGCTCAGACACCAGGAATGCATTTCTTTTATTTCTTGCTCCCCTAGACTGTCAGTAAAAACAACTTAATGTTAAACAGCAAATAAGTTACATGTACTTACTGGTGATTTGTAGTACAGCAATTCGCCTCCTTTAAGAACAAACCACCTTCGTTTCCAGGTCTTTACTTTACCACCCATTTTTAACAGATATCCAGATTTTTCCAAAGGTTCCTGATTATTTAGAAGTTACATAAAATGTAGTTAGGTACACATACATAACCATACCTCTCAGAGTTATGTATAAATACACACAGACAGACAGCTATTTTAATAACTTAAAAGCATGCTAAATAATAACTACAGTATTTTATGAGACATTCAGTCCAATGAAAAAGCTTTTACAAGCATCAAGACAAATGCCATGCATATGGGATAACTAATTAATATCCCTACTTACAGTTATAGTATATGAAGGACAGTAAGTGATTTGCCCAGAACTATTCAAAAGAATGAAGAATATGATGATTCTTGATTTTATTTTCTAATTATTTATATTAAAAAAGGAATAAAATTAATACAATGCAAATATATTTTTACCCAGCTTCAGGGCCTAACCTGCAGACCAGATACAGAATACTGCAGTTCAGAGCTCTGCACAAACATTCTCTTAGTGTGCATACTAAGCAGAGTTCACAGTTTTGTTCTGTGAAGAACGCTTAAAATAAATTATCTTCATCACCAGGCAGTCAATACACTTGTATATTAAGACACTAACTACTAACACGGGTCATTAAAAAACTTCCAGAGACAGACCAACACCCCAAAATGGTTGGGTCTCTTTGACCTGCCCTTGCATGCTGCTCTACTTATGATTTCTCTTGTGGGCACTCTTCCCTGGATGAGGAAACTATAGAAACATATTACTGCACATAGATTTCTACTGATGCCTCCAACTCCTTCAGAGGAATGGTCTTCTGTTTCTCTGAATTCAAATAATAATTTAAAGCTCATTTTAGCATTTCAGATGCAATCTGACAACAGACCTGCTTCCAAGAAAGGAAAATCTTAAATGCTTTGAATTGTCTTCTGGAATTGTCTACCTATTTCTGTTCATTAGATAGAAAGCTCAGAATCATCCTCCACTTTCCTTCAATCATTATATTCTTATACAGCTAACTTGTTGTTGGTATATTTTGCTATTTGTAATCATAAGACAGTCTGTGAGTCAGCAAGACAGAATATAGAGATTAGTAGCAGTCTTTGAACACAAATAGTCACGCTGCACCACAGGTACACTTCTTCACAGAATTCAGTACTCACATTTTTTCCACTATCACTAGATGAGGAAGATGTCTTCGGAAGTTTCTGCTCTGGCTCTGAATAGTCTGTATCTACTGAATATGCATCTGGAGGGATAGCATAGTCACTTTCAGAGGTCACAGAAGACAGAGACACACCTGAGTTAAAAGAAGAAAGATGTTTCTTTGTATTTTTATTATTACATTAGAAACAAATGAGACCAGAAAATCCATGCAGAAAGAATACCTGAGTAGGATCTGCAGGCAAACACAAGTATCAGCATAAATCCATCGGGAGACAAGCATTTTTTTTAAATAGCATATCAAACTGTTAGCATAGTGGTAACACCTGAATCCCTTTTCTTTCACAATTAAGCAGAGTTTAAGTTGCTTGTGAATGAAACAACACATAAATGTCTCCTCTATATTATCACCTTCTGTGGTACTACTACACCTTTTTGAGCAGGGAGTTAGATGTCACACATCATACTAATTCTCTAGAAAACAAACACAGGATCTTCAGTTAACTAAACAACTTTCCCCTTCCCCTTTCTATCATTTGCTCTAGTATCTGGATTTCTCAGGCTAGGCTCAGGATCGGCTGTATGTTGAAGTTGTAGGTGACTGTCTCTATTTTGCAATTAGTATCAATTTTTATACTGAGGTTTTCAAAAAAATCTGAATTACAGATTTTAGGATTGGTTAAAGTTTATTAGCTTTAAACCCGGAAAAAAATGCACCCTGATTTAAATTCTAGTGAAGCAAAAATAAAAATTCAAACTCCTCCCTTATTCACCATGGAAATAATTCTTTCCAAACATACGAGCATGTCCTTTTGTAAAATTTTACTTTCTGATTAGTGTTCCTCTCTGAAAGGTTACTCTCCAAAGTTGAAATGAAAATGCCTTGTTTCCTGTGTCACATTCATTTCCAAACTCACTTGACAATTTCATTTTTTAAAAAAGCTTTTCTCATTTATCCCCTTGATAAGCCACCTGAGCTTTCTGAGTGGGTTCTTCTCATGCAGAATCTTTAATAAAAATATGCAGTAAGCTAATTATGTACCTAGGGAAATTTGTGACTGCCTAGATTTTTAAACAATGTGATCTCAACTCAGATACGTACATATATGTTTTGTGGTTAAGAAAGGTTTCCATACATTAAACAATGCAAGGAATATTTTATGAGAAGAAAGCACAAACAAAGGGAATGCTTCCCTTTGTGAATCTAATCAGCCATTAAATGAGCTAATTTACCTTTCCTGTTGTGCAGGCTCCTAATCTGAGATGCAACTGCAGCCAGGGCACTGGTTTTGCTCAGCAAGATAAAGTTGCGGCAAAGCAGGAACTACAGTACTCTTTACACTAACGTAGCAGGACTATAACTACATCACTTGGAAATGGGACTCGATGCCACAAGTGGTTGGCACTGAAAAACTCCTAGAGAACTAGTGGCTCTGTCTCCCTGCTCAAGTGTGACTGATCAAAGCTCCAGCTAACTGGGATTTTTACATGTTTAACAGGAACAACTGAATATTGGTACTTTGTGTTTCTAAAGCAATATATAATGAAGGATCTTAATACCTGGCCTCACTAGGATCTTAAGTCTCCCTTGTCTCTTCATAAAAAAGTGAAAAAAGTCCTTTATTGCATGAGGTTACACAATCAAATACTTTGTTGAGGGAACTTTTCCACCTGCTTTCTGATCCTGGTAAAGTGTTAATTTGATAAACTTGAATATATGCAGGTTTTTTTCCTCATGACAATTACTTTTTTCTAGGCCATTTTTACATACCTACAGTTAAAGGCCAAAGGAAGTCCTTGGCATCACAGAGTATAGATAGAATGGAGTTTCTTGCTTTAAATGTACAAGTCACGTTTCCCTCATGACAACAGTCAGCTACTAGACTGATGCCTTAAAAAGCCATCTGTAAAAACAGCAATAAAAACCCACATGTAACAGTCCTTTCTCCCGCTTGTATGATAAACCCAGACTTCAGCAACTAAGATAAAAGCCTACATTTAAGATGTCCATACTGTTTAAGGAAGAAATCAGTTTCTAAAATCATGTAAACTGCGTAGTTTTCCAAACTTCCCAGAAGTTACTAATTCTTAAGAGCTTTTGCCTACCTCGTTTCATAGCCCGAGGACTACCTGGGACACTTCTGCTTCGAGAATCAGACTCAGAAGTCCTTGAGCTGGACCGAGAGCTGTCTTCTTCCTCAGATCCTGATGACTCATCTATAAATGGGCTGTTGCTTATTTGAGTTGCTTTCTGCAGAAATTAACACAACGTGCTTTGGTAACTTGCATAAAGGGTATAAGTCATTTCCTTCATACCTGCTCTGCTGGCTTCTTAACATTCAAAGCTGTTCTCACTTGGGTTGTGAGTTTTGGCACACAAATACCAACATAAAACTGAATTCCCTCTGCCCTCTGTATCCTCAACCACCTCACTTTAAAGCAGAAAACTGAGGCCGCTCAAGGTATGAGTCTTTCCAAATCGCAAAGAAACCAAACAATGCTGTGATTAGTTACTGCTGGCTATCTGACTGTAAACACCTTTGACACAAAGACATTTCTACACATACACACACTTTTAATTATGGTACTGAACACCATGTGGCTCTGTTTAATAATTAAAAAGCCTTTGGAAAAAAAAGGCAAGCAACCTAAGAAGAATTGACCTGGGCTGGTAACATTTTATAAGCAGCAATAATTTTTTTCCAGCTATTTGACATTTCCATTACTTCTGGAGTTCTGTGATCTCTTGGCATGGCAGCATCAAATGAGAAACAGCAGGTTCCTGGATGTGAAGCCTAATGGGATTTAAAAATTTCCTTTAAATAGTAATACAGTTACCCCTTTCAAAGTGGTGTAGACAGGAGTGGTCATGTTCTTATATATCAGAGATGTATATAGCCCAGATGTAGAGTACGAAGACAGGGAAACAGGGCCTAAAAAAGCAACAAATTGTATAAATGACCTTCCTAACTTACCCCTCAATTATCTAAATCCTAGTGTATTTTTTTTGCATTATATAACCACTATGAAACGTAAACTAACTCCTGACCTGATATGGATGTGAAATTTATACCTTTTGAAATTTACAGTGGTGTTAAGTATAAAAATAAATCATAATCATGATGACTAAACTTTTTAAATTGAAAGTATAATCTCTTACCTTGATACCTGGTATAGAATCTTCCAAGTGAATTGCAAAGAAAACTGGAGTAAACAAAGTACAAATTCAGCACAAAGTCAAGATGCAAGGTAGTAGAAGACAATGGAAAGATAATCAGTGATCTTTTAGGTTTCAAATAGCAGATAACTAAATCTTCAAGTATCTTAGAGGAACAGAGGCTATTTCTTACATTGCAAGGACATGGTTCCTTACTTACAAATCACTATAAGAGAATTTTTGCTCATGAGACAACACTAAGCCACTTACTTTTGTTAAGAGATTCCACACTGAAAGCTTCAGACATCCTTAAACCAGATTTGGCTACAGCATAGATTCTGCTTTCCTATATAAGCACAATGGATTTGATAGTAAATAATTAAAACACAACAATTACTTTTCTTCTGTTTAGCCTCCCCATAGCCTCCTTATCTTCATGTTAATACAACCATATGATAAATGGTGTCATCAGCTGCAGCTGAAAAATGATTCCTTGTTTTATATGCCACACCTGCCATATCCACAAGTTTGTTTCTCACAATGCTTGCCCTTATAGAAACTTCTTTTTAAAAATATTATTTTCAGGGGCCAGAGAAGGTATGGTGAGAATACTTTTTAATGGAAGACTGTATGTTAAGAACAGAGAAAATGCCATCATGGAGGCAGCTTTCCAACAGTTTTGTATTGAAAGGTCACACGAATAAAACCTATAGTGAAAAAATATGCACTAAAACATATACACAGCGAAGCTGTTACATTAATGCATTATTCATCTCTGAATCATTAACAAATATGTGACTGTGGAAGTGCAGAATCAGTCAGTCTAGACACAGTTAATTTTGGATTTTGTATAAAAAATATTAATATCTATTTTAATTCTGTGATTGATGGCTTTAAAATTTTACTTCGAAATCTGAATAATAACTTCCGTGATCTGTAGTTGTCTTCTGTCAAATCAACTGTCTAGATTGTGAGTGGCACAATGGTTATGGCAAAGGCATTGACATCAGCACTCTTAGGCTCTGCTGGTGTTAAATAAATAAATGCAGTCACAAGCATTACCTCGTGTGCTATACTCAAAAAAGACACATGTAACTTAGATGTGACGTGAAAAAAAAAGGGTCTTATGTACAAAAAAATGACCACGTTTTTCAACAGTAGAAATGCTGTGCTTCAAATTAAACTTGCTCCTGAGATTGTCCTCACAGTTCAAACTAAGGTAATGCCCTGTCCTTTCATCAGAGAATGAGAAAGGTAGAAGCAACAAGAATAATGTAAGACCAGCACAAAAATAAGTTAGTTTCACCAGCAGGAAAAATAATTATCATTATACTTACCCAGGAAGGAAATCGATGCAATGGAGGGGTTGGAGGTTTGTTACCAGCACCCTTTTTTGTTGTATCACAAGGTTCCTGGGCTTCAGCGTTTTCTGATTCAGTGCAGTCATAGGTAAACACTCCTTCATCACAGCCAATCTCCATTTTCTCTAAAATATCAGTATCTTCTCCATCTACCAGATCAATGTCTGTTTCCTGAGGTCTCCAAGGACGTATCATGCTTATGGCATTTCTATTTCTACCAAACATTCTGTCAGAACTCAGCTGGGGCTGGCTTAGATGTTTCTTTGCTAATACTGAATTTATACCAAACATATTAGGAGTCCGTAACTTTGGAGGCGGCAAATTTGAGGGAGAATCTGATTGTGTTGTGCACTGAGAACCTGCAGAAGTTGCTAGAATTGGGTGCTTGGGTGTTAGAGCAGGGGTTAAAATTGGACTTGGGGTATTTGCCTCACTGGATGAGGACGAATAATCTAGCCTCTGAGATTGAAATTTCTTATTCAGTTCATCTGAAGAACTATCTTGGTCTTTCTTTTTACTTGTGAAGTCAGAGTTGCACTTTCCACCTGGATTGTTCTGGCCTTTTCTTTGGGACCCTTGCTGCCAGGAGTATAACTTCTTGTGCTGAGTCCTCAGAACATCAAAACTCTCTTCCTCAAATAGAGAACTACTGTCATCAGACGCAGTCAAATACATTTCGCTTCCCACTCTACTGTACCTTGTGTTCTCTTCAGACGTGTGGCTTGAAAGAGTGGATGCACACCTGGATTTCAGTCCTTTATTGTCTCCTCCATCCTCATCTGAGCTCCAGTCACTCCCAGTAGTGCAGGAGTTCTTTGACATGTCGCTGTCTATGTCTTTGGACGAACAGTTCATTCTCACATTTTTTTGCTGCTCTGATCCAGAGGAACTTTGTTGCGCTGACTTCTGACCTTTATTGGTCTCATGTACAGCACCAGAAAAGGTAGTTTCCAGGATATCCTTCTCTAGAGAAGAAACATAATGAACATGAGAAAACTACTTTAGCAAACTTGATGGCTAAAGGATTTTGTCATTATGTCTGCAAATAGTAAGTAGGTAATAATTTCACATGCGTAAACACATGTAAATTGTTTTACTATTGTAGATAACAAACATTAAGAAAAATAGTATAAATTCCGAATGCGACTGAAGTTGCAATGATGTCTACCAAGAACTGTAGCAGACATTACTCAAAGTTCTAGCCCAGCTAAAAATGGCAATAAATGTAAAGATGAGCAAAGTGGAGCCATATCTTAAAGTGAGCCACATATGTACAAAACCAAACAACCCAGCTCCTCCCAAAAAACAAACCCAAAGGTTTGCTATAGCTTGCAGTGTGTCAATGAGACCTACATGCTCCCCAGGTCAAAACAGATGCAAGAATGAGGGCTTTTCAGACAGAACAGACACTTGGGAAAGTTAAATAGCTGTATGAAGTTAAAGTGGATTGGAAAAGCCAAAGGTTTTAATTTAGTTCACACTGCAGTAATGAAGTCACAAAAGTTGATCTGTTTCCATCCTTTTCCAAGTCTAAGATCCTATTTCCTATCCTTTCCCTTGAAAACAAGGTTTACTTCAATTCCCTCATCTATAAAAATGTAAACAACAATACATACCCCCTTCATAATACCCTTGCTGTCATATAAATGTACAAAATATTAATAGCATCTATTTCAGTTTCTGATTATCTACAGATCACAGCTGGCAATTTGGGGTACAATGGTTAACTGTGGAGAAAATGCTGAGGTCATAAATAGTCATGTCGGACCCAAATGAAGGACCAGAGCAAGTCTCCTTCCAGAACTTTGCATTGCTTAAGGGAAATAGCAGACTGTAACAGACTTACGCTTATGCTTAGAATAGCATAACATAACAGCATGGCAATGTGCTGGCATTACCAGACTCCAGGGCTTGTTAGGGAAATTGTATGATAGGAACTGATCAGTGACCTTTCTCCTTTCTCGGAAAAGATGCCTAAGACTCTTCTATTTTTTCTGACCTTGGTCATACTAATTAAAGATTGTTGAGTTGATCTTGTTGAGTTAGGGCGTAAAGGTAACACTGGAACAGCAGGAATAGCATAGACAAAATATACAGAAACTGGACTTAGGTGAGACTCTATGTGGTCATAAAAATTTAAGAGCTGTCCTCTGGGGATGTGCAGCCTTAAATTCCTTACGCTACTGCGGGCCACAACAAATTCTTTCCTTCGCAGCCAAAGCACCCATCAGGCACTGCATGCAGGGAAACAATGTATTAGTGGTATTGTGGAGACTCTTATTGCTCAACAGTATTTCTTCCTAGGAATAGAGACTAGCATTAAAGGGGGAGAGAGTACTGCTATGCACTTTGAAAGCAGCTGGTTTGGATAAACTGACATAGCTGTCGATTTCAGTTTTCCACCTGTGTCAGAATAAAATGGCAGCATTGGTGACTAAGTACCCAGCACATTTTTGCTTCCAGTGCAGTCTGACTCTTTAGATGAAGACTTGCTTGTTTCTTCAAACTTAGGAGATGATTGAGGACTTCTTCCTCTGTTTGAAAAGCATCCAAAAGTCAAACTGCTTAGTCGCTGACACTCTCCAGGCTTTTGCGCTGAAGTAACTGTTTTCTTGCCTGTAGTTTCTGAAGAATAGTAATTCAGAAATCTTGTGTTAATGGGATACAGCAAGCCATGCTACTGGTCTCTTTACTCTGCAGTGTAAAGTTGTTTTAAGGTAATTAAAATTTAGCAAAAAGATAATTAAAAAAGAATTATAGAAATAATAATCTACCTGATACCTCCCCATATTAAAAGAAACCTAGAGCTACATTTTGAGTCCTTAAAGACTGATTTTTTAGCATAGACAAAAAAACTCTTTAACAATTTCCCAGCAGTATCATATAAAACGTGCATTTAATACAGAATAAAAATCTAGTGAAAATACTTGATTTAATTCTGCTGTGACTGAAATTAAATCTATGGATTAATCTAGGATATATAATTTGGGAAATACTGTAGAAAAATAGTATTAAAATATATGGCGGTCTTCCCTTCAGATAAAAGCATTACGAAAATCTGTAACAGGTGCTACAGCAAATACAAAAGACTAATTTGTCAGGCTTAGAAGTCATATATGGAGGACTTCAAGAGAAGGTGAAAGCATAACAGTATTAATTGCCTCGAGAATATGAAATCTGTTCTTAGGGACAGGTATTCTGCCAAAAGCTGATATGAACCAGTGCTGTCCACCTCTGATGACAAAAATATTTGTGGCAGACCCAGGAACAAAAGTCTTTTATCCATACCTGTAAACTATTAAGACAGTACTGTATTATCATAATTAGAAGTTTGTTACCAGCATGGACACAGCAAATGGTAATAAATGGTAATAAATTTCTTAATATTTTTGAGTAGATCAGTAAATGTATGTTGAAAACCAGCTAACAAATTGTCTCTCAAAAAAGCCTTCAAATACATCTCTTGGAAGAGGATGAGTAAAGTCCTGAAGTATACAGAATTGCTACTGATCAAAAAATAGCAAAGAAACAAAACAATCCAGTTTCTTCATTAACAGAGAGATGCATCTTAGTTTAAAAGCTTTGTATTTTGCATGTATATTTTGTAAATATTTATTTTCATAGGTTATGCATACTATGTGTGTACACACGCTTATATATACACATATACACACACTTCTCAATGTCTGTTTATGTACATATTATACATGAGATACATTATCAAGAAATGAGGGCTACCTAGTAAACTAACAAGATTTTTAGACAATAGTAAGTTGTCAGGTCAACCAAGCATGGAGAGGACTGTGGGAACCTTCAGAGAGACTAAAGAGAGTTGGTGAATAGGCAACATGGTGACAAATAAAAATCAACTTTGATTGATGTCAAATAATGCTCATTGTAGGGGATATTCCTCTTTCCCATATTTACATTTTATGACTTTCAAATTCACTATGCCCACTTGGAGAGGAAACTGGTGATACTATGGCTGAATTAAGGTTTTGGATCACTGTAGTCCAATGCAGTAATTAAAAAAATCTGTTCAGAATTATAATTCCCAGGTGAAAGTTTGCTAGAAAAAGCAGATGTAGACTGACATTCAACTACTCCTTAACAATGCTAAGACTACCTGTGGTCTAAAGAAAAGATCTGACAAGAAAGCAAAGATCTGACATAAACTGAGTCAAATTTTACAACTTGCAGAACCTCTTAAATTAGAGAGATACTCACTCACCCCCAAAAAATCAGTTGTGGTTTGTCTGTCTTTTTTAATAAAAATTAAATTATTGCTTGCCTAACACCTTCAAGTACAGTCACTCTCACACCAGTTTATACTGAAATCTTTGTGACTTCACAGAATATTTTAATTATGTGGACACGTAAATTAATAGGGAATAGAAAGAAGTATGCCATATATACAAAAGTCTGTAATAGATTTTTTTCATTTACCTTGCAGTTTAGACTGTATTGTTTTCATCTCTTTGGTTTGCTTTTGGTTGATCAAGCGAAGGTTCTGATTTTCCACCTCTAACTAAAAGCATATAAATGTAATCTCATCCATTGGTGAAACAATTTTAAAGGCATTACATCACTTAGATTTAATCTGAATTTCTGCCTATCTAAAAATAAAGCTCATTCAAACTCTAAGCTCCTCTCTGCTACTTCTCTTAATGCCAGCCTATATATTTGTTTAATCTAAACAATGAAATTCCCTGCAATGATTATTTGCTCAACTTCTGTTAAATAATTCTCCCAACCAAACAAACCCAAGACTGCTTTAAAAAGCCTTAATAATGAAGAAAAACAAAATCTGCATTGGCATGTTTAATAAAAGCAGAATGCTAGAATTAAAAACTTTTGTACCACTTGACAAACCCGAGAGCAAGGAGAGGAATTGGAGGGAATGATGGTGCTAATGCCTTCTATCATCCCACAACAAAGATTAAAAAAATAAGTGTACTGAAAAACTTTATGGAGAGCAGAAGACCTTCTACAGGAAGGAAAAAAAACAGCAGCCCTTGCTGTAGCCCACTACCAGGAGGTAAAAGCTGTTGTTTCAAACTCATGCTCTGAGTTAGTCAAAACGAAGATCTGAGTCTGAGTATCCCATACCACACAGAGGTGAGCCAGCAATTCCCTTTCCCACTGGGTGAAACCCACCCATCTCTGTGAAACTAGCTTGAGATTATCCATGTTTCAAACAAAGTAAATAGTGTGAGTCACATTTGATTTTGTCCAAGCTTTTCAAGATAATTTTAGCTAAAGTTAACTGCATTTTTATTAAATGATTTCAAAAACTCCCCTCACAGGCTAACAGTAAATGTTTCTTCTAGGTTCCTACTTTAAAAATAATAATCTATGTGTTTTTCAACTGAGGTGAGTATAATTCCAGCTAACCACAACGGAGTACGACTTCAACTTTTACAGGCAACCTTAAATTCTCTACACACAAGGAGAAGAAAGCAGAGCTGCACACCAAAACTGGCAGCCTGAGGCAGGGCAAAGACATGGCTATCACAACACAGCCAAGAAACAACTGGTCTCTTTTGAGAATAGAATCAGTGCCCCTGAAACTGTTCATGACTAAGAGTACTGCATGCACTGGAAAATAAAAAATGTTCAAGTCTTTTTTTCTGCCAAGCCTCAGCAGACTTGGTCAGCTTTCTGGGAATTATTCACACTGCAGGCATCTGCTTCCACAAGCTCAGTTTGCCAGCCAATCTCTCAATTAGTGGAAATAAGACGACCTTCCAAACAATTCTGGGCCCTTTCTCCACAATGAGGACCCAGTTATACTCGCTGACCAAATTAGACATCAGAACTTAAGTGGCATGGACACTCTGCCCTCTCTGCCGTTGTTTTCCTTTTTTCTCTTTCAAGTAAATAACTACATAGATCAAGGAAACTGAGAAGCATTTTTTTTTTCCCCAAGACACAAAGCCCTTTAACAGCCAAAAATCCTAAGGGATATCCAGTCACACCATTACATTTTCTGTGTAAGTATTGTAGCAAGAGTTATACCTCATGAAGCTTGACTGTCACCCATTCTTTTATTTTAGCTGCTTTTTCTTCTATGATTTTTGCTTCTTGCAGTCTTATTTGCTTCTGAAAAAAAAAATTGATATAAGCATATTTTTCATTGAGTGTAACAGTCTGCCTGAGTAGAGGCTTCAGACAGAAAATCCTAATGTTGCTTGAAGTAATTCAGTCTCCTGGGCAAAACATGATGATTTAAAAAGAAGAAAAATGAAGAGGCCCTTCAGAGAGGCTGTTGTTCCTCTTTCCTCTAGGAAAAATGAAAACTCTTCAGAGGAGACAGTAAAGAAGAAGAACATTTTTTTCCCTCTTATAAGTTAGATGTTCTTTCAAAGGAAGACACAGCATAATTTGCAAGGGAATAAACCTCATTCAAATTATATACTCCTAATGGCAACCTCTTTACTGAAACAACAGAAATAATGTCATGTCCTCCATTGACCTTTTTTTCTATTTTTCTTTTGTATATTTAAGAACAGAATTGATGCTCATCTTTTGCAACACCATTATTTCTCACCTGTTCTTCAAGTTGTTGCTCCAATTTTTGTATTATGTCATTTTTATCTTGTATTAGCGTCTCCAGATCTTGACACCTCTTATACAACCTGTTTTCTGATTCACTTGTTTGAACATTAGCTGCTTTTAATTTTTCTTCCATGACCTGCACCTATTTGGAAATTCAAACATAAGAGTTTAAGAAAATAATACTCCAGGTTGAAGGTAGTAATTTAATCACAGAATTGTCCCCACACTTAGGATTCAAGATAACCTTGCAAAGTTCTGAAGCCTATTTCAGAAGAAATTCCACAGCTCCTTATGTCTCCCTGTGGATCTAATACCAATAAGAATAGCAAAACACTAATGGACCTCATACAGATTTTGTTAGTATCAGTGAGAGGCTTCTAGGTTTGTAACACGCAAGCTGTTAGAAATGCCAATACGGGTTGGGAGCTTTTAGGCTTAATAAAAAATATTTTAATAAATAAACAATTGCACATTGTAAAAAAACCCAACAAATTATCAGAAGCATTCTAAAAAAATGCCTAAAAAGTACTTGGCTTGTAGTCAGGAATGCTTTCTAATTCCAAATTAGGACAAGAAAATTTTTATTCCTACAATTTTTGGTTTCTCTCTGTCTCACAGTAAGGCATGAAGGATTTTTAGAGAATACCAGAGATATGTTCATAAAATGTCTGCAGTAGCTAGCTATATCTGCCATTTGGAATCAAAAGGCAGCTTTGGTTAAATACTGAGCCATGACCTCATTCTTCACATGATGTAACTTCTACAAGAACAAACAATATAGAATAATCCCATTTAGAGACTGTATTGGATAGCCTCATTTTATTTTCTTACAGATTTTCTAAAATAGGTCACTGTTTCTCTTCCTGTTGTTTCCACATGCATCATATAGCAAAGACTCGTGACACATCAATGAAGCAGCTCATTATGTGTATCTATTTTGGATTCCTGCAAAGTGAACTGGACAGTAAGCAGAGAAAGGTGTTAGAACATCTCTGGTAAGAAAAATCACTGTATGTAAAAAGAAGCTGTCTTCTCCTTTTTGAGCAAAACCTAAGAAAAATAGCAATTATCTGAATTTTCCTTCCTTACAGTAACATGCATATAGCTAGTGGAGATGTTTTTCAGTTTATATACATACCTGCTGAAAAGCTCTCTCTGCCTGACGATCAGCATCTAGAACTTGTTTCTCAAGCTGCTGCATCTGTAGATACAGAAAAACATATAGTGAAATGGCATTGCCTTCTGCCTGTTGCCAGAAATACCACACTGAAATGTGGGCAAGAGCGTGTCAGACTGGGAAGACCATTAGTTGTTATGACCATATTAAAACATTGTTAATATTCTTCTGCAAGAAAAAAAATAAATGATAGAACTTTTCTTCATAACCTAATCTAGTGGATGCTATATGACAATCTGCTTTTTTTCTCTGCTGCCAAGAGTAGAAATCTCTTTGACAATAGCCCTGAAACTTTCCTCATGCAGGCTCATAGTCTTACAAACTGCTAAGCTCCTTCACATCCTTCCAAAACTGGCAAGAGTAAAGGGCACCTGGCACATTATATAATGTGTCTGTTAACTCTTTGAAGCTGACAGATTTAGATTTTGGGAGGAATTGTTCTATGAGCCCTGTTCCAGACTCCTCCTCCACCCTCTGTGTGAAAGAAGGGGGTGTGGAGCGGAAGAGACATGGTGAACTCAGGTGCTCCACAGAAAAAAAAGTGTGAAAAGCCACAGTAGAAATAAATGAGGACAGAGCCCAGCACAGTATGGAGGAGTGCAGGACACTTTTGAGCTGTGAGCTGATCCATTACTTTATTATAATGCCTAATAAATCACAGGCTCAACCTTTGCCTCAGGCCTCAGAAAACCCCTGCATTTCACCTGATTTATTTTGAAGGCTTTTCTAACAATATGGAACAGAAGAAGCCAGAAAGAAATACCTTGTTTACATCTTCCTACATTTTGTTCAAAGCTCTCCACTCTCCGCTCTGCTTTTGGTGAGTTAGGACTTCTTTAAAAAGTGAATTGGAGTTTGAAGTAACATTAGAAAGTACATAAGGCATTTCATGACTTAAGGATTTACTGGTTCTTAAGTAATATAGGATGAAATATCAAATAATTAACATTGGGACACTCAGTATTCAGCCTCAAAATTGTTCAGAGAGAAGTGTATGACAGGCATAATGAAAATCAAAACAATTTCTTGCTTCTACAGTTTACTGCTTGGTTTTAAGATAATGATTCATTCTGTCCTGTTTGTATTCGATTTCTGGTGTCTTTCAGTTTCTTCTTCACTCTCCATCTCTTTTTTTCTCTTCCCAATTATGTGGTCAATCACATAAAACAGTTTTGTTTACTTTTAGCACCTCATCCAGCCAAGGTCACAGAGTCATCATTTTCTATCAATCAAAAACTGAAAATGGAGAAAATGAGTTTTCACTAACATAAAAAAACCTTTGACTGACCTTAAAGTACTTCTCATACAATACAAAATTCAGAAGTCTACATCATAATACTGCAACACAACACTGACAGAAGAGCAATAAACATCTCACAATACACATGGTTATGGTTGGGTCCCCAATGAGTGGTTTTGCAAAACACTTCTAAGGAAATGATCATCCCAGTCATTCATGTACTAACAGTCTGGACAGATCGACAGAGAGAGGAGTCTTCTTTGTTACTTTCTGGTCACATGTATTTAATTTCATATTTATATGACCTCATGTTGAGATTTTAACTTTGAGTTTGATTTTTTAATTTCTAATTCTAAGCTTACTTTCCATGTGTTGCTTTGGTTTTATGTTCGAAAAGAAGTTTGGTTTACAAGACTCACTTTAACACCTTTTTTAAGACATTGCTTTTTAGTGACTTGAGGATTCAGAAATCAAGGTTATTTCTGAATATATTATCAGCTGACATACCACCATAGTAAAAGCACTATGCTAAACAAAGTAAAAGTGCAGGTATTACATCAATAATGAACATTGTTAATACTCTATAATATTATGACGGAAAACTCCTTCACATATTTATAATGTGAAATTCATTGTTGATGAGAGGCAAGTTGTTCATAAATTTTCACAGTCAAGCAATTTGTAAATGCAAGAAATTACCATAGCAGTAATAGGCAATTTATTTAGGTCCCATAAGTAAAATTTGCCTCAGTGCTAAGACCTAGCAGATTTAATAAATGGAAATAAAACCTGAGAATGTTGCTTGCTAGGTCCTCACCTGCCAGTGCAGCCCAACTAGCTCTGACTCAGCTTAAACCTAAAACCAACTAGTGTCTCTAGTATTATCTAATGATCACTGAACTACAAGAATTAAGCAGCAGTGCTGCCCTTCTGCACAACAATTTGAGTTCTGAATAATACAAGGCATTTCAGACCTAATTTCCTTTCCTGTTTCTGCACTGAAACTGCACAATGCAACTCTTGCTAGTAATGTATATATACCATTGCCCAAGACGAGGAACATAATAATGTTCATGTGGACTACTGGGACAAAGAATATGATTTGAATAAAGCTGCTGCTAAGATGAAAGTAAAGCTGGGAGCTAAAGGAGCTGCGAGAATAACTACCAAGAAAAATAGCATTCAGAAATTAAAAATGGAAGAACAATGTTTATTTTTGCTTCGTTAAGGGTTATTTCAAGAAGGTGAGCTAAGAAGGTTTGCATGATCTCACAATACAGATGCGCCAATCAGCTTCCTAGCAACAACTAAATGTGAGATTTTATTTGAGAAATTTCTAAAGGGTCTTCATTTTATTTTAGGAGGCTCCTGTTAAAAAAAAAAATCAATCTACATTATTCAGCAAGAACGGAATACCACAGTCACCAAACATGAGTGCTTACTGTTAAGAGCTAAATTGGACAGGATTTCAATAATATGACGCTACATAACAATTACTAAGTCCTGATTTTCCCTTTATTTAGGGTTTACATAAATCTGTTTTGCAGTGTCTATTTTAACAACAATTAAACTTTAAAAATACATTTTTCTATACGCATAAATAATCTCTAACCAATCCACAAACTGTTTTTCCTGAAAAAATGAGATTTATGTCTATACTCTGACTGCTTTGCTACTCTACAGGCCTGTGAAGCTAATGAGAAAAAATTACTGCTTTAGGATACCCTGAATGTTAGAAAACTTTACACACAGAGAAGAACTTTCACCAGTGGCTGCAACTTGAATGTTGATGATCAGATCTGACTTTACACAGAACATGATTTGAAAAAGAGAAAAGTCTGTTGAATTAGACCTCTGCCCCATCAGCTTCCTTCTGTACACACCTAGGCAAATCACCAGTATCACTGGAATTAAATGGTATGTAACAGCTGTAAGGCTAGACATTCCTTGAATTAACTACACTCTTTAAAGTATCATCAGACATAAAGTTGGATTCCCAGGAGAAAAATGGAGGGCTAGCATGTCATTGATAAAATTTGGCTTGTGAAGGCTTAATTTTCTATCATGCCCTGACTGAGACAACTTGAAATAATGCCTCAGTTCAACAAACCTCTTGTAAGGAATATTCTTGTCATTATTGGTGCAAGGTCTATCTAAAATTCATTAAGGATTCACAGGTATTGGTTTTGGTTTTACAATATTAAATATAAAGAATAAATGCTTTAGGCCCATGAACAAAAAACACACATCTACCGACTGAAGGACAATATCAACACAGGTAGAGAAGAACAGACTGCTAATTTAACGTGGACTTTCTCCTTCTCTTTTTAAGTGTAAAAATCTTCTTATAATTTTCAGAAAATGCGTTTGTGCACACTGCACCGCTTATATGAATTATGGAAAATAATATCTCCTGTTAGAAACAGATCTGTTTTAAAACATAGTAAAGAAAAAAAAACACTCTACATTTGACACTCCTCAAACTTAGCTATTTTTGTTTAAACAAGGAACAGAGAAATGCCACATGTGAATAAATACTGAATGCTTTGAAGAAACATGGCAGCAATAAAATCAAAAAGGTGTACTGCCCTAGAGGTCTGGACACTGAAGAACAACACACTGCCACTGGGAATTTTTTACAATTATGTAGTAGTTTTTTTTCAAAATACACCTAAAAGTTTCTTGACTATATTCAGAAATGTTCAACGTATATTTTGGTGCAGATAAAAACATTTTCATTTTATTAAAACATGTATTGCATGAAATCGCTAAAGGGTATAAACTCAACTCATCACTCACAGATTTCAGAAATACTCAATTTTTAGGCACGTATGTATATATACTTTCCTTTTATACACATATATTTACAGGTCACTGTTCCTGTTACGTGCATTAGAGAGAAATTACAGCACTAAACTGATAATTCTCCTTATAACTGAAATAGTTATTTAATAATTTTAAGAAAAAACTTTTATTTTAAAAACGAGAATTATTTGGATTCTTTCCTTTTTGAGATCTGAAAATATGTTATTTATAGGAACAAATCCCTCCTTTTATATCAAGTCAATTTTCAGTATAATAACTTGTCCCATTCATTCACATTTCAAATTTACATTATAATTAGTGCATAATACACTGTCTCATAAATTTTTATATTATAAACAAAGTTGTATCATGTAGACTTTTTGGAAATCTTTTTGAAAGAAATACAAGAAAAAAGGGACCACTAATGAATAAAAAGAAAAGCATCACTTCTCTGTAAGCCTTTCAAAGTGTGCTGGCAACAGGTCAGAGTTTTCAAAAATGTAAAAAAAGGATTTAACCTAATATTTCTGAGGCAGAAATACAGCCCATCTATTGATCGAGTTCAGAACTTCCAGTGACTTGAGAACATTATGTTTAGAGTCTGCTTTCTTCCTTGCATTTCAATTTTTTCAATACTTCCTCATTTAAAAAAAGGCCCAAACCATCTGTCGTTGACAGTGTTCCATATAACAAGAAAAGTAGTAAACCTGTCCATTTTTAGATTTAGTGAACTTTCAGTCTTCACAACACATAAGACCTATCAAAACTGAAGAACCGTGAGGTTACAGTTTTTTAGAAAGTGAGAGATAAACACACCTAAACTGTCTTTCAAAGGTGCAAGATAAAAGATATAAACAGGTGATAAACAAACACAGGCTGGAAATTCAAAGACCCTCATTTTCCACATTGACTAAAAAAGATTTTGGAACTGCCTTCTAATAGGAGCTAAAAAGGCAAAAGCTCTGACTTTTTAGATGGTGCTTGATAAGTTTATAAATGGTTTGAAGTATATGCCTGCCAGCTATTCCAGAGCACTGCATGTGACCAAGATTTCCCCTTCTGATTCTATTGTCTTGCATTTAAACCCAAATATTTCAACAAATCTCTGCATTTCCTTAAGAAAGGAGCCAATACTGCTTAAAAGCAAGTCATCTTTTTGTCAGTGTCTTTAACGATGACCAGTTTTCATGTTTTAAAATAGGCTCTGCCCAATCTACATATATACAAAACCTTGCATACATTTGTTAGTAAAAAGGAATGGTAAAACTGTCATACTTGCTCTTTTTACAAAAAGGTCCCCGCTGGTGGTTTAGCTAAGGAAAACTTCTGTAACTCATTTATTAAAAAGCTGATCAGGTATCTTCCATCCATATTTTTGAATGTTATTCTTTGTGTCTTGACACTCATTTCTCTCCTACATATTATGTATCTTCTGTAAGGACAGTATAAAACTTCAAAAATGACAGCAAACTTTAAAATATGACCTGACCTATTAAGCCACATCATAGACAAAAGACAGAGAGGCAAAGGACAGAGAGGTAAAGAACAGAGAGGTAAAATCAAGATATTAATATTCCACAGGAAAAACAAACGAGAAGATAATTTGTAAAGAAGGAATTAGCACATGCCTTGCGTAAGATATACTTTGCTCTCTAGCAAATGATTATTTTTTTTTCCCAAACAACAAAACAATTAGAAAGTCTTATCTGTTGTAGAATACCTTTGCATTTTAACTAATTAATAGAAGTCCATTTTGTCTCATAAATCTTGGAAGCGATAATTCAGACCTATATTTATAAAATCAAACATGCTTTCGGTAAAAAACGGAATTGAATAATTTGGCACATGTTTTTCCCTAGAACAAAATAAAACCTAGAAAACAATTTCTCAATGGTGTGTCATCAAAATGAAGACATGCTTTCTGAACCCAATCTTCTTTTCATCACAGATGTCCCTAAAAGGGCTAATGGTAAAGGCTACGTCTTAAGGGGGGCTCAACTGTTCCTTAGGCAGCTCACAGATCAAGCGCGGTGAATTTTCTTCACTATTTTATTGGTTCATGTATATGGAATTTTTACTGTTTGTTATTATCTCCTACACAAAAATCTTTAGATGAAAGAATTAATTATCTTGCTTAAATCCCAAAAGCTACAGCCTTATTTTTTCTTCAAATTCCACTTGAATGCCCACTTAGGTTATGACTACTACAAAACTCAACTCAGTGCTCACAACCTGGCAGCTCGCAAGCTGTCACTTTTCAGTGCACTCCCATTTTTTCCTTATCCTGTCTTCTCCATTTTTAACACCAAGCAAAAGATAAAAAGCTACAGTTCTTCTCACAAACAAAGCAGTGTCACCTATTCTTCTGCAAATTCGTCATCTAGCCAACTCCTCCTCTTCATTTTATCTCTTTCTCTATTCAGACTGTTTAGCACAGGGATCATTTCTTTTCTCTGCCTCAGTTGTGGTCAGAAATACGGAGTGTAAAAGTAATTTGGGTCTTCAATTCCAATTTTATACATATATATGCATATATGTACGTGTACACACACCTACATATATACACATATATACATTCCTCCTGCTCCTTCTGAACGTGGCTAATAGTTCTACAGTCTCGATGTGCAGAATCACATTCCTGTTCACTTCCAACTAAAGCAACTTCTGGCACTGCTCTCCTTGTTAGGCAAACGGCACTTCTTAATTGCAAGTCTCTGTCTCTCTTAACTCTCCTTTCTAGCTCTTCAGCTTACTCACACGAACTATGTTTAGCACAAAAGCCTTTCCTTAGAACAAAATGCAACCTACCAAAATTATCAGTCTCCATCTGCTCAATTTCCAAAATGATCAGGCTCAAAATTTTTATCAATCTCCATGACGAGACCAGTTTTACCACTGAGTTGTATTTTATTTCTTTCAAGTTCTTTTCAATATTTAAACATGACTTTAAGAATAATTATTTAGCTCAAAAGGTTTTCCTACTGCCCGTTAAATGTGTGAAAAGTATATATGAAAAAGTAATCTTTTACATTTCAGCTGAGTTCATTATGGTAAAACTAATGATATTTCTGGAAACTATATAAATTAAAAATTTGGAATAGAGAAGCCCAGGAGGGAACTCTCCCAGAAAGATTAGTCTAGGACAGCTGACAGTAAATATACCGACTTTAAAAAGTTAAATTCAGCAGTGGGATTTAGGGAGGCAGCGCAATGAAGGTCAAACGAGCAGCATGCAATGTTGGCTAAATAATTGTGCTTTTCCCAATGTCAGTCAAAAGACTTTCCTAAGCCTGGAAGAATACTAGGAATGCTTATTCTTTCTAGCTGCTGTCTTTTCGAACTCACTTCTTGTCTTGATAGTTAAGTTGCACAGACACAAGCAAACACAGTTTACCGAGACCATCACTTTAGCACAAACAGACATTTTTAGCATTCAAAACGTTGAAAGAAGTGAAGATACTGTTTGGCAAGGTGGAAGACTGTACCAAAGCAGTTTGGCAGGCAAGGAAAATTAAGTCTCACGTAGAGCTTAAAATGAAAGGAAAAGTGTATCAACAGTTGATTGCTCATCTGTATTAAAACACAGCTGCCTGCTTTGTTTTGGTCATTGTACTGCGATTGTGAAATTTCTGCTACTTCAGTCTCACTGAATTCTGAGTTCTGATTTGAGCCAAAACATGAACATCTGAAATACAAGACCTTTTTTTCTATGCCTCTGCCTGAGAGGTGATGGCTTAAGAATCAAAGGTACCAGTAACGACCAAAGTTTAAAAAATTGAAAACTTGACTGAAAAGTAATTCATTCATGAAATTAAAGTGTATAAGACCCCTAGGAAACACAGATGGTAAAGGAGCAAGAGATTCCAGAAATATATGTAAGGCAGCATGACATGAAGACATGACAACAGATATTTAAAGGCTGAAAATATTCTCTGAGGGAAAGAAAATTAAATGTGTAATTTGAAAAAAATTGCTCCTTCAATCAAAAACGGATAAAACCATTTTGTATCTCCTACACGTGGAAAACTAAACAACTCTTAGATCGCCTAAGGATCTCCACAGCTGCCTGCCCAGTATCACAGCTTCCACAACTTCCATCTCAGGTGAAAAGGACCGGAAAGAATACTCTCATCTCCATACCAACAGAGGGAAAATATCTGGTGGTATGGACATCCTCTGATCTCATGGCAAGGGATGTGCTCTGCGTGCCATTATCCGCCCTTGTCTCTACAAGAGCAGTTAATTTATTGCTTCCTGAATTCTTGTTTTTAGTGTTCCCCCCTCCCTGCCCCCCCAAATCTTCAGCCTCTGTAGAAAGAATGTAGCTTTAAATGTACAAAAACAATGAAATAAAAAAAACCCCACACTGTTACAAAAAGACACAGCATAAACTTAATAACTGACACAGGATAAAAATAAAGTTGTAGGAAAAAAGGCACCAGTATGAAAAAGGTATAAACAAACCTAAGCCTGAAACCATACTAACTTCTATTCTCTTTAACTCTAAATCTAAGCCTGTAACCATACTAACTTCTATTCTCTTTAACTCTCCTGTTTGTATCCGAATTATTTTCCATGACAAGAAGTTTTTAAGAGCATCTGAAATACTGAAAAATTACCTTCATTTGAATAATTCTGGTACTATAGTACTTTGCTCCCTTTTACTTTACTCTTCATAATCCTTTGAATGCAAATGGAAATACTCATTGTGCATTTTTACAATTTTCATATTGACAATCACTGCACAAGTGGAATGCATTATGGACTTTTCCTCTGAAAACATTAATCTTTTAATTGTCATGCCACAGAGAACAACACACTGCATCTGCTTCATTTTGCAATGTCAAATGACATACCATAAATACGCCTGTAAAATTAATACAAATACAGTGGGAACATGGATTTAGTTGCTGGTTTGTATGACAAAGTCAGGAATGTGTTATGCTTGGAATATATCTGAAATATATTGGAATATATCAGAAATAGTATTTGGCCTAAAAATCGATTATCATTCAATTTACATAATCTGTACAGAGAGCATAAATATTATTGCATTTGTCATGTACACACTTGGTTGCTAACTGAGCATGTACAGAGAATGTCCAAATGGAAGGTTAAGAGCAAGCAAATCAATATATATATGAAAATAATCCTCTTTTGTTAATCATTTATATTTGTTGAAAATCACTCAAAGCATAAAACAGTGCTGAAGGAAAAAAACTCAGACACATTTATGTGAATGTTAAATATTACTAGACAGTTTGTAATGCAACATTTGGGACAGTGCCACATTCAGTCCTTAAGGAGTCTGATGAAAAAAGAAATTCATTGCAGGCTGCACAAGAGAAAACTTAACACAGCCATGTAGTTCGACAAAATGATTTTCTAGTGACAGGAAAAACACTAACTTTATACCTGACGTTGCACATATATTTTAGGTGAAAAATGTACTTGCTATGAAAAGAATGAGGGACAGTAACTTTTCCTCTAACACAAAATGCTAGCTAGGAGCTAAACTTGAAGTATAATACTGTGATCTTTTATTCAACGAAGGCTTTTTTAGTAAATTCATATGGATATGACTCAAAATGCATTAAAAAAAGGCTGCTACTTAAAACTCAGTTCCACTGCCATCCTAAATTTGGCTTACTAGGGATACTTTCTACAACATTCCTTAAATTCCTGTAAAGACCTCTCCCACTTACAGCAGCAGCTTCTGCTTAAAACTCTGACAACGTCTCTTTCTTTGCATGTTAGGTTTAAAAATATAGACTCTTTACTGGCAAAATGAAAACAAATAAGAACCCAAACAAATAATCAACAGTGAATGGAGTAGTTTTCTGGAACACTGTATATTCCTTTGCTCTTCTCTCTTCTTCCCAGGTTAACAACAAAATTAAAGTTCTGACAGCCACGCTGCTGAAACGCATTTATGCAAATTTCTCAAACTCCTCAACCACTGAGGTTCAAGGGTGAATATTTGCTGGACTTAGAAAACCCAGTAAATAGTTTGCTTTTTTTAAATTAGAACACACCTATTAGAAGGTTTATTAGAACACACCTATTACTGATGACTTCCCATGCTGATCATTCATTTATGTAAATGGACACTATTAAATAAAATAACTTGGCAAGGGTATTTGATTTTCCACTGCCTAATTGTATTTACAGAAGCACATAGGTCATAGGCACAAATATTGAAAAAGCATAGACTGAAGCAAATCCTTATTAAAATCTGGTTTTAGACTAAGTTATGAACCAGATATAAGGAGAAAAACCCAATGGCAGTTTCTGACAAGCCATAATAGGATGTAGAATTTTTTCCCTGATTCACTGTCATTAAGAGATATCTTTCGGACTTAGAAGAGGAAGACTGGAGAATTACCACCAATTAATTTCCCTTACCTTCCCATACAGGCCACCTGTTTTGTCACAACATAACTCTCACCCTGTTTTCAACAACAACCACGCAGTTTAATAACCATGAGGGTTTTATCTCTGTCATGACATAATACTTGGATTTCTGTTGCTATTTTGAAGTAGAACACTGACTGGTGCTGCTGTTCAATATTTTGGTACACATTTCATAGCATATGGATGACTGTAAACAAAACCACAAATAAAGGCCTGTGCTAATCCAAGTAAGAGCGAGAATTATTTGTGTACTTTGCAAATTCGTTTCATTCTGTAATAAGTAACAAATCCAGTAAGTACCTAGAAAGGCTGATATCCGCTGTATTTTCCTCTTGCCATTACTATCAGGATGCTCATCAGGTACTGGCCGATTTGGTCTTCACTATCCACTTTGCTATTTCCCAAATACATTTTTGAGTAACAATTCCATGCAGTTCAGTTTCAACCTAGTCTGAGCATATCTTTCCCTTTACAAATACCTAGAGTTGTTTTATCATTTTGAAAACAAAA
Source organism: Tapera naevia (assembly GCA_033556795.1). Classification (NCBI taxonomy): domain Eukaryota; kingdom Metazoa; phylum Chordata; class Aves; order Cuculiformes; family Neomorphidae; genus Tapera; species Tapera naevia. Next base: position 17,041,242 of record JAUMJJ010000246.1, read on the forward strand.
AAATGTGAAAAACAACCAATGAATTGTTACAAATGAAACAAACATATAAATAAATATGGCCCAGATGTTACTGCTCATTTTGAATTGTACAAGATTGTATATAAATATGAATATTTTGTTGAGCTCTGATCAGTCTTTGATGCGTTTTCTAACTGAATTCTAGTTTACGACTGAAAGATTCATATTAAAAAGTCAAAGTGACAAAGACAGGAGAAGGATTATTGTTCACGAAATTTGCTAAGGTTCTGTTCTGGAGAGTAATATATCAAAAAATCTCAACTGCATACTTGTTGGACTCGTGGTTTTCAACAGAAAATATTTCTCACATTTTTATCTCTTGTAAACAGTCTGTTTTTTCTAAATTTTCTGAGAAAGCTAGGGAAATTAAAGAACAGGGCAGTAACATGACACATTCTTATGATCTTTTGATCTATTTTGGAGTCATGTTTCTCAATGATGAGAGAGAATAAGTACTTTTCCTTTGAATGCTTTGTTCAGGCATAGTGCTGAAAATGTGTGATTTTGTCCCTCTTCTGTTTTTTTTAAATGCCGACTTCTGAAATTATACAATTAGGCATATATATTTCTATTAATTTAAGAGGATATATCTAGCAGTGACGAGCCTTTAAATGCAAACTATAAAGGAACAAATTGAAAAGGCAAGTATTATACTCTCTGATGGATGTTCTCCTTCAAGACTGATGATAATGATTCATTAATTCACCTGTGCGCTTTGCTAACTGGAATGAAGGACATAGGCAGTTTTCCTTTTTTTAAAAAGCTTTTAAATGAAATATCAAAAAATAGCATTTGTACAGTTGGTTGCACTTTCAGACTCCAATATTCTGCAATCTCTGTTCAATGACAGTTTGCAATACAGAAAAATTGCAGGATTGGATAAAATATTCAGAGTTATCAATGACACTGCTTTCTAGCAGTGATATTTTTAGTCATGCCAATGCAGAGACATTAGGAGTACTAATTGTAAAAATACATTTCCAGAAGAACTTAGTACTATTACACAATGATTTTACATTGATATAAATTTTCATAATCCCTTCAATAAACAACACTACTTAATGAAAAAGTCCAGATACTAAAATTCTTTATTCCATTTTTTTTCCATCTCAAATTGAGGTTTTGTACCTCCATAGAAGAGACAAGGACACAAATGGTAAAATGAATAGTAACAAATTGCCAAATGATATTCACTCTAGAAGTGGATGATGTAGTTGAACCAACGATTGATCTGTAAGTCTGATGCTTGCAGTGAGCAAATTACTGGAATTTGTACGAGCAGAATTAGGGAGCACATGGATAAATAAGATAGATGAGAGAAGAGTCAAAATGGCCCTTATATAAAGAGCAGTGTTGTCTCACAAAGCTATTGAAGTTTTTTGAGGGAATCATCAAGGTTATAGCTAGGGGAGGTCTTGTTTATATAATTATTTGGATTTTGGAAAGTATCTAAACGAAACAAACAGCCACAGGGTAAGAGAGAATGTCCCTCCATGAATTAAAAATCTAGCTCAACAATAAAAATATTTTATTCGATTACTTTCCAAGGTGACTGGCAGCTACCAGTGCAGATCTGCAGAGATTTGTTCAGCATGTATATTGTTCAGTATAAGCACAGATGTTTGGTAAGGGGCAGTGGGCAGTGAACAGACCAAGTTTTCTGATGATTTTGTTATTTAGGATGATAGAAGCTTTCTAACTAGACAGACTTACAAGAAGGTCCCTACAAAATGTAGTGACCAGTCAATAAAGTAACAAATGATGCGTAACATAGAAATCTAAAGGATTTTGATTAAGATCCTGGAATTAGGATTGATATCTCAATGAAAACATACTCAGTGGTTAATTTAGCTGTCAAAGAAAACACAGTATTAAGCATTATTAGGAAAGGAATGGAGCACATAACAGTGTACATCATCCATGGTTCTTCATAAATACAAAAAGCAGGTTTTCTGCTTTAATACTATTTAGTTCTTGGCCTCACCAAAATATAGTAAAATGGGAATGCTTCAAAGAGGGCTAAATGTGGATGCTAAAAGTATTTATGGCTTCAAAAGGAGACTGGATAATTTCACAAAAGAGAATCGTTAACACAAATGTATAAAATATAAGTATTGTCACATATTAATATCCATAAAAGCTTCTGAGTTTTATTTTTCATTTTTGGAGGAGCAACTGATGTGAAATTTAGCTCTAGGAAGACTAAAGTAGCTTTGACAGAATAACTTTTTAACTAGAAATTCATTGAAGTCAATATTAATGATAACAGAGTCCCGAAGACTCTCTAGAATGTTTTGTCCTTTGTCCTCTTTTTAATTGCCTTGTTCTGTGAAAATGTTACCAGATAACTACAATAGTGTTTGTTTATATTTCAAATGTGATGAGCCATAGTTGGAGATGTCTTATTATAGGAAAAACAAATCTGGTAAATTATATGACTCAGTAATGAACACCAGGGAATATAATACTTCTGGATTTTCTCCCCAGTGATTTCTGTGTCTTAAATCAGATCTGAAATTCTTAGGAAAATGTATTACATATTAACTTCAATGTTGTAAAAGTGATTACTGGATACGTATTTTTCTCTGCAGGAGAGTGGCCAGTGTGTTCTTATTTGAAAATTAACATTTCTTGCTGGCAAATCTAATGTGTGAAATTCTTAATTTCATTAAAACATAACTATTTTCTTTTAAAATGCCTTTGTTTTTCCCTCTTGAAGAAATTCCAGTACTTGTAATCTCAAACCACGATGCGACCAGCCCCCATCATCAAATAAACTAATTCATATTGCATTAAAATTCATACCATGAGACTTACCTTTTCTGCTAACAATTCTCTGATCTTGCTTGCCTGGAGACGAAATTTCATTAACTGTGACTCCAGAGTTAAACATCTCTCCTTCCAGTTTACAGTACCTTCTGGGTCTGAAAGTTCAGCCATATTTATGCTGGGAAAAAAAAGGGAAAAAATGCCCACATCACACTGAATCTGTAATGTCTGGTTTTATTTTAATATACATTCTAACTTATATAAATCTGAAGAATGCCCTCAAATTTGGTACAGGTATACCTTCATAAAACTTAGTAAAAGTACGTCAGCCTTCAAAGGCCCTTATCATAATTGGGAGATTTCTGAGATCTGTATTTTATAACGTTTAGGTTTATTATAATTTAATTTCTTCAGTTATTTGGGGGCTGCAACATATTTTCCTTGATCAGCAGAGACACCATGCATTTTAATATTCAGTTACTGTATATACCCTTTCTTACACAGAAAAGGCTTACACAGAACTGAGCTTTTGCTAAGAAAATGTCTGATACCGGTGTAACTGCCTCTTAATTAGTGGCACATTTGGTTTTATACAGATCTAATGTTTGGCAGATGACTTTTAAAAAGTGTTTTAAAATTCTTATGCTTAATCAAATTGCCTTTAAAATTTAATATCCTTAATGACAAACAAGAGGGAATTTACGGTTCCAAACGTAAAGGCAGATGAGTAAATGGTCCCTCAAGGATCCTCCACATGAAAAAGAACGATTCCTTTACATAAGCTGTCGCAGATCTCAGGACATTCTGGTTCATGCATGTTTTGGGTTGAAAGCTGTGCTTTTACCTACATTTAACAGCTCGTGCCTTCCGGAAATTAATCTCAGTGCCCTTCTGGACAAGAACTACTAGAAAAATTATTCAGGATGAGAGCTGTCTCATCATGGTTTGAGTCTGAGAAGCCAAGAAAATCATCTGTGTGTAAGCAGAAGGACTGGGCTCTGCTGTATTCCAGCTATTTGTAGACAGCTTAATAAAAAGTAAGTGGATGGCTGAATGGAACCATTTGGTTCAAGAAGCTCCTTTGCAATCAAAGGCCCTCGCCTCTGCAGGGCTCTGAACACCTAGACTTGGCTTTGACATCAACGCTGAAATAACCCCTAAGTATTCAATTTATCTCTGAAATAACAAACAGACATAAATCTTCATACATTGTAAGGCAGCTGGAAGATCACAACAAACAAAAAACTACCAGTCATAAGACCTATGTGATGGACAATGAGACTCCGACAAGGAAAGGCAAGTAGCAACGGTCTTCAGTGTGATGAAAGAGGCTGGCACAAGAAAATCATACATAATATAGATCTGTATACCACAAGTCCTGACACAATTAGCATGGATTAATAAGCAATGCCTTTGACAGCCCAACTCCCAACTACTCCAGTCTTTCAGAAGCTTGGGTTCAAGCACCCCCCTTCTGTCCAGTGTCACAGGAGGCAGCCCCAGTTCCTCTCTTTCCCCAAGGAGGGGGAGCTCCTCAGCTGGAGGGAAGACCTATAGATTTATCTTTTCCACTGTTCCTGACACCAGGAAGAAAAAAAAAGGAAAATACAAAGCATTGCAAGACAAATGGAAGTCATGAGTAGGATTCCAAAAGTCCTTAACTTCTCTTCAATAGATCAATATTGCCAAGTTCTCTTCTAAAATTTCCATGTCTCAGATTACTCTCAAGTTGATCATAGCTATACAAGTGAAAAACTATCTCAAAACTTTCTTTCCTTTCAGGTACTCTAATGTCCTTGTTTCTTTCATTTTGTACCTTTAGTTAGAAGGAAAATGTGGAAAGAAAAACTGTCTAGGGTTTGTCAGTTTTTCACCCCAATCCTTTGGCTGAAGGTAACTGCTCCATTCTTGAGTCTCTCTTCCTCTTGGTCCTGCAGGCTATGATTCAAGCTGTTACGCCTGAGGCTACTACCATCCCTTTTCAGGAATCTCCCACTCAAGTATCCTGACGGAACTGCTGGAATTTAAGCATGTTATTAAAATAGTTTCCTGTGCGGATCCTACAACACCCAAACTCTAAGCACACAAGCATTTCAACTGCAACCCTTTTAGGTGACGTGTCTTTTATTATTTCCCTCTTTCTTTTAAGCTTGCTAGAAAACTCCCTGCGCTGTAAGGGAATCATGTTGCTCATCCTTGTCCCACCCCTAATTCTCACTACTCTCTGCGCAGAGTCTCCACGTTCAAGAAGGGAAGGTGGCACTTCCAAGCAGCAGCTTCTCCTACTTTACAGAGGAATCAGAAGTTTCAGCTGCAGATTGTTTTGGACATAGAGCCTGGATTCTGCTCTCCTAAGTAATGAGAAATGAAAATTTCCCATTACACTATTTAGGATTTTTTGTAATGTTTTTCCTTTTTGACTAATCACAGCTACATAAGACAGAGATGAACTCAGCCAACATCTGGTTAACAGTAGGATATTTCTGTGTTTGCGGTAGTGAAAACACAATCGGATCAAGTAGTGAAAGAAATTTTGCTTTTTTGTAGGGCACAACATTACAAGGTGGAGTTAAAAATGTCTTTCAGCAGACAAAACATTTGAGTAGATGGATTTCAGGCAGTGAACAACGTGTTCAGCCAAGTAGTTTCTCAATGTCCAGGCTAATTAATATTCCACTGTATAAACATTACAGATAAAAAGTTTGAAAATAACTCTTTTTATTGTGGGGTGCTTGCTAGAGATTATAATAATTCACTTCATATTTTCCAACAAACCAATGGGTTCTGGAAATATTTACAGGCACATAATACACTGTTTACAATTGTGGAGTGAATGATCTTACTTTGCATCAATGACTTCCTGTTTCTTGTTAGACTCCCCAAGGGAGGAAAAAAATGAGTTCATCTCTCTTGGCTTAATAGAGTACTCTGAATCAGCAATCGAACCTACACAGAGTCCTCTCTTTCTTCCTGCTCCAGTTCCCACTGCAAAGCCCTCCATTTCCCCTGAGTCTTTAAATATAAAATCTTTCGAAAAGTAAACTAAAAAAGCACACATTAAAGCACTAAGTTCTAATTATGTCATCAAAAATTAATTGAGACAAGTTTGACAAGTCCGGAAAGATTAAATTCGTCTTTTTCATTTTTTAAGTTTATAAACCTCTTCATAGCCTTCAAGAAGTCAGAATGTCACATTCTCCCCAAAGGGATTGATACAGTTTCCTTTTCTTTGCCATCTGCTTGGAGACTATAAAAATACATTTCAGAGGGAAGGAGGGAAAGATGTTCTAGCATTTTGAAGCACATTAAAAAACTTACATATTTCTTATCGCACTGTCAGTGTTTTCCTCTGTTTTTAATAAAATCTTCTATTTAACTTAACAGTTCATATGCTATCCATATGTTCTGTACATCCTTTCTTTGCTCCAGAAAGCTCAATAAATCCTTCTGTTTCAAGAGGAGTGAGTTTGTGCAGTACTTGGTGTGTTCCCTGCACCATCCTAAAATGTTCACCAGCCCAAATGCATTCGCATCACACCTCTCGAATTTCAGGTCTCTTTCTTCCACCTTTTTCACTCAAACTTGGCACTTTTCAAGTATTTTTGGAGCCATAAAGGTTGGACTGGAGAAAGGAAATGATGAGACACAAAGTGGACCTGTTTGGGAATCAAGGAAGTCATTCTCAGGTTTGTTGCTGGCCAGGGCCCTTACTTATGTCGAAACACTGGTAACTTTATTTTCCATTTGACTCATTTTGCATAACTCTCTGCTCAAACCGTAGCCTAAGCTATTTAAAACTCCCTTCAAAACAGCTTTTCTGCTGCTTCCAAGATATTGATGAGGTTGTTCCTATTAAGCAACACATCAGCCAGGGCTTCCCCACCCAGCGCCAGGTGCAGACTCCAACAGCCCTCCTGATTTCAGGGGCCAGGAGGCTGCCCCCTCCGAGCTGGTTACTGAGACACTGTCTGCTCAGCTTCCCAGGGACATGGTACAAGTTATGGCTCACTTGCAGAGTGCGGTCAGATGTAAGTCTCAAATGGTGTTAGAGCACAGAAACTCACTTTATGCCATTGTTCCAAAGATCACAATTTTAAAGGTTGGAGTGTGACATCACACTAGGTACGAAAGTTTAATTTTTATGTGAAATCACAAAATCATAGAACGGCTTGGGCTGGAAGGGACCTTTACAGGTCATCTAGTCCAACACCCCTACTATCAGCAGGAACTTCTTCAACTAGATGAAGTTGATCAGAGCCCCATCCAATCTGACACTGAATGTTTCCAGGCATGGAGCATCTGCTACCTCTCTGGGCAACTTGTTCCAGTGTTTCACCACTCTCAGCCAAAAAAAAAAATTCTTCCTGATATGTAGTTTAAACTTCTCTTTTAGTGTAAAACCATCACCCCTTGTCCTATTTCTAAAGGCTCTGCTAAAAAGTTTCCCCCATCTTTCCTATAAGCCCTCTTTGAAGTATTGAAAGGCTGAAATAAAGTCTCCTTGGAGTACTCTTTTCTCTAGGCTGAACAAGCCTGATTCTCTCAGCCTGTCCTCATAGCAGAGGTGCTCCAGCCCTCTGATCATCTTCGTAGCCTCCTCTGGACCCGCTCCAACAGTTCCATATCCTTCTTATGTAGGGGATTTCAGAACTGGACACAGTGCTCAAGGTGCGGTCTCACAAAAGCAGAGTAGAAGGCAGGGGGGAGACAGGCAAAATTCTGCAAGCTATTTTAACAGTAACTTATGCATGTTTGTTTGGAACTTGCGTTCCTCTCGCTCTCCTTTTTGGGTGGACAGCGGGGATACAGCAATGGTGCTGCCAACTGGACGCGAGGACCTCAAGGGCCCATCCGTCTCCTGCGGCAGGGACAGAACTTGCTTGAAGCACTGCCGGGGTGCTTCAGCCAATGTCACTGTGGTGATGCAACTACCAACACAATGATGTCACTGCGGTGACTGAACACTACCTCACCTGACACCATAATGTCACTGTGGTGACCCAACGCAGTGCCACTCTGCACTGTGATGTAACCCCTGCACTGTGATACCCTTGTTGTGATGCAACACATCACCCCGCACTGTGACATTGCCGCAGTGACCCAACATAACATCACCTTGCACCGTGACGTCACCACAGTGACTCAACACAATGGCCCTCTGCACCTCCTAACACAACATCACCCTGCACTGTGACACCAAAGAGGTGACCCAACATAATATCACCTGGTCACCGCAGCGACCCAACGCAGTGTCACCCTGCACCATGACGTCACCCCTGCACTGTGAAGTCATTGCAGTAGCTCAACGCATCACTCTGCACTGTAATAGTACTGTGGTGACCCAACACAATGTTAGCCCACACTGTGACATCACCATGATGACTCAACACAATGTCATTCTGCACCGTGATGTCACTGCAGTGGCCCAACACAATGTCACCCTGCACTGTGAGGCCACCCCACACCGTGACGTTGCCGCGGTGGTCCCACATGACGTCACCCCACACCATGACGTCATCGCGTCGGCCCCACCGCCGGGGGGCGACACCGCGGGGCCAGGGCAGAGCCGGGGGCGCCGCTCGCAGAGGGAGGGAGGGGGGAGCAAGGAAAGGGTGTTCAAACCTGTCCGGCCGTGGCTCGCCGCGCCGCCGCCGCCCGGGCTGCCCGCGCCCCTCGGCGCCCGCCCCACCATCCCGCGGCGAGCGGGCGGGTGCTGAGCGACGGGCGCCGCGGCCACTGAGCAGCGCGGGGCCGCCCCCGGCCGGGCAACCGGGCGGGGCTTGCGCGGCGCAGGGGGCACCGACCCGGGGCGCCGGGGAGAGAGAGACCGGGCCGGGAGAGGATGGAGTCTGGAGAAGGAGCGTTCTCATCGCAGTTCAGTGCTTCCTCACCAGGGCAGGAGGAGGAACAGGCGCTGATCTCTCTGACGAGCAGTGATGGGTCACGAGGGAATGGCAGGAAGATGTGCCAGGGAGGGTTAGGTTGGATATTAAGACAATATCCTGGGCTGCATCAGAAGCATGGGCAGCAGGTCAGGGGAGGTGATTCTCCCCCTCTGCTCTGCTCTCCTGAGACCCCACCTGGAGCATTGTGTCCAGTTCTGGAATCCCCAACATAAGAAGGATATGGAACTGTTGGAACGGGTCCAGAGGACGCTACGAAGATGATCAAAGGGCTGGAGCACCTCTGCTGTGAGGACAGGCTGAGGGAGTTGGGGTTGTTCAGCCTGGAGAAGAGAAGGCTCTGGGGAGAGCTCATAGCAGCCTCCCAGTACCTGAAGGGACTACAGGAAAGCTGTGGAGGGACTTTTTACAAGGGCAAGAAGTGATAGGATGAGGGGGAATGGCTTTAAATTGGAAGGGGGTAAGATTTAGATTAGACATTAGGAAGAAATTCTTCACGCTGAGGGGAGTCAGGCACTGGCACAGGTTGCCCAGGGAAACTGTGGTTGCCACTCCCTGGAGGTGTTCAAGGCCAGGTTGGATGGGGCCTTGAGCAGCCTGGTATGATGGAAGTTGTCTCTGCCCGTGGCAGGGGGGCTAGGACTGGATGGGCTTTAAGGTGCCTTTCATCCCAAACCATTCTATGATTCCAAGGTTCTATGATTCTGTGAAAGAAGGTTGTTCACCCAGACGGTGGTGGAGCACTGGAACAGCTCCCCAGGGAAGTGGTCACGGTGCCAAGCCTGACAGTATTCAAGAAGCATTTGGACAATACACTCTGACACAGGTGTGAATTTTGGGGTCGTCATTCTGACTCAAGTCATTCTACGTTTCTGTGGAGGAGGCTGGCTTGAGACAAAGGCATACACTGCACTGTGCGGGGAAGGGTGGTGGGAGCCTGGCAGCATTCCCAAGTGGAGGGGGTCCAGGTGGGTGCTGCCCAGCTACAACACCCTTGGCCTCCCTCCTTTCCCCTCATCAGAAGGGGCAGGCTGCCTTTACTCCTTCCTTATCCCAGTTTTTAAAGTTCCTTTGGGAATTAGGAATTTTTCCTCTTACTTTGCATGAATTCCTATATTGAGATGGGAGTTTTTAAATTAGGAATATGCGTCCACTCGTCCTGAAGTTCATCAGCTCCAACGTTGGAGCTTTAGTGTGATTTAAATGCCACCTTTAATGGAAGGTCATTTGTCAGTTATAAACCAGAGGGTTGCAACCATGCAGTCACGAGGGTAATGGTGGGGATATGAGATGGATGGGTCTTGCAGGGATGAAATCTCCAATAGGTAACCACACACTTTGCAATTTTGTACCAAGCAGGATGAAGCAGCAGGTGCATGTGCTGGTGTGTCATGTTGGTGCCAGGCTCTTCCCCTCCAGCTGCAAAGAGCTGGGAAAATGTCTACTAATAAGCTGCCTCAGTCTCTTGTAAAAGACTGCCTGAAGTATTAAAAAGTATTTGGAGAAATTAATTAGTATGTTGCTTGTCTGTCACATACAGGGATCTTCCTCATATGCACGTTGATTTGTACTGAGATTTGGAGACTGTATTTTGTTTGGATTAGGATTTAGAGCAGCAAAATCCTTTACAGATTCTTCTGTTGTATAAACAAACTGCCCTTAACCCTTCTGGTGTTTATTTCTAATGTAGGTGTATGGAGACATATTGTGTAAACTGCTCTTTCACAATCAGCTGTGAGACAATGAAAGTTTAATTATTTTTTTTGTTCACAGAAAAAAAAGTTCTTGAAAGCTCAAATATTCCCCATCTGGTTATACACACAATTTCATTTTTTCCTATTCAGTTCAGAACATCCTCCAATTTTCCACTCCCTTGCAGTGACCTTAAAGTATCCAGATAACTTCACTGAAACTGCTTCATTTGCTGGTACTTTCCTAAATGCCTCATGATTTTTTTAAACACTCATCGCTGAAAAATTTATTAAAACCACAACTGTTAATATAGCAAGAAGTTGGTTGGTTTCTACCTGGTATCTCCTTGGCTAGAGTGTTCAACCTACATTAAAAACAAATCAACTAAAAAATTTTTTTAGAATAAAAGATTTAGCCAGAAGGGTAAAAGTCATCATTCTGTTCCTAACAAATGCCACAAAAAATGATTTGGCATTAGTGTTTAATGAAAACTTTGGCCATAGCATTTGCCTTGTTGAATAGTGACATGCTCTCTCTGCACAGACCCAAGACTGCAGAGAGCATTTGAATGCAGTATGTACGGAGTGAAGGGGAAGACTGCTATGTGAATGACATGCTCAGACCACAAGGGGGAGAGCGAAGCCTGTTCACTAAATGAGTGTTTCTTTCTGTTTGTTTTGTGGATTGACATTTTCTTTGGCCTCAAATAATAAAAATGCTCTGCAGCCACACAGCTGTGAATGCTAATAGGTAAAGAGGCAGGAAGGAAATATTCTGGAAGAAAGAATAAGGATCTTCAGGATTTTCTCTGAACTGTCCTGATTTGTAAAGTATGCAGATAGAGCTAAACTCTGTGTTCAGTTACTGAAGGGAATAAAATTACCAGTAGAACAACTGGGATTCATAGAACAAAATACAGCTTTTTTTTTGTAATTAGAATGCAAGGGGGAAAGGCAAAGACACAAGCATAGAAAACTATTGTACAAACACACTCATGAAGAGAGACGTTTCTCCTTGTTTTTGTCACTGATGATCATTACAGACACGCAGTAATAAATCCGATGTGGAGTTTCATAAATATGTGCAGAAAATGCAAAAAATATCAGTACTACACAGTACATTGTAGAAGCAAACTGCAAGACTGGGTATTTGCACCTTGGAATAATCATCTCTGCTAGCTGTCTCACTGCTGAAGCAAACCAAAGTCAACCACCATGACATATTTGCCTCTTCCAAAGAATTAAATATGAACTGAAGATAAGCATATTGTATCATTTTTATTCTCTTTAATTGACTTTAATGCAAGAAAGTAAGTTCTAAGTTTCTAGGTGTCTTATTAATTTGTTTTGAAGTAATACAAACACTATGTTGCAAAACATCTGATATGGCATGGAACCAATGAATGCCACTACCTCCATTTCAGAGATGATCAAATTATTGTCAAACCTGCAGCTAGAGTGTAAAATTTGAGGGTTTATGAGGCTTTCCTGAGTACATGGAATGTGACTCTGACATGCAGAACCTTACCACTGTCATGGCAATGGAGCTTTTTCTGTTTCTCTCTCACATAGATAAACATTGCAACCATTTAAGTTTAGGAATTTTAGACTGGTATGTGTGTCTACAATTGGAAAAGATATTCCAGAAAACATCTTTTGACTGCAAACCCGCAGATTAGACAATATATTCTGTAAGTTCAATTTAACTGCATTCTTTGAAAGGGTGAAGTGTATATTTGAGACTTGTGATAGGGAAAGAAAGGTTCCAAAATATTGTTTATACTAGTTGCAATCACAAAACTGTGATATAAAGAAACAGACCACCTTCAGATACTGTTAAAATTAATTTAAAAATATTGCTTGACATTTCTTGACAAAAAGCAGCCTTAAAGGTTTTGTTTCAGGGGAAAAGAGAAAGATGATTCCTGTTCAATTCACATTATTACCATGACGTGTTCTAAAATGTTGCTTTGAAGGCTGTGGTTTGTCTCTCACTAATAGAAAACCGGCATCATATCTAAATAGCCTCTAGGATTTGTGCTTTGAATGGAAGAATCTACAGTTACTTCAACTTTTTCAGTAAAGGCATAAGAAAAATAGGGTTTACGAGGTCCATGGCTTCCCTTTAAAAGCACAACCTCTTTTTGATTGTTTGGCGCCACAGAGTGGTCAAAGTCTATACTGCTCTAAATAATCAATTTCTGAGAGTTTTCAGATTGTAAGCTCATCATGTTCCTCTAAAATAAACTTAAAATATAAAAACTACTCTGTTTAGTGGATGTAGGCATAGAATACTACAAAGTGCATCTTAAACATTGAACTTTCCAACAGTGTGAGTTAGAGTATTTCCTTTGAGAGGGATTTTCACTGGTGGATGTTGATTTGTCAAAACCCTGAAATGTATAAACACAAATCCAGCACTTAAAAAAAACTTCTGATGAACCATGCTGAGACATCACAGTAAAAACGACTGTACCCAGTCAGACTGGGGGGCCATGTAGCTGGGTATCCAGTCCCTCAACTGTCGTCCTTAGCCAGTGCCCAAGGAAGTTAAGTGATGTTTCCCCAGAATACTGTCCCAGTCTCCAGTTGCTTTGTGGTTCAGAGAATTTGTGAGCCAGGATTTTTGTTTTTAAACTCTTGTTGGATTTTTTTTTTCACTGTGATTTAGTCCAGCTTCTTTTGAACAAATTCAGTTTTCAACATCCAAAGTGTCCTAGGATGATGAGGTTTAAATAATTAATTTTGGTTTGGATGTGTCACCTATTTATTTCATTTGATCCCGCTAAATTTTTGTAGTGACAGTGAAAAATTATTTTAGACACTTCTGTCATATTCTGTTTCAGTAGTTTCTCTCACAATGAAGGTACCAATTGTCTTTAATAACTTCCTAGAAAGTCCTGCTCTACCTTTGGCCATCCTTCTTAACATACCTACCTAATACATTTGGCACTCCTACGGTATTCTTTTTGTGTAGGGTTGAACACTGCACACAGAGTTCAAGGTGCAGGTGAATTTATACAATGACATAGTGATGCTTTATTCTCTTCCTAGCAATTTCTAACATCATGACTACTTTTTTTTGGTCTTTGCAAGATCTCTGGCTTTAGGCACACAGCAGAGCACAGCTGAGCCATGACAGCAGTAATACAAGGGTCTCTTGCTCCTTACCAGCAGAACAGAAGTTATGAAAACAGAGTGATTTATCTTTTCAAGGTAGTTAAGCCTGATAACCCTGACTGGTGAGCTGCTCAGAGGTGGTATGTGAGCTAGATCTAAATAAGTTATTTTGGATACTGGAAACTTTGTGTTCTTGGGGAACGGAGCAACTGAAGCGTGTGGGTGTGGGTCTTGCTATGGTTTAATTTCTTGAGATGACTCTTTGCTTTACATTGCATTATGAAGTGTGGATTCTTTGAGAGTTATCTGACAGCTCACTGGCAATGAAGCTTGCTCAAACTGAAAAACTTGGGAAAAGTACAGCTTTAATGAGAAGCAGGAGGCTTCTGACAAGTTGTCTCAAGTGGACAGAAAATGAGCTGTATGAGAATACGAAGAGTTGGACCCCTGAAAAGAGTCTCCATGAAATTGAAGAAATTGTAGGAAGAGGATCATATTGAATGTGAACTGAGCACAAGGATCTCGAGTCTTAGCTTAGCTTGTTGGGAGACTTTGCTTACTCCAAATGAGGATACTTTTTCTCGTTTAGCTGGAAGGTTAAATCACATGTAAGCATTCAATCTCTCTTCAACCTGGAGACAGCCCAGCATTTTAAGTAGTTCACTGCAACACACATTGAACACTGGTATCAAATAATGGTGTTGGTTTCCTAGAAACAGATGAACACAAAACAGAGGGAAAATCAACTAATCAACAGAGAAAAAAATTTCATTGTCTGGATATGTTTAAACCTTTTCTTAGTTTCTTTGGCCATTACCATGTCAGAGATCAGAAGGTACTGTGGCACTTCAGTGTTAAAGGGATATCCAGAAGTTTGTTGAAAGTCCTAAAGAGACTCTTATGGACTCTGACTGCTTTAGATTGCTAAGAAAATCACTATTAGGTGACAGTCAAGTGGCAAGGAATGTTTTTTTTGTTACATTTTGCCCCTTTTCCTTACCAAAACATTGTTGCTGTTAAATCTTAATGGAAGCATGACTGCTATGTTGAGCTGGCATTTTACAATAACCACTTTTGCAACGAGTGCAAGGTTTCCCTGTTGCTAGATACAACTCATGGACTTGGGAAAGAACATCCCCATTTGTCAGTCTATTGCTTGCATATTACATACTTTTTAGTTACATTCTATTTCATATGGGACCTGGAAGGCACAGGACATAGATGTTGACAACTTAAAAAAAATCTGCTCTGGCTAAGAACTGAAATGCTTTTATATATATATAAATAACTGGTTTTGTTATTTATTTTATATTTATTTAAGAAAATGTGGAGGCACAGACACATTAGGTGCTGCTGTAAAGGACTAAGATATGGTTAAAAGGAAAGAAACAAATGGACAGTGCTTTTTAAATTAAATTTATTGGATTTTTGCAAAGCACTTATTCAAACCTTTTCCTGCTCCTTGGGGGAAAAAAAAAAGGGGAAACAAAGAGAGAAGGAAGACATTTTGACTAGAGAAGCTTGATTCACATTGGGATGTTTTCCTGGGGTTTGCCTCCTCTGGCTCTGAAATGCTGCCAGCTCTAGAGGGATGCGACAAGGGTCCATAGTAGGTCAGGTTCCCAAAGAGGAGGCATCCCTTTCAACTGTGGAGGAAACTCACAAATTGAGGAAGGGATGCAATTGCTCAGAAAGAAACACAAGTTACTGTCATCATGAGATACACAGAAGTTTTAAGAGACTGATTTTTTTGGCTGCAGAAGAATCAGTGTCCTTTATCACTTCATCTCACTCTCGCAAGTGACCCAACTGCACTTGCTGTCCAGAAAGCCTCTCTAGAAGGAGCATCCCACCCCCAGACCCAGTTCCAGAACTTTTACAGAGGAAGCACTGTGCAGGTCCACCAAAGACTTTTGCCTGTGAGAACAAATATCTTTTAGATCAATGATTGGGTGTTAATTTTTACCGTGATCAGCCTGGGGAGGGGGGGGGAAATCCCTAAATTCACAGGAGGGAGCAGGGCAAATACCTTGCATCCCATATTGTGCAGCAAGAGAAGTGCCCACCAATTTTTTCCCAAAAGTGAGAGTACCTTTTAAAGTAAGAAAAGTTGGTTGTGCATAACAAAAGATATGGAACTGTTGGAACAGGTCCAGAGAAGGGCCACGAAGATGGAGCACTTCACCTGTGAGGACAGGCTGAGAGAGTTGGGTTTTTCAGGCTGGAGAAGGTTCTGGGGAAACCTGATAGTCTTCCAGTACCTGAAGGGGCTACAGGAAAGTTGAGGAGGGCCTTTTTACAAGGGTTTGTAGCGATAGGACGAGGGGGCGTGGCTTTAAATTGGAAGGGGTAAGATTTAGACTGGACATTAGGAACTGTAGGGCTTTTAAGGTCCCTTCCAACACAAACCCTTCCATGGTTCTATGACTCTCTCGCAGTTTTATCTTTTCGTTAACACTAATACTCCCCGCAGCGGCCAGCGATGCCCCGCATTGCCAAGAGGCGCCCTGTTGCGCTGTGAGAGCCTCAAGCAGGGGCTACTGTCACCACCGCATCATCGCGCGGGGCGGTCCCGGCGCGGGGCGGAGCCGCGCTCCGCGGAGGGGTGGGGCCGGGCCGGGGTGGGGCGGGGAGCGCTGTGATTGGCGACTGGGCCGGGCCGGAGGGGCGGGGAACACTGTGATTGGCGAAGGGGCAGGACCAGGGGCGGGGAGCTCCCTGATTGGCGGCCGCGGCTCACCTGGGGAGGCACGTGGTGCGCGCGGAGCTGAGGAGAAGGGAAGGGAAGTGGCGCCGTGGGTGAGGCTTCCCTTGGATAACAGGGTGGGTGCGGGTAGCGTCCTCCTGGCATTGCGCTTCTCTGCTGTCGCCTTGCGCCGCCTCCATGGCGGATACAGCCTGGCCTGTCCCGGCCCGGCCTGAGGCCCCGGCAGCGCGCGGGGGGCTGCTGTGAGGCGCGGGGCTGTGAGCGAGCGTGAAGCGCTCGCACGGGTTTGTTGTCCCCTCCCCGGGCACTGGCACCGCTGCTCAGCCGGGCACCGGGACGCTGGTGAGGGCCGCCCTGGGGTTCACGCTGGCTGGGGAGGAGTCAGAGAATCATAGAATGGTTTGGGATGAAAGGCACCTTAAAGCCCATCCAGTGTCAACCCCCCTGCCGTGGGCAGGGACACTTTCCACCAGACCAGGCTGCTCAAGGCCCTATGGCCTTAAACACTTCCAGGGATGGGGCGGCCACAGCTTCCCTGGGCAACCTGTGCCAGTGCCTCACGACACTCATTGTGAAGGATTTCTTTCTAATGTCTAATCTAAGTATCACCCCCTTCCAATTTAAAGCCATTCCCCCTCATCCTATCACTTCTTGCCCTTGCAATGAGTCTCTCCCCAAATTTTCTGTAGCCCCTTCAGGCACTGGAAGGCTGCTGTCAGGTCTCCCCAGAGCCTTCTCTTCTCCAGGCTGAACAACCCCAGCTCCCTCAGCCTGTCCTCACAGCAGAGGTGCTCCAGCCCTTTGATCATCTTTGTAGCTTCCTCTGGACCCGTTCCAACAGTTCCATATCCTTCTTATGTTGGGGATTCCAGAACTGGACACAATACTGCAGGTGGGGTTTCATGAGAGCAGAGTAGAAGGCAGGGGGGAGACAGGCAAAATTCTGCAAGCTATTTTAACAGTAACTTAATTTTGCATGTTTGTTTGGAACTTGCGTTCCTCTTGCTCTCCTTTTTGGGTGGACAGCGGGGATACAGCAATGGTGCTGCCAACTGGACGCGAGGACCTCAAGAATCACCTCCCTCAAAAATGAGTGGAGGTGTGCTTTGTAATGATCGCTATGAGCAGGAACTGGATAATAAGTCAGGGGAGCTTATCAGTATGTATAAAAATGTGAAGAGAGGGTTCAAAAAAGGTGGAGCCAGACTCTTTTCAGGGGTGCCCAGTGCCAGGATGATAGGCCATGGGCACAGACTTGAAACACAGGAGTGTCCCTCTGAATCATAGACTCATAAAATGGTTTGCGTTTGAAGGGGCCTTTACAGGTCATGTAGTCCAACCCCCCTGCAGTAAGTAGGGATATCTTCAGGTAGATTAGGTTGCTCAGACCCCCATCCAACCTGGCATTGAATGTTTGCAGGGATGGACCATCTGCCACTCTCTGAGCAACCTGTTCCAGTGTTTCACCACCCTCATCATAAAAAAATTCTTCCTAATATCTAGTTTAAACTTTGTTTAACACCATTACTCTTTGTCCTATAGCTACAGGTTCTGCTAAAAAGTTTTCCCCCATCTTTCTTATAAGACCTGTTTGAAGTATTGAAAGGCTGCAATACTCCTTGGAGTCTTCTCCAAGCTGAACAACCCAGCTCTCTCAGTCTCTCTTCACAGGGAAGGTGTACCAGGCCTTTGATCGTTTTTGTGGCCTGACCATCAGGAAACACCAAGTGGAGCGTGAGAGTGATTGAGCACTGGCACAGGTTGCCCAGAGAAACTGTGGATTTTCCAACCTCGGAGGTATTCAAGAGACACTTGGCCATAGTCCTGGATAACTGGGTGTAGGTGATCTGGCTTGAGTAGAGGATTGATCAAGATGACTGGCAGATATCCCTTCCAAACTCAGCCCTTTTGTGATAATGAGCGCATAAGTCAGTGAAACCAGTGCTATTGAATTGCCATTACCTTACAGGAGGAAAATAAACTTGTTATTTGTAGCATCCACTGTAGCAAACAGAACTGGTTGATACATTTTCAAGAAGTAAAACGATTTTGCTACACAGTTCTAACTTTACGTTAATAAAAGTTAAATAAGTTTTGGAGCAGTAGAACAGAGCAATAGAAGTTTTGTGGTGTTAGCCCTGTGCTTCTGCATGATATTTTTGAACTGTGATCCAGGGGCATGCATAGCAAGTGAAGTAAAAGCTCCAGTGATACAGTTTATCGTTCATTCAGCATCCGGTTTTCTATAACCTCCATTTTGTGCTGCGAGGTCTGGGTGAATTTTGGACAAAATGCTTGAGGTAGTTATAGTTGATAGAGCTACTATCTTGGGAAAAAAAAAAGCCACAGATAATGCAGTAAATGTTACCTCAGGAATAATAGAAACTGTCTGTAATTGTACTTTTCAAGCATCATAACCTGTTTGTGTTTTTTTTTAATTATTTTTCAGCAGTTATCACCTAATCAGCTAAAATGGTTTTAAAGAAGAAGAAGGAAGTTCAGGTAGATGCATTCTTTCTTGATCATCATCAGCTTGAAAAACTTCAGAGTAAGTGGTGTGTTTTTTTTCCAAACTAATGTTCTGTAAGTTTTTTTTCTGGTAGTACGATGTCTTTGAGTAGGTACTGAAATTGATCTGCTTGTTTGTTTTTTTTTTTCCTGTTATGTTTTATTTCTGGTGGGTTTTGTGGTTTTTAGATGTGTATGCTCTTTTGTGGTTTGTTTTTATTTTGTAATGACAATGACTTCTTACCTTGGCAGAATTAAAAGAATCCTTTAGAGCACTGCAAAGCTCTTTGTTTTGTCATTGGTGTGAAGGTGGTAGAAGGCCATACTTGTGATCCCACTTGCAGGACTGTAATTAGTGCTACATGAAGTACTAGCCTTAATATATGGGATAACACTGAATTTCAAAGAATCACAGAATGGATGAGATTGGAAGGGAACTCCAGAGGTCATCTTGAGTTTATTTTCCCAGTCTCTGTACTTTTTGTGGTCAACTTGATTTAAACATATTGTTCAAATGCTCTTTTATTTTGTGTTTTTTTATTGTTTGTTTGATGAGATAAACTTACAATAATATTTGCTTTAAAATGAAAAAGCCAAAACCAAGCAATACAAGGTTTGTATACTAAAATTACAATGAGTTCTTTATTACCTTCTAGTAAAGCACTAGTGAGGCCACACCTGGAGTGCTGTATCCAGTTCTGGGCTCTCCAAAGCAAGAGAGAGTCCAGTGAAGGGCCACTAAGATGATGAGGAGCCTGGCACAGCCCCTACCTGCGAGGAAAGGGTGAAAGAGCTGGGAATATTCAGCCTAGTGAAGGAAAGGTTCAGGAGGATCTCATCAATTAAAAATATCTGAAAGGAGGGCATAAAGTAGGCGGAGTCAGATCTTTTTCTGTGGTGAACAGTGATGAAACAGGAGACAGTGGGCACAAACTGCAACACAAGAAGTTCCCTCTGAGTGTCAGGAAAAGCTCTTTTTAGTGTGAAGGTGACTGAGCACTGACACAGGTTTCCCAGGGAATTTGGGGAGTCAAAAGCCACCTGGCCATGGTCCTGGCCTGGCCTGCTTCAGGTGACTCTATTTAAGTAGTGAGGTTGGACCAGATGACCTCCAGAGGTGAAACTGGTCTTCTTACTGAATATGAGTTCTGATTTATCTTGCAGTGAAACTTTGTTTTTGTTCTTTTTGTTTGTTAGAAAAAAAAAAATCAATGTTAAGGTATTGTAAGATGACTTAAGGGATTGTGGCATTAGTAGGTTTGCTGAAAAAAGGAAAAAAAACCTAAGAATTAAGCAGTAATTTCTTACTATAAGTTACTTGTTAATATTGCCTGTTGTAGTTCATTTCAAAAAAAAACAAACTCTTTTTCCAAATGTAGGGTTTGCAAAGGCTGAAGAGCAAAACCTGGCATCTCTGCTTCTGAACTGTGCACAGCTGAGCAATGGCATCCAGCAGATCCAGTGTATTAAACAAGTAAGATTTCACTGTTGTTGGTGTGTTTTTTTGATAACTGACAGTGTGTCATGTGCACTGTTATTGGGAAATACAGTTCTAAAATGAACTATAATGTTTCATACTTTCCTGGAAACAGGTAAGAGCAGTAATTACTGCTGCTTATGCATTAGGTAGAAATGTAGTTCTATTACTTAAATTAGCAAAGGGCTACAGTTACTGCAAATGATGGAAGGTGAGTGGTACCAAGTGTCCTATTTTGTGTGTATGTATTTTTGGTATCAGAGGTGTTCTTGGAACATTATGCAACACCTCAAACTAAACAGGATACAGGAAAGCAAGGACAGCTTTGTGTCATATACTTGGATGAGAGGGAATTCTGCCTCTGTTGAAGATGATGAGGGTATATGCAGAGCTTTTGTTGATCATGTGTTCTGTCGATTATAGATTATGCCATTGGTAAAGAAGATGGATCAAAACTCTGCATGTGATCCTATGGTGAAAACTTGTTTGGATATTTTGGGAGAGACGTATTTTTCATTGGATGTGAAGAATCCCTTGAAAAAAGTATTAGCAAGGTAAGGAATTGAATAGTAAGCTTTAAATGATCTCCTTACCTAAAAGTCAGTGATTTGTTCTGCACTACAAATTACTGTCGTTTAGCTACTGAAAAATAGTGATACTAGTATGTAAATAAGTACTGTTTTTCTTTCTCACTTAGTTAAAAATCTTAATTATTAATAGTCCGATGTATCACTGGATGAATAACTTCAAAGTGAAGTATTACTTGGGTCTGTTTCATTACTGGAAAGGCAATGTATTGTGCAATTAGCACTTTGAATTTAACATTCAATATTAGAGTAGAAATTTAAAATACTTCTGTTAAAAATCTCAAATTTGTAAATGTGAAGAGAAATGATAACTAAATGTGGGTTCTTGTGCCTGTTTTATTATAATTAATTACTGTTATGTTTCTTTAATGAATCTATTACAGCCTCAACATTTCTAGGATCCATTGCTTAGCTGTCTTTGTGTCAGAAAACATTTGTTGTCCCACTGAGAGAAGCAGGGCTTCCAACTTGTATTTGGTTGCATGCTAGAGATTTACACCCCTTTGACAGGTTTTCTAGCTGGAAAATTAGAATGTGCATTTTTATTTTAAAGCAGAATATGTTTTTGTGTAGGTAACAACATCTATTTTTGGAGTTTCAGCTGACATTGACTTTAGTCAAGTGGATATTTAACACCTGAGTGTAAACTAAGTGGTCGTGCTGTTTCTTACTATTGCAGTTTACTGAACGGTCTTCCTGAAGAGTTTAGGATGTTAGCTGTACAAAGATTTGTATACTGCCTTAGAGCAGAACTGAAAACCACAGACATATATTTGTACAGAAGAGTACTAGACAACCTTGCTTCCTGTATGGAGGACTTCAGCTTAGGTAAGATGATGTTAAATATATTGTCTTCTGTTTTAACTTGTTCCACGTTGGTTTACATTGGTGTAGCACCTAATAGTAACGTTTACATCTTTATGTAAAATAGATAGCATTGGCTAGTATTCACTAATTAAAATATATTTTCTTTCCTCTAGGTAGAGCAAGTATTAAGAACCTGTTTGAAGAAGGTAAAGTTGGATTTATCGTAAAATAAATGTCACTGTAGATTATTGGGGAGAGGCTTGTGTGTGAAGAAGTAATATGAGGCAGGCATAAAGATCTATCAGATCTCATTTCCTCCTTGTTAATTTTTAGTAACTGATACCTTCACATAGTACATTTTGTTAAAGACTTTCCCTTGATTTGTACCTTTAATTTCCACAGATTAGTCTTGCTTTGTTGGGGCAGCCCTAGATATAAATCTGGAAAGGTACCAGTGAGCGATTCTTAAAGAGCTGAGGGAGTTTATGCTACTTTATGTGAAGCATTCTCTGTCCTATACCTTGTGATGAAGTTGAATGTGGTAACACTGAGCTGTTAACAGCCAATCTTGACTGTGGCAAGAATTTTATGTGGCGACAATTTTTCAGAAGTCTGATCTGCTGGCAGTATGGGATAACTTGCCATATTGTGCTCTCAGTGTGCAGATAATGTTCACAGCTTCCTGTGGACATTTTATAGCTGCTCTGTCTTTAGCTCTTGGGAGTTTTAGCTTTTCATTGGGTAACCAGAAAGCTCGATACCTCTCAGGATTAGGCTAAATGGATTGGAAACACTCATTTTGTACCAGCTTGAGATTTTACTTTAGCATCACATCTTTGGATCTGTGCTGTAATTTCAGTTTAATTTGTTCATGGAGTGGAAAAAGCACCACTATATGACTGCTGATTGTGTCTGGATATCATGTGATTGCTTTGCTGGAATTTTTCTGTTCTGCTTCTCTTCTAAATCATGCTATATTTATTTTCACTAGTTCTTCATTTTCTGCAGAAGTCGCTACTTGACATACAGGAAGAAAACAGGTAAGTGAATTCAATATAAGGTGTATTTTATCTGTTTTTATTTCACTCTTGGAAGAGAATTTGGTATGGTTTGGAATATCACTTTGATAGCCGTACGTTGATGAAAGATGGGAATGTCTTTTTACAGTGATACGTATTTTAAATAAAAACTGCTGATGAGTTTCTTTTCTTTGGTGGCAATACAGTGCTATAAAATACAAGAGGAAAGGCAGAAAATTAAAGGCAGTGATAAACTATCAGGTCACTGGTACTGTTAGAGGTACTGCTTTTAAGGGAGGCCTTTGAATTGTGGATTTGCTATCTGAATTGTGACTGAACTCTGTAATTAATATATACTATTAATAATAGATAATAGATTATTAACATTCAGGTAGAGTATTACTATTCTGCTTTAATTCAGTATTGTTATTCTTTTTAGTCTGTCACAGCAGTCATCATTTAATATCATGACATTTTCCAGTGTTGCATAAAGTGAAGCCTCTTTAATGTGGTCTCTCATCATGTACCCAGAGGAGAGGGGTGCTTAATGGAGTGTTTTGTACCTTAAATGTCTACATGTTGTCAGTCTTCATATTAGAAGAAAATTGAATCATAGAAATACTTTTTGTGCGTGGAGGAACTGCTTGAAAAATGAGAAAGGAGCAGCACTGTATTCTTTTGATCTCTTTGGAAAGTTCCTGGAAAAGTTCAGCTCTATGCAGGCAGAATGAAATGAGTGAAAGCTTGTCACAAGAATCTGCAGAAAACGTAATTCTAAAACTACGTCTGCTTCTTGTTTGCCTAGAGTTACGTATCTGGTCAACTCAAACAATAAATTACCTTTTAACATTAATTCTGTCTGAAGTTGGCAGAATGTAGTTTTCTAGGGATGTTGAAGAATGGTTCTCGTTTCCTTTTTGTGTGCATGTCTGCCTTCTTTTTTTTCGCACAGAAAGAATCATGGAAATCGTGTTGTTCAGACTCAATTGATGCATGATTTGCTGATTGCCATTAAAGTTTCAATGATGCTTGTACAGAGATTACAAGAAAATATCCAGGGAAGTCTGTGGAAACACCATGAGTCTTTTGTTTGGCAAAGTATGTGTAGTTTACTGCAAAGCTGCACAAGCTTCCTAATGGATGGTAAGTTTAGTAGCATTCAAACCTACATTTTTGTTAAGTCAGTTTTGTTGTCCTTGTAGTAAACGTAACCTGTACATATAAAAACTTAGTTTAGCTTGAATGAAAATTGAGCTGCTGGGGACAAGTGGGAATGGGAGCAGTAGTAGGTCTTTTGTTGAGCTATGATTTGTAGAACATGATTTTGGAGTGTACAGTTTAACTTGTCCTACTACCAAAAAACAATGTAAACGCTACTACTAATAATTTAGAAACTGAAAGAAATACTTTTGAGACTCACTTAATGTCTGTGCCTATCAAAAACTTTGGTATCTGTATGAATTATGCTGTCAGAACTATTTATTAGTGCACTATAACAATGGTTTTACTTCTTATATTTTTGTACAGTAGAATTTAATATAAATGGCAGCCGCCTCTGCCACAGTCTTCCTTGTCTTACTGGGCAGTTAGAAAATGTTTATATCTGTTAAAAGGTGTTAAGTTTCCTACTACACTAGAGCATAAGTTTGTTAATAGTTTCTGTCCAGGTGGACACTAGATTTGTGATTATCCAACTATGAGTAGTCTGGGAAAATTCAATCCAGTTTGGGTATGTGTTTGTAGTACGCAATGTTTGCTGCGCTCTAATGTAAAGTATCTTTCTCTGCCGTGTAGCAACTCTCCTGCAGACTGTTCAGACCACCTCAGGACTGGCCGTTATTCTGTTTACTAAAGCTATGTACGAGCCAGTTGAAGAATTACCTTGCTTGGTAAGTGTCTTTCTTTGCTAAAGACTAATAACACTATGACATTTTACAATCAGTTCTATCAGTGTTGTTGAGAGGTTTTGCTGATACAGACAGCAGTCCTTGACAACCTCTGATCAGTCTTTTGCTGGAGTGCAAATCCTGTATTCTCTTCTTGCCATATCAAATAAGAAAACTAGGGTTTTGAGTTTGAGACAAACATGTACAAGTTGTCTCTTCAGATGTTCTGAGATTTTCAGTTATGCACAAAATCACTTTTCTCCTGTGCTGAGATAGTGTAATGGGCATTATTTTGCTGTTACAGGTCAGTGACTTGCTTCTTGGGTCAGTGAAACATGGAGGTGTGCCAGCGTGGTTCGTGAGTAATTGTGAGCCTCTGTGTATGGAAGAACTCCCCAACTCCGTTGTTCTCTTTCTTTGCCACGGAGCACTGGCTATGCTGGAGTGGAAGAATGGCAGCATGGGTGAAAAAGGAGAGAAACTGTTACTGGATATTGCATCAGTCTTGTTGTCTTTGAGTTCAGAGTAAGCCTGTGTTTTGATTTGTATTGTTTCATGTCTGGGAGGAGAGCGTTAATCTTTTTACTTGCATTTTTGCACGGCTCATATGGTCCAAGTGTGGCATATCTCTTTGTTTTCAGTTGAAAGATATTAATTTCTGCCACAGATTGTGTCATCTTTTTAATATATTCAGAATTATTTTGTAAGTTTGAAAAATATAATGTCTTGATATTGCATAGACAGTTCTAAGTTACAATTTTCTCTTACGTGCTAAAATTAAATCTTGTTTTTCCAACATAAGTGGAATTAGTTTACCAGTTACCTGATGATGAGGTGTGGCAGAATCTGTTGTTACGTAGACAGGTAAACTTTAGTTTCAGGACATCACTTCTGTGCTTTTAAAAGCACAGAAGAAAACAAAATGTTCTAATGAATGGAATATTTGAAGTAAGATGAGTTTTATTTTTTTTTCTGATTGCAAGCATTGACTGCTTGCATCTAATGGACTATCAGCACTATTGGATAGGAGGTTAAAATGTGTGCTGCTCAGATATTAGCATATAAATTTTATTTTTTTTAATAGCAAGTGCAGTGACTTGTCAGGTTTGTTTTCCTCATATTTAGGGGTTTTAGTTGTGACCAGTTAACTAACCATAGACTTAGCAACATCCAACTCGTCACCTCCTTTTTGTGTTAGTTCTTTTTCGTCAATTAATGGTTAGTGTCTCCTTGCCTGTTTTATTGTGAGGTAAGCTAATGTGTTTAATAATTATTTTGAAATAGAAAAAACGTTTTTTTTTTTTTTAGAAAATTGACAAATGCAAATAAGGAACTTCTTGTTTGTTCTTCCTAAAAGGTTAAAAGAATCCAGTGTGGCAACGTCTTTGTCTAGAATCCTTGCTATTTGGACTAATTCAGCACTGGCTGCCCTCTCTTCAGGCTCCCCAAATCTAAAAATCAAACTTAATGGGAACTCGGACATAATTGGGAAGCTTCTGGAATATGTTTACACACACTGGGAACACCCTCTGGATGCTCTTAGACACCAAACTAAACTGATATTCAAGAATCTTCTTCAGATACACCGAAACACTATTACTGGATCCAATGAAAAATCAGACCCATTCTTTGCAAGACTGATAAAGCATTTGCTAAGCTTGGAATGGCATGTAAAAGGGAAATACGCTTCTCTTGGCTGTCTTGTGGAATGTGTGGGCGCTGAAAATATCTTACAGTTGGACAGAACAATTCCAGTACAAATCTTGGATGTGATGAATGATCAGTCTCTTGCACCCTATGCTAGTGATCTTTTGGAAACAATGTTTACAAATCACAAAGCCCATTTTATGTTGCATTTACAAGGAAGCACTTGGATTGACCAGTGGCATGACATTTGGGTTTCTCCCCTTCTAGTAATACTGTGTGAAGGGAGCCATGACCAAACTACTTACATAATTGATTACTATTTACCAAAATTGCTTAAATGTAGTCCTGACAGTCTGAGCTACATGATTAGAATTCTTCAGGCTTCTGCAGGTGTTAATCTAGGTAAGAAAATAAATACTGTGTTTGTAATTATGATTGATTTTGTAAAAAAAAAATCTCAGAAAGGTGATTTCTGATCTATTATTAGAATTAACTTGGGAAAACAATTCCAGATGATTACTATTATGCTGTTAGTATTTCAAGGTGGAATTCATGATAATCATAAAGTCAATAATAATAAATTCAGTCATAAAATCAGTAATCATAAATACATGGCATGAGCAAAATAATTAGTATTCTAACTGTGGGTGCCTTACTGCTCTCTTCATGTTCTAAGTTTTGTTACATACCCATATTTTTTGCTACTATTTTTCTGTTCTGCTGTTATTTCTCACACAGGTGTGTCCCTTAACAGGACTTTGCAGACTGGGTTTTTTTTGCAAATACATGGATACGCGATACGTAATTCCCTTGTAGGTTTTGATATAATTTAGTATAATTAGTAAGTAAGGGCTTGTGAGACCCCACAAGGTCCTTTTTTTTCATATGATATGTTCAAGACAAAACTTTTCAGAAATCGGGTGATTTAGAGCTAGTTTAATCTATGACAGACACTCTTTTGTGTTTATGGGATAAAAACTAAAGGTGAGTATCAGTCGTGTTGAAAGTATTGAGAGTTTCTGACAAACGTTGCAATTGGTACATTGTGTTAATCAAACTGTAATTATCACTGGTTTTCATTTTTTTTAGGCTCTCGGAGTACTAGAGGAGCTCTTGGAGCATTAATGGCATGCCTGAGGACAGCCAGGGCTCACGGTCACCTGGAGCTTTCAAGTGTCCTGAGCAATGGTCTTGTATCCACTGAATGTATAAAACAGGGTCTGGTTCATCAGCACAATCAGGTAAAGGGACAAGGCAAGGGTTGTGTCTTTAAATTAAAAGAATTGCTTTGATCACAAATACTGTGTCAGCATTATTTTAAAACAAATGTATCATTGTAGGTGGTTGTAACTATTTTGTTAACATTGAAATATCTTTCAGGTTTGCATTGATGCTTTAGGTTTGCTGTGTGAAACCCATCGTAGCACGGAAATTGTGTCTATGGAAGAAATGCAACTAATTCTGTTTTTTATGATATACAACTTGAACAGCCAGTCTCCTTCAGTAAGGCAACAGATTTGTTCCTTATTGAGAAAGGTAATTTAAAACTATAAATAATGTCTAGTGTGCCTATTGCCTGGTCTAGTGAGAAGTGTCCCTGCTCGTTGCATGGGGGTTGGAAGTGGATGATCTTCAAGGTCCCTTCCAACCCAAACCATTCTATGATTCTGTTAGTTATGTAGCATTTAAAAAAAAATTCTATTGAGTATGTTATGAAGTTGCTCATCTGAAAGAGAGAAGCTCTAAGACCAGGACTATATTGTACATATTACCCAACCCAATGGCGATCAGTCATTGCAGGTAACGATGGCTTAAACAAAAAACAAAAAAATTAAGTGGTAGGCACAGTAACTTGATCATGGATAGCAGAGAGTGTTACTTAACCTGTCAGCATATGCCCGCTTTACCAATAGCAAAGCAATGTGCTGTAATCAGGGAATCCTGCGTTGCATGTGTTGTGGACTAAGAACGTGCATACATAGACTTACCAGACTGCAGGCAAATTCACAGTCACTTTATGAGCCTCAGCAACCTGACTTGGAAGACAGTTTAGAGGAATATTAAAGGAACAGCACGACATATGGCTGTGCTGTTACAGTCTGCAGAGACTGAGTGTGTCAATGTTGGGGAAGTTGCCATGTAGGTCATGGTAGAAGGATATGGATAAAATGAGGAAACCATTTATATAAAGAATGCTTTGGAAGATGTTAATGGCAAAAGAAAGCAGTGTGAAAGGAGAAAATAATTGATTTGAGACAGGGGAAAAATGAGGGAATAGATTTGGCAGAAACGAAAGAGGGGAGTCCATCTCTTTCCATTCTTGCCTGGTGCAGACTGAGGAATAGGAGATGGAAAAACTGTGCTGGAGCGAGTGTAATAAGAAAAGAAATAATACTAGTGGGTAATAAAAGAGCTGGGGCAAGTGCTCCTGAGGCGAGTCAAACTCTGTAAGAGACACTGAAGCTATAAAAATTATATGCATGAATTGAGCTTTTTTTTATAGAGGAACATATGTTCCACAGAAAGTGGGGAGGTGGAAAGAGAAGGGTAGGCATGAATTTAAGGAGAATGATGGAAGAAGGTGTTGGAGGTACACAGGGAAGAGGTTGATCACGAGGTGGGGAACAAAAAACGTGGTTTTGGAATGGAGAGAGAAGGGTCTGTTCTGTGTTACACTATATGCAAACTTTAAAAATTACAAGCTATATGATCTGGAAAATAGGCTGAAAATTCCCCTTTCCCTTATTTAACTGTCAGTGATTCTTGCCTTACCTGTGTTTTGCTTTTGTTTTAAAAGTTATTTTGTAGGATACAAGAAAGTTCCCAGGTGCTTTATAAATTGGAGCAAAATAAAACAAAGCAAGAGTTGCTTGAAAACTCAACTGAAAGACATTCTTTGGGAATTTTGCAGCAGTATAAAGTAAGTTAGACTGCTGGAGATACAGATATTTCATTTCTGAAAGATAGTTTGTCAATCTAAAGAACATTTTTGGATATGTTAGCCTGTGAAATAGTGCGGTGCAGAAGGAAGAAACCTGTAGGGCAAAATAGTGTGAAGTACCTTGTCCACTCTGTGCGCACTTGTGCGAGTTAATTGTGACTAAATGTATTGTTGTCTCATAAGCTGTTTGCCTATTATTATTTGAGGGATATCTCTATGGTTGATTTTGTCTAAAAGCAATGAAGGTCGTTTTCTGAGGGATTACTTCGTGATGTGAACTGAAACAGCAATAAGTGGGGAATGGCTGGATATGTATGTACCCCTGATCCAAACTAACATGTCCTGTCAGCTGCTGGCAGTTTAATAGGAAGTTTTAAAAGATGTACGCTTGAAATAGAGACCCATTGAGCTTCAGCCTTTTCCTAGCTCTCCAGAATGATCAGTGAGAGAATAAATGACAGAGCTTCAGCATGAAGACTTCTGTTTGCTTTGTATGTGTCCTTTTTTCCTGTTTGAAGGCTCACATAATCAGTTTATTTGTGTTAAACTATTTCTTGTATTGAGTTCTGCTTTTCTCATTCAGTAAATTTTCAAGGCTTTGATGCAATGGTCATCTTTTTGTGGGAGTGGGGAAGGGAAACAACTTTTTGTTTAAAAAAAAAATCAAACGATTGTCCAGCCTTCACTGTAGTCTAGGAAACAAGAAATTTGTCAGTCCTATGAGAGTAGGCCTTCCATTCTTCCAAAACTAACCATAATATCGTATTCATTTTGGTTAACATGTAAAGCAGAATGTCCTGCGTTCAGTTACTTAGACTGTTGTTTGTAGAGCAGCTAGTAAATTGTCTTAAATTTTTTGTTGTGATTTTCAGGATTTCATGTCATCTGTATGTGACAGACTTTTTGAAGTTCTGTTTCCTGGTTCATCCCACCCAAGCAGATTTTCTGCACTAACTCTTTTAGGATCAGTGGCAGAAGTGTTTTCTGTTCCAGAAGGTGAGAAGCATAATTTACAGGCTGTAGGTGTAGGAGTGGAAGTTATTGAAGTAGATTGTTTTGTGCCAGTTAGTTTCTGTCAGAGTAAGCCGGTTCTCCTAGTCCTTAATTTCCATGGCATTTCCTGTGTTGCTTTAATTTTACATGAAGGAAGGACAGTAAGTTGTGTTGGAAAATGGTATATTGAAGTAAATGGAAATATTTGTGGCCTGTTGAATATCTTCCATAAATTGGGATTTTCTTGCATAACCTGTTTTTTAGCAAGTTTTTTCAATTAATTTTTGTTACTATCAAGAAAATTTTGAACAGTTTTGGACAAAATTTAATGTATTTGATAACTTTACCCCCTTTTCATGTTTTAACATCTTAATAATATCTAATTTCAAATGTTGAGGGCATAAACTCTTGATTGAAAAGGCTCTCATACTATACTAAATAAGGAGCAATTTTATTGGACAGTTTATGATGTTGTGCTGCTGTTACTTTAAATTTTCTTCACAATGTTACGACAACCCCAATTCAATAACCATTAGAGCCTTGAGTATTGATGTTTTTGCTAAATGTTGTCTCTGGATCACATGGTCAACATAGAAGTATGTTTTCAGTCTTAAACTGTAACTTTTTTTTTTTTAAGGAAATGAGGCATGTAAGATAAAATTTGATTTTTGAGAGGGCAAGAAAAAGGTATGCCTCCTTAGTAAATATTTTCTCAAAACCCCTGATATCATGACCACATTAATTTTATTATTATTATTATTATCTGCCTTTTTTTTTTCCGATAGAAAGTTGTATCGCGAGCCATTTATAATAGCAACTTTAGGATTTCAGAAGCTTGACATGACTTCTATAAAGGAGATTTAGCTGCTGTTGTGTTCAGTGGTGCACTTATTTGCATCTTAAAATTTCTGGCTACTTTACATAATTATGTCAGTTACTGGAATTCACGACTCTTAAATCTAAATTAAAAACAAAAAAGCTGTAGTGGCTTCTATTTTATGGGATTATTTCTATGACAAAGAGAACCCTTAAATCCAAACACCAAAACACATTGAAATTTAAAAACTTTTTTCAGAGGAGTTGTTTTCTAGCATTACGTAACTGCCAGGAAAGGAGTTTTTAAGCAAAGGTAAAATAATGGTTATTTTCAGTGCTGAATTTAATGTGAAAAAATGGGTTTCTGTTTTTGGCAATAAGTTGCTTTCTGTATTACTGAGTGTAACTTTTTTTTTCAACAATAAATGTGGCATTTTGGGACCTGTTAAGTGAAGTGAGTAATATTAAAATAATGCTTTAGCTAAAATTTTATTATAATGCTTCTTTTACTAAACTTTAAAGTAAGCATCTTTAGCTAAGCAAAATGTGACTGTAGTGTTTATTCTGGAAAGAATTACAGAAAACTATGTAAGGCATTGATTTATTTGAACAGGCCAAGCACAAGTTTTTTGGTTGGACCAGGAGATTGATTCTACTCGTGTCCGAACCTTGATACAGTGTTTTGCAAGTACTTTTGAGGAAGTAAAAGTTTTGGCATTTGAACTTTTGATGAAACTACGTGATGTTGCATTTAACTTACAGGTATGTAATTAAAAGTAATATAAAGGGAGTAATTTTGTGAAAGATTGATGTGATCTATAATATACCAGATACTTGGGTTAGGTAAGGAGCGTGGTTCCTGAACATTAGAAGACAGTCCAAGTTGTCTGCAGTGGTGTTCATTGCCAGCATCTTCTATATATTTGACACAGCTTCTGCCCTTAGTTAAGGAGCTGTGTTTCACTCATGGATGGAGGAGTTTGTGAAATTAATTGGGTGTGTGGCTCTGAACTATGAGAGAAATAGTTAATGTGAGCTCCTTGCTTAGCAGTGACTTCAATTTGTAAATGATTGAGGCATTTTGACTTTTTGAGAAATTCAACTGTATTTATTTTCCTTTCTGATTGGTCTCAGATTTCATATCTGATTGTCTTTTTGATTTCGCCCAGATTTTCCCTTTGACTCAGTAGTGATTGTTCTGTTTATTTCTTCATAAAAAGTAACTTTAAAATTCATTGGTACTAGTGAACAAATATTGCTTCCTGAATAAACTATGCTTTGCTGTAATGTCTGTTAGCAGACAGAACAAAAAACCCAAACCAAACAACCCCAACAACAACAAAAACCCCAAGCCAAACAAAAATTCCCAGAAAACCCATCCTCCTATGAAGTGCAGCGTGTTTGAATACTGTTTTGTAAATGACTGTCCCCATCCTCAGTGTGTGTGTATGTAATTGTATCATGGCTAAATACACACGTGCATATTTTCATGTGTACAAAACAAGTGTTTCTTAAGAAATATGTACCAACAGACTTCTTTAAAGGCTAGTTCTTAGATTCTAGGGTGCTAAGTAGCTTAATTAGATCAATATGGAAGCTCAGTAATATGAGTGGTACTGAATTTTTTTCAGGGTTCTGAATATCTAGATCTCCTATTCCAAGCAGCAATGGATCTTAGCACAAGTACCAAGCCATACGATTGTGTCACTGCTTCATATCTGTTGAACTTTTTAGTACATCATGAAGGACTACAGCATATTTGTTTAGGAAAATGGGTTGAGCAGAACCCCCCGATACATGAAAGCACATCAGTAAGTACAGTGGAGAAGAACACTTTAGCAGGTAAGCTTTTGGGGAAATGAACTATATTTTTTACATTTATCTGAAACTTTTACTGCTTTTCCTTAAGGCTTTTGTTGGGAGGCATAATGAGTAAGAGATGCTTGTTTCTAATAGTATTTTAAGTACAATTTGTTTTGCTGTTAAGAAGCTAGGTGCATTAGTAAGATCTTAATCTAGTCCTGTTTATGTTAGAGCTATCAAATGTTCTTAGAAGGTGGCTTTTGTTGTTATTTTGATCAGCTGGAAAGTGACATTGAGGTATCCTGGTGAAGCTGTGTGCATGAAGTGCAGGAAAGGAAGCTGCTTCCCCTGAGAGCTTGCTGGCCCAGACTGAAGGCAGCTGTACTTGGCTTGTGTTGTTTTCCGGTACTTGATATTTGCGCTGTTGCTCCTTGAGCTCTCTTCACTTGGAACCATTTTTCCAAGTGGTTTGCAGTCCTGCACATATATTTGTGCATTAATTAGGCTTTTTTCACGTATGGAATATTTTTCTTTGGTTTAATGCCTCTGGATAAAAGCTGAGAGGCTCTGAATCTTGCAGATTTGGAAAATTCATTAGGCTTCCTCTACTTTTTGCAGTTTGCAATAAAACAAAAATCTTTGAATTCATTTGCAATAAAGCATTGGCTGTAATTTGTAGTAAATCCACTGTCCTGTACCTCTTTGTACCATTATTGGCTTCTTTACAGATACCTACTAATGCTTTCTTCATATGCATTGAAATTGTGATTTTTGAGGCGTGGTTGCGATGGCAAGTGCAAGGGTAACCTCATGTCTCATTGCTAGAGAGTATCTCCTGTGGTTATCTGTAGTTCTTTCTTTTGGTCTGTAATTCATTCTGATTCTGACACTGAGATGTGGCATAAATATAAATAAAATAGGCACATGTATCCTTGAAAATTGGGCAGGTTCTTTAGTGACTAATGTAAAATTTCAAGTATTTAACCATAAACTTCCGATCTTTAACATCCTGCTGAACTGTTTGTTGCATTAACCCGGCTTTAAGTGTGAAGTCTGACTTTCAGTGTGTGGTAGGCTACTTCTTTTGACTCAGTGTATAGGATCTGGGTTGTGCTTCTCACAGCTGCTTTTTGATTCGGTTACTAAATTGAGTAGAACAAATATTGCTGGAGTTCTGGTGACTGAAAATCAAGAATAACTTCTATTTAAATGACAGAAGAGTGAAAAGCGTACACAAGGAAATTGCTTTATGTTTTCTATTGGACTGTTGTGTAAACAGACTTTATTCCTACTGCTTTAAAGCACGTATATTTCTTTTGAAGTACAATACATGTATGTACATATAATGCAAATCTGTACTTTTTGAAATTTTAGTTATCAAGCTTTTGTTGGCGAATGTCGAGGAAGAAATATTTCAAGCTAAGAAGTCTCTGCTTCATGCAGCAGCGTCGTTCCCAATGTATGGGAGAGTGCATTGTATAACTGGGGCTTTGCAGCAATTACCTTTTAAGTAAGTAAGTAATACTGCTAAATAATGAATTGTTACTCCGTGTTGAAGCACAATGGAAGAGCTGATCAGCAGAACGTAACAGCAAACCGTGCTACTTTTAATGACATCCAGTATTTGTGGCTTTTAGAACTCTTATTGACACTGTCTCCCATGGCATACTCCTGGATAAACTGGTAGCCCATGGCTTGGACAGGTGCACTCTCAGCTGGGTTAAGAACTGGCTGGATGGCTGGGCCCAGAGAGTGCTGGTGAACAGGGCTGCGTCCAGCTGGTGGCCGGTCACCAGTGGTGTCCCCCAGGGATCAGTGTTGGATCCAGTTCTGTTTAACATCTTCATCGATTATTTAGATGAGGGGATTGAGTCCATCATAAGTAAATTTGCGGATGACACCAAGTTGGGAGGGAGTGTCGACCTGCCGGAAGGCAGGAGGGCTCTGCAGAGGGACCGAGATGGGCTGAGTCCAACGGGATGAAGTTCAACAAGGCCAAGTGCTGGGTCCTGCACTTTGGGCAACAACAACCCCGTGCAGCGCTACAGGCTGGGGACAGAGTGGCTGGAGAGTAGTCAGGTGGGAAGAGACCTGGGGGTACTGATAGGAGGCTAAACATGAGCCAGCACTGTGCCCAGGTGGCCCAGAAGGCCAATGGCATCCTGGCCTGTATCAAGAATAGTGTGGCCAGCAGGACGAGGGAAGTGATCCTTCCCCTGTACTCGGCGTTGGTGAGGCCACACCTTGAGTATTGTGTTCAGTTCTGGGCCCCTCAGTTCAAGAAAGATACTGAGGTGCTGGAGCGGGTCCAGAGAAGAGCAACAAAACTGGTGAAGGGACTTGAGCCCAAGTCCTATGAAGAGAGACTGAGGGAGCTGGGGTTGTTTAGCCTGGAGAAGAGGAGGCTCAGGGGTGACCTCATCACTTTCTACAACTATCTGAAAGGAGGTTGAGACCTGGGAGTCGGTCTCTTCTCCCAGGCAGCCAGCAACGGAACAAGCACGAGCTTAGACTCTGCCAGGGAAGGTTTAGACTGGATATCAGAAAAAAGTTCTTCACAGAGCGAGTAATCAGGCATTGGAATGGCCTGCCCAGAGAGGTGGTGGATTCACCATCCCTGGAGGTTTTTAAAATAAGGCTGGATGTGGCACTTAGTGCCATGATCTAGTAATCGTGATAGTGTTAGATTAAGGGTTGGACTTGATGATCTTGGAGGTCTCTTCCAACTCAGGTAATTCTATGATTCTGTTCTATGATTCTATTGGCTGCTGAACTGTCCAGCTACCTGTTGGGTACTTCCTTTGTATGTGCTGAAGTCAGTCTTTGTACTTAACCTGTTTATAGCTTTCAGAAATACTGTTGCAGAAATGTTTGTAATGTCAGTTCTTTCTTTAAGTATAGAATTATTTTTAATCCATGTTGTGTTGTTTTTTGTTTGTGATTTTTTTTTTTTTTAAGCAACTTGACATTGGTAGCTGAATGGAAGGAAATGGTGGCCAGGCTTATTCTGATGTCGTACAATCTCTCTGCTGTAGTATCACCAGTAGTACAGAGCTCGTCGCCAGAGGGGCTTATTCCAATGGATAGTGATTCAGGTAAACAAACAAAACCCCAAAGGATTCTGTTAAAATTTGAATATCCTGAAGTTTTGTTTGTCTTACAGCAATTCAGGACGAGGGCTAACACAACTCCCTTTCAATTTCTCGTTTTATGTGGTAATCTTAAGCCACTCTTTTAGTTTCCAATAGAGGTTGTCTTGACTTCTGCACTAAAAAAAAATTTGCAGGTGTTACCTCTGGTTCAAAACACAATTGCCAAGTCCCGTTTTCTTTCTTCCTTAATCTTTGTCATCACCATAATTTTTTGTTTTTTTTTAGTGCTAATAGCTTTCTTTGTACTTACATACCCAAAATGAATTACGTTCATATAAAGAACTGGAAGTGAAAAACAAAACTATCTTAAATGTTCTTGTTTCTGTGTAGAAAGTGCAAATCGTCTGCAGAAGATTCTGCATGAAATACAGCCACAGGACACAAATGATTATTTTATGCAAGCAAAAATTTTAAGAGAACACTGCAGAGTAGAGACTGAAAAGCTGGCTGACCATAGGGCAGTGGAAAATATCTGCACAGAAATGAGAGGTAAATCCAATGCTGTATTACTAATTAAATCAAGATATTCTTTATAGAACAGGAATTTTTACGTGGGTGATCAAAATTGGAAGTTATTTGCTCTGTGTAATGTTTCAGTTCTTCAATAAATCTGTCAGAAGCTAGTTATTTGTGGGCATGGTTTTAAAGACTTGATTCACTGTTTTTTCTGGAAGATTGTGGTTAATCTCTGTTAGAACACAAGTGAAAATGAGTTGTTTTGATAGTGACCTAGTCTATATTGCCTTAACTCCACTGGCCAGGTAATCTTTAACACCTTTTTTGTCAAGCAATGCTTTTAATAGGCTTCTTGTTGAAACGTGTTAGTGTGATTTCCCTCTCCAGTGTACGCAAGACTAGGGGCGAATATGTTCATGCAATAAAACTTGTTGCATGAAATTATGTAAGCAGAAGATTCTGTTTGAAAGATTCCAGTGGTAAAATTTTAGATAGTATTTGTCTACTTCAATGAATAACAGCTGTGAAATTGAGCCTTACAGTGATAAAGAAATCGTAAAGTTTGGCGTATTTATTATATGTCAGAACAAATTTATAGAATATCTGTACATTTTTAAATTTAATAGTTTATGCAGGCTTTTTAAGCCTTAAATATTTGAACTTTCTTTCCTCGTGTTTTTTTTCCTGTGTTTAAAATAGTTTTGGTTGGACCAGATGTTTTGTTTCATGGAGAGGAGTCTGTAAATATGTTAAAGTGGCGCAGTGGCCACCAGGTGGGGATGTTGTGTTAGAAACTGATGCTTGCCAGGCCTCTTCGGATGGGCGCACCTGGGTTAAAAAGCAACATACAGGGAGTTTACGTGGAGTTTTTTGGAGCGTACCTCCAAAGCAGTAGGTGCTTGTGTAGTTCAGCATACAGGTGAATACAAATTGTGACCGAAAAACCTCTCCTCTTTAAAATAGGATTTTCCTGGTGAAATGGTATACTTCTGCCTTTTCCAAGCAAAATAAAGTAAAATGAGTGAGGAACGCAAGCAATCGGGATCAGCAGAACTGAATTATCCTTTGGGTTAACAAGTTTAGAATTTTTTTTTCGCACAGTTAATTGTGTTTTGTAAGAAGATCAGGCTAAATGAAATTTGAATTACAAGTCTGTGTTTGAGAACTTTGAATTAAACTGTTAAATTTGTTGATTTTTCATTTTTAAGGTAAAGAAAGGCAAACGTGTGACGTCACAGCCCAAATGGTTCTTGTGTGTTCCTGGAGAAGCATGAAGGAAGTATCTCTACTCTTAGGGACACTCTGTAAACTTTTGCCTTCACAGGCTTCATCTGAACCTTCAGATGGGCTGATTACTGTAGAACAGGTAGGGAGGTACTTATGAAACCCTCATTTTCTTTTTGGGAGGGAAGACCGTTTTCAGAAGCTTTTTTCTTAAGTCTACATTCTATATGGTATAAGTGTTTCTTTTGTTGCTGTGTTCTTCTCATGGTTTTCTGGTTTTGTTATGCTTGGTTAATCTACTTTTGATAAAGTGGTATTCAGAAGTCATAACTGGATTTTGGTAGTTTGCTTAAATCTCTTCATAAATTGCACATCATAATACATTTGAAAGTCAAACATGCTGACTAGTCCTAGCCTTGTCCTACATAGGGATGGAATTACGAATAATTTCTATGTAATATGACTATTTTTCTTTCATTTTTTTATTTAAGAGATCAGAAATGTTAATATGTCATCTGGCTCTCATGTAGAATGTTGAGTGCAGTGTTTACAAGAAATTAGATTACCGCAGGCATTTAATTGGGAAGTATTTTGTTTATTAAATTTCTGGTTTTAATTGATGCCCTTTTCATTTCCATATGTTTTCAACAAAACCAGTCCCTAAGTGGAAGATTGAAATGTGCAAGGCATACCACTTTTCAACCTCTTTTTCTTTTACAACAGAAAAAATTTATTTAGTTTTTCCTTAGGTGTTAGAACTTTCTGCTGTAAAGTAAATAATAGTATAACGTATTGCATATCTTAGGTCTTATGTTATCTAATGTTGTGGTGCTATGGAAATAACATTAGTGTCTTTATTCTTGCATTGTCTCTTGCCTTCGCATTTTCGAATGGTAACAGCTGTGTAGTGGAGGGTAGATTAGAGAACTGATATACATTTCTACCTTTACATTCCTTAATCTGCTCCAGGTCAAAAAGGAGGTATTTTAACATGAGTCAGCTCTAACTGTTGCATCTCCATCTGTATTTAGAAAGCAGACATCAGTAGTTGCCCTTTCAGAAGTGCTGTGTTATTAAGCAACGCATCTTCTTTTCCTATAGATGCTTCATTAAATTTTTTTTAATCTTCCTGTAAAATAGAATGTCTGCATTCTGATTTAAAGAATGCTAATTGATAAGAAGTTAGTTTGAAATCCTAATTTTCTTTAGGCGTGTAAGGAAATACACAAGGAAAAAGACTTTGACCTAATGTTTAACAAATATTATTGGAAAAATGGGGGCATTTTCTCTGCTTTTTTTGATTGGCATTACCCTATTGTACATAAAAAAGAAAAAGAGGGAATTAATTACTATAAATGTCAAAAACAGAACTGTTGTGGCTTCAGATTTTGCTAAACACTTCTCAATTGTTGAGAAATTGATTTTGCTATCTTATGCATATAGAGCTTCCCTTTAAAGTTGTCCATCTTTTTCTTTATTCTGTGTTAAAAAAGTTTTACAGAGAGGTGGAAAATGTGAGAAGAACCTTGATCATATTTATTTGAGTCAAGATTAAGGAATTGTAGACAAAAATCTGATAGCACTGCTTGACCATTCTGTATCATCTTATTGCAAAGCCTTCCTCCTCTTGTACTTCTCTTTGTGTCTGGTATGTCTGGAGAAAGTTGTCTATTCAAACACTCATTCTAGCTTTCATTTGCCATCTGACCCTTAAAGGCCAGAAATGGCAGGTTCAAAACTTCGCCTCTTAGGATGATTAGTATAAGCAGTATCATATCTCAGTAACCAGCACATGATCAGCAAAATGATACCTAATGAAGACTTTGTGTTGATTTTGTTTTATGACCTGCAAATCATGAGACAGTGCTCCAAGCCAGGAGGAACTTGGAGCTCTTTCTCTAACTCCTCCTCATCTAGCCTGGGAAGTTTTAAGACAGTTTTGGGAGATAAGCTTGCCGGAACTGTGCATGAAGGTGAGAAGAAACAGGCAGCAGAAGTAAAGACTTAGTACTGTCCCAGTGCCAGGAGTTGTGTTTGTGTTAACCCAGACAGTCAAAGAAAGCTGGTCTGAGCCCTAGTGGTGGAACATTGGAATAGACAGTAAACTTTTAAGTAGTGACAACCCTCAGTACTTGTTACTCTTGTGCCAGTGCTGCAAAAGTGTGCCTCCCATTGCTACTTTGGAGATTGTTTTCTTCAAGAACAATGTAAAAAAAATCAAACCCACCAAAACCCAACCTCTCCGCAGTTCTTTTCTCTGGAGTTCAGTATAGTTGGCAGTAGTTTACTGGCTGCTAGTCGTTTCTAACTGTGACATGGGTTTTGAAATCCTGTATGGGTTTAAAGCCATCCCTTCCTAATGGTTTGAAAATATACCCTCTAGAATGTAGGACCCTACTTTAGTAGCATCTTGTTGCCAGGAAAATAAGGTGCAGAGGCACAAATATAGCAGTGGTTTCTCAGAGCACTTTCAGAATCTCTCATACAGGATTTATGTTGTTAGTACTGAGATTCTTGGTCTCAACATAGCCCTCTAATTTGTTGATTGTTGAATTAATAAAACTAACCTGTTGTACTCAAGGTTTTTGACCAAGATGATCAAATGTATTGAGGATTTTTTTTCTCCCTACCCCATATGTGAATATTTTAACTCAAACCATTGTGTTACTTTGTGTGCAAGCAAAGTTTCTTATAGTTGCTGTGGATTTTCATGATGTTGTAGAGAACATGAATTCTTTGACTTGTTCTCCATCCTGACATATGAAGTACTGGCTTTATAACAGAGGGAAGCTGGACATTTATGGATGGCATGATGCTATTAGATAAGAATCTCTGCCTAAGTACTTGCCTCAGGATCAGTCATGTCATTTGTGAGAACTGAGTTAGACAGAGCTTTTTCTTCAGACTCAAGCCTAGAAGTGGAAATATGTATTAGTGTTCAATTTGAAGTGAGCTTCTACTCAACGTGACTATTGGAAAAACTCAGAAATATAAGAAATAAAGTTGAAAGTTACATGACCCCCCCCAAAAAAAATCCTTATGAATTATTCTAAAAATGTGAGGGTGATGGTGGAACAGGACAGTAATTTGATTTGTGTGTGTATGGATTTTGTGGTTTGGTTTTGTTTACACACCTGGAGAGTTGGTCTGTCTATGGGTGAGTTCCTTCTGAGTTAAAAAAACATTTACTCTGCCTTTTGGGCTAGAAAGCTGAAACCCTGTAAGTATATAAAATAACTTGAAGTCCAGTCAGAAGTAACATTTTTAACTTAAATATCTGCAATTATTGTTTGTTTTGTATTGGTTGGGGTTTAGCTGCAGGAAATAATAAGTAGACTTAGTCTCCCATTTTTTATTTTCTAATTATTGCAATCTCGTTGCTCGGGCAATGTGAATAACTTAACAGTAGGGGGGGAAAACCATTTGTAGCTAGATATGACATTAACTTCTCTGGCATTTTAATTACTTGTCAGAGTATTAAAGTATGTTATTTCATAAATAACAGAATAAGCAGAATTTTTAAGAAAATTGTTATGATTTTATGCTCAGTTATATATAAAAGCTTTGAAGAACTTCTTGATGAGTAACTCTTGGGAAATATTCCAGAAGAAAATTTTACATAATAGAATTAAGTATGTGTTTTGTATTTTAAATCAATCCTATTGAAAGTTCAATTTAGACCTTGGAAACTGATGAGAATTAGACAAAGAATAACAAAACACCTCTTTTTGTTGAGTGAGATTATGTGGAATTGTAAGTTTCCAAACAGCTTTAAAAACTTGGTATCCTGGTAGAACTCCAGAAAGTAACTAGTGGTGAAAATTTTGTTATAGCATTTGGCTTTTTCAGCTCTTTTTCAGCTCTCATTACTGCATATATACATTTTTTTTTGTTTAAAAAATGTTTTTTGTAGTCAAAGACAAAAATCTATAGATTTCTAGAACCTTAAAAATAGCTAAGTTTGGTTTGTTTGCCTTTGACATTTTTTTTTTTGTTTTTTTAAGGTTTGAGTTTCTTATCTTTCCCAGATATTTTTGTAGATATTTGTTTTTGCTGTTATGATTTAGTAGGTATTTTCTTTGGGGTTTTAAATAAAAGTAGAGGCAAACAAGAAGGATTCTAAGTTTGTTTCCTCTAAAATTCAGGGTTATTCCATTCATGTCTTAAAACCTGAGTGACCTCTCTGGGACAAATATCTAATTTAATATGTCTCTTATTTTTTTGGCGTTTTTTAAGGACATAACGCTATCACTTTAACTTGAAAAATTGCATATAATATTTATTATCCTTCAAAAAGTACTTTTTTATGCTACTACTTACGGCTTTTGCCAGTGGTCTTTTCAGCCACGGGAAGGTTTTTGTGTTTTTAATTGCAGAAGAGTAGCTGGCATAAATAAATGAATCGTGTAGACATAATTTCAAACAGCTTTTTTCTTTTTTCTTTTAGATTAAAAATATTGGAGACTACTTTAAACATCATCTGCTGCAGTCAAGGCACAGGGGTGCATTTGAGTTGGCGTACGCTGGCTTTGTGCAACTAACAGGAATGCTTTCCAGGTAGAGGTTGGGCAACTTACTGAGTTTTGGATATAACTTTTTTACCAAACTATGACATCGATCCTGCAACTGACTGTGCTGTTAACAGGTCCTTTATTTTATGTGGATTTTATTTGTTTGTTGTCTGCATGATTATGACCTTAGTTACATGACATCTGTGACTTGGACTGTGTCGCTATGGTTAGAGATGATGCTTAGGCATTGAAAGACAATACAGACAAATGCTTGCTGCATTTTTCTGCATTTCTTGTGTGTTAGTTTACTGAACAGCTCTCAGAAGCTCTTGGGAAAAGTAGGAGTGTGGAATTCTTTCCCCCTGCCTCCTCCTTCCCTTGCCCTTTATGAAAATGAATGCCAGATTTTTGTTTTCAGCCAGGATGTTTTCCTGGAAACTTTTATTATTTGTCTGTAAGTTGTGCATTCTGACATTTGGAAGACTACCTGGCAGTGCATCACAAGATGTGATATGCAATCTTCTTAAATTTTTTTTTCTTTCCCTTGTAACTTTCCTAGAAAAACTAAATGAGCAAAATTGTCATGAGGTCTGGGAAAGAGCGTTGAAATTTCCACTGCATGCTTAGTTACCTGTTCTGAGGTTTGGTGATGTTTCTTTATGATATATAGTGTTTATGTCATATCCATTTTTTAATAAGACAAATCAAAATCTCTGCTGACTTTGTGGGTTTTGATAGGTGTTGTCTTTGGAAAGAACAGTCAGGTTTTCAATTTGAAATACATGTATTTCACACCTATGCCATGCTAAACCAGTGTTCCCCTTTTGCCCCAAGTGGGCCAGTTTGAGGCATTGTTCTGTTTCTTGTTTATTTTGGGGAGTGGGAAGGAAGGGGGAGAGTAGATTTTATTGTAGTGATTTTTTTTTTTTACAGTAAAAATAAATCTGGTGATGGAAGCAGTTTTGCTAGTTTTAGTGCAGTCTACCTGCCTGACCACGTTCACTGTGTGTCCCCTCAGCCAGTTTTCCCAAGAGAACTGAGAGGTTGGTCTCTGATATGCGATGTTGGTGGGGTAGCTGTGTATGGGCACCAGCACTGCTGTGGAAACTGGTATTTGACATATTATGGCCTTTATTCTGTATGCCAATGCGATGTTAAACTATACTGGAAACATATTATCATGGAAAACTTACTATCGTGGACAACAGTTGAGGTGTTCCCACTTACCTGTGCATTTTTCTAGAGATGTGGTTGTATTGTCACATGAATTAGTGAATGTAATTTGAATGGGCTACAAAGCAGACATACTTATGATTTTTCCAAGCCAAGTGCAAAGCATTGTTCCACTCTCTGCTGCATATTTCTGGCTGCTGTTTATAGATAATTTAGCACACTATGCACTATTGCAGTAGTAAATTTTTTTAAGTTTAAAAAAAAAGCAACTTCCACTCTTAACAGCAAAAACATTCATTCTTTTCAGTGCTTCTCTTGCAGGCCTCTGACATCACAATTGAAGACTTCATGTGTCATTATTTAAACTTTTGTATGTGAGACTTTTTTTTTCCTAAAGGCAAAAGTAAGTTCAGATAACAAAATATTGACACATTAAGGCGTTGACCTCCTTTTGAGACATACAGAGACAAAACATGTACCAACAGCTAGTATTTTCTTGTCAGGCAGCATTTCTTTGAATGTTCATTAAATTAATATAGTATTTCAATTAAAGTAAGCTGTTAACCGTATACAATGCATATAAGCAATTGCTGAATATTGAAGGATGTTATTTCTGGGTATGTTGGGTGTGAATATAAACGTGTTGATGTAAAACATTTCCATGATTAAGCTGGACAATCTACTTCAGTTTAAAAAGATTTATTCCTCCCATCAGATTGAAGAGAGTCTGTCTGTCAGTGTAATACTATTTAAATAAAAGACCTTTTACTGCCACCAACCTTTTTGAGGGGAGAAAGAAGGTGATCCAAACAGGTACTGCCCCACTGGTCTGGTCTCAGTCAGTATGCAGGGCTGTGTCATGGCTAGGCTTCGCGAGCGAAGATTTGAAAAAGGGCTGTGTAGAACAAATTTATAGGAAAGGCAAACTAATAAGCAGGAAATACCGGAAAATGTATAAAATGTGCTGTCAGTTTATAGCAGGCTCTCTATGCGGCAGATTTCTTGTTTTTCCTTGATTTTTCAGTTTTTAGATTTTTTTTAAAAGCTGAGGCAAATAGAGTAGAGCAAATCTGCCCACACTTCTGAGAAGTTCCTGATATGTTGATTCTGTCTCCATTTTTCTGCCAGTTGTGTTTAATGGGTCATGATCCTCAAGAGCAATTTTATATTATGTTGTAAAATGAAGAGCCATGCTCAAGAGGACTCTGCTTCTCTGGAAGTTATTAAATCATTAAGCAGTATGTATGTATTGTCAAAAAACAAAAGTGCTTTTTAAAATATTTTTCTGTTTCTCTATTAACAGTTCTCCAAAATTTTTGATGATGTATACTGCTTAGTTTTTTTAAAGTTAAGATGTTTTGAGTGGAGCAGTATACATCATCAAAAATTTCCTTTGGGAAAAACAAGTTTACAAGAACCAGAGAGTGGCTCTGTGGAAATGTACTTGTTTCAATGAAAGATGTTTGCCAGGAAATATGGGTCTTATGGCCAAAACTCACATTTGAAATGAAGGAGAAAGGAGACTGATAATGGGAGTAGCCACTGACTCTTGGTTTCGTACTCCTGGGACATGAGGAGTATCTTGGGACTCTTCTCCAAAACAAGCGAATTGAGTCTCTTGGCGAATGCAGTCACCCTGCAGGTCTGTTGAGTGTCCTGGAGTATTTCCATTTACCTTGTTGCAGCTGAGGGCCTCCATGCAGCAGGTAAATCCAGACTAGCCTACCTATCTCCATGGCTGCCAGGCTCATG
Organism: Tapera naevia; assembly: GCA_033556795.1. Lineage (NCBI taxonomy): Eukaryota > Metazoa > Chordata > Aves > Cuculiformes > Neomorphidae > Tapera > Tapera naevia. The sequence continues at coordinate 17,086,202 of JAUMJJ010000246.1, forward strand.
GACAGTCTTGAAGCATGTTTACCGAAATCTGTATTAATTTACTGTTTCATCCACAAATACCAGAGGAGAAAGCTTTTTTGGGGAATGGCTTATAGTAACACACAGCTTAAATGTGATACCTTGTTGAACAGAATTGAACTAAAGATCTACAGAAGCACCTTTGACGCTCCAGTTCATTGTTTCTCTAAGCCCCAGTGACAAATCTGTCACTAAGACTGTTCCAAATCCCTTTCCCGTGTTTTATGAAAGACTCTAGTTGAACACGGTCCTTCACTTTTATAACCAAACATTTGCTTAAAACTATATGCTGAAATATTTGCCATCTGAGTTTTGCTTTTAGTTATATGACCCTTAAATACCAGTATTTATAAGAACCAAGAGCAGACTTCTTTCTAAACAGAGCAATGGTATTCAGACCTGTCTGAGCGAGTGGTGAAAGAAAAATCTTTCCTCCACAAAGATTTGTTATGAACCTGATGAAATTTGATCTCCATCTTGAGATTTGGATGGAAATCGCTGAGTCTGCTCTAATTATGCCAGTTACTGTTCTTCCGTTTCCCTGTTCATATTCATTTTGAAAGTGTAATGCTCCCTTTGTCGTGCCTGCTTAATATTATCTGTGACTGTACCTTCAGAAAACCATGCAGTTACAAAACAAGCAATGTTTATACCTATAAATAGAAAACGTTTGGGTTTTTTTTAAATATTTTGCTGACATAATCCTGGAGAAATTACAAAATGCTCACTTGGTCAGATAACCAAATTAGAGCGAGTACCCTGGACGGCTTTGGGCATCTGTTTTAAACTTGAATCTCTCAGAACCCATATGAATGCTCAGATCATTTCTCTGTTCCAGATAGTGTTTTGTCTGTTTGACTTTTAGTGAAGCTTTTCTTGAGAGATGAAGTAGAATGTAAAAGCTTCTGGAATCTCAAAATTTCTTAAGTGTTCAAATTGGAGCTTAAATTGAACTCCATGAACACAACTTTATATATGCAACAGGTTAGGACCATATCATATAGTTTTCTGGAAAACTGAAATGATAAAGAAAAACCTTGTTTTGATTTTACATATGTTTAATCCAGTATCAGGGGAAATTATTAATTTGCAACAGTGTCCGATCTTCTGTAACATTCCTGCTGGGGAATTGGGAGTAGGCCCTCGTAATCCTTTGCAGTAAATTCTGCTTCTGACTCATTTTGTTGCTTTGAAATGACTGTAACTCTTTGCCTTCCCAGGCCCCTCTCGTCTGCTAGGAAGACTTTTTGTAGAATTTACAAATAATTGGTAGACTTTCTAGTGAAATGTACTAGAATTGTCACCAACTTTTCAGCAAAAGTGTTATCAAAGCTGTGGAGGAAAGAGACTAAAATGAAGGAGAGAAAAAAAATGGAGGGAAAAATCCCTATTCTTCCGTATTTTGATGCTTGTAGGGTGGGAACTACACTATATAATGAAATACAAGGTATGATGTTAAGGAACTGTTCAGTTCAAAAACATGTTAATTTTTAATTGTGTTCACATTTTACCTCCATTTCTTTTTCTAGTTGGTGATGTAAAGAGAAGAAATAATTATATCTCTGAAATTTTAAGGCTACCCAAGGTTCTCTCTCTGCTCTTCTTTACTGTTGGAGAAACCTCAAAGCAGTACCTTTCTCAATGCAGCTATGTAATTTGGAATATTTTGCTTCATTTAGACTAGATCCCGTGAAAAGTAGGATGCGGGTGGAAGGATTTAACTGCACAGGACTTGTTCTTAAAAGCAGACATTTTCTAGAGTGATGTATACCTTGAAATGGTATTGTGATTCTGAGACTATGTTCTTCTCTGCTTATTTGTCTGAGAAGTGCCAGGGGCAGTATGAAGACTAACTTTGGGAAGAATACAAATTGCATTATTTATGTGAAAAAGAATAATACTGCAGAGCTATGAAGAGAGGAAAATGGTGAAAGAAAATCCCTTTTTTCCTAGACAGGGACTGATTACAGGGACTGGAGGCACTGAATTCTGGATATATGCATTTAGAAAGTGCTTCTGGTAATGTGAAGTTTATGCCACAAACCACCGACATCCAGGAAGGCCAAATCCAAGTTCGACCCTTTGTTCTTAACATACCATTAATTTTGGATAGGAGTAAATACAGCCATATGAGTTAGGGAGAGGGGTTTAGTTTAACTTTGAATTGCCAGGCTTTTTGTACTCATTGATACTGACCACAGAAGGGGTTTTGGGCATGTATGAAATTGTTATAACCAGCAGACAGACAGACAGAGATATGTGGAAAACCACTTACTGTAGTGCATCTTAAGTAATTTGTGCATCAAGTTACTGAGTTATATTTTAATTATCAACACTATTTGTTTAATCTAGTAAAAATAATTACTATTTCATACTGGAAAATGACATTTGAGCTTGAGCCACCATTTTTACATTGTAAAGCTTCATTATTCTCATTATTCTTAAAATTTAGGGTCACCTCCTACTTAGCATGATATTCCTCTTGCCAGATCGTAAGGGGATGGAGCTGCCAGATTTAAGGGAGTAGTCATCTCCATTGCAAAGTCAATAGTCTCTAATGTTACTGACTTTAAAGTAATAACTCTTTCACCTTGCCAAAAAAAAAAAAAGATGCCTTGGTGGGTGACTGAACAAGGTACAATTACTTGTGGCAAGATCAAAGCAATGCATTTTTAAGGGAGTCTGAAGTTTATTGGATTTCGGTATATTTCTCCTCTTTCTTCTGCTACTGAAAGGGGAAAAAGCCTTCAGTTTACTTAAGAATAAAATATTCAGTATGCTACATAGCAACTTTTAAGTATTTCCTTAATGCTTTACTTTGTGTTCTTCTGCACCACAGCAGATGTGAAGGTGTCTTTCGGAGTGTTTGTTTTAATACTAAGATAACATACTGAAGATATATGAGCACTGTTCTTTGCATGACTGAACTAGGACATTTAAATTCTGCTTAGCTAGAGAGGTGATACCAGCCATAGGCATGATCAGAAGTAGTAGCTTTTGCACTACATGTTGACGTGGATGAAGAGAACTGTGAAGTAGTGTCTATCTGCAGAGACCCTACTGAGGAGATCCATGAGAAATTTTGTGTGGTCTCAACCCTAGAATTGCATCCTCCTTGTATAGCCAAAAGTAAGCAGAGGAACGTGTGCTGAAAGCATGCGGAGGAAGCTGATTATCAGCAGCAGAAAGAGAAATCAAAGAGGGGAGAACTCTCTGTTGATTTCCAGGTTAATTTGACTGCTTCTGTCACAGGCTTGGGCAAGCAGTGCCCTTCTTTCATGCTCTGGTAGGAGGTGATAGACCCCTTATGAAACCATGTCTCTTTTTTTGATCTGAACTGATAGTTCACATACTGGCTGCTATTTTGAAGAGATGCCTCCCTTAAAAACTGGAGAGATGACCTGGCAGCAGTGTAGGAAACCTGTGGTGGAAATCCAGAGGGAATTACTGAAGAATAAGAGCTCTGCCCTGTTGTCTGCTGACCTGCCTGGCGCTTCCTGTGATCTCTGTTTTCTGCATTATTAATTTTCTGTTTATTTTGTAAAAGAAGGATAAGAGGGTTTCACTGTGGATTAGAAGTCTCATTTGTTGTTCAGTATCAGGTTTTTAGCATACCTAAATTCTTGTTTTAATAAGAAGAGGGTAAAGAAGGAAAGAGTAGATGTAGACCATCCATTAGATTTTGGTTTTCACATCAGTACCTGCTGCATTTTAGCTTTTCTTTTAAATTCTTTATTTCAGTCCTGTAGGTAGAAAACTTGATTGAAGTCTTAGTGTAAGGTCTCACTACTTAATTATGAATTTAATTACAGTTTATATTTTTACTTAAGGCAAGTCCTGCATGGTTGGGATAATTGCAGTTGTGTTGCCTACAGTGATTAATTCTTTCTCCTATGCTGAATCACTTGTCAAACCAGTGTGGCAGGTTTTAATAACTATGTCCCATTAATAGAAATTTGTGTAACAGTGAATGGTCCTTTTGGAACATTGACATAAGAGTAATGAGCTTGTCTTGTGCACTTAATATCGTGCATTTTGTTGAACTGATCAGCACCAGCAAGTGGAATAGACTGGAGTTCTCCTTGTCCTTGGAATTCCTTTGCTTTCAGGCAACACTGGGTTTTATAACTGCGCAGGATAAGTATCTGATGATAGGAGAGCAATTTTGATGCTTTACCAGAAGTTTGATTGACGGAGTATTTTAAAAAGAGCAGTGTACCTTGTTTTTTCATTCTTCCTTCTGCTCTGAGATTTGCAGGGGTATTTACATAATACGTAGTTTATGTGAGGGGCTTTCGTTTTGTTTTGTGTGGTTATGAACATAATTTTATATGTTAGTTCGTGTAAGGATCATGCATCAGCTATTGTGTGACAACAGAGATACGAATTTATGAAGTGCCACTTCCTACGCAGTGACTGGTGTGCATGTCTTTATTTTGTTCTTCTGAACAGGATAATAGTTCTTGGCAGAAGAGAAGTTGCACTGCCAAAGCAGTTTTCTGTTCAGTGAAGTGTCTTTTCCTTGTGGCTCTTAATAAATAGGGTTAACATAATTTGTGTCAACATTGGAAAAATGCACAGTTCCTTTCCAACTTTCTTTCTTTTTTTATTGAAGAAAACCTATGTGAGAAATATTTCTTAAATTCACTAATTATTTTCTTTGACTCTGTCCTAATTTCTTATATATTTGTTTTATGTTTCTATGTATTTTTTTCACGTAGATGTGACAGTGAGAATCTGCGCAAGATGCCAGAGCAGTGGCTGAGCTGTGTGTTAGAAGAAATCAAGTCTTGCGATCCTTCGTCTACTCTATGTGCAACGAGACGTAGTGCAGGAATTCCATTCTACATACAGGTGTGAGCTAGTGTGATTACCTCTCACTTGATGCCTTATTTAATGTCTTTCCTGGTGAATACACTTCCGTATTTATTTATTTTTCTTACTTCAGCCCCTTTTGGTCAAACAGTTACTTTTGTTTTAATACAGACTTTGCCTTTGTGCAACCAAGAAACCACATAATTAAACTATGTTTGGCGCTATTTAGCACTGCAGTTCTATTGGTGCTTGAGGTAGACTTGACTAACATTTCAAAAGACTGAGCTTAGGCTCTGTCTGGCCACTGTAATAATCCTGGCATATTCATAGATTAATTCACAGATTAAGTAAGGCTCTGTTAACCATTAACTCTGTGCTTCTTCCGTGCAAAGTGGGAGTCTAGTAAAATATGAACAGAGCATCACAGAATTGTGAAGCAGTGGCCTAGAAAATAATGCAAAGAACTTGAGAAGTCTACTCAACAGTATATAAAGCAGGATCAAGTAATACAGTCAGGCTGACTGGAGTTGACTGACAGTCTCGAGTGCAACAAATGAGTAACTTACTGAAGGCCTGTATCTGAAAATGAGGCCACAGTACCACAGTCGTCCTGCTCCCCATGTTACCATCACCTCCACACATCTCAGGCTCTGGCTTCTGCCAAGTTCAAAACTGATGGCTGATTGGCTGGCTGGCAGTGTTCTGTGTCTGCTTGAAGTACTACCTCCTGGTGAGTGCCTCGCAGTAGCCTGCAGCAGCTCGTCTGCATCCTTGTGGGGTCAGTCACTGCAGAGCCAGCTCTTGGAGATTACCCTTGCTGTTTCCATTCCTTCATTCCTTAAAGCAGACGTGATTGTTTTCCTCTAAATTAATCTCCATAATTTTAATTTTCAACTAGTTTTCTAAGTCAGGAATCCAAGATTAACTACACAATTTGTAACTTTCTCTGCTCGATGAGGTATAGTCTCAAGCACGTTCCAAGAATCTGAGGGACTGCTGCGAGCAAACTCTCCCTGCCAGAATAATTCATCTTGCTTGTTTTCCACTCTGAGAAAGTTGAGGCATCTTGCTTCTGTCTGACCTCTTTTATGTCAGTCACAGCCTGATCCTGGCTTTATGTGTGTGCTAGGCAGCAGAGATCCGAAGGAGGGCGTTGGTTTTAGAGACATTTGCCCTTTTCAATTTCAGCAGTTAAAGATCTTTCCCTTTTACATCTGGAAGTTGTCTGCAAAACGAATTCATGTCTTCTGATTTCCCCATTCACACCACGGAGTTTGAATCCAGTGAGCATTAGATGGAGTTAACCCTGAGAATGTGAAAAACCAAACAGGCTTGAATCAATTTTTCCTGTAAAATGTTATGCTGCCTAATGTAAGGACTAGTGGTATCACCAGTGGTATCCCATTGCAGAAGGCGTGCATAATCTTCAGTTGGACTACGTTTGCTGAGTACATATGGCAAAGCTTGCACTGTGCTGTAGGTGTTTGGATAAACAGGTCAGATGCTTCTGTTTTGACAGCTCTGGAAGAGTACAAAGTTAGTCTAGTCAATTAATGAGAAAGTTTGAAATGAACTTTGGGATTAGAATGGAATAATCTATTTTTGAATTTTAATTTTATTGTAAAGAGAGGTGATAGTGTTCTGTGGCAGTTCTGAAGGTGCCTGTAGCACACAGTAAAATGAATTAAGTCTTAAATAGCATGTTCCATTTAGATAATAAAAATAGCAGTTGTAATGCATATCCTAACAGTACTGTAATAAGGCTATTTTATTAACGCATAAAATCAAAACTCAGTGTGGTCTCTTTGCCATCTGCTTCCTGTGACATTTATTCTGGTTATAGTAAACCACATCTGTTTTAATGATGATATGTAATTTTAAAGGTAATAAGCGTTTTAAATGACCTTTGTAAAATAGAAATATTATTACCTAATAGTACAAAGGTGCAGCTCCAATTATTGGGTGAGGAAATGGTGCGAAAATACTACTCACAACTTTAACGTTTTTAGGGTGTGAAATTTTTAGTCTTCAGTTTGTTCTCCTGTATTTTATACTTCATGAATACTCTTCAATATCCCCCATTCTTCTCTTTCTCCCATTATTAAAGGAACTAATAAACTGACAGTGACTACTTCTGGGTTTCTGCCCAACCTCTATACTTCATTTGGCTTGCATTTAATCCATTTGGTTTTCTTTATGTGACATAAAGTAATATTAAATATCTCGTTTGAACTGGTGCTGAACAGACTCTGGGCCCCAAAACACAAATGCATAGTAATTTTTTATTACAAATAAGTGATTTATGATTGTCCATTTTACTAAGTTGGAAAAATTCAACAAGAACTACTAGAGAGAGAAAAACTGTTTTAACTCTAGTCTTGAATTTTAGAGGATTACATAAGCGTATTTTTCATCTCAGCTGAGTGCACTCCCCATTGAACTACTATTTGGAGATGGATATATATCTTATCTCTGTTTAAAAATGAACTGCTTGTTTTATCTTGTTTGCAAACTAGGATTTATTGTTTGAACCAGCCCATGTCATCTTAAATACATGTTATTCAACTAAACAAATGTCCATATTGGGAAATGTAAGTATGTAGATGCTTTCCCAGTAATAAATACTATGGCTTTTTTTTGTCGTGTGATGAGCTATTATCTGTTGTATACAAGCAAATTTTCTTAGGCAGATAGTGGACGAATAAAATTTTCTTACTGAAACATTGAATGCTAAGAGGCTTTGAACAAAACTAAGTGAAACTAACTTTTTGGAAGTTTTCCTTTAGTCCTTGTGTACAGTCAGAAGCTTGGCTGTAATACGGTAAATGTAGAAATGTGAAATAGAACTGGTAGTAAAGAAAAGAATTGCTAGAAATACTTGATTTTTTCTCTTTTTTTTAAAAAAAAAATCCCCAATTTTCTGTAGGCTTTGTTAGCTTCAGAACCAAAGAAAAGCGAAACAGATTTGCTGAAAATGACAATGAAAGAATTGATATCTTTGGCCGCACCTTTGAATGAACCATCAAGTGTAATTCCACAGGTAAAATACAGCCTCTTCTCAGAAGGCAAATGGCATAAAGGTTTTTGTGTTACTTCAAAGATTTAAGGAAATTTGTATGTGTTTTTAGCATGGATAATTTGTTTTCATTATCTGTAGCTAGATTTTTTAAATGAATTTGCATGTGCAGATGTTATAAAGTCAGTGGAATGTGAAAGTGAGATACTGAAAAATGTACTGGGCATAATTTCATAGCTTTTTAATTTATATGTTCAGTTTACTGCCTGCGGTATGTTTCTAAACAAATTGATGAGTAATTTTGCTTTCACAAGGAAATTAACAAGCAAGCATTTATTTACATTTAGAGTAAATGAGTTGCATAAATCATATTGTATGCATTAAAAGACCATATGAAAAGTGATTTTATGCATACTTAGTACTTTTAAAACTTAAATATATACATTTGTAATGCATAAAAATTTTATTTAAAAGTCAAGATCTTTATCTTCAAAATGTTGTTATAAAATATTTAATCTTTCTGTTTGTAAGGGCAAGTCATAATTTGTTGACAATACATAGAAGTATGTTCTAATGGCTCTGCCAGATCTGATGCTGGTATAAATTTACGTAGCCTTGTCAAAGTCTGTGAAGCTACACAGATAACCACCTTCCCCTGTGGAGAGTAGAGAAGTATCAGAAAACACTCCATATGGTGAAGCAAGCCTGGCTGTCAGTTTTAGCTTAATATTGTCCTCCCGCGAGTTGGAGTTTATTTTTTCTCACAGTATCTACAGCATGTCAAGAATGTTGGAAAAGATGATTCTAAACTTTGAAAGTTATTTTTGTAGAAATGAAAAGCTAAGGAAAAAAGAACTCTGGCCTTGCTTGCAATGCCGGGACAGTACTTGTTAGAGGAATATATTTTTAAACTATAATTGTTTTCAACAACGTTTATGGCTGCACTGTTTTAATACCTTTTTTTAATAGCAGTATTCCTGTATTTAATATGGAAATAAAGTGGTGTAAATGCGCATGTGGGTCATTTTTGTTTCACGTGTTCATTTCTGTAATTAACATACATTAACATATTTAAATGTTTTCCGATGAATATATATTTTTCTTGTATCTCTTCTGTGCCTACAGGTTCATGCTTTAAATATCCTTCGGGCCCTGTTTAGGGATACACGTTTAGGTGAAAGCATCATGCCTTATGTTGCAGATGGAATGCAAGCAGCAATTCTAGGTTTTATGTCACCTATCTGGGCAGTAAGTTAATTCTTAATTTTGCTTCTCTAGTGACACAGGACATAGAGTGGTGCTGTTCAGTGCAGCTTTGGTCATGTTAATGAATGGCAGTACCACAAATTTTTGGGATGTTATATGGTGTGATATTTTAAAGTACTATACAGAGTAACGTAGATCTGCAAAGAAGTCAGAGTTTCAGTTACATTTTTTTGCTTTTGTTTAATTTTTTTCTGTAATGTGAAGCACTGATATTGACGAAAAGTAGGGACAGAGATAACCTTCTAGATAAAAATATATCTGGCTATTAAATTTTGAATTGGTGCACCTAGCTAGGAAGGAGTGCCTTTATATTGATTCACTATTACTTTGCTTTTCAGTAAAACATAGTATCCCATATGGCATATTAAGGTGGAACACTTCATAATCCACTGTAGATGAGGGTGAATGCTTTGAACCACTACAAGTCTGGATGAATCCCTTATGTAAAGATGGACATTTCCAAAAAATCAAGTGCCATCTTGATTAAGAGACAAGATGCTCTGAATTGATTGTTTCCATGTGCCGACCTCTGAACAGTAGGCACACTTTGTCCTTCATCATCTCTTCTACTTTTCGACCGTGTATTAGTGGCTGTATTTAAAAAAATATTAGTACATTTCAGAGGGGTTTTGGAAACATAGTTCATGTTTTTTTCTTTTTCCTTTAGGTAAGAAATTCATCTACACTTCTTTTTAGTGTTCTGATTACAAGAATTTTTGGGGTTAAAAGAGGGAAAGATGAGAATTCCAAAAAAAATAGGTAAGCTTCACTTGGTACCAATTCTGAGTTTGCAAAACACGACCTTAGCCAACGACAATTTGAAAATGGTACTTGCTTCATGGATATATTTGAATCATGATGTTACAAAAACATCTAGCTTTCCTTAAACTGTGCTGCCAAGAAATGAATGGTAGGGCCAAAAATATCTTCTGTTAAGCACTGAGAGTTAATCTGTACTCACATGCAGTGTCACAGAAGGAGAATGTTGCTGAGAGGTTTTGGTACCAGTGACTCTGCCAAATGTCCAGTCTCTTTTGTGGTCACAAGCTAGCCCTATTGCTCTTGATGACAAAGGAGAAGAGGGGTGAAGGAAAAGAGGAGCAATGGTCACTTGTGTGTTCCCTTACTTCTATAGTAGGCGTGGAGGTAATGTCACCCTTACTAATTTTTCCCTTTCGGTCTTCTTACTCTAGATCTGCCTGTCCCTCTTTCATGTCACTTTCCTTCAAGCTGCAAAAATTGCAGCTTACGAGGCTGCTTTTCTCCCAGGGGTTGTGTCCTTGAACTCTGTAGTCCTGCTCTGGATCCTGTACTATTTCACTTTCTTATGTAAAGCCAGTTCTCCTCTAACACTTAAAACTTTTCAGCCCTGAGCATTCCTGTTTCTTTGCACCCTCTGCTTGGTGCACAAGCACCCCAATGTTTTCTTTGGCCTTCAGCCCCTTCCTTTAAGTTCTGCAGCAAATGAAGCATGCCTATGGCCTGTGCTCTGTAGCTGATGTACCTACTCTAGTAGGGATGTGAAAATTATGCTGGATGCAGAATAAACTCATTAAAAAATACTCCAGGGTGAGTAGGTCATAGGGTGTTCACAGTATAAGTATATAGTAATCATTTCAGAAATTCCTAATAGATTTTTGAATAATGCCCGAAACATGCAATTTCGAAGAAGACAGTTGTTATGAATTACCTTAAAAAAATTCACCTTTTTTTTCCTCATTATACAGTGGTTCCTTAGTGTTGATCTGTGTAGCCGGTATAATTTTGATGCACACTGTGAGAAACTAGATGTCCTGGGATGATACTAGTCTTTCATCTTTTAAAGGGTAGACAGGTGATGTATTAGCTGTTTGAATACATAATTAATTTTGGGTGTCACTTGAAAAATTAGTTGCGATGAATATATGAGTGTGAGGAAGAAATATGGGTGGGCAATTGGCAGGAGATTTCCCTTGGAAAATGACTCTTCCCCTAGAAAGTATTTGAAATGTCGTCTCCCCAACTGCATGTAATTATGCCTGCTTTGTCATAAACCCAAATCACTTCTCGCCCAAACCTGGGGTTCGCTCTCATGACCCCTGAAACCCAGGCAGAGCAATAAAAAGTGTTTCTTATTTCTTGCCTTCTCACTTTGTTTTAGTAACAACTTTTGAGGTTGTTTTTATTTTAATTTTGATATTGAGCAATTACTTAAAGAGATCTATACCTCAGCTGTTTTAAGCTTGTATCATAGGGAAAAACTTCACAGCAACCTCTGCAGTGGGAAGGCAGACTGACTTCACAAATACATGCAGTGTGATGAGAGATGTAGCCTGAGATTTCTGTTTGTGAAGTTGCAGAAAGTAATGCATTTGAGCATGTATTGGGGTTGGGAGATACCAGAATGAAGGAAAGTAGTTTTTTATATATTTGGATTTAATTAATTTAAAAGAATGTTAACTTTTTATGTATCTGGAACTGTGAACTTGCTTCTCCGAAGTTTTTAGATTACAGTAGTTTCTTTGTAGTTATTTTGACCATAAGATGTTAAAGCTGGGCTGGCTTCTTTTTCCTTCCTTTTATTAATTTTGCAGTTCTGCATTAAACACTGTATGTAGTCATTTCTACTGTTTCCTACCTGCAGTTGTCAACATCATGAAACAGGTAATGAGAAAACACTTCTAAAGACAGATCAGTGAGAGACTAGAGGTATGAAAACAGAGGCAGAAATTTGATTTCAAGTTTGACTCCTGTCCGTACAAGAGATACTGTTTTAGCAGGAGAATGAGGTAGATGTTGTTTGGCTATTTTGTTTGTAAAGCTTCTTACTCTGAACCCTGCTTGTGGGGTTTCAGGTAGGCAGTGTTTGGGAAGAGGTTTGTGTTTCTGGGGTTTGGCACCACGAGGTGTCGCCGTTGCTGCACAGCTCACTGCAGGCATATCCTTGGGATGTGGCTGCTCTTGGGCACTTCTCTTCGGCAGAAAAGTGTTTTGTTTAGTGTTTTTCAAATGTACGAGACTTTAAATGAGACTGTAGGAACGTGAATACAAAGTAGTCTGGTAAAGATAGGTTGGAAACGAGTTTTAGCAATTATCTTGTTTATATTCGGTGGCAGAAAGTGTACTCTGCTTAGCTGCTTCACAGTCTGCTTTAAAGAAATTAACCTCCCCTTCTCCAAACTCTTCACAGCAACAGGTATTTATGTTAATTTAGCCAGTCACTTCATGCTTGGAGAATTTAGGTCTGAAACTTATTTTGCTTAGCTACTGCTCTGTCAGCTGTGACCCGTTCCCCAGCCCCGCTGCCATGCAGCACTTCCTGCTGTGCTCTAGGTGCTGGGGCTGCCTTGGGGACTACTCTTCTCCCAAGCAGTGGCTCTGGAGTGGGCTGCCGTGGCCCTGGCTCCCAGCATGGTCTCCTACTGCCTGCTCTGGACATACTGCTCAGAGGGGCAGTTGAGTTGAAGACCCAAGTACTACACTTGGATGTGGGGGTTAATTTCCTTAGCTGCTCACCTTGATGGAGGAGATTCTAGGAAGGAAAGGTATCAACTCTGATTAAAAAGCAGTTCTGTAAGCCAGACTGAAATGCTACAGTGCCACCTTGGTGATTTTTACATGAAGTGACTAGTGTCTATATTTGCATTGAGTTGGGAGAGCCTCTTATGTATTTAGACTCTAGTGAAGGGAAGTTGCATATGCTGAAAAATACTTAGCTGTCAACATACGTTTTCTGTGGAGTAAATGCTCATGATGTTAGGAATGGGCTGACTGTAGCCCATCAATGCTCATTGCTGACTTGGAGACACACCACTGGCAGAAGTCCTGTGCACCAGCTGAGGCTCTGCTGTGCGTGAGAGGACGCTGACCGCAGCAATCGGTCTGCAGAAAGGGCAGCGGTGAGGCATCAGAGTGCTGAGTCTCTTGTGCTGGCTCCAGCAGGGAAGCACAAGTATGACTAGATTCACAAAACTGGCCTCTGCACTCTGCACCTCTTGGACCACATGCTTCAGAGAGAAGGGCTGGGATTGCTTTATCTTGGATCTCCTTAGTGGTTTCTGAGTGGGTTTTCTCTGGCAGCCTTAATCTGTTGCAAGTTTTCAGTCAAAATACTGGATTAGTGACAGTGAGGTTTCATGAGATGACTGAACCATTTACATGTCCCTGGTCCTTTTCCTCTAGCTCCTTCTGTGTCACATTTTGCAGCCTGTTCCCTCCATGCCACCTCACTTGTTCCACTGAATGCTTGCGAAGAAGTTAATAAGGATTTGGTGCACTACATTCTCTTATGAGGGGATTGTTTTTTTGTTCAAAAGAAATCCCTCTCCCTTCTGTCTGCCAAAGATAGGCCAAATTTACTTTCCTCAACTTTTTTGTCTTTTAATGCTTTGTCTCTTTTTTTTATTGACTTTGACAGATTTAGAAGACTTAAGCTCAGAACTGTCTCAAGAAAACATACAAAAGTTCAGGCTGACTCAGATGACCGTTACAGGTTTTACTGATTAATAGTTCAATAACAGTATGCTTGTTTGAATGTAACTTTCAACAGGCTTCCTATTTTTAAGTGCCTGTATAGTAAGAATAATGATGATAAGGTGCTATTAACTTGTAAATTGAAGGTCAAATTTATGAAACTTGTGTGCAGAAACAGGCACAAAATGAAAACAAGCTCCTAAAAAATCTGTTTCCCTCTGTTATAACTTCAATTATTCTGTTTGTTTTACGAGTCTAATATAAAATCTATTGTAGCAGAAAGTATGGACCATTCTACTTGAGGCTGAGGATGCTCTATGTCTATATGATTTCTGCTGATTTTAGAAATTCAATGTGTATATCTGTCTGAAATACCTAAAATCTACAGAACCATTCTTGCTTCAAGGTTTTATTTTGTATATACAAAGTCAGAAAAACATTAATCCACACAAACATTAACCACTAAACACACACTTACACACTTGCACATCAGTGTGTTATCTGTGCTCTCCTGAACAATGTGGAATTTTGTACCATGCTGTTGTAAGTCAGAGCCAGAAAATAGCAGGATGAACATGGTAAAGTGGCCTGATTGAAAGTTTACCCAAAGTGAATAATGGGTATATTAGATATATAATATATATATTTAGATATAATGGGGATAGTGCGACAAACAACTCTGGGGTAACTTAGGCCATTCATCTGTTTTAAATAAATTAGGGGCATAATGTTAATGAACGTTTCTATTGAGTGGATAAAATGCACTCAATGAAACAAATTACTGTAAACTTAACCACATGAGTAGATAATTTAGTTTCTGCTGTAGCGATAAATTTTTCATTAATATGAATTAATGATTCTGTTTTGTTTCATGCATAATGTTCGCATCCCTTATTCATTAACTTCACCCTACTGAGTAAAAAGGGGCTACTTTTTACAGAGTTCTCTGAGACAGAAAGAAGATAGTTATATGGGCAGTGATTGAACAGAGTTCTTGGAGACTTTCTAGGGATATCTCTTAATTTTATTTATATCTCTATATATTCTTATGTATGTAGATGCATAGTGTACGCTCATGCGTATACACAGTTCAGCTTTCTGAAAAACGTTTGTTAAAAATTATTATTTTATAAATTCTGTGTAAAATATATTTTTAAACCATGTTTTAGATATAGTTTTATATACATGCATATATACAGGCACGTTGGTGTATGTATATCTAAGTAGAGTATTGATACCAGGTTGTGGCTGTGATGTTGGCTTTAAGTGGTGTTCTCCTATTTTATTTTGAACCTGTTGTACACTTATTTTTCTTGCTTAGTGTAGCAACAAAAGTGCTTTTGGAAAAGGTCTTCACAATTTATTTTAGTGAACTGTGTGTTGCATAATTATTCCTCTCAGTCACACTTTTCCTGAAGTGTTTGTTCTACACAGGTGCTCTTTCCATACCTGATTACACAAAGGGTTTAATAAATAGCAAAACAAGAGTTATAAAGAAACTTGTACTTAAAAGAGATCAAAGCAAACCAGACCATGCAGTCCTTTGGAAATCTTGGCTAGTTTTCTTGTAAATAAAAGTGCTTCTAAAGCAAGAGGTATTTAACTACTGTATTTATACAGGCCTTGATTGACATTTCAATTATTAACCTCATAAAAACACAGTAACGTAAACTAGTAAGAATGTTTATTCTAGCACTTCTATCTGAAGGAAAATGAAAACCAAGATATAGTGGCATATTCTTAGTTCCTTTTAAGTATTTATTTTTGAGCTGTGCAGCATAAAAGAATGTTTTCTCAAGTCAGTGAACTTGAACCATTTTGCTTTCTATTCTGGGTTTTGAGTATTTTCTAATTCCTAGCAAAACAGATTTTAGATTTATTGAAAGTGCAAATTCACCACATCTATATCAAAGGTGGCAAACCCCATATCTTTATAATGATTCTTCTTTCACCTTCATAGTGTTTTTCGCTTCATGTGGAGTAAAAATGAAATCTGCATTGTTTTTTGTAATTAACTTGATGTGGTTATAGAAAAGTTGGCCCTTCTTTTCACTGAAGATGTGTCCTGTATCCTGTTAGGTCTAGAAAAACAAGGATGCAATAATTTTACAGTTGTTTTTTCCAGACTTCGTTGTGGCTTTTCAAGCCTTCTCCCAAAATTACACAGCCATTTTGTCTTCTATGGGAGCACTAAAATTCTCTTAGACACGTAAAGTGTTTATTTGAAAGCAGGTTGTTGTGAGTCCTGAGAAATTTCAAGAATTTAGCTTTTAGGTTTGTTCTCTAAAACAATATTATCTGAAGTGAACTCTGAAAGTTTATATACAGCCTTTATTTCTAAAGGAACTTGCCTGTTGCTGTTGTCTCAGTCTCTTAGTAACAATGGTGGTGATTCTCTGGTTGTGATCCAGAGGGACTGTGAATCAAGCGCTTTCATAAATATGCACTTTCTAAATCAAACAAGATTTTAAAAGCTTATTTTTATTTCATGTCAAGCTAGGGTTTTAAATACTAGTGTAGAAGACCAAGTTACTAACTTACTAACTTACTAAAATCTGGGTAAATCTCAAGAATCTTGTTCTTAGTAAAAGCTGTTGTTTACTGTGATTGCATTGGTTAGTGATGGCCAACAAATACAGGAAGACAAGAACAAGCCTGCTCTGTTACAGAAGAGCATGGTATTGAAGCAGGAAGTAGCTAAGCGGAATCATACAAACTGAAAAGGGATCTCTTGGTCCTGTTTCCTTGATTTCCATTCAAAGTGTGACTTAGCAGCATTAGATCAGGTCAACAGTGGGTTTAGATGAGTTAAAAACCTCTAAGGACGGAGGTTTCACAACCACTCTGAGTAACATGTTTCAATGCTTCATTCCTCTTACAAGTGCAGATTTCTTTTCCCGTTACCCAGTTTAGAACTCCCAGGCTATAATTTGTGACCATTTGTCCATTCTATGCCATCTTTGACTACTGCGAGAAGTTTAGATGTCTAATATTTGATTCCTTCAAATGGTTGTTGTCTCCTGTTGCATCTTCCATGGACCTCCTCTTTGTCAAACAGAACAAACCTGTCTCCTTCAGCTTCTTCTCACAGAGCGTGTACTCTGGACCCTGTCCATTTGATCAGCTGTTTGCTGGATCCGCTCCTGTTTCTTCTACTCTCTTCTGAACCTGGCAGCTCAAAACTGCATGGAGGGTTCCATATATAGCCTCACTCTGCCAAGTAGAGGAGGATGATAACTGCTGCCACATTCATCCTAATGAACATAGTCCAGTATGTGGTTTGCACTGTTTACAGTGAGGACATGTGATTGGCTCATACCATTTTAACTCCCAGGTTCTTTCCTGTGGGGCTGTTACTGAGCCAGTTGGTTTCCAGCCTGTGCTGATGCTCAGGGTTATTCAGCCCAGGTGCAAAATTTTGTGTTTCTCCTTGTCGAACTGCATGAGGTTTCTGTTGGCCCAAGTCTCAAGTTTCTCAAGATCTGTCTAGACTCAATTTCTACTGTTTGATGTTTTACCCACTCTCCTAATTCAGTGTTGTCCACAGAACTGCAGAGAGTGCTTCCTATCTCATCAACCAAATTGTTGATAAAAATTTTGGTCAGTGTAGGGGCCCCAGAACTGACCCATGGAGTATTCCACTGGTACGAGCCAGCAATCAAACACCGAACCATTGATACTGTTTTAGCCTGGTAAGTCCAGCCCAAAATGCTTTGTTTATCCAGGCGGTACTTTCTCAGCTTCCAAATGGAAAAGCTGCTATTTTAAAGTTTTCTGCCTTAATAAAAATGTAACTTAACTGCTTTCCTTAAAAAATTGAGAAAGAATAGTATCCACAAATTATTTTAAAATTACAAGAATTGTTTTATCAGTTGTCACAAATCTGTTTCAGGTTCGTCAGTCTAAATGCTCGCCAGACTCTTGGATCTTCAGTGCATTTATGGACAAGTTTCTTTAAGTTGTTTTTTCTGACCATTACTTCTTTATGGATGTGAAGCTCAGAAACCTGGCAAGTTCAGAGCTTTTCAGTAGCATTTACACTTTCTTCCCAAACTCTGTTTATGGTGTTTGCCCTGGAATTTCGGATTACCTTCTTGGGCTGACCATAATGGGGTCATGTTAGGATGAGTTTACAGTTCTGCTCCTCTTCTCTCAAGTCAAGTGAAACCACAGTTCTTTTGGAATTGTTTTTTTTTTTTTTTGTTGTTTTATTTCTTGGTGGTTTTGGTTTTTTTTTAAGAAGGCATGGGCCACCTGTTCACTCTTTCAGAAACGCACTTCAGACTTCAGTTTTGTTTAAAAAGGAGTGAAATGCGAGCAAGTTTTCAAGGGTGATCACTGTGTGCCTGGAACTTCTCAAAGGAAGTTGAATACTCATCCAGTGTGCATTTTCGAATCTGCTTGCATACAGTCTTAACCTGATTGACATTGGGGTGAGATTTGAAAATTACAGATTGCTCGTCTTTATGTGATTCTTACCAGTAACAGTTCAGTACCAGTTGAACTGCATGTGTTAAGATTTGGACTTCCCATGCGAATCAGTGTACCACAAAATCACATGGTAGTAAGGTCCTCCTAGTACATTTACTTGGTTCTTGTCATAACCAAGCTTGCCATGCTGTTATATAAACTGATCCAGGTCACATCTTAAAAACAATTTGTGTTTTCCCCACGATTTCTGCAGGAAGGCTCCCTGAATGCCACCTTCCCAAGTCAGTCCTCTCTTGTAAATCTTGCTGCTTTGATCATTAGAAATTTAACTTGCAGTGTATATTTATTCACGGCTACTTTATATTCATTTGTTCTTATGCCAGCATTGTACTTTATTTTAAATAATTATTTTGCCTCCTGGTGCTTCCCTTGAGGTATTTGTGGATGCCAGTCATATATCCTGTCCGTGTTAACTTTGCCAGACAACAAGCTGAGGTCTTTAAATCTCCTCTCAGCAAATTTGCTTTCTATCCCCTTGGTTGTGCGATCAGCCTTTTTTAAACATCTCCCTTAGCTGGAAGTTAGCTGTGGTTTGTTCTAGTCCTACCTAGTTGTTGGAGAGTGGCGTTAGTACTTCCTTGTCAGTACTGACTGTATCAGGATTGATGCGTTGGAGAATCACATTTGCCTTTGTCTTGGTCCTCTTGATGAGGGATCCAAGGTACCAACTAATAGCTTGGATCCTTTTGTTGTTCACAACTGATGAGCTCCTGCATTGTTTTTTTAATTAGTCCTCATATATGCAGTCCTTTTTATCTGCTTTTTGTCTGCTGTTAATGTATCCTTGTAGGATATGTAGGTCCTCAAAGTGTCCAGTTTTGTTTCATAAGATTTTTATCTTCCCCTCTCTACACATAATTCCTGAAACTTTTTTCATTGATAGATTTTCATTGACATGCTCCTGATTCTTTTACTGTGGTCTTTAGTTAAACTGCTAATAATACTGAACATGAAAGCCAAAATGGGCAATTAAAAACTAGTCTAGTTAAGTTTAGTTAAGCTGTACTGTGGGTCTTTTTCATAGTTTAATGAAGGCAAAAGAAGCAATTATGTAAAATGCAGATCATCTTTATACCTGTCATTTTGGATGGCAGTTTTGCCAAAGTCAGACTTGGTTTTAGTTGATTTCAGCAATAATTTTCCATGCAGTGCAAGAAGTAAATATGATTCTGTTTCTGCATTAATGTTTTTCTAACATCTGACGTGTTATGGTTAATGATTCCAGTGTAAGGATTGGTATAGCGAGTAGATTTATAAAGGAAAATTAAAAGAGGACCTAGGTGATTTAATGAAAACTGCATTCTTGATCTCTCTCAGTGTGTATGTCTGTACGGGTTTTTTTCATTGCAGTTCCCTTTTTCCTTTTTAAAAAAATATACTTATTTTTTCCCCAGTCACAGATCTGACCAGGCATTTGTCATCTGACCTGAGGTATTAGCAATATTTATGTTCAAAAAGAGCACTGGAGACGCTTGCTGCCCTTGGAAGATTTGTTGTCTATAAATCTCACCTAATCTAAACTCAAATATAAACGTATTTATTGCAGATGTTCTTAACATGTCAGTTACTAAAAGCATCATACAAGGTTATAAAACCTTCAGTTCTGAAAAATAAATAAAAGAACAGAAGCAGGTAATCTTTGACACGTGTTGCAGTAAAATGATACATATGCCCCAGTGTTACAGCATAATTTTAATCTCTGCAAGAACACTGCAACATCCATGGTTTTATTCTTAAATGTATTTTTTTAGATACAGATAAATAATTAGCTCATTATGCATAAAGATAGACTATTTAGAAGGACACTAGTTATGTGTCTTATATAACCCATAGGTACTAACCCGTGTGTTATGAAGCACCAAGTCACTGCTCAGACAAACATAACATGTAATGACCAGAGATGTCATGGTTTTCAGCAGCATTTATAATTTTGGTTCTAGAAGTTCAGTGATACTGAATGAAATTCACAGGCAAAGCAGATGAAATTAAAACCTGTTAAGTACATGATCTTCATCTTACTGTAAGCCTCCCAAGGTTCTACTCTGAAAGGTGATGAAACCAAAGAACCAGTGCTAAGTGAATGAAAGAACTACTGACAATCAGGAGTATAATAAGGTCTTGTGGTTAATTTATTTCGGAGAAAAGTAAACCCCTTTTTTTACATTTATCCTAAAGGAGTGTTTATAAACACTGTAAATGATATTCTTGTTCATGCTTAAAATAGACTTTTCCTTAAATTTTTATAGATGTACAATCTGATTTCAGTTATGTATTTTGTTTTAAATTTTACTACTGTAACTAGTTGTTGTTTTTTTGGTAATTTAGGTGTGATTAATTGTCTTACAGGTGCTTACTGCTAGCAATCAGATTCTGCCCTTTGTAGCATCCCTTCTTGCTGATTTAAGTGTACTCTATGTTCTGTGAAATGTCTTGCTTGCTGTCATCACAACCTTCTTTTCCTCATAAATAGACTCTGGAGAAGACAAAGGTGGGAAGAAATTTGTTTGACTTGAGGGCATTCAGAAAATGGGAGTGGTGGGTGTAACTTTATTCTGTCTGGTATGGTACAGAAGATACCTCTGTAGCACTGTTTTTTGTTAATGGAACATCTCTTCGTGTGGGAAACTTGAGTGAAAATGGGAGACTCATATATGTCTCCCTTTCTACATAAACGCTCTTTGTCAGTCTTTCTTCTGAAAAGTGCTAAACATGACTGCTGTCTCTAGCCATCAAAATGGAACCTTTTGTGAATGGGTGGTGCTCTGATTTGGTCACCTGGATTTTCTGCAGAATTGCTTGGATATGAAAAAGCTTTACCATTGTTTACCTGCAAAGTACTTGAGGTGTAAATATTGCACCTTCCTATTTATGTACCGCAGTATTCTGCATGTATACAGATTTAAGAATTGTTTTTACAAGTGAATTTAGGAAGATGTGAGTGCTTGTGGTAGTTTCTCAATCTTTTGTCATTAAGCATCATTTTAACTATATACATAAATCATGTTTTACGTTGGGGAGAGGGATTTTATTGTAAGCATCATCAACCCACTGATAACTTCTCTGTTTCATTACTGTGCTTCATATTTCAGTAAATAACCTTCCACTAGTCCATTGTTTAGGTCACAGTAATCCCATTTGAAATTCTGGATTGTGCTACTTTGGGTTGCTAACAGGAAAAAAGAAAAACTTATTGCAGATCCTGTGGTTGAACTTACTGTCAAAGATGAGCTCTGAAGCAATATAAAAATAATTTCGGCTGGACATGGGGGAAAATATTAGTGTCTTAAGGCTCTTCCCAGTTACTTCTCTTATAAACATATTTTAGCGTGAGTAGATGTAAAATCTTGTGATCTGCAAAATGTTGGTTTTAAGGATTTAATTATGGTAGAAATATTGCCAAAAATCTGTTTGAACTGTGTCAGTGACTAATGGAAATATAGTTATCTACATTTTTAGTTTAAACCTATCATTCCTTGCCAGATATATTTTAGACAGCTGACAGAAGTGGCTTTTGGATTGTTTTAGTCAACATTTAATTGATATATTCTTTTATAGGTATGTCAAGGACTGATTTGCTCTTTTAAAGATATGGATAGCTTATTAATTATGAAGCCTAACTTGCTTTTGTGTGATGTGCACGTGTATGAGTTTGTTTATGCCATTAACATGCATGAGCTAGATATTATAATGTTGGTATTAATTTTTCAAAGCAGTATAATTTTTGATGAAATTAAAAGAAAATATGTGGAAAAAGTGTCATGAATATTTTCGAAAAGCAGAACCATTGCATTTTGTTGTTTTCCAGTCATAGTTACTATACACAAATACTTATGCATGCCTAATAGTGTGAACATGTTTCCAGGAGCAGTAAGCATGGTCAGTAATCAACAATGAAGCAACTAAATACCTCTGTGTTTTACTCTGTCTAGCTGGTTTAGGTTCTTCTCATTCTCCAGCTGCACATCTCCCTGTCTTGACATACCCAGGTTGTGGATTCATACTTCAGTCAGTGCTCTGTGTTTCTTAGTGACTTTTCCATTTTGCAGCATTTCTGCTAATGTGTAGTCTTGTATCTCTTTGAAGTGGAGGACCTTGAAAATCATCCCTTGACACCCAGTCTGCTCAGACGATTGTGTCTCTTTTTCTGAAAGTGTTTTTGGGCATCTTTTCTGCAGATACTGCTGATTAATGGTTTTGATTAGACTGCCTTCTCCCCTTATGTAACCAGTGGGAGGTTATGTAAGTTGCTCACTTCAGCAGTAATCATTTTCTTGCACTGCCAAAAAGATTCACGAAACCATATTGATGCAAACTTGGTTACTGAGTTATTAATACATTCAAAATAGGCCTGTTAAAGGTACCTGGTATGTGAGGCGTTACTTGCATGTAGTCCTCTCTTAGACTCATAGAGTGGTTTGGATTGGAAGGGGCCGTGGAGGTCATCTGGTCCAACCCCCATGCAGTGAGCAAGGACACCTTCAACTAGTTCAGGTTGCTCAGAGCTCCATCCAACTTGACCTTGAATGTTTCCAGGGATGGGGCATCTGCGACCACTCTGGGCAATCTGTTCCAGTGTTTCACTACTCTCAGCATAAAAAATTTCTTCCTAATATCTAGTTTAAACTTATTCTCTTTTAGTTTAAAGCCATTACCCTTTGTCTTATTGCTACAGGCCCTGCTGAAAAATTTTTCCCTCATCTTTCTTATAAGCACCCTATTGAAAGGCTGCAGTAAAGTCTCCTCAGAATCTTCTGTTTTCCAAGCTGAACAACTCCAACTCTCTCAGCCTCTCTTAAACCTCTAACCAGTGGCCATCCATTCCGTAGGAAACTTACCCCCAATTCTGGTCTTGCTTAATATATTCTGTGACGCAATAGGTGGAGGTGTCACAGCATTTTTTAATTGATTTTTTTTTTTAAATACTAAGTTCTTAATGTTTTATAGATGAAAACTCAGTAAGACAGGCTGTCTGATGACAAACCTACTTAGGTTTTGCATTTTGTGCTATCTCTGGTTTTGCGTCTTCAGTTTGCTACAAAATGTATGTGCAAAAAATTGAAGTTGTTTTGGAGAAGCTGTTAGAAATTTCATGGGTGTTTTCTGCTTAAATAACCAGTGATTATCAGTATCGATGTTTTTAAACCATCTTCATTAGTGCTTCAATCTATATTAATTCACAGTTGGAGTGCTTCCATCTAAATTTTTTAACTGAAATACTTCTTGTGGATGCAGTAGCTACTGTGGAGTCCTTGGTTGTGCTTTTAGTTACAGCAATTCACTCTGCTGTTCTTACATGCCTGGAGAAAGCTTCCAGTACTTCTTTCTATCTAGCGACCTGGTTTTGCTGTGTTTATTTTGTGGCCTGTGGCTAAGGCATGTTATGTTAGCTGAGTGCTGGAAGAAGCTGTGCTGATTCTTGCCATGTGCTCATTTACTCTTGGTGATTTTTTTTTTTGGTATGCTTATTTTTACTCGCATTCAATCTTGCCGTCTCATCATGTTGTTTTTCTAGACCTGAATCTGTCAGCTCTTTGGAAGCTTTGCATTGATGTCGTGCTAACATGTACTTATTTATCTTGGTTGATCATAAGGCAACCAAACTCTGCAGTTGACTTGCTTCTTCTAAGTGGATGGCCATCTACTTATTTATTTTTGAAGGAAGTCTGGTTTATCTGCGTAATATGTATGTCTAATTAGAGCCTCCCCTCTGTAGCATTTAAGTGCGTCTTGCTTAGACGATGCTCTATGGTTCCCTATAAACCATGAAGCCATCCTTTATCTGATCAAAAGATTGTAAAACAAATATGGAAGATTCCTACTTACCTCCTTCTAGCTTATGTTGACTTACTGTTGTGGCTTGAACTATGCTGCCTTATTAATTCAGGTTAGGGATGAGCTCAATAGGTATTAGTACATCGCTTAGTTTTGAATGTGGCTGTTCCATCTACACAAGCAAAAATGTGGCCTGGAGATGCCACTATTGCCATGTGCTAGAAGCAGTGCTGGGTGAAAAGGGCTAATGGAAAGTCAGACACTTGTACCATTGTGTTTTACAGATCAGCTGTGAACTAATTTAAGATGCTTCTCGGTGTCAGTAAAATGTGAGCATCTTTTAGTACATGTCTATTAAATATGCTTTATTTTCTATTTAGTACATGAGCCATATGAAAGCAACTGTAGTCTTTTCTTCAACCAGGATGTTGTTAAAAAGTTGCTGTATGTTTTGGTTTTAGTGTGATTAAGGGGGTAGGATCCTTTTTTTCCCCAAAAGACCCAACCAGTTTAGCTGATAAAGTGTCAGTATGCATATGTACAAGACAGAGTTTCTTAACTTGTGTAAACTGTGCGGTATCGTCATTTTTAAGGAAAGCATTGTACCTTGTTTGAAAGGAGTTCATCATGTGTGCGTGGTGATTCTGACTCTCTTACTTAACTGTAGCATCAGAAATCCTGCAAGTAAACTGGTATTTTGAGTGCAACTAGTTAGTGCAGAATGCTAATTATAACTCTTCTTCATTCCCTTCTGCAGAATGACAGGAAGGGAGTTTTTCTCTCGATTTCCAAGTCTTTATCCTTTCCTTCTCAATCAATTGGAGGTTGTAACCAATACTTTGAACAGGTAAGATGGTGTCTGAGAAAGCTTTGAAATATAAAGTGCAATGACAAGGTTAAAGTGGATTGTGTCACTTATACCCTAATGTTGTCCTTTTCATCAGTGCTTCTTGAAACAACAGAGCTCTGCAGTGTCTTTTGCTAAGAGTTTTTTTGGTTTGTACATTTCAGTAAGTCTCTGGAGAATGAGCTACTGCTGGGTAATTAGTGGTTGCTGCGTTCCTAGGGTCAGATGTTAAAGAACATATATTTTTCATGGAAACCGAGAAACTGGGTGTTTGTCTCGTGTGTAATGATGAGACTTCCTAACATATTCAAATATACACGGTCATAGGCCTCATGTAGCTTTAAATGAACACATTCCAGCGGGTGACACGCTGACTCTGGGGAAGGCCCTTGATCTCTTTTTAAGGACTCCACAAATGATAGCCGAGAGCTCCAATTTGATCAATGTAGATGGTATCATTTGGGATGACGCTGATGCTGTTACCCCCAGGTTCATGAACTTTTGAAGTAAACCAGTGCTGGCTTTGTTTTTTCTTAAAATACCATGGTATAAACCATGGAAGTTTAGCAGCTGATTTACAGGCGAGGTTCGACTGTCTGTTTAACGGGCCTGAGGTGGATACTTGGGAGCAGGAGTTTCACCAGTCTTCACGTGTTTTGCAGTCTCTGCTCCAAGGTGTGTGCTTTACCTGATGTTTCAAAAGGTGACATTGTCATCACTGGAAAATTTCAGGAAGTCTTTAAACTGAAAAAGATTGAAAGCTGCTGCCTGAAATGTTGGCCTTGAATGCTTTTCTCAGTGCAGATTAAGGGTGATATCTTACTAGTCATTGACTAAATCAAAAAATGTTCATTTTTGACTTAGATTTCTGATGATTTTTACAGTATGGGTAATAGCCACTTGGTGTCAATGACAAGAACTGTTCTTAAATAAAGTCTGCTGTTTACTAAATACACATTTCCTTCCAAGGTGGGAATAAGACTTTTTTTTTAAATTATCTTTTTGTAACTCAGCTTTCTCAGTTCCCAGCGAAGCGTTGTCTGTGCTGGTTTTTAATATTTAAAAATGAAAACATCACACCATTATTAGGAGCGAGGGAAGCTTGGGATAATGTAGGAAAGTGAAGGCAGCACTGCCTTCATACAGGGGATCCCAAGGTGCCGTAGGAATACTAGGTGCCATATTTGATCCCAGCAGTGTTTGCACTTTCTTGCAGTGATCAGCCTAGCATACCTTCTTGAAACGGAAGTGCAGAAGGGCACTGAGTGTGGAAAAGTCTCAAGACTGACATGAAGGAGGATGCTTTTTTCATCAAATGCTTCTTATCACTTTTTTATTTAGTGAAGCTGAAGAGCTTAAAATCCATCCAAGCCTGTTCCTTTTGCTTTTAATCCTGGGAAGGCTGTATCCATCTCCAATGGATGGCAGTTACTCAGCACTCAGCATGGCACCATTTGTCCCATTTATTATAAGGTAAGGTTTTTTTGTGGTGGTTTTTCATGTGCTGTGAGTACTTTCTTGAGTCATTGGACTTTTTTTACAAAATGCCTTTTTAATCTTCTCTTCAGCTTTAATTCTTAAAGGAAAAACTTGTGTTATTTGTTTAACTTCCCTATATTATTAATGCTTGTTTTGAGGTATTAGAAAGAATTTGAACTCATGCAAACCACTGTGTGACTTATTGTAAATCTTCATCTGCAAATGCTGTATAGCAGGAGTATCAAACTCATGGCCTGTGGGCTGAATCCAGCCCTCCACCTTGTTTTATCCAGCCTGGATGGAGCATTGTCATGTGTGTGGCGTGTGATGGGCGTTACACTGCAGGAGCAGGAGAATGGTGGGAGCTGTGAGTTTGGCACCCCTGCTGTTCAGCGTGATTGCTGTCACAGCGAGGGCAGATGAGCTTGACTGACTTCAGCAATACAAGATTTAGCAACACAAGATTTGCTGTACAGACTTCTGATGAATCTTTTTAGTCCTTCGTGATCATTGATTGTTCATGCCACATAAATGTAACAGCTAATACATAGATTTGTAGATGTGTGTATTTGCATCTCCATATCCATTGATACATATTAATGTATACTTATAGCTGGATAAAGATATATCTAAAATACTTGTAAGATGACTTTTAAAGATTTTATACAGTGTAGCTTTCATTAATATGGTAGTTAAATCAAGATATTCTGCAGATATTTTTGCTATTCTATATGCACTGGTGTGGGAAGGGGAGCTTGGTAAGGGAACGGGGGCTATAGTGGGTAAAGAGAAAATCATAAAACATAATCAGTATTTGAGAGGAAGGCTTTCTATCTGTGTGAAAGCTTCAGAGCAACAGCCTGAGAAAGTTTTATACTGAATCTTGCTTCTTTAGTAGTAAAACAAGATAAAGTTGTTGTTATCCTATGATCTTCCAATTTTTATTTAAAACTTGTGTTTATGTTACCAAACAATAAGAGCTCTGTCTACTTATTCTTCACAGCAGACGGGATGTATCTCTTCTTAGAATGTTTTTTTGAATTTTCAAGAATAAATAATAACCTACCACATTTTCTTAAAGGAAAAAACCTGTAGTAAGAGTTTTTAAATACACTATTTTTAACAATTAACGTTTGTTGTTTTGCCATATTTGAATCTTAAAAGCTTTTTGGACAAATATTTAAATCTGAATTTGTTGGTTACATCACTGATTAGCTCTGGTTTTATGCCTTTGTTAATACACCAGAGAATGTTTGTTTATTTGTTTATTTATAATAAAATGTTTCAGCATAGTTTCTGGTAATAACTTAGCTTTTGATAAGCTTTTGGTTACAGCTTTTGAATTTTATCTTTGTATTTATGTTATGACTACTGCTTTTGACAAGGTACATACACCAGCAAAATAACTCTTCGCACTTATTTGATTCTTGACATTATTTAAATCCATTCAAAAGATGTGGGGGCAAAAAAAACCAATAAGGTATTTAAAAGAAGAACCTGAAACATTGAAGAGGCCTGTATCATTGGACCTTCCTTCCTTTAAGCGTGGTCCTAAAGATGAGTGGTGTGGCAGATAAAGATGATGTGTTCAGTGTTTCCTTTCCATTGAATTTGAGAGTAAGTGCTGTGGATACAGGTATAAGGCTAGAATAAAATTCTTAGATATTTCAGACAGAAATTTGTATGTGAGTGTACCGGCATGCGTTTTCTATTTGGTAACCTAGCAAAGCATTGACATTTTTTATGGTTGCCAGGGCACAATACCAAGGATTCTGCAGGGAGAATGTATGTATTTATGATACAGCTCAACGTACTGTTACTGGCAATGTTTTTGTGTGCAGCTCTTATGCCCTTGTTAATGTGAATACCATGATTGTTTTCAGTTCACTGTGACCACATTAGTTGGAATAATAGGGGTGATTTACCTGTGTAAGATAAATATGTTGCTTTTTTCTCTTCTATTTCCTTTCCTGTTTTCCGTTCTCCAGGAGCAGACGAACTGAAATAAAATTGTTTCCTGTTCATTTGGTTGTTCTTTAGAAGGTGGTAATGAAGATTGTTGTGAAGTAGCCACTTAGAAAGGATCGCACAGAAGGCATGGTGCCAAAGGCCCTGTGCATCAGGACGTTAAATTATGTATATTAACTGCTCCTTTGAATTGCTTGATGTAGTATTGTATTATGCAATTATGGCATTTAATTGCCATATTTTTACTGTGAGATTTTTACACTTCATTGCTGTACCACTCCCAAGGAAAGATACTGCTTTTGCTGTACGAAGAGAGGAAGGGTGAATATAACCCACAGGTGATCTTCTGATTCCTTTCAGGGCTCGACCCACAATGAAGTGGCATTTGTAGCTCTGAGAGGACAAACTGAATACTTAATGCAAGTAAGCGAGCAGCTCTCTGAATAAAACCAAGTTTAGCAGGAGGAATTCAAAACAGGCTTTTGAAGAGTTTCACTTAAGCCTGAGTGGAATTTTCCATCTAGTGGGAGTAGAGCAGTGGTTGCTCTGACCGTGCTGACATGAACTACACAGTATGAGTGGGATTAAATGCTACAAGGACAAGTCTCAGTCTCTGTGCATACTGGTTACTCCCTGTTGAACTAGACCATTTGATTACCTATCTGCAATTCTATTAAAAGTTATTTTTCCCCTTTCCGCTTGGAGATGTTTTATTTGGAAGGGAACACTTTGATTGACAACTTATTACCTCACTTCTTTTTTTTCAGACAGCTAGATAGGTCTGCTTTAATGGTTACTTTCTAAGATGAAAGAATGTACAGAATGTTTTTGATTAACAAGGGAGGTAATCGGGAGGTAATGTTTTAAGTATGAAACAAAAACATAACCTCCCTTTTGCCTCTCCCTCTCAAAGACCTGTGATCTCTTCAGAATGATCTAAATTTGAGTTACCTTATGTCCTCTCGTACCATGGCATGGATAGAGTGTTTGTTTAAATGTTCTGGGCTGAATGCTCTGAAGGAGTAAACTGGGTATTGCTATTGCTGACTTGGATATTTTTCACTAATTGAAGTCTAGCCCTATTTAGAAGTGTGGCTTTTTAATCTTTTAAGACGTTTTTTAAAAAAATAGCTTTAAAATGTGAAACGATATAAGGTTTTTTGAAACTCTTTAGGTGTACGTCTTTGACTAAACAAAACTTTTTAAAGGGGAATTTCACTAAGAGTTAAAACTTTGTCAAATAGATTTCAAAGCAGTGCTGCTTCTAGCTATATTATGTTGCAAGTCATTGAAGAAACTCACAGTCTGAGGACAATTTAAATGGAAATGTGAACATCTTTCCATGAAATTAGCAGTTATGAAATGGACAATATTTTCATGTGCAGAATTTTGTAACTTTCATCTTTCTGTAAAATGGAGCAGATAAATTCTAAAGTCCCCTGATGCTCTTTTCAATCGAGCACCAGGGTAGATTGCAGTGGAATTCACTCTTCTAAAGATTCTAAAACAAGATTAAATATAAAAGACTAAAATTCAAGTTTGTATTTTGAGTACCAACAAGTTCAGAAAGTTATTTTTAAAATGTTGTTATCCGACCACACTTAATCTCTGAATAGCATTTTGTGCAGAACAATTTATGGAACACTGAACCTCTCGCTTCAGGGAAAGAGTCTGATCTTTCATAACAGAAACCCATATTTTGCTTTTAAATTTCAAGAACAATCTTCTGTAACCTGCATATTAGTCTGGATCAGCATTTGTTAAGATTTAAAAAAGATGCAAGGTTTTACATTCGAGTGTGCTTGTCATTAATATACGAAGATGATTACTGTGACTATTAGTTAGAGACAGACACTAAGATGCAAGGAAACCAAAATTGTGTGTGGCAAGAAGAGATCTTCCGTAGGATGGAGCATTGTAAGCTGCCCTGTTACTGTAAGTCCTTCGTAAAAGAGCACTTAGAGAAGAAGAGGGGAAATCCACATCAGCTGCGAGCAGACTGGCAGCTCAGATGCTGTTGTAGCTGTGATGGGAAAGCTCAAATAAATCTGTTATTCAGTCAATCCAGATTAATATGCAGGTTACAGAAGGTTTTTCTTGAAATTTAAAAGCAAAATATGGGTTTCTGTTATGAAAGATCAGACTCTTTCCCTGAAGCGAGAGGTTCAGTGTTCCATAAATTGTTCTGCACAAAGTGCTATTCAGAGATTAAGTGTGGTCAGATACCAACAAATTTAGAAAGCTATTTTAAAAATGTTGTTACTCAAAATACTGATTTCCTCTAGAAATACAAACTTGAATTTTAATTCCTATAATTAATCTTGGTTTTAGAATATTTAGAAATATTTACTGGAAACTTTAAAATGGGCTTTCAGTTGCACTCTGCTTGAACCTAGTAGAAAAAAATAGTTTTCAATGGTTTTCTGAGTAGTAAATTAAGATCTTTCCCATGTAATGAAGCAACCTCATGGTGTTACATAATACTATATCGCCCAAATACGGTTTTTAATTGCAAGATATACTTAACATATTTACATTATTGTTCTGTCTTGTGCCATTGACTGATGCATCTCTGGTTCTTTGATACTTTCCTACTAAGATGCAGAATATCATTCTGATGCAGCTTTGCCTGTTTTTTCACTCCCCATTCTTTTTCTACTTAAGTTCAGAAATTCCTTGCATATTCCTTTCAATCTTCATTGCTCAGTTTACTTAAGTACAGATATGGGGAAAATATTAGTGCCACGGGGTCATATATTTTGCTTTTGAACAACAAATCCAATCTGTAAAGATGCATATATAAAACTATAATCTTACTGTTGTAACCTGTGTGTACTGATGTTGCTAATTGAGTTCTGTGTTGTAGGCAGGTTGAAAAAAGTTTATGTGATAAGTGAGATTGATCCAGGTTTATTTTAGCTTCTTAGAAAGCGGAGCTCCCGACTATGACTTCTGGGGCTCTCTGGAAGTTACAGTTGTGTCTTACTATTTTATAAATCTATGAGAGCTTGCTTCTTAAGGAAATACCTTAAGGAAAAGGTCTCAAGTATAGTAGTATTAATATTCCAGAAGGAGGTGTGAATTTAAATATTCACTGATCGGTAATGTTACGTGCGTGTTGATTGCTTTTTCAAAAAAGTTAATCTGTGTTGACCTGTGCCTATTAGTTTTATTGCTCAGTGTCATGTTTAATTACGTTAAATTATATCCAGTCTGTCAGGTACATGGTCCTGTTCCGTTGTAGCCCTATGACAGAGCTTGTATAGGCTTCATGGGAATTGGGTCTGCAGTAGGACAGAGTAATAAACAAAATTCAGATGTAAAATCAAAATTGTCTGTGAGACTTTCAAATAAATTTTAAACTTTGCAGTGAAAAAAGAGCCCAAGAGACAAGGGAGTGAGGGAGTTCTGATAACAAGATACCTTCAGTTCATTTGTCAAGAGCTTTATTGAAGTCATTCATGTATACCCCGTTAAAATTGTTGTTTATATGTTGTTTAAATTTTCTTTTTGTTTCGCACACGTAAAATTGTATATTGTGGTTTAGTACATCATCCTGTATCTGTCTTGAAAGCAGCCACCTGACTTTCTGTAGGCTAAACACTGGTATCCTTTGGTAGGTGCCCAAACAAGGTAGCTGAAAGGTTGTGCTAAGTGTGCCTTCTCTGCCTTTCTCCCCTTTTCCTTTATTTTACTGCAGCATGGAGAATTAATGTTAAGACTTGCCCATTTTCACTTGTCATTTCTGTAAGACTGGGAATCTTATCAGAGGTCTGATAAGCAAAGGAGGTTTTCAGGGAGTGCCATTTCATATTAGATGAAAAGACCTATGTGTGTTTGTTCCAGCATTATTCTATTAAAATAGCTGCTCTTGTTGATGAAAGTTGTTTGTAACAGCATCTCCCTGGGTTTCCATATCACATGGACATATTCTCAGTCTTAGGGTGGTTTTTTTTTCCTTTGTCTTGTTGTATTTTTTTTCTTGTTAATGTAATGTCTGATCAGCATAACTCTTTAGTTTTACAACTATTTTCAATAAGTTGTTATTTGGAATGCCAGTGATACTAGGAGCAGGCTCTGACCCATTGGAATGCACTGTTCTTGCTGGGGAAGCTTGTGGGAATGACCGGTCACTGCAATATGAAGACATCCTTTTGAATATATCCTTCTGATTAGAGGCAAGGTTCTCAAAATACATGGTCTAGCCTAGGCATTTGGAAGAAGGAGCAACTTGCACCCCTAAAACATGCTGGGTTTTAGATTCCTGTAGTATTTATATTGCATTTTGCAGTGTTAAATCTCTTGCTTGATGTCTAAGACGGAAGTTTTGCATGGCTAGGGGAGAAGAACGGAGGAAAAGGAATACATTTCACCCTCTGAGGATAATTCCTTTTTTTTTTTTGTGAGGAGACTGGCTTGAAATTTCTCCATTTATACTTACAATCTGTTCTCTGTGCAATCCTGATTGCATAGTCATTCATCATGGCCTGTTAAAATATTTATATAGTAGTTTGCTGTAAGTATTTATTAATAAGAAGGCTTTGAGACCTTTTCTTGGCATTTTTAAGTAAGAAATGGTAAACTGGTTATATTTTTTTTCGTTTTGATTAAGTTCAAATTGTAGTGCTAGCAAAGACTGTGAAGTGCTTGATTGGCAATGGGCTGTTCAAGACCTTCCCATCAACTAAAAATCATTGTGCATGTTGTACATTCTTTGTTATATTCCTCAGCCTTTTCTCTTAAGCTGTGGGTAAATGTTCTTTTCACGTTTAAGTGGTGCTGATGGGAAATGTTACATCTATGTATTCATTATTGATTCTTTATTCCATTTTTTTCTGTGTTCATTAATCTCTTTGCTTTTTATTGGCAGATTATCACCTGAAGCAATTTAGGACATATTCACGAACTGTAGGGAGCTGTTAGATCATGGGAAATAAGAGGTGATGTCTAGCACTGAGAGTAACAATCTTCTTTGATATTGCAGACTACTGAAGATGGCCAGTGGCTGGGATCCTAGGTTAAAATTTGATGTATGCCACTTCTTATTTGATGCACTAAAAATATGATGGGGTGCTCAACTGTCAACACGATTGGTGAAGTTATTGTATTATTCATTTACATCCTTAAAATTAGCCA
The DNA here is from genome assembly GCA_033556795.1 of Tapera naevia. Taxonomy (NCBI): domain Eukaryota; kingdom Metazoa; phylum Chordata; class Aves; order Cuculiformes; family Neomorphidae; genus Tapera; species Tapera naevia. The sequence continues at coordinate 17,119,462 of JAUMJJ010000246.1, forward strand.
CTCAGTAAGTACTTTGCTGGTCAAGATAAGTAGTCAAATAGTAACATTTAACTGCTTCTGCAAAAGTACTTGCTGGAAAGAAATGATGCGAGATAGCTGAATGGTTGTACTAATTGTGCTTCCTCTGCCTTTCTCCTCTTTTTCCTTTATTTTAGTGCAGAGGATGGTAGCTATGTCAAGAGAAAAACAGAGTATAAAGATATTTTTTAAAGCAAATATTATTTAAAAAGAATGGTTTGAGTTTGAAAAGATCCAATATTGGGAAGACTTTTTGGCAATGGGCTAGCTAATTCTGGTGGTATGGCTGAAAGAAAACTGAGAACCCAAATCCTTTGGTTGTTGCATGCTTGTTTACAATAGACTGAAGCTTTAAAAATCATCCCATGGTGCTGAGGCTTGATTTATGCATTCAGCTTCCTTTTCACAGAGTTCAAAATAATGATACAGTTGCTAAGACAATAGTTTGTCTACGTTCTTTGTTGTGTTTTCCTAACTGTTTTGATACTAAGGGCTGTGTGTTTCTTTCCATTATTCTGTGGTTGTGAAACATCACAGTAACTTTTCACAAATTAACAAAGTTGAAATATGGTTGTGAATGAAATTTTTTCTTTTACAAAATCATGAGTTAATAGCAGTTTTCTTTCTCTAGAATACTGTGAACCAAAAACTGATGAAAAGAGACTGTAGCCTTGTGTAACTTCAACAAGCAGTAACCTAGAGGTTAGCTACCTGGAGATATTATTTGAGATTTCTTCATGGGAATGCAGGAAAAGAGATGCCATTTAAATTGTGTCAGCATGTTCTATAGCAAATCTCCATTTGAAGATAAAATAGTTCTGTTGGTCTAAAGTTTACACACAGTATTAGTAGCATTTTTCATAGGCTTACGTGTTAGAGATCCTGGTTTGTTGGCTGGCTGAAGCACAACAATTCAGGTTTCTGTTGTTGATTCAGCTTGGTATCAGTTGGTCACTTTTAACAATAACTTAGGTCCTGGTGACAAGAAAAGAGAAATGTCTATTTTGTAGAAAGACCTTAGAAACATATAGAGAAACAACTTCCGGCATAGCCTGTGGATAGTTTTCGCAAATAAAAGTCCTTGTTCTTTGCCTATGTAGTTCTTGCAGCATTTACAGCTACTCCAGTTCATTAAGTGCTTCTTTTACCCTTACGAAAACACAAGGTTTTATCTTAGTTGCCCAAATTGGAAGAATAAAATACTCAGTACAATGTATAAAAGAGATGAGAAGTTTGAACAACCATTAGCTTCACTTTAAAGAAAATAGGTAAGAATTTGGAGGTTTAGTACTGCATAAATAACCTGAAATTAAATTTGATCTGTTTCTGTCCGTGGTTGTGTTCAAACATTTTCTGGACAACATTCATGTGTTGATTGTAGAACTAAAATCTCTGACAAATGTTGGTACTTTTTTAATGTTTTTCTACTTATCTGGTAAATACTGAGATGCTGTATCAAACTTAGATTATTCTGAGGGTTTTCTTGTTCTTAATTTCAGATTAAAGAACAAAAAATTGTCTTCAGGCCAATTATACTACAGGTTTCCACAGTGAAATAAGTTTTTAAAATTAAATATTTTCGATATTTAATTGCTAAAAAACAGAGATACAGCAAAATGTGAAATAGTTGTCTTTCCTTAGAAGAAAAATGCAAACCAAGCAAATTAAATGAACAAAAGAAATTTATGTACGTGTATAGCAAATTATTGTTTGTGTTCCAGGAAACCTTACTGTCACATTAATGAATAGGTACTGTCATGCTGATTTGTCTCCAGTATGGAGGTCCAAGTTGTGTTAATTGTGTAGAAGCACAAGCTGGTTTTGTATCTCTCTTTGCTTGGAAGCCTCTATTACTGCATTTCAAAGTTGATAAATTTAATCTTTCAAGAGAGAACTTAAAGGGAGGAAAAAAGAACTATTAAATAATCATGATGATTTTTTCTAAAAAAAGTCTTTGAGTTATTTCAGTTAACACAGTACAATCCTCTTGAATCTTAATAACCAAACTTTTTCTGATAGGAGCTGAATCTGTTGCTAAATACTTTTCTTGGTGATCCTTATCTATGTTTTCCCTTAATATAATGTCATTGTTTTCATTCTTGCTTTAGAACTGATAATATGACCTGAACTATTTAGCTGCATCGTGGAGAAAAGAGAAAACCTTTCTCATACAGTTCACTGTGTCTGTACAGAATTGGACAGAAACCATATTACGAGTTTTCCTTTTCTGTGCATTCATGACAGAATAGCTCCAGGGTTTGAAGGATGCCATCTATTCAATTTTTATTTATTCATTTATTTTTAATCAGTTTATCTTTTACAAACTCTAGAGACTGTTAAAATGCTTTAAGTAGCAGGCAGAATTGTTTTTTTTGAATTGCAGGTGTGCCTTTCCTAACCCTATGCTGCCCTTTGCTCTCAGACTCTTTTTGTGATGGTGGTAGGATGCTTAGTTTGCCTTAAAAGATCAGCGGTCCCTTCTGCAGGATGTTCCCCACCTTATTGTTCATCCTGTTCTCCCGTTGTTTCAGTTCCATTTTCACGGCTGCTGTTCCCAATTCCCTCTTCTGGTATTTTGTGAAGGCAACGAGTGTGAATGTATTTCAGCTGTAAACACAGTTGTGATGCTGCAGTACTGTCTTAGAGGATTGCAGGAACTGCATTGTTAATAAGAAACCATATAATTGATAATGCACAGATTGCTGTGACAACATCCAGTAAACCTAGAAATATTTATTTTTCTCCTTGTTAATCCTTCGAACAACTGTAGATTTTACTTAATGTCATGGACATTTTCAGCTGCAAGTATGATTTTTCAAATTAATTCTACTTATTTGTTTCTGTAACCTTCATATAAAAGGTAATCCTTATTTGATTTGTTAATTTGGATAATGTAAGGTCTGTTGAGGAGGAGTAAAAGAAAAGGAGAAAAATAACCACATAGGAAACACCTGCAGTTCTGTTTTTTCCTTTTTCAAAACAAAGTTCAAATATTTTTATTTACAGCTAGTGTTCTCCTGTTTGTAGCCAGAGTAATAAATTAGGTGCTTTGATGTGTGCAGAGGAGTATGGAATCTTTGTGCCTTATGAGAGTTGGTCATAAATTATGTCAGTTAAGAGGGTTGTTCAGGATTTAAGTGTTAAAGCTGGAACGAAGCAGTGGAAGTGCATTGAATCTACAGTTACACAAAGTGAAACCTTCTCAGATTTATTGACTTTTTGTTCTTGATCATAGACTGTTTGAAGTAAACATGTTTACATCCAATACCTCGTGCACCTAGATAAACAGTACCGAGTTCAACGTGGAGTAGTACTTCAACAGTTGTTAATAGCCCTCAGGATTAAATAGAAGGGTATCATGTGAGAATTTTGCAGGTTTTGTTGCTTGTTACTGCCTTGAGATATAATAAAATTAAGTTGGCATACTCTGTGTTTTTACATATGACAAAAATATAGTTATTTCTTAGTTTTTAAAGTCTATTTATATATAATCTGCATATAAAGAAAATGTCACATACTGAAAACACTTTTGTCCTCCCCCAATTATTTTTCAAATCAAAGAAAATGAAGCAGTTTTAAATACAGATTTGCACAGATATACATGATGCCCTAATGGCGCAAGAATACATTGCTTGTACTTGCTGAGAGAAGATAAGAGGCAGGTTTTAGTTGTGTTTTTGGCAGGTTAAGCTCAGAGTCTGGATGATAATGTGGACAAGATTGGACGTCCTGTTCCATTCTGCCAAGGCAGTTGCTACCAGCTAAGTGAAACTAATCTCAGGGATGGCGATATATTAAACTGTTGCAGGAGAAACATTAGAGTAGTTTAAGAACCTGAAAATATTTCTTTCCTTAAGCTTCTGTGTTTTGCTGCAGGTACAAACTGAGTTACAGTGATTGCTGTAATTGTGTAATGATTTTTATTGATACACCTTGTGAGATTGCTTCCTATAGTTGTTTAATTCTAGATAAAATAAATATGTAAGAATACAGATGGTGGACTCAGTGTTAAAGTGTGTAGTTGATCTTGGAGGCATGTATAGCAATAAAGAAAATTTTGCTACATTGGTTTGGATTGTTGTTTTGTGTTAGTTGTTTTGTTTGCATTCACTCTTCCTCTGGCTTTTTGAGAATTGATTCGGTTTAGTTTTATTTACAGGTAAGAGATTATATCTAAATGGGACCCAGTAAACATCAAAACTTCCCGTTCATAATCTAGGGTGCTCTTACAGATTATGAAAAAAGTAGTGTGTATTTTAACATTCTTGTGACTAACTTCTTGCCTTATTCAGGAATGAAGCCAAGTGCCTTCGAATCATGAGAGGTGTACACATAAGTGCTTTCAGGGTATGCATAAGTTCAGGGACAGGTCACTAGTGGTGACTTGGTGTGATATCTTGCTTGTGTATGTGAAAAGAGAAGTGGTTTTGAAATGTTATCAGTACTGTTTCTTGCAGTGTGAGGAGGAATTTTCTTTTGAGTATTAGGAGATTTTTTTAAAAATAAGTACTTTAAAAAACAAAACAAAACCAAGAAACAGTAGGAATGCTAACCCTTCTCAGATTTGAAATATCTTCCTTATGTTCTGTAAGCAGATACTTTATTGTTCTTAAGCTTGTGATGCTTTTGTTCCTTAATAATGGCTTTGTAGGAGTGCTCTTCTGAGGCTTTCCAGTAAGCTGTCAGTTCCTGTGACAGCACTGCACCCCATGTAGCAATCTGTAGCGTGAGACGTTTGGTGTATGGCAGGTGTGTGGTACGGTGGCAGGTTGGTGGCTGGGTTGCCCTTCCAGTGAGTAGTAGTTGTGGGTTTACGTTTCCCTCAGGCACAGAAGGTTGCAGAACCGGGTCCCCTGTGGTCGGGGTGAGTTCTCCACCCCACTGGGCAGCTGAGTTTGCTCAGGGGAGGAGGAGGTTGTTGTTGTGTCCTGATCTAGGATCCTCACATTGCAAAACAGAACCTTGAGGATCTCAATTAGACTTCTGTGTGGGGTAACACTCGGCTGCTGAGGTTCTTACAGCGAACAATAATGTGGGGCATGGTTAGAGGTAAAGATCAGACTTGTCTCTAGTGTTCAGAATTGTATTTTTGCTTTATATACATTCAGTATAAATGCTGAGGCGACACTCTTGTGAACCCAGACTTTAGGCAGCTGAAACAATGTTGCTTATAATATGAAATTATTTTCTTCTTTCTAAATATAGAGAAGTAATTTCTATTTCCGTAATAAATTTGATTAAATAATTTTGTTATGGAACAAATTTTGTTATGTACTGTATCTCCATATATGTATGTGCATGTTTTATAAGTCTTTAATGTCAGTTTTTACAAGACAACAAAGTTAGCCAGGTTATCTAAAAATTGTTCTCAACTCCCATTTTTTATTACTAGGAAAAAACCCACGGAATTCCATTCTAATTCATTTCAGCGTGTTTGAGTAGAAAACACCCTCTGAAACATGTAGTGGAAACCCTGGCATTTTACCCATTTTCCACTCTTGCTGCTGAAGACATGTCAGATTCCTTGAGATTTATAAAAGGTCATGAACAAAATAAAGAACATTCTTGAGTATACAGTTGTAGCTAATTAAAAACTGGGCATTCATTACAGTATCAGTATTGCATGTGTTTGGAAAGAACATCTACATGTGAGTCTCTTGGTTAAGAAAACATGGTGTTATAGAAATAAAGGAATGATTGGAGACAAATCACTTCTCAGATTTAAGTTTACTGTGCAGTGGAATTAAAAAGCTTTTGGTTCAAAACCTGGAAGTTTATGAAGAGCTAAGCTTGCATTTTCTCAATATAGAATTAAATTTTCCATATGGAAGAGCTTCCAGTTGTGACTGCTTTGCTTTTGCATTCTCTTGAGAAGGACAGCCAGTCTTTGAAAAGGAAATATAAAGATGATCTTAAAATCATTCCCTATGAGGGAAGTCATAGGGTGGTGGAAGACGGAACATACTGCGAGGGTGAAAATTCCCACAGAAGTCTTTTGTTCAAGGGTAGCATAGCTCTCTACTTCCTCTAAATGAGGTCTGTTTTCCAGGTATTCTGTGGCTTAACATGACTGAAATGTCAGAACTGTTACATTATATCGGTTAAGTCTATTTACAGTCTTGTGTTCTAAAACTCTATTAATTCAGTTTCTGGTTCAAGATGGAAGCTGTTTTCTGTACTTATTTGATGAGAACTGAAGTAAACAACTGCTTTGAGTATTGATTTCAATTTGCTTGAGATGTTTGAAACCTTATAATATCTTCTAAATTTCATTTCATTTTTAGAAAATGTAGGCATGACCCTGCAGGGCTTGTTTGGGAGAGCTCAAAAATCGTTTGTCCATTTTGGCAAGGGATAATCTCAGCTACGGTTGATTTTGTAAGCTCAAAATATGTAAGAAAAATTCAGGAAAAGGATGAGAGGGTAGGAGGAGGGAAGGCCATCTCTCTGGGTCGTCACAATCAGCTGGGAGGTATTGGAGTATAACTTCTGCCATAGAGCGTTGTACATCGCTCAAGTCATTTGGCCATTAATTTCTAAATCCTGTGGTAACTTTCTTAGTTGTCTGAGACTGGGGGTTGCTGAATTGTAAAAGTTGACACATGCAAGAATTACTGGCTTTGAAAGACTTAACCTAATCTGCTTTTATTTGATACAAGATTTTTATTCGCCTTGATTTGGTATGTGTAGCTACTGAAGTTGTACACAGCTGGTTAGTGTGTTAATATAGCTGAATAGTTAATTCTTTGTATATTCGTAAATCTACGGACAGTTAAAAATCTAATAAGATTAAAAGACGCAGTTTTCTTTTGGGCTTGTGCTTTATATGGAGTCTTGAATCTTACAAGTTATTTTTTTAATAAATAAAAAGGATTTTTGAGATACTGTTTATAAATAATAGAAATTTCTTTTCTGAAGATGATCAGAGGGCTGGAGCACTTCTCCTATGAAGATAGGCTGAGGGCATTGGGGTTATTCAGCCTGGAGAAAGGAAGGCGCAGGGGAGACCTTATTGTGGCCTCCCAGTACTTCAAGGGGGCCTACAAGAAAGCTGGGGAGGGACTATCTATCAGGGGTTACAGTGATAAGACAATGCATAATTGCTTTAAACTGAAAGAAGATACATTTAGATTACAAATCAGGAAGAAATTCTTTGCTATGAGGGTGGTTAGGAACTGGAAGAGGTTGTCCAGAGGAATTGTGGGTGCCCCCTCCCTGAAAGTGTTCAAGGCCAGGCTGGATGGGGCTTTGAGCAACCTGATCCAGTAGAAGGTGTTTCTACCCATGCCAGAGGGGTTGGAACTGGATGATCACCTAGGTCCCTTCAAACCCAAGTTATTCTATAATTCTGTGATTTTTCCAATGTGTCTTTTACTTCCTGTCTTTAAATGTGTTCTAAAAAACAGTGGGAGATATGGTTTGAAATTCCAGTAGACACAATGTTGTGTTCATATGGAAACATCTGATTAAGAACACGGATGTTAATAGGTTTAAATCAAACTTACAGTACAGGTGAAAGGTTGCTGTATAGTTAGTAACATAAACATTAGGAAAGATGGAACAGGACCATATACTTACCTGCTTTATGGCCTAATTGCCTTCTTTTATTCTTTTTCTTTTCTTATTTTACGTTGTGTAAGAAAAAAGTTTCCAATGTGGCTCCTGTATGACTTGTATTTCTGGGAAAATAATTTATCACTATTGAAAAGAAAGGCTGTACATTTGATTAGGGAGAAATGTGGTTTTGTTTTCATTGCCTTGTCCTTTGTTTTGTTTTAGCCACAGCAGGGAATTTGCAGCAGGATGACAAAAAATTGGTATTCCTCCTTTTTCTAGGTGTGGGCACTCTCCTGTGTACCGTTCACGTGAGATGTCAGGTCGGGCCCTTGTTCCGTTTGTTATGGTAAATGAAGTACCACATACAGTGCTGTGCTTGCTGGAGAGGCTTCCAGACTCTACCAGTCCTTGCATACAACAGAATAATATTCATGGAACGCTTCTGCAAGTAAGTTTTTGGAGGTTTTGTTGCGTTTGTTTCTTTGTTTGTTTTTACTGTGGGGTTTTTATTGGATTTTTTTTGGTCATACTTCACAGTGAGCTAACACACATTAAGTGTGCTGAACATTGTCAAAATGTGTATGAAGGCTGCTTTTGGGTCGATTTTATCAGATGATAAATGTGGAATGCACATTTCAACCATCATTAGAAAGCTGTAAATATCAACTTTTATATTTCATGCAATGTTTAAAAGATCTCAAAGATTAAAGTGCTTTGAGAGCAAATATCTTTACCTAAACATATCTACAGAGAGATCTATGTGACTTGCCCAAAATCACAGACCAAATCTGAGGAAAAGCTGAACTCCAAGCACCAGTGGTATTGTAGATATCAAGACTTTCTACTTACATACCTGCATAAATATTACTTCATTTGCATTTCCTACTACACTAGCAGCTTCCTGTCAGTTTGCTGTACAAGTTGTGATGAGCTATATTCTTGTGAAAACATTCTGGAGAACAGCTTGCTATCCGTTTGGAATCAGAAGTTTCATCATTCTCCATATATCATTCCTTTGGTTTATGACTGTCGGTTCACTGTGTTTGATTTTGAAGCTATCATGGTAATAAGTTACCCATTTTTATTGCCTGTTTTTCACAAGCAGTCCTTCAACAAAGCCTTATTGTACATGATCAGCTCTGTTAGCCTTAGTTGGCAAGCTACCTAGGTACATATTCCTACTGTAAAGTGTGGTGTGGGGGTGTGTACGGTTTTGTTTTGTTTTTCTTTAGTGTATCTTTTCCAGCATATTATTTCCCTTTACAACCATGACCTTACAGTAAACCTAGGACAGGGAAATGAGTGAAGTCCCTCTAGAGCTGTTACTGTCAATGTTACCTGTAAAGGCTTTCAGCCAGTCGAGCCTGGATTTGGATGATGATTTGTTACAGTGAAGGTTGTTCCAAGATGTGGGGTGATCACATCCAGTCTCTTCTGCTCTGAAAAGCAGTCTGTGTACCTGAATGTGACTGCATCTGCATGGGAAGGAGATTACCATTGTCAAATTACCTTTGCAGCACAGGTGTGTCAGAAAACTCCTGAACCTCCTGAAGAGTTAGGAAGGAGAGCATTATTCCAATAGGGAAAATTTAAGTGCTTTCTCTGTCCAAAGTGATTATAACCTGGTCGTGAAGGTGTGGGCTGACTGTAGTGTATAAAGCCACTGCTGCCTTCTTAGTGACCTGGAAACAAAATAATAATGGAGGGTTGATTCTGAAAGAGCCCAAAACATGATCTGGTTTTTAAACTAGTGTTGCTATCACGATCTTACACATAGCTGTAGGGCGTTTTCTTTTCCATACCCTTAAGGCAGGAGATATTCTTAGGACTTTAAAGTGATTTTTTTGGTAGTTTTGAGGTGCTACTAGGAACTAATACTGCAATTCGTACTGTGCCATTGAGAGATCAGTGCTATCAGAGTGTGACATTGTTCCAAAAAATCTTAGTTGTACTATAACATTCCAGTGTTGTTTGCTCTCTAGCATTTGTCTTGGGCTTTGCTTTTATGATTGGTGGATCAAGGTTGTGCAGTCTTCATTTAATACTTAAGTCAAATTTAGTTTAGGACTAAAATGCTGCACTATCTGTTGCTAGCTAAAAATAACAGAATGTTCAGAAATGCAATAGGGTGATAAAGATGGGGAAAAAAGGGAGGCCTGATGTTTGATGTCATACCTCTATAATACTAATGGCAGGTAGTTCGACAGGTAGTTAGCACGCTCCTCCTGTAAATAGTACAAAGAGCAAAGTACTGTGACATCCAGGGGTTGTTGGATCCATGGTTTCAGTTTTAAGGTGGGACATGCAAAGCTGCTGCTAAAGCTCATTGAATTGTAGAAAATTGTGTCATGGGACTGTTAATTAAAGCACTGTTTCTCTGAAGTCTTATTTGAAGAGACAGTGATCTAGCAGTGTTTGAAACTGTTTACATTTCCATGGCGCAGTAAAGAATTTATCTTCCTATTTGATATCAAACCAAAACAAAAGTCCCTACTCAAAACAGTGAGTCAATAAAATTTATTTTTTTTTTTCTGAAGTATACAAGACGAATGTCTTATGAAAGTGGAGTTTCATTTCTTTTGTTCAGTTACATTAGTCAGAAGCTGACCAAGTTCCTTGCCTGGTATTTTTTATTCAGTGTTCATATGCTGTCAAATCTTGAACAGGAAAGTTGGAATTATTCAAATTTAAAGCTTATGTGGCAGTGCCAAATGTAATGAATCTTGAAGGTGGATCTCAGTTATGTTTCAGACTTACATAAGTGTTTCATCTGTTGCGAGAAAAATGTTAAGTTACAGAAGGATCATTCAAGAGGAATTCAGCATGGAGCACATGTCCAAACATGGCCTGGTTTTCAAAATGCTGAGATTGTCAAGGAGTAGTTTTTGACAGTGGTTGCAAATGTGTTGTGTTTAACTTCAGACTTTTGTATTATGTGAAAACATGTTTCTTCCTCCCCAGTGTGATAACTGTGGCTCAACTTATGTAGGAATATGAATGTGCATGAGGATAAAATAATCTTACGGTTTACATGTTTTACAGAAAAATTCAAGGATTATCTAGGAGGAGGAACACTGTTGTTCTGTAACTGTTACAGAACAGATGGTATTCTTCAAGCAGTAGTTCTGCATCATAAGTAAATGCATTGACTTGAATAAGACCAAAAAAAATCTGTTATATCCTAAGTGTTTCCTTTATGAGTGCAGTTTCTATTTTGCTCCATAATCCAAACTGGCCTCGAGACAGTGGGAAGGGGAAAGAGTCAGGTTGGTAATCCATAAGAAAGTGCAGAAATCTTCTACTGGCCTTCTTGAATGATGAAATATTTCTGGCTTCTTTTGTTTTAAAATCTGGATTTTTTAGCTGATTAGCTGAAAAGGCAGATTTTGTCCAGAGCTTTCTGTAGAGACTTCTGGAAGCCTATGAAAATTTATAACTAGGGAACCTCTGTGTTTGTGCAACTTTTTGACTTTTAGCAGTTGCCAAGGAACTTAAAGTGTTTGGGAAGATTATGAGGTATCCTTATCAGAGGATCGTATGTTTTTTTGTCCTTCTGCCTCTTTAGGGTTGGAATTCCTGCAGTACGTATTCCATCTGTTCAGAATAATTGAGAAATTCAGAATTAAGCTGTAATTCAGAAATGTCTTATTCAGTTACCTGTACTTACATTTAGTAGTTTCAGTGTATTGGTTTGACTTGCAGTGGCATTTGTAAACCATGCAGGTAGGACATGGTCTGCTTTCTCTTTTCATGTCTGGGTTTTTGTAGAAATGTCTGATCTCATAGACAACAGTCTTAACTGGGTCTCTGAGAACTACAGTGAAGAAGACACTTAGTAACAGTGTTTTGAGTCCTGTTTATGGATGCTTCCAGTGTTTAGTTTGTCTCATTCTATGCAGTTGCAGTAAGCCTGAATGTCTTGAGCAAAACACTTGTTAGAGTCGTGTTAATCAAAGATCTCCTAATATTAGTAAATTTCAAGAATAACTTAAATTTATAATTCAAAGAGAGAGATCACATGGAAATAAGCCCTAAGTAGGAAAAGGAATTATGGAGACCTAGTAGTTCTTCAATAAGTGAAATCTCAACACAGAATGGATAGAAACAGTAATAATACACCAGCCTGGACAAATTAGGGATTTCTTTACTGAAAGCAAGAAGAAACAATTTGAGGCAAGAGTGTGCAGAGAGGAAATTAGAAAGACCAGGGCAAAAACTGGCTGTAGCCTTTGAAAGACTTCTGCAGAAATACTTAGTCTTAGAAAATGGAAGCTATTGATAGCTGATGTCTGAAAGGTATACTTTTTTCTCTGAGTTCATTAACACAGTCAGATATGAGTGTAAATATTGAAAACTGCTTTTTAACATTAAGGATGCATTAATGTTCAACACTTGCAAATTGCTTAGATGGGTCTGCCATCATGTATGTAAGATTTTGCCTGGGCCTGAGAGATGGATGGATGATCATTTGAGATTGCTGCCAGTCTTCCCTTTATATTTTTAATGATTCTTTGATCCTGTCAGCAGCTGGGGCATCCTCATGAAGCTATGCAGAATTTTTATTTCCAGTCTGCATCTGGTTAGTTCTTGTAGGTATAACATTCATAGGTTTTACGGTTGTAGATAGGCTTCTTCTGTAAACCATCAACGTTTAGATGTAAATTACTCCAATTAGTTTTTTAAGATTGTAATTAAAAATAAAGAGTTAAATATTAAATATTATAAGCATGAATTTTACTTGAATTGGAAACGACTGATTGAAACTTTGAACAATTTTTATGTACAATTTAAATAACGTTTTCTGCACTTACGCTTTATATTAACAGAGTCCAAGAAGGTAACCTTCTGGGCATACTAGGGAAAGAAAACTTGAGCCTGTGTTATTCCTAACCACGGGCCTTACTAGTAAAGACTGAGATGAAGAGGACATTCAGCACCTCAGCCATATTCATCTCCAGGTGGGATTTGGCTTTCCTGACTACATCTCCACATACTTGGACAGTGTCCCTGTATTCCTTCCAGGTAACCTGTCCCTTCTTCCTCTTCCTGTATATTCCCTTTTGCCATGAGGTCCTTGTTCATTCATGCAGGGTCCTGGAGTGGTTGCCTGACTTCTAGCTCATTGGTATGAACTGCTGTTGAGCTTGGAGGAAGGTGGTCCTTATTGACCAGCTTGCTTGGGCTGTATTCTCTCCAAGGCCTAATTGCAAGCAAATCCACAAATTGACCATAATCTACTCTCATGAAGTCCAAAGTTGTGATCCTGGGGTCTGCCCTGCTTGTCTTCTCTCAAGATTGTGAACTCCATCTTCTGGTCAGTGCAGCCATGGCTGCCTTTGACCTTCACATCCTCACTGAGCCATTCTTTGTTTGTGAGTATGAGGTACAGTAGAGAACCTCTCTTTATTGTCAGGAAGTTGTCATCAGTGCTCTCCAGGAACCCACTGTATTGCTTATGCTGTGCTGTATTGGTCCTCCAGCAGATACCACGGTGTTTGAAGTCCACTGTGAGGACCAGGGCCTGCAAACATGAGGCTATTTCTGTCTATCTGAGAAAGGAATCATCCACTTGTTCTCCCTGGTCTGGTGGCCTATAGCAGACACCCACTACAGTGTCATTCATAGTGGTCTGCTTCTTAGTCCTTACCCATAAGCTCCAAACTGGCTCATCATCCATCCCCAGGCAGAGCTCCATGTACTCTAGCTTTTCCCTCACATAGAGAGCAACTCCTTCTTCTTGTCTGTCCAACCTGTCCTTCCTAAAGAGCCTGTATCCCTCCATTGTAGCACTGCCAACATGTCAGCTGTCCAGTGTTTCCATGATACCAACAAGATCACAACTCTGCATCTGCACACAAACATCTTCATTCCTCTAGTTCTTCATCCTCTTCCTTTGAGTGCTTTAAAGTAAGAGAAGTTACAGGATACTAACCACCATTTGCCCAGAGAACAAGGCACATTTAATTCATCCGGTTGTGGATTATTTATAGTTATTAAAAAATAAAACTCCCAAATGCATGAACTTCCAGACTGGTGTGCCAAGGAAAGCAGATGTTAGACTTCTGCTTTGGTTTTTATCTTGTGAGAATCGGTTAACATGATTGATGCTGGATTTCAAAGGCTGTGCGGTGTGCATAGGCGTAGAATCTAGTTGTTATTAGTGCGGTAGAATAGCAGTGGTATGACTGGAGCTTTCAGTCGTACTAATTAATTTCCAGACATCTCTCTCACATTTGTATGCTGGAAAAATCTGTATTCTAATGAGAGTATGCTGTACCCTTGCATACTGTTCATATGGAGAACAATTTGTTGGACAGCTGTAATTAATCATGAAACAGATGTAATTACTATTAAGGTTTATTTCTTTTTCAAATGAAAGAATCTTCACATCAATTGGGTCATTAACTTATATGTTATCAGTTTGATCTTCCTCGTGTTCACTTTGGCATGCCTATGGTTATGTATTTTTAGAACATATGGGATCAGATAAATGAAGTTTTATTAAAAGAGGCATGTGTTTTCATTTAATTTCTCTGTGCCTTGTTTTGGACAGTTCCTAAATGTTGAAAGCACTAATCTTCTTCCTAAAGGTCTTATGCGGCTTTATAGCTAAACACGGATGGTGCCTAGCTTGAGAGTGAGATTTACAGGACATTAAAAGAAAAATTTGCTCTCCTTATCTGTCTCATTCACTATGCAGTCCCTTCTTTTTGGAGAGCATTTTGCATTCCCTTTGGCGTCTTTTGGGCACAGATTAGGAGAAAGGAAGATTCATTGACCGTCACTGTTTGTTTATGAAGAGAGGAAACTACACACTTCATTTAAATGTGCATGTTGCCTCCATTTGCTGCCTCCATCAGGAGATGGATTGTACTGCTCGAGATAAAGCTTTTCACAGAAGTTCCGAATGGGTTGTGCAGCTGCACATATCACTGAGGAACATTTCTGGCTGGAAGCTGCTCTGCCGACCTGTGATGTCCTTGCAGGTGGCTCCTTTCTATCATGACTGGTTTTGGTCACTGCTGTAATTCAAAGTCACAGAAATTCTGCCTGGTCTGCTGTGGTCTCTAGAAAGATTTCTCTCCCATTTCCCGTCTGAGGTCTTGTTCATAGTTTTTCTCGCTGCAGTCTTCCCACTTACTGCTGTTACTTTGTCACTCCTACTGATTTAGCCTGAAATTTGTACCCTGAGCGTACGCCAATATTTTGCATCGCAAGCGAAGAACAGTATCTCTTTCTATCCAAGGGGTGCACGTGACCTGTTCTTAAAGCAGTAATATAAGTGGCAGAAGACAGATGAAGCAGAGGGAGTTTGTTCTGTTTTGATGTAGGGTTAAAATTTCATAATGATCAAAATAGAAATTCAGTTATTTCGATGTTGTTTTGAGTGTCATCAATCAGCAGTCACTCTTCATTAATTGTTACTCAATACTAAAATTTTCTCCACACTTTGAATTTTCACACAAAATTCTGTAGTTTTAATTAGCTAAATTGTCATTATAGCAGTAGGCTGGTTGAAAGAAGGGTTTTGGGGGTTGGTTTTGGAGTTTTTTTATGTTCACTAATTCAGGCAGTTCTGTTTGGCTTATGAATGGCAAGTCTTGTTCAAGGAATGTCAGTTTGAGGTTTTGAACCTTTGCTTGTTTTGCTTTTGAAACCAGCAGCTGTTACATCTCTCAAATGTAAAGAACACTGAGTCATATCAACTTAGTCAGTTACATGTGACAAAAATTAGATTTAAAAGGAGATAGACAGCTTCATAACACTTTACATTAATTAACATTAATTTTAAAGATTAAATTTCCCACTGACTTCAGTGGGATAAGAAATTAACACTTGGTATTTTTGAGGGAATAGCAGCATCCTACAGAATTATATGAAATTTTATATGAAAGAATATAGAATTTATGTATTAAAAAAATAATAATACGATTAAAAAACCTGCATGCTTGCATGGCAGAGTGTGCTGCCATCTGTACCTTTACAAAAGTGAATTACTGTTCCTGTTTTCCCTTTGTGGAGTTTGAGTAGGGCAAGACTTTTGTCATGGTAGAAAAATTATCTGTATGAATTCTTTGGATGTGCTGATGTTCTAAATTTTAATAGAGAGCTGAAAGAAGTGATTTAAAGGTGGAAGAATTGATTTAAAGGATGGTTGGAGACTTTATTACAGCAGGAAGAAAATCAGGATGAGAACATAACCTGAGAAAAGCCAGTCTGGGTCATGCAAAGATTTCTCTGAGTCAGTGTGCTGCTGCCAGCAAGGACCAGTAGCACAAGCCTTGGAAAAAAGAATAAGACAGACCAAGCAGCTGAAGAAACACCTGCGTGTGCTGTCTTAGCTTAGAGTACTCTTGAGCCACAGATGTATGGATGTGACTTTGTTGAAGATAAAAATTAAGTACTGATGAAAAGAAACAGCTTATGGTGAACAGATCAATATGTTAGGTAGTTTAATTATTTGGAAGAGTCGTTTGAAGAAATATTGTTGTTGATAAAAGTAGTGCCTGCCTAATGAATGTGGATGTCTTTTTCCTTCCTTTGAGAGGGGGAGGATTTTAGTTTAAGTTTCTACAAGGAAGGTCAAGATTCAGGTATTTGAGATAATGATCACTCTCATGTTTTATGAGTTTAATATAATACTTGGACGCTTAGAGGTATAAAGACAATTTAAATAAACAGGAGGATGTGAAAATAAAGCATAGAATAATGATGTGTCAAAGAAGAGCTAGCAAGCAACACAGGACCTTCTTTATTACAGGAATGAATAGGTAATAAAACCCCACAGACTCCAGTGACTGGGTTGTAAGAATATGACAACAAGAGACAAATTAGGCAAATATGTTTTGAAGGTCATTCTTGGATGTTGGTCATTGTGGTTGAGTGAAAGAGAGAGAGGTGTAGACCTTGTTACCTTGAGCTAGAAATCCTTAATGTGAATTACTGGTAGGGGTGTTAGTGACCATATTTTCTTCCTGTTTTGTTTTGAAGACGAAGGATCTCTGGGGCCTGAGAGAATGAATGGGGAAGTAGCGTATTGTTTATTTGGCTTTATTCAGTAGTACCGAAACATTGAGTATGGTGAATTACATTTTATTTGGCTTGGCAGTAGAATTTGAAGTGTAGCAGTTCAATGTTGGCTTATAAAAACTCAATGTAGTAAACGAATGTTACATTATCTACAGATCAAAGAAATAAACCTGCTATAATTAAATGTTTTCCAATGAAACTTCCTTTCAGCTGTTTCTTTTCTAAACTCAGTTTTTAGTGTTCAAGATAAGCCTCACTTCTAAGGTTAGTATAAAGAGAAAAGAAATATTGATGTCAAGTTGAAAACTTGTATGTAGCTGGCAATAACGGAGCAATTGTCTCATCTCTTCATGTTGTAAATTCATATTAACTGTTAAATAGAGGTACACTGATATAAGCAGGCAGCTAGCGTTTGGGAACAAGATTTATATTTATAACTGCAACAGAATGCGACTGGGTTCCAAGAATGGGAGGAGGCAGTCTGAAAGAAAATCATTGAGATTTTGCCAGAGATTTTCTTCCAGCTGCTTAAAAAAAAAACCCATCATGTGGTACTTCTAATTGACTGGGCAGATCTGCTAGATTGTTCTTGCTTTGAAGTTGCTCTAACTGTAATTAGTAATGCTCCCAGATCCTATGTTTCTGACTTCCTAAGTCATGTCACTGGTTTTCAAAAGGGCATGGATTTAGACAGCTTTTACAACCCTGTTAGGTCTTTCCATTCAGTTTCTGCACCGTTATTGAGTTCCTTCCTACAGCAACTAAGGATGCACAGAGTTGCTATCATAAACCTCATGTTCGCATCTTTTTTTAAAAAAAGTATGGTTTTAGTACAGAATAAGCGACATTCATCAGTTAGTGTAAACAAGGCTGCTGCTGTTTTTGATTGAGTGGTAACTATAATAAAGACTACTCTGGGTTATGCCGGGGTTAGTTGTGAGAGTTGCCCCCTCTGTAAAGTGGAATGGATGCCTTGATGGATGCACTGTGTGTCTCTCTCTCCAGCACCCTAGATTTTGAAGATTATTACTATGGATATGGCAAGCAGTTGCTATGTAAATGTTTTGGCCCCTCTAATCCAGTGTACCACATCTTAATGAATAAAGCTCCTGCAACCCACACTGCTAGCAGAGATTGCAGCCATTTGAGGTGCCCTGCCTGGTGTTCAGTTACAGCCATAAAGCATCGCTCCTGTTCAGCTACCTTCTCTAGTATGGTCTTTGTCCAACACTTAACTAGTATTCTAGTTATGACTTGGATAAATGTGCAGTGATTGAAAACATGGTGTATGAATGTGGTTGTGTAGAAGAACTTTTATTAGGTGTTAGGATTAAGCTAAGGAAAGAGAAATCCTCCTGTAGGTCCGGTTTTCACAATAGATAGATTATTTTTTGTTTAGATGATGGAGATGTTAGAAGCAAATACAGTTGGCACAGTGTTCTACTTTTTACTACTTAAATCTTCCTGAAGAGAGTTGAACTATTTTAGGCACTGGCTGCTTAATTTGATTTAGAAGTCCCAAACCATCAATTGAACTCTTGTGAATCCTAAATTTTTTTAAGTGTTCAATTCTGTGCATATTTCTTGCACCTGTTTTGTATTACGAGTCTTTAAGTATCCCTCATGATTAGTCAGGAAAGTAATCCTATCACTCTGTCACAGGCAGAGGATGTTTTTACAGTTGGGAAGGGAAAAGTTGAAACTTGTAAAGTGTACCAAAGTTATAATATTCTCCTAGGTGGTGCAGTGGATTAATTTAGTACTACGTGGAGTTCATTTTTCATCTCCAAAACCATGTTTTCAATCCCACCCTCATAGGATTTTTTTCCTCTTCCTTTTGATCTGGAAACCATGTCTTTAGAACTTTCAGAGCCAAAAAAAAGATAATCCTGGATACACTTCCTGGATATACTTTTAAAAATAGCCATCCATGATAAGTTCTGACTGCTTGAGGATGTATAAAAAATATTTATGAACAGTGAGGGCTTTTTACTATGCTCTGTGTTTTCAGAGGTTCAGGCTGTAGTGAGAGATGTGGGAAGGTACCTTTTTTGGTTTTTGGAAGCTTTCTTAGCCTGTTTACAAAACAGAGTATACTCTCCACAAAAGGAGGAGAAAGATGGATAAATTGGCATTTAAAAGAATGCTGGATGGGAGAACTGAATGAAGAGGGATGAGTGGTTTTAAGTGGATATCTAATATCTACTCAGTAAAGACTTAGCTATTCTGAAGGCCAGGATGCAAGAATTTGATATAGTGCAGCAAAAAATTGAAAAGAGGAGGAAAAAACCTTGAAATTTAAGAAAATGAAATAAAATTAACACAAACCAAGGTGAGGACACTTTTCCAAGTGAGAAGATGAATTTCAGAGTGTTCATGAGTCAAATTAGAATTCTTGAATGAATACAATGTGCTTTTTCCTTCTCCAACCCAATTTAAACCATGTTACTAGCTTTACTTTCCCCCCCTGAATATGTCACATTTATTTCTTGCAGTGTTTTTTAATCACTTTTTTTTATTCTTTTTTATTATTTTATTATTTATTGTTATGGTGATAAAATTTTCGAGGAACAGTTTTCATGTGACTGTTTGATTTAAAGTGTTTTTTTTTTTACTTGGGCTCTGAATTACTCTGATCTGGTGGCCTACTCTGAATATGTGATCTTCTATGTTTTTGTTCCTCTAACGCTTTTGATTTGTGTGCCAGAAGAGAATGGGAAATGGATATCAAAGCTGAGGAAGGATTGTACAGAAATTTGACTGGCGTAAAGAAACTACACAGGATAGAAATTTTATGTGGGGACAGGACTAACAAGAAGAAGTTGTGTTATCCTTGTATTCAGTGTTGGAGGGTTTGTGTTATTTTGGATCAGTAGAAGTGGTGTCTTACTGTAAGGACATATCTATATGTTTTCTTTTTAGGTCAGGGACTAAGTGGGAAGCAATGCTCTATTGAAAGAAAGTTTATTTTCCACTGTCTAGTACAACATGCTCTTAATTCTGGGGCATTGCTGCTGAAACCCTCAACAAGTAATGTGGATTCTGAGTTGGAACATCAAAAATGTGGCTTCCAGTGGAGCTACAGGCAGCTCTTAGAGTTGACTGCAGAGCCTTCATAAGGTTCTGGAAACAGCCTAGGTGTGGTCTAACTGCAGAAGATGGCAAGGGGGTTGCTGAGACAATGGTAGGGATGTTTCTATTTTTATCAGCTGTCGAGGTCCCTCCTTTTCTTTTCTTCTTTGTTCATAAAAGGTGCCATTAAAAAAAAGGATCATCATAGTGGCCTTGATTTTTGGGAGTATGGAAAATTCCCACACAGCTTCAAGCAAGCAAAGAATGAATGAGGCTTCTGAAGGCATGATAAGCAGCAGGTGCTTCTCTTCTGTCCTCCCTCATTCCTTCCCAGGCCTGCACCTCTGTTATCTCCCCTAGTTTCTCTTGGCACCCTCACTATCAACTCCCTCCCACTAGCTCTTGTTCCACGTGCCTGCTTCTCCATGTCTCTGTTCTGGACCGCATCCGCTCTTAAAGAGTAGCTCCTGTCCTGGTAAATTGTTGCTTATTGCAGTAGGGTTATTACCATGCTGTCAGGAGTCCATGTCAAATGTATCTGTATATTGACTTTTGCTCAAAAGTGTACACTTCAATTTCAGTATGTCTTCACCTCTACAATGAATGTCTTAGTCTGGTTTTGGCAGGAGACCGCTCCAGACTGCAGTAGTTCATTCTGGACTATTTCTATTGTGGAAAATTTTCAATTTCTTTTTTTTTTTCTCAAATATACATAGATACTTCCATAGATGCAGACAGGTCTTTGTGTCAGATGTTGGGAAAGCTTTAAACCTTGGAAATCAGATTTGTCCTTTTTCAGTGTAAATGCACCAACAATAAGATTAAAACTGGTGTTTTACTGTGAGAAATCACTTAGATATATAAGTGCTGACTTCCTGTTACCTAGGTGAATGATACTGAACATTTATAGTTCATGCTGAGTTTACTTCAGTATAGCTCAAGTTTCTTAGCTCTTTTTCTTCTTTCCACAGTCCAAACATATACATTTGTTTAGCTTTATAATATTAAGTTGCACTTCTTCAAGAAAAAGTATAATTTAAGGTAGGAAAAATCAACTTAAAACTTCTCTTGTTCCCCACAGAACACTTCTATAGCAAACAAAATGCCTATTATGTCCTCATCTGACACTTGTAAATTGCAAGAAATCTTCCATTTATTCTTCTCTGGTTTTCTGACTGGCTTATTTTGTTGGTGAAACAAATACCACTGGCAATTACAACAGGAAACTGTAGAGAGTCCAATAGTCACTTTTTTCCAAAGGAAATAATGGAGCTATTCTTGATCATGTGTTTCACTTGGTTCTTTTAATTTTTTTGTCTACTGAATCATTTTGTGCCACAAGAAATGCAGATAGAGCCTTTGCTTATTGGAATGGGGTCACTTTTGAATCCCAATTGTCAAGTCAAATAAGAAATTTTAAATTATAATGGCAGTATCTTATGTGAAACACTCTACGTACTTCATACTTCTAGGTTATTATGTTAAAACAAAAGTAATTAGTACCATCATGATAATACATGTATGCCATGGTGATGCTGCTATTGTCCCGTCTAGTGACTAGTAGCCACTTCCAAAAAAAGCCTAAGAAGGATGTGGAGAACAACACAGTAACACTGTAAAAGACTTCAGATATACATCTTGTTGCCAAATAGCTGCTGTTAGTAGTTGTTCCTTCCTGATGTAATATCTGATAAAAAGCAATTCTATATGTGTGTATCCTGTGTTGCAGCATAGAATCACAGAATGGTTTGGGTAGGAAGAGACCTTAAAGATCATCCAATTCCAACTGCTCTGCCATGGACAGGGACACCTCCCACTAGACCAGGCTGCTCATAGATAGTCCTGAAGCATTTCCAAAGGGCAGTACTTTGTGTAATTACCTTTGGGTTCTTTCTACTCTCTCATATGGGACTTGTTGAGCTGGCAGTATTTCAAACCACTGTAGTGGTACTCATTAGTGTTGTGTTAAAAGTGACCTTAAAAAGAATAAAGTGCATCAAGAGCTTCCAGCAATAGAAATGGTTTTTTTGTTTGTTTACCATTTTAAGTCAGTCATTTATACTTCTGAATTATCATATTGTAAGAAATTATTTCAAAATTAACCGAACTGAGGTAGATTCTGTAGATTATTAGGAACCGATGAGGTAATACTTTTATGACTGTAGTTATTTTTCTTGGTTTATTGTAGTCTGAGACGTATAGAAATTATATTACAGCATCAGGCATCTTCTGTTGTCAGAAGTGAACAAAAAGTTATAAAAAACAAAATGAGCATTTTATGTTTAACTAATTTTAGAATATATAAAATATGGCTGCTTGGCACTCAATGATCACTGGGGATAAAAAAAATTATCTTTGTAACCTCATACTGCCTTTAGCTATAGAAGCATAGTAACTGTTTTCCCTAAAAAAATATGAACTGTTGGTAACAGTCATAGATACACAATATTAAAGAAGAAAATAGAACTGAGAAGTCATGTAACCCTTAAGAGAGTTGTTTCATATTCTTAATTTTTCATTTTTCTGAAAAGCTTTATTGCACTCTTAGATAGGTAAAAAGTTATTTTTAAGTGAAAGACCTTTAAGGCAAACGCATTGAATATAGAGCACTGTAATTGCAATCTAATATGACATAAGAACTAATAGTGCTAATGAAATTTAATGCTATTTGCATTATTGTATAATGTGATACTTTGTGAACAGTTCAAGAAGTTCATTTCATGTGAACTTTAATTTGTGAACTTCCATGATCACATGGTCCAAATAAATGATATCATCCTAAATATTTCACAACTCAAGCTGCAGATGTTGTTAAATTTATCATATCCATCTCTCAAATTATTACTGCAGTAACTTTGTGGGTTTTTTTTTTACTCTCTGAGTGTGGTACACTTTGATATTAACAGTCAGATTTCCTCAGAAACAGAGAGTGGTATTTCTAACTACCACTGCTTTTGGCGCTTTTTTTCCATCAGCTGTTTGACTACAATTTTGCTAATCTTTTTCCATCAGCCTTTTATTTTCAGAGGAATTTGTGTTCCATCTGAGTGTTACTTTTTAGTTCAGTTTTGTTTCAGTGATAATTATAAAGATTACGTAGGACAACAGGAAGAAAGGCTTAGAAATTGAGAATCAGTCATATATATTTTTTCATTCAGGTAGTACATGAATGGGGCTTAAAATGGCTTTATATACATGGGTGATCCCTGGGGTTTTACTGAAGCAACTTAATTGACTAGAATTCCAGTACCATATCAAGCAACAAAAATCCTCAGGACAATTGCAGTGTTGCAATTATACAAGTATAAAACACTTTGGAGGTCTTCTTGGATGATGGGTGATGCCATTCAATTTTGGTGTCCTCTGTGATGAGCATAACTGAGTTCCCAGAGATGCTTGGTTTGGGTCTTTTTGTTTAGTTATCTTGATTTTTCTGGGGAAAAAAGGAAAAAATTAGTTATTTTGGGTGGCAGATATGATGTTTGTCCAGTTTGTACAGTGACTAAAACGGAGAACTAGATGATAAATTTGAGGAAATTTTTCTTTTATTTCGTGGTTTGTAATACAAAGCATTCATACTTGGCATTGTTACTGTATTGTACACAGTACTGTCTGTAGGGGATCTCTTCACAGATTGTTTTGTAGAGCAGACTAATGTCATCAGTAAGTATTTTATTTTGTCCTTTTACCCTGTTTAACAAAAAACTTCTACTCCGTTGTTATCTGTACTTTCCTAGGAGAGCATTCATCCTTCTTAACATTGAGTTAGAAAATAAATAAGTGGCCTCCACTTTTGCAGCTGGTTGATAATTTTTAATACATTTTAAGGCTGATAAAGTGCACAGAAAAGACTTAACACTGTTTGGAGAGGGGAATGAGGAACTTGGTTTCAAATAAAGTTCTCGTGGTTTTCCAAGTTTGGTTAACTTGTGGAATTTAAGTGAAGTCCTAATCTACATCCTTGGATTCAGTAACTTCTGACAACATCATTTTGCCAATTCATTTTGATGCTCTTTTTGCCAAATTGAAAACTTTTAGTTTCTGAGTTTACTTGAAGAAATCATACTTTATAATGTTAAAATGTGCTTTACCGTAGGTTTATTTCTATAGTAAATTTTACTGCTTCAAAAAAAAAAAATGCTGTGTTGTGTGATGATCCTTCATCATAAACCATGAATCCCCAGCAAGATGACTAAGGTCTTGGATACTTTGTGATCAGGATTTAGGACAGGGTATGGCACAGACACCTGTAGGGCTTTAAAAGAGTGCAACGCTGTGATAATGGAGACGAACGTAAGGTCTATGTGGTGAAGAGCCATTCTGCACCTTTTGTTTATGGTTTATCAGAGGTTATGAACAAAGTAACAGGAACATATGAGAAAGGGTGGTGGTGGCTTTCACTCATTTCTAGTCTACCAAGTTCAGACTCTGAAGTGACTTAAAACTGCAGGCTCTCCCTGAAATCAGGTTTAGTTTATCTAAAGGTAGTAAACAGAAAGTGTTTAATCTGTTAACTAAATAAACTATTAATTTTCATGGGTGCTTTTGCAGTTGCAGCCAGTGGTCAAATACAAATGTGATAGGACACTGGGCTGTGGAGCCGTGGGTGGAGATGAACAAAGGCAAGACCAAATTGGTACTGGCTGCAGAGGGAAAAGACACTGTAAAACCCATTGAGATACTTTGACCACCTTGCATTTGGTGTTTATTTGCAAGAACAGTGGTATGAAGTATGCTGATAGTACCTTGTATCACTGATAAAGCGTGGTTTTCATTTGTCTTGAGCAAATCTGGCATGTACTGAAATAGGTGGATTGCTTGGTCATGCCTCTTTAATGCCAGAGGACTTGTATAGGCTTGTACTCTGCAAACAGCTTGTGCACAGCCGTCCACATCCAGCTGATCATCACTAGCCCTCTGCTGGGTGTTACAGCAGCCACAGATCAGCTAGTGGTTCTCCAGATTTGCTCAATTTAAATGAGCAAACCTAAGGCTTCTGCTAAGCTAACTCATGTGACTGCAGAGAGTGGAGAGTTTGCTCTCCTTAGAATCCTGGCTGGGAGGTTTGAAATGGTAAAACTTAAGCAGGATGCAGCATCAAGCAACTGGTAGGCATGGTGACTTCTACCACTGGCACTGCTGTCTTCAGAAAGCAACCTCTTTGCAGTTTTGTATCCAAAGCAAGCTGAAGGTTAAGCAACATCAGATTTAAAAAAACTGTTAGAACTGTTTTGAGAGACAATGAGACAGCTGTAGTCCCTTGGGATAAAAAAAAAAAATCAAAGGAAAGCATGTGCAAATGTTGGAGAAGATGGTCTTGAGTAAGGAAATGTGTTGGAAGAACTTGCTTTGTAAAAATATTCTTCTGCTGTAAAAACTGTTGCTGTTTACATTCCCCTTTGTCAAAAACACATCTTACCAATTGCATGTGAGTGGAAGAGGGAAGGAGGAAGATAATAATAAAGAACAGACCTTCCTGAACAGCTTCTAATGCCTCTGAAAAGAAGGGCCCCAGCTCATCCCATCGTTTTTCTTTGGAACTTGTTTGTTACTGGCAAATTCACAGAGACAACGTTTTTCTGCCATGATGCTGCTGTTATTGTAAAACAAAGTGCGTGAGCTTGCTAGAGCTCAGGAAATGTTTGATAGCTTTGAGTTTGGCACTTTCTCTGATAGCGTAGGAAGCTTGTTTGTCTGGGGAAAAAAAACCCACAAGGTGATGAAGCTTTGAAGCTAATTAAAATCAGGGGGAATATTTGAGCTGTTTTGGAGAGATGTAATCATCTGGCTAGTGAGATTAAACTTTGGGAACAAAAGAGAAATACATTGCAGGTAGAATTCTAGGTTTTCAAAGCAGAGATGCAAAACTCATTAACGTTGTTCTCTGATTATGCAGTTAGTCCTTTCCTTGCCCTTAAGTTTACCTTGGCTGGGGCACTTGCAGTTAAATGGCACTGTGAAAATTACTGGAAAACATTAACATTAACTTGTTATTGTAAGCTGACATCATGCTGAGCCTGATGGGAAGTAAAAATTCATAAATAGCTTGTCCATATGTGTAAGGCAAAAATCTGCTGAGTTTGAGCAGTAGCGTGATTCATGTATTTGCTGTAGTTTAAGTTTCATCATGAGTTGCCTATGTTTCTATGAACTTCATAGTTTGAAAAAGTATATGATGCCAGTAGAAAACTTCAAGGAAGATTACTGGTTCAAAACTAGTGGATTCGGAAGAGATACTGTCTGTATTTTCTGTGCATTTGTGATTATGCAGTCTGCATGTTACTGGCACACATGTATTCTTACCACTGTTTTCTCTAAAGAGCTTTCAAGAAAGCATGATTAAAGCATAATTTAGTAATTTTTTCTCCTCACATAAATTCTCATACACATGCTCACTATCTATGAACTGGAACTTAAAGGATCTGAGTTAAGCCTGTCTCTGGGATACATCCCTTGTAGATTTTTCTTAAATCACTTAATCTTTCTATTTCCTTGCCTGCAAGACTTTCTTATATAAAAACTGTTTTGGAGTGGGGAGGGGTGGGGAGGAGACTACAAAAATTGAGAATCAATATGCTATTATGTAAGCAAAAGCTTTATTCTTTTTTCATGGAAAAGAAATAAAAGGATGATGTATGTTTTGGGAAGCCAATCCTCTCTGCTCTCAGGTGATCTTCCTTGTTGGAAAGTGGCTGTATCTATATTCTCCTGTGCCTTGCAGTACAGTGGGACTGAAACTATAGAAGGGCTGTTTGGCTGAGGATTGTCTTTTTCCCTCTCGTGGTACAGCTCACTGGGATCCTCTTGCATGAATTACTTTCTAGATGGTCCTGTAACTAAAAAAAGAAGGTGCTGTTGTCCTGTGTACTGCTTTTGTAAAGCTGAACTACTCATCATTAGTGGTTACAGTTGGCATTCAGTTTGACTTAGCTAACGTGTGGGCTTAACCTGTAGATATGTTATCTAGACACAAAGTTACTTTTATTGCATATTTCAGGGGTTTTATTGCATATTCCTTTTCCGCAGGGATAGTTTTGATGGAGGAAAATCCTTGTGAGTTCTACCTGTGTTCAGCTGTGTTCCTCTACACTAGAGGAGTGTGGCTTTTGAGTTCAGGGTCTAGGAACCAACCTAGTGTTTGATGTATATGTATAGATGTAGCCCCTAATATCTTCATTACCAGCGACTAATTGTGTGAGGATTTTTTTTAAGGAACAAACGTTTCCCTTATTATTTGCATCTTCTTTTTTTTTCATCGGTATGGCTATCTGACATTTAATTTGGCAAATTATTCCTCAGACTTTAAAAATACTGAAAGTTTTTATTTTGTTTGAGAGACCCGTTTTCTATTCTATAAGTTTAAAGTCATTAGCTGAGAGAAGAAAACTGTTTTCTGAAGCTGCAAGTTTTGCTTCACTTCATGCTATAATGTGAATTTAAGAAATAAAAGTGTCAAATTGGTATCATTTACTTCTAATTATTTTCTCATCTTATGTGTTAGTGCAGACATTCCTGAGACAGAAGATCACCTCTGCCGAAACCAGCAAAGCTCTGGGGTCAAGTAGCACGGTACTTCAGAGCACTCTTTATAAACACATTCATACTGACCGTGTCTCTTACATGTCAGCTTCTTGGTGTCAGTGGGGTATTAGTGTTGTTCTGCTGGAAAGATAATAGGCATGTTTGTGGAGAGTAGAGATGCCACCAGCTCCACAGTAGCCTCGGCTGGCTGTTAAGAAGGATGGGTGTGAGACCTTTAGCTCGTCTGTCAGCGTTGCCTTTCCTTAGTGCCATCTACTTATTGAGCTGTGTTCTCATCAGCCAGTTTGTCCATAGGGCTTTTGGTTGGACTTCTCTGCCAGCACATGTGCCTTTGGTTCCAAGGTGTATGGTAGCTTAAAAACTATCTTAAATCCTAGTGGTAAAAATGTCATAATAATTATGAAGTGAGTGTGGTATCAGGTTTCTGTTCAAACAAGCAAACAGTGTACTTTTAAGAGAAAATTCAGCTGGGATTTTCAAGTAAATACTATTAATAAATATAATGTTAGCTGGCAGCAAACTTCTCGTTGTTTTGTTTTCTGCTAATACAGAATTTGAGTTGTACACACAAATTTTAAGCTGGAATTCAGTTTCATCCTTGCTAAAATAGGAAGAAAAATCTGAAGAGAAACAAAAATGGTATTGCAAAAGCTATTGCAAGAAGTCTGTGAAATCTCACATTCATTGGCCTTTTTTTAGACAAAAGCAGGCATTTATCTTCAGTTTTAAGAACACGTTTTTAATAATGGATGCTTTGTGTTATAAATCTATGAGAAGAAAGCTACTTTGCTATTTTTCAGCATTTTATATCTTTCATTAGTTATGGCACATTGATAGTTTTCAGATTATTAGACAGCTGTGTTATTCTTGCTCAGTTATGCAGTTAACTGATATTGTATTTTTATTCATAACTTTAAACACTTTGGTACCTTATTTTACAACTTCTTAATTCAATCAAAACATGCTTGCCTGCATTTTAATTAAAACAACTTGATTCTTTGATAAACCTGACTTTATGAATTTTGATGGATGTATTTGGAAGAAGGATTTAAAGGCTCTGCTTTCTCATGAATAATAAACCAAAATTGTGCAATTAGATGATGAAATGTGCTGACAAAACAAAGCAGAAATTATGGAAAAAAAATGAATTGTGAACCAGCTGTTGCTTTAAAGAAAAAAAAATTATACAGTTTTCAGAAAAATATTTGCAAAGGGAAATATTTCAACTTCAGAACGAGTTTAATAATTCATACAAAACTAAATTTGTGGAAGCAAATAATATTCTTCTATAGTAATCCTATATAACGATCATATAATCTATATTTGGCAGAAATAATAATCTGATCTGTTAGTTGTGAAATTACCATCATGAAATTAAAGACTTCTAAGAAAGGAGGTGGCAGGAACAAAAGGTGATGCCTGTGATAACCTGGTATATAGAGATGATACAGGACTATGAGAACAATGTAATAAAAGATGGCTTTTCTAATGCCTCACATTTCATTGGGTATGACAGGAGAATTGTTAAATATACGAAAGGCCTCTTCAATATATTGTCATTTAACTGTGGAAATAGATTCAGGATATTTACTCTGCACCACCACCAGCCCCACTACCCCAATACCACCTACTCTCTGTTTTTCTCATAATTGAATATCTCCGATGGAGGAAAACCTCAATGTTTGTAATAGAGTTGATCTATCCACACTTTTCCTAAACCTCAGTGTGGCAGAGGTGAATTGTACACTGTGAGACTGCAGGGCACAGGGGACACCAGCGCTGTCTGGTGCAACACAGTTGTGTGCTGTGGCTCTGAACTGTTTTAAACTATTACCCTGCGACTCGTGTAGGTGTAGCTGCTTTCGTTTGCAAGAGTAGCATGAACTGCAAGGACTCTGTTCATACCATACTTGCTGGTGATAAAATATTACTTGTTTTTCCCAAAAATACACATTTTTACAGGCCAGTATGATATCAGAAGGTAACCAGATAGTTATAAACTTCACCATCTATTTTTATATATCTATCTTCTTGGAAAACCAGGGGGAGGTAGTTGAGGTTTTTAGTCCCATTGCAATGATCACGCTGGCACTTTTCATCTTTAAGAAAAAAAAGGTTTTTTAGGACTTGTTTTTTGTCTACAGATAATTATTTTAACTTTGAACATTTTATCATCCTAATAAAAATGCCTTCACCTGTCACAGCAACTTGCCAGTTTTTATCTACATGGTCATAGTAAAAAAAAAATGAAAAAACTTGGCCTCATTTTCAGAATACAGAGATAACTTGGAAGTTGTATTTATCATGCAAGAAGAATAAAACTTTATCTGCGTTTCAATGAGAGAAGAAAAGAAAAACCATGTTGGAGGTTTTCTCCCTAGCTTGTTAATACTCAGGCAAAAGCTTTTGATGGAATGATTCTGAAAAAAAACACATTTAGCTTAGTGTAGTAATACCCTTACTGCTGCCATTTTGCAAACACCCTTTCTTGTCCTTCCTTGTTGCTTCAACCTCCATAGCTTGGTGAGTGGCATATTTTTCCAAGCTTAGTATTTGCACAGTGTTTTTTTTCAGCTGGTGAAACATCTGTATTCTTTGTATTTTTTTAGGGAGTTAAATGATCTGTGCTGAGAATGTACAGTTTAGGGTGATGTCAGTTTGCTTTTTTTTTCCCCCTAAGAGCACTGAAATGAACACTGGGACCATTGTTTCGGTCTTACACTTAGGAATGTGAATATTTGTACTGTATACTTAATTTCATCCAAACATAGCTGAGGGCATGCATGCAGAAGTTTTTATTGCTTCAGGTCAGCTTGAGGGGAGAAAAGTTTAACTTTGCTAATTCACTGAGAAGTTTGCAATTATATAATCTTCAATGTGGTTTTGGAAAATCTGAGTATTTAAAAAAGGCACTTTGTGCAGCAGCACGTTGAAGGCTGTATTTTCTTTTAAATACAAAATGTGCACATGCACACCAAGTATCCACCTGATCATTATTTGATGTCTGAAGTTAAAAGTTTATTGCGAATTTCAGAAACTTTAGTTCTTCCTATAAAATTAATGCTAATGCTACAAAATGTTAATTTTGATTTGTTAGACAGAAAGCGTGTCACAATAGATCAACTTTGTGGCTATTAAAAGGATGTGTTATATTTGCAGTGTCTCTGTATGCATGAGAACTCTTGGCATAAAAAATATTTTAAAGTGATTTGCTAAATTTTGTATTTTATATGAGTTTTCATCTACTTTTCATTGCTTCATTATTCTAATAGTGTATTTCACAGCTCGAATACAGTAACTTGAGCTGATATGAGATCTGCTAAAGATAATGATCAGCTTCGTATCATATGTGGGGGAGAAATATGTTTCTTCCTGCTTCTCTTGGCTTATGTTTCTAACTTAGCTGATGTCTAATCGTTTAAATATTTAGGTTCGTTTTTAAAGGAGAAATAT
Source organism: Tapera naevia (assembly GCA_033556795.1). NCBI lineage: Eukaryota > Metazoa > Chordata > Aves > Cuculiformes > Neomorphidae > Tapera > Tapera naevia. The sequence goes on from JAUMJJ010000246.1 coordinate 17,150,134, forward strand.
GCTTTTTTTTTTTTACTTGATCATCCAAAATGAACACTTGGAAAATAGCAGATGTCATGTGTTAAGCTATACTTGGGTACAAAGAAATCTCTAAGCTTCCTTATGTCATGACAGGGAGACACAGAAGTCTCTCAGTTTCACATCTAGAAGTATGGTGTTTGGTAGGGAATGGATGTGAACAGGGCAAAAGGATGTGTGTGCTGACTGACCAGCAGGGAACCAAGCTGTTTCTTTTTTGCCTCTTCCATTCCCTGCCCTCCTCCACTTTTTGCCCTTTTCTTGAGGCTTCTACAACTGAAGAACAAGGATGGAATATTGTCAATACCGAGGAAAAGAGGGAAGTTACTGAAAGCTGGGAATGGCTGGAGAGCCAGACAGTTGCCATTCATTGGCATTTTGGGTCCTTAGGTTTTGCTCATTAGGTTACAGCGTCACGCCCGATCTGGCCTGATGTTTTGGTTTTAGTGGGTTGTTTTTTATTTAGCTATGTAATTGTGCACTAAAAAGTCCTTCTATGCTGATGGCTTTACCTGCACCAGGTTAGGACATGTTGACTGAGTTAATGGGACCTTGTGGGCCACAGGGTCTCAGAATGCTGAATCACTGGACGCTGTTCCCCATTATGTATCCAAGCCTCTGGACTTGCCATGGCTTGCACTGTTTTAATAACTCTTGCCCAGGTTGGTGGGCAGTCTGTACAGGCCTGCTGGTGTGTTAGTCTGACTCCTGAGTGTCTGCTTAGGGAAGGAAAAGATCTTTAATGCAGGGTTCCACAGCACTGTGGACAATACCTTGGGTGTTGTCTTCAGTTCTATTAGAAAAGGTTCCCAAAATCTCAAAAATGCTTTCAGGCTGCTTCCTTGGTGCTTCATTCATGTCAAATTAAAAGATCATCTTTGTCATTCTGTAAGTCTTCATAAACCTCCCTCTACAGTCGGTGCAGATGTATTGTAATACTAACTTTAAAAAAAGAAAAAAGTCATTAATATATTGCCTTAGTGTGATAAAACAAACCAATCCCACATACATACCTCATTGCATTTATGTACGTGAGAATTTAGCAGAGGATTTTAAATCTAGTAGTATTTTGGGCTTGAGGACAGTTGTGTGGTGGAAAGCCTGTCTATTTTATTATTTATATCAAACAGTCTCATAGAACTTGCTACCTCCCTGTGCAAACATTGCCTGGCTTGTTGTCTTAGATCATGGAAGCTACAGCAATATTGCTATAAGCCGAACAATGACTTGTCACACATGACGGAAGTAAAGAACTACAGGGATTAACATTCACAGGTTGCTTGTTTGGTTGCCTCCACTTTTAGTTTACATAAAACAAGCTTTGAATAAAACATGAGGACATTAATTACAGTTTCAAATTTATTTTAGGCATTCTAAAATCTTATGCTGAAAAATGTAGGGTTTTTGTGGGGAAAGCTTTCTAAGTCTCTAAAATTTGGTGTGAGGACCTGAAGAAATGAGAGCTCTAACTGAAATAATGAGAAAATCAGTGTTTTGCATATGTCAAAATTTGGACCAGGGTAATCTGTAGTAGTTGATCATTGCCTTTGGGGAATGCCAACATTTTTTAAGAGTGAATCAAACTATTACAGGAGTTGCACCTTCTAATTCTATTCTCTAAATGTGGGTCATGCCCTCTGGTTTTTACCTTCTGAATGGTATTGAAAGGGTATGGTTCATATAGAGACTGAAGTGCAGAGGAGTTTTGATTGCGTTTTCAGTACTGAATTTCCTACCTGGACTAATTTAAATCCACAAATGTGACCTACTTTGTATGCACAGTTGTCCCTCTCTCAAGACTTCTTGCTTGAACTATCAGAATACTTAGTTTTCCTTTGTGTTTAGGAGAAGGGCACTTTGGGAATTGTTTTCAAAGCTGAAGAGATTGACTTAATTTAAGCTTCTAGGAAAAAATATGATAGCTGCTTCATAATTGTCAAACAGATTTTATATTATTGCTTAGAGGTAAATCCCTTCTCATTCCTGGAAATGAGCACAAGCACAGAAGACTAAAATGAGAAAGGTTAAGGCACCAAATGATTTTCAATTAGCAGAGGATATAAAAGGCAATAAGAAGAGCTTCTGCATATGCATTTGTTTTCCTTTTTCATCCCTTTTCTTCTATAATGACCATTACTTAACAGAGATTGAGGGCAAGCCACAAAAAGAAATTAGTAGTAGTGGCAACTTTGTGCACTGGTTTTCATGAAAAAGATTAAATTTTGAGTCAATGCTTACTTAAACTCTTCTAATAAGCAGACAGATGCACAGGCAAGAGCAAGCTAAAGAAGAGGATTCAAGGTGGAGATCACTGGTAAGACTCTCAGATGTTTGCAAACTTGCACTTTTCAAAGCCCTTTGCAGAAAAAGATCAAGATTCAAAACGATCTTACTAAAAACTGTCTTAAGAAGATGATCTGCCAACAACAAAATGATGTTCAGTACAGAGACCTTCAGAAGACTTTAAAGGAACCAAGACAGCTATCTTTCCAGGATTTCTCTTGCACCTGCTAACACAGGGAGATGAGACTTTATTCCATTGTTCCTGTCAAAGACGCCCCAGTGGGATATCTTTGTTTAAGAAGTATCTCAGCAGGAAAAAATCTGGGTTGACTGAATGGCTTCCAGAGAACAGTTGTTTACTCGGAGGGCAGGGGTGGGAGTGGAGAGGAACACCTTACCTCAGAGCTTGGATTTTGAGTATGAAACATTAGAAAAGGTTGCATACAAATATTTTGGAATCTATTTTCTTGGCTGTTTTCAGCATTAGGACAGTCAGGGATTTGTTTCATTAGAGAATCTTTAGACCCTGCCTTAGTGTTTATATGGACTAGATAGTCTCTTGACATCTCTTCTGTTCTGTTTCCATGCTTATTTGAAACCACTGCAGCTGTTTTTCCACTTGAATAACTTCACAAAAAATAACCCAGATGAAATTGTGTCAAGTTAATGCTATGCTGCAGTGCTTGTGTTTCCAAAACAAGCAAACAAACAAACAAAAAAAATAACCCTGGGAGCAAGTGACAGCTGGAATGCAGGAAACCAAGATCTGAGATGTAAAAGTCTGGATATAAAGGTCTTTCTTTTCCCAAAGTGAAGCAAAGACCTCAGCTTGATCCATTAAGTCATGGAATTGTCACTTTGCAACTATGAAGTGCTAATACTCTCACGCATTAAGGGCGTTTCCATTTAAACTGCTCATGTATGTATTTTCAGAAATGGTCTGATAGCATCTCTAAAGCTTCCTAAATTCTGTACATCACCAGTTTCAATAAATAATGAGGGGTTTACTTTTTCAACTTGTATAGCAACCCTGTCATGTCTATCAATGTAACTTACCTGTACAGGCAAACAGAATTTCAACTTTGGAGGCTGTAAGGCAAGAAAGAGGGAGAATTAGCACCTTGTTCCTCCTTTTCCAGCTTCCAGGTTGCACGTGCGTGCAGTACTCCTTAACTTGAGCAAGATCTTTCCCATTAGGCTTCAGTACTGCACCACATATCTCCATGTTTTTAGCGAGTGGTTCACCTGGGTGTGACCTGTTCACTTGTGTGTGAATGGGAAAGTTAAAAAGTGGGGTGATATGGAGCATCGTCACTTATGTCAAAAGTGTGTGTCACTCACTCCCACATGCAGAGAGGATGGGTACTGCAGGGGCTGGGCTTGTTGGTATCAGCTTTCATATATTATCCAATATTTTTTTCTCATACTTATGAACTAGATGTGGTACATCTTATTTTGGCTCCATTTTTTTCTTAACACTTTTCTGTGTATTTAATATTATTTGGAAAACCTGTTTTTAAATAGCAAAGAAAGGCCTCTAAGAACATAAATTATTTGCTATGTTAACTGTCTGACTGGAAAGCTACAGGTCATGTTTTCTGTTTTGTATCTTGAATTCTCTTCATGGTAGCAAGGATGTATCTACTAGACTTTTAAGTGAAGCTCCAGAGGAGGCAGCACAGTTGTTACACAGCACCAATGCGGGAGCTTAGTCTTCCCTTTCATTGGAAGGGAAAGGTCAGAGCATCTCCCTTCACTGTGAAACCAAGCTACCAATTGTGTTTGACTGGAGCTGTGACTGAAGGTTCTCGGGAGCAGAAATAAAGATCCTATTCTGTCAGCACTTCAGAGTGGTTATAGATGATAATTCTACTGCCTTTAAAAAGCTTTTTGCTCAGTGTGTGGATTTCAAAGACCCTTCCGTGTGTGCTTGGATGTACTTATAGGATGCAACCAGCTCTACTCCCTCCAGCAGGCTAAGCCGCCAGCATGCTTCATGGTCAGTTCCGCTGGCATTGGTGAGCAGACGGCATCACAGAAAGGAGAAGATTGAAAGCTGAGGGATGCTTAAGTTGTCAAGGGCTGATAGGAGTGATGTTCATCAGACTATTCTCTACTCATTTCACAGAGGTTAACATCTTCTAGCACTTTCTGTGTTTTGTTATTCAGTTACTGTGAAAAGTGAATTTTAAGGACTAGGCAATTTAAGGATTCCATCTGTTGTTATGCCAAATGAATACGTGCTTTTCCTTGAGTAATAGCTGTTCTTTTTGCAGGTGTTTGTTTTCATCTTACAGTTATTTAGAGGAAGAGCAGTGGCTAGAAACTCTAGTTTCATTTTTTTTTTAATTCTTTCTTATTATTATTTAGGTTTTTCACTTGCTGCAGTCGTACTTAGAGTCAAAACAGCTCGTTACTTCGGACTTTCAGCAGGGACTGGGTGACATCATTACATGTATAGGAACAAAAACGTGGTTGGCTAAGAGGTAAGGTAAAACAAGACATTTGTGTTTATGCACATAGATTGCTAACATGGAAGACTGACTAATGGGGATTTTAAAAATTATTTTTTATCTTGGCAAGGCAGAAAGTTTTATTTCTTTAGAAATATGTAAAATTTAGATGCTCTATTGACTTGCTGTTTTTTTTGAAGAGATGATTTTTGATTTTTTTTTTCAAAATGCAATGTGTGAGAAGAATTTTACCTGTGTGGATTACTGTTTTTCAGTGTTCTCTTTAGTTCATTCTCAGCTAATTTTATAGTCCGGTCATTTTTTGTTTTTTTTTTTTTTTTTTTTTTTAAAAATGTGAATGCAGATGCTTACAGAAACCCTGTTTTTGAGGAAGGGATGAAAGTTGCTTCTGGGCTAATGCCACACATACAGGGTTTTCATGTGGTTGTTTTCTGACTTTAACCTTTACAAAAAAGTGATATAAAAATGTCATGGCAACTGTTGAAACTATCAAAAGTATTCAGCTGCTCACAAATAATCCAAGATAGTTTTGGAAACATTTTCCTTAGCTTTCTGTAAAAGGATCTAAAGGATCTTCAGATGACCTACATACTGCTCTCAAGAAACTCTTTTTTTCTTTTCTTTATATTGTTTGAAATCTCCTTCATCTCATCCATTACTTTTGAAAATTCCCACCAAGAACTTTGAAAGGATCAGTTGTGGACAGAGAGCACAAGCCCTTGTGTAGATAAGTAATGGGTAAAATATTCCAGAGTATGCTTTGCACAGTGGAGGGAGGTCACCAGTGCAGTCTCATATTGATTTCTGGTAAAACTGATGTTGCTTTGTAATGATTGAAAGCAAAATCATAAGTGATTTAGAGAAGGGGGTGACTAGGAAGACTTCTTCCAGTGTTATCTGAGTTGAGGTACTCAAGATATAGTTGATCTTTGAGAATTACAGAAGTGTTTCCTGAGAGAGCGAGACTGATGATATAGCAGGTAAAACTTGGTGTAAATAATTGTGAGATGACTGAAGCAGCCTGGACCTTACTGGGGAAAGAGGGAGGGGGCAAATATCATAAAAAGAATGCAGAATAAAAGAGAAAACACAGTTATGTTTGCATATTAATCTGTGTTTATATTTGAATATTGTTTAAATTCCATAGAAGACACATAGAAATGAGGAGGAGTAAAAATACTGACAAGAAGTTTAGAATAGTTTCTATATGAGGAATGAATGAATAGGCTGAGGTTTTTTTTAGCCTGGAAAAGGGACAACTGGAGGATGAAATGGAAAAAGAAATCTAAATGCTGAGTCACATGGAAAGAGGATGGGTAATTAGCAACCCTTCCATGCAAGAAAGCAGATTTAAAAAACCCAAATTAATGAAGATTTTAGTATAATTCTAGTTAGCTATGGAACTCTATGATACAAAATACTGTTGGCTTTAAACCTATCTGAATTTTTAACAAAGAATTGAGCAGAAGAAAAGCTCCATGATGTTACTAATTACCACAGTATCACAAGGTTGGAAAAGACCTTTGAGATCATCGAGTCCAACCTATCACCCAATACCAACACCTACTCGTTGTCTAAATCATGGCACTAAGTGCCTCATGCAGTCTGCTTTTAAACACCTCCAGGGACGATGACTCCCACCACCTCCCTGGGCAGCTCATTCCAATGGCCAATCACCCTTTCAGTGAAAAATTTTTTCCTAATACCAAGCCTAAACATCCGCTGATGAAGCTTGAGACCATGTCCTCTTGATCTATCACTGGTCGCCTGAGAGAAGAGACCAATCTCTGCCTGCCTACAATGATATGTAGATATCTCAGTTGGCTCAATAAATTCTTCACCAACCTTGAAGGTTGAGGCAAAAGTTTTGCTAAGTGTCACTGTTCTTAGGCTTCCCTTTCCTGTTCATCTGCTCTCTGCCCCAGTTGGAGACATGGTGGATTTGGTGGATGGTTTAACTTGACTCAGAATATGCAGTTTTAAGTCCTTAAATGAGAATCGTCATTTATTTAATTAAATTAAGTCCATTGATACTGTTATATTAAAAAATAACCACCAGAGATCAAATTCAGTAGGAAGATACTAGTGCTAAGTAATTCAAAATTCTCCTGCAGCAAATATGTAAGGGCTAGGCTCTATGTATTACAGGTTTTAAATAAGTTGTATATTTTCAAAGTATTTTTTCAGAACTGGCCTTTATAATACATTAGTAATATTAGTTCTGACATTTTTTTTCTTGTCTTATCTCCAGAAAGGAAGTGTTTTCAGGCTCTGTTTAAGAAATCCTGGTATGTGATACAGGTATTTGCCTAGCAAGATGTATTTTCTTTCACTTACATGTAAGGAACCACAGCTGTATGTGCTAATATTGACCTATCAGTAGTGTATTTTCATTTAGTCAGTTTGTTATAGCCTCCTTTTTATCTTAATGCACTCTCAATGATGCAGTTAATGCCAAGTTTTTTTAAGTGTCTCTCCGATAGTAAAAATTTATATTATGAGCATACAGGTTTGCAACACTAAGTTAAGGCATTGTTTTTTTACAGACAGAAACTCTTTTTGCAGATTTCCAATGTACTTCATCATTGTCTCTGAGTCCATGCAGCCATATATTCTCAGGCACACTTTCAGCTAAGGTGTGTTTTGTTTTTTTTCCCTTTACCTTTTTTATAAAGTCTAAAAAAAGTGAGTAAAATATCCATTAAATGTTTGGTAACTGATTTACTTCCAAATATGTTTTAAACTCGATGCTGCAATAAATGATAATGCTGAAAAAATGTACTTGCTTTTTAACCTTCTGCTTCAGCTAAATGTGTTTGATATGGTGTGATTTAAAAACAAATCAAGCAAACAAAAAAAACCCCAAACCCAACAAACAACCCAAACAAACAAAGATATTGAAATAGATGGTATTTTCTGGTAGTCTTAGTCACCCACATTACGTGTGCAGCTTTGTCCTTTGTATTTGACTGTGTGGAGCTGGACGACTGTTCTGTGATAAAGAGTGGATTTTAGGGGTTTTGTTGTTGTTCCCTTTTTCTTGTTTTAAAGGAGTTTTGGAAGATTGCGTGGCAACTGAGTTGTGAAACTTGCTAAGTCCATCTGTGCAGTTTTCTGGATGTTGGGAGAGCATTTCAGGAGAGCAGCGCTTCATTCATGCTCTGTTGTTACCCTGCTGGTTATGCATTTGCTGCTGGTCACTGAGAGGGTGCTGGCTGGCTGGACCCTTGGCCCTTGTACAGTCCTTCTTAACTTCTTTTTGTTCAGGCAGAGAGAGTGTGCACCTCAGAGGGAAAATCAGTGAATCTCCATCTGCTTTTCTCTAAGGAGATAACTTAGCTTGTCACAGACACTGTAGTGCAGTGATCGTTTGAAAAGTGGGTATTGGAGGCACTCGCTATTAATCTTAAATGGGTAAAAATATAGCAGGAAAGTGGTTTGTGAATCTGGGGAAATGGGAAACTATTTCCAAACACCCATCTACATTCACAGCCCTGTATTAATTCTGTAAAGTATTTGCTGGTGTTCTTTCAGCTATGTAACTCCTTTTGTACTGTAGAACAAACTTCTCTGAGAAACTTGAATTACAAAATTTTGGATTGCATAAGTAGCTCTTAAAAATGAGGCTCAATTGTCATTTATGTATATCTGGAAGAAAGATTATTGTTCTTCAGCTGTTTGCTGAGCCAGGTGGGTGTTTTTTATTTGATGTTTTTTTTTTAATTACCTTTTCAGGCCCAGAATGTAATTTCCATTCATCAGAATGTATTTATGTAGAATAGCTCAAGAAACTATGGCACCATTTCTGTAACATACTAATCTCTTTTCCCTCCTCCACTCCCCAACCTGATTTTGCTTTAGAGAATTTTGCTCACATTCCCCAAAATGAATTTCATAAAACATTCACTTTTTCAACTACTGTTTTCTGTCTGTTGTGAAGGTAGGTTTCTGATATTAATGGGTCATAGTTGCTTTTTCCCCTTTGTATTATATACTAGACTATCAAAAGAAAAAATATTTCCTCCACCTCACTTGGGTTTTTTTTACATCTTCAAAATAACCAACTTTTTTGAGTATTCAATTAATTTTTGATATTTTCATTAATAAGACCTGCCTCCTATCCATTTCTCAAAGTGACCTTTGGATCTTTTCTCTTTACTTGCAAGTTTATACTTTATTTAGTGGTTTTTTTCTTTTGGTTTAGAATATACTTTTTAGCCTAAAGTAGCTTACTGAGGGTGTTACTTCCCCCAGCCCCTGCACCAGTGTTATTTTATTGTACTTTCTGCAAATATGGGAGATGCAGGGTGTTTGAGAACAGAAATTTAAAAATACATTAAATCTTTGTTGGAGAACTGAGGTGATGGAATGAAGTGACGGAAATTAATCTGGTGAAAGCTTTAAAAAAATAATCAGTATATCAAGCTAAGCCTTTGAAAGAGTTCAAAGCTCTTTCATATGAAATTAAAAAAGAAATAGTAATTTTTAGCTGAAGTGCATGCCAAGGAGTTACAGGACTAGCTCTAGGTACCTTCTGCTTCAGAACACAGAAAGCTTTAAAGAGCAGCCTTTGGAGCTGGTAATTTGTTATACAGAAGTCCCGGAAATATCTGTCTTGTTTCATTTGTAGCCTTTGGCATGGCAAAGTATTGGTATTGGAAAATTTGTGAAATCATGTCATTGCACAGCTCTGCTGTGGGATTCTGTCTTCCAGTGCTTTTAGTTTTTTTTTTTCCTCCTTCATTCTTACTGGAGACCACAGGAGGGGGAAAAGCCTTTGAGGTTCTGCCAGAAGTCAAATAATGCCTTCTGCTAACCTCTAGCCATGTGCCATTTCTTAGCTGAGAGCTTGTCTGCACTAGGAAAGTTTACTTCTAAGAAGAGTGCTTTCTTGAAATTAACTTGTGTGGAACAGCCTTTTGTTAAACCAAATGTCACTGCTTTTTGCAAAGAGTCATTAGTTCGTCTGGGTTGGATCGCCTGCGGTGCGTGCACTTAGCTTTGTAACCCAGATACCCTGTGCTCTGTGGTGCTCCTTAGCTTTCTGGTTTATGGATGGGACTGTTCAAATACAAATAGGCCCTGATGTAGGGGCACAAGATTCATGCTCACACAGCAGATACATGCGAAAGTTATTCCAGGCTCAGGCTCAAATGAAGGTTCACTGATCACTGAGATACTTGCTGTTCGGTATTCTCCAGGCTGACTCTAGGATTATCCAGCTATAACTGCTTCGAAAGAGGGGACATCTCACAGGTATTTTATAATGCTACAGAGTACGTTAGCTTGCCAAGTTGATGGCCATAGCACTCCATCAAGCTTGTAGTGCACTCCTTCCCCCCTCTGCTTTTGTCAGCACTATGTGAGTGACAACAGGCAGACACCAGTGTTGGATCTTTCCTACAAGGACCTTAATGCAAGGTGCATTTAGGCTATCTGTGTGGAAAGCAGGAATGTGACCTCTCTGTGCTCTTAGGACTTGGTGGCTCAGAGTCTAACCTAAATATGCCCTTATTCTTCTCACTGCCCCTTAGGAGAGACGGTGGTAATTTCTAGTGAGCAGGCTATTAAAGACAAAACAGTGGTTTGTGCTTTTTACAGTGGGCATATGGAAGTTACCAGAGGCACATGCAGGCCTATCTAGATATAGGTGCAAGATGCCCATGACTCTTCTGCAGCTTTGCAAGCAACCTCTGTGATTTTTGGAAGAGGGACATTATTTGGAAACTAGAAGGGGCTTTTTGTACTTTAAAACAGCAAGTCAACAACTAAGGAGAATGTAAGATCATAGAATCACAAAATTATAGTGTCCTGAGTTGGAAGGGACCCACAAGGATCCTCAAGTCCAACTCCTGTCCCTGCATAGGACAACCCCAACATTCACAGCGTGTGTCTGAGGGCATTGTCCAAATGCTTCTTGAATATTGTCAGGCTTTACACCGTGATTACTTCCCAGCGGAACCTGTTCCAGTGCTCCACCACCCTCTGAGTCAAGAACCTTTTCCTAATATCCAGCCTAAACCTCCCCTGGCACATCTTCCTGCCATTTCCTCATTGGTTGCCAGAGGGACAGATCCTCCACTTGCAAGAAAGCAGTCGATTGCAATGTCTCTAGGCTGAAGAAATCATCCTCCTTGGCAGAGTGGTCCTTCTCTTCAGATAGTTCCATTGCCTCTTCCTCTTTCACTGCATCAGGATGAACCTTGTACTTCCAAGTTGATGTCTGCCTTTGGTATCTTCCTGTTTTCAAACTCTTCCAATTTCCCATTTCCGTCTTTAAAACATACACATTGAGAAGTGCAGTTACTTACCTTTGTTTGTTAGTGTCTGTATGCATCATTGCCTCTTTATAGGTGAAAACCCTGATGTTAATTATGTAAAATACATTAACTTTGCACATGGGATTAGTTTGACCCCTGAGTTTCTTAGGACGCTGCTAAGGGATCGCATGTAGTTCTCATTAAGTGAACAAAAAAGAGAACAGACAGGATTATTTTATCAATCTGGTATGTTAAAAACAACACTGTCAAAACACAACCTTTCAGTATCAAGGACAGCCAGAGCACAAATTAATTTTTCTTAATAGCTGAAACTCAGAATGTTCTTGGTTGTATCACAATGAAAAAACAATCTGTGTAGCTTCTTTATGAAGTAATAAATTCTCTGCCTTTGCCATGGAAACTTAACAGGAACCTAACAGTCCAGCTTTGGTGGTGGTAGAAAAACTTAAATCACCAGACCAACAACTCTCCTTTGGAGAAAATGCCTGCTGTAGTGCAGGATGAACTGATCTTCTAGAATGGGCAAGTCAAGGGGACTGTGCACCTGGTAATTACCCCAAGTAGATCTCAACAGCACCAAGTAGGCAAGCAGACGCCGTATTTGTATTTCTGTGTGGGTGTTCCTGAGCTTCCAGGAACTCATCAAGGATTACTTGGTAGTGTAGGCTTCATTATTTTTTTTTTGAATGCTTTCCGTTAAATGTAGGTCTGTTGGCCGTGGTGTTCACTGATGTGCTGGTTTTGTATTACATGGTTAAAAATGCTGTGGACAAAGTTTAATAATTAAATCCATTATTAATGTCTCCTCAAGACAAGAGGAAAGCAATGCATGTTGATTCAGTGCTACAGATGGGGCTCTGAGAGAAAATAGATTAAAATATGAAGGCTGCCTTCTAAACAAATATACTCTCAAAAACCTCTCTCTTTAGAATACTGCAGAATTTGAAAGCTGATAATGGAAACCATGGAAGATTTAATCTTTTAATCACCTGCTCATTGTATATGTAGGTATGATTTCCATAAGCTTTGTGACCTTCATGAGTGACAAATTATTATTTTCCAGATCTGTCGGCAGGTAAAATGTGGTCAGTACAAGACCAGCTTGGCCTGCTTCATCAGAAACCATCCAAGGATAAAACTTCCTTTGGACAGTCCCCTAAGGGTTGTGTAGATTTGACTGTATCAAGACTCAGACGTCATGGAAGATGCAGTTCTTGGTGTTTTTAGAAGATAATTTAGCTGATGCAGTTGGAGGTCATGTATCAGAACAATATGGGCACGAGAAGAAAGAGTGCTTGGCAGAGATTTGCTCTTCTTCGGGAGGGAGTCAGCTGGAAGTTGATAGGGAGGGGAAGGTATACTGTAAACGTAACTTTTAGTTGCCAGAGTGCAAACATGAAGACCTGAGATTGTGGTAACAAAGGCAGATTGGGAAGCTCAAAACGTAAGGTTGCACGGACACCGTTCCCAAATACCAGCTGGCATTAGGACGTGTTGGGCTTAATCCCAGTTTTTCCCTGCATTTATGCTAGAGCTATAGGTGAAATTCCAGCCTGAATTGTATATGAAATGTTAACTCATCCAAAATATTTTTAAAGGTCATAAATACAAGAATCTGTGCAAAGGCTTTTGCAGTAGCATCCTGTGTATTAGCTAGAATGTGATGTTTAGGAAACCAATTTGATTAATGTGTCGAAAGCCAAAACTGTACATAATATTTCTGGCTAGAAAGTAGGAGAATTTGGAGTTTGAATTCAGCTCTAGCCTTATTTCAGAGGCAGAAAATATAAAATTTAATAGTTGTTGCTGAGGGGTTGTTTTTTTTTTGACAATAAGATGTTATTTAAACAGAAGAGTAGGGTGATGTTCGACTATTACAGATTTTCTTTTTCTTTTAATACAAGGCTGTTCCTAAGATAGTGTTGATGAGTTTAATCCTGTGAAAAGGTCTGTCTTCCAGGAATTTCAGGCTTTTTCAGCCTTTCCAGAGGCTCCAGAAACACCTGTCATTACAGTAAAAGTGACTTTTTTATTAAAGACCAAAGAAGGAGTAAGCAGTTCATTTAATTAGTAGATCACTTTGGAAATAGAAGTGGAAGCAGTCACGCAAGTCATAAAGATGGTTCTCTTCTTGTTCACAAGGCAGCTGTGAACTGATCTTGGGAAGAGTTGCCCTTGCAATCTTGCCAGCACTGGTGCTTAAGGTTGTCTCATGAGCTTTTTGGACAAATACTGGGATTTGTATGCAGCTTTGCGAGCTGTATAATTTTGAGTGGAGTTCTACATTAGATTCATTCGTGAACCAAATCCTGTTATCAATTTTTAAAGCTTGGGGCTAAGAGTAACTAATTTGAGTGTGTAGATTAGAAATAGCCAACAGTCATTTAAACACTGTGCTCTATGCTGAAAAAAAATATTGTCTGACACGCTGTGTAGTTTTATTTTACTGTGACCAAACCTGTGATGTACATGTTACATATTACTAGGAGGAAACTCTATTTTGTTGTTTATTTAGTAAAAAATATTCCAGTTTGACAAATTAATTAGTTTATATTTTTAAAGCAGCAATGGTTGGAAGATTTGAAATCTTTCAGACTCCTCTAAGTACTTGGAAGCTGCAAAGCACAGAGCTTTTCTGAGACCTGTTGCACTAAGATATCTATAACTAAACTAATTCACAAGAGAGATGTTGTGGGCTGTTGTATAATAGGCATTGACTGGCAGGTTTTGTTTACAATTTAAGTGCATATTAAGAGTTTGAGCAAATATGATTTGATTTTTATATTGTTAAATGTTTAGTAACTATTTTAAGTTGTATGTTTGTAGTGGTTGCTCTGCTAATAGTTTTGCAACACCTCTTTCGTAATGTGGAAAACGATGAACAAAATAAGCTACATCCTTGGAAAACATTCGATTTCTATTGACTAGAATAATCAAAAGCTAATAATATAAACATTAACACAAACAACTGATTTCATAATCAGTGACTTGCATCTATCTTATTTATTTAAAAATGCAATGTATTATTGTTAGTGGTGGTGGTGGTGTGCATCTCTAAGTGAGATAATGCTCTTTTGGAAAAAGAGGAGTGAGCCAGGAGAAAATATTATTGTTGTCAGCTTTTTAAGCCGTGTAACTCAGTGTCATTGAAAATTGGAGGGTTGAGAAGGGAATGAGAATCAGCAAAAGTCGTGCATTGAAATTCCTTGGTGCTTGCTCTGCGTAGAGATGTGTTGGCCATCCTTGCTTATCTATAGAAAGCTGAATGGTGAAAAGTGGCGTCCTGTAATAAGCAGAAATTATGTTTAAGGGCCTCTACAGACCTTAGTGGTTAGAGAAGCAAGAGGTTGTATATTTAACTTGTTTAAATCTTTTCCCAGTGTTCTGACAGAATTGAGGCCAAATGTGAGCTTTCCATGTTCTTTGCTCCTTGTTGTTTCCCTTGGAAGAGGAGGTAATTTGCTTTGTAATTCGTTAGTGTTGATCTTCTTTAAAATAGTAATACAAGAGAAAGTGAGTTTTAATAGTTAAGCCGTGTGTTCCTGATACAGCTGAAACGGTGTGTGTGAGCAGGGTACATAGGAGGTCTGTGACCACATATTGCTGATTTCTCCAATATATGCCAGTTTGGTTTGCATTAGGTCTGCCATCCAAAATAAGCAAACCAGAGACTCCCTTTAAATTGAGCATGACTTAACTATGAAGGTGAATCAAACTTTAAAAAAATAATATTTGTGGAGCTGCAAACTGTGAGAGTCTAGGATCAATTTCATGTTGTATAGACCTAAGCAGCAGTCAGTGGTATTTAAAGGCAGTAAAGGCAGAACAGAAATCAAAGTGGTCCCATTGCTACTGTACGTAGCCAAGGCCAGCTGGAGCAAAGCACAGTGTTGCACGCAGAGCTTCTCAACCTGCCCAATCTGATTTACATCTACAAGGAGGGAATATCTCATGAAGGGTATGTTTCCTGATTCACCTACCAGGCAGGTCCTTGTTAAAACAAACGGCTTATTGTTACTCCGGGTATATAATATTCTATTAACCTGAGCCTCTTCAAAGGCATTTGAAGAGGAGCTTGGGAATTTAAAAGGACTATTTAGTTCCATTAACTTCTTTGTTTTAAAAAAAATCCCTGGATGCTAACGGCTAACAAAAGATTTCCCCCTGCCGGTGACTTCAATTTTTTTCTAATGTTATATTCACACACCAGAATTGAAAATTAAATTGCAAAGGAGTCTGACTACCTTGTCTCCAATGATATATATGTGTAGTAGTATGAATATTGTTTTGATATCCATTTTATGATTTTGTGTGGACATACCCTTATATATGAGAGTCCTAACCATCTCTAGCTCTATCCTGTTCAGAGTCACATACAATTTATCATCTGGAGTGAGCATATGATGTAATGATGTATTTGTTTTCATTAGCGTCCGGGTTGTAAGGGAAAGGAACTAATTTTGGGGTTTTGGAGAAAAAAGGGAATGCTGTTCCAGATGCCTGGTGCTCCTACCCTTGCTAACTGCTTTGACTTTCTCATTTAGAGACAGATTTCCTCAAAATTGTTTATGAGAACACCACTTTATTTGGGTATCTGTGTTAAAAAAGAGACGTCTTGTACTCTTCCCACTCTCATTATTGAAGTTCTGCACAAATAGGTCATTTTTAATGCTATGCAGTGCATCACTTGAAAATTTCAGCATGTGATTCTTGGCTCTCAGGTCTGTTATGCAAATCACAATTTGATTGTCTTAAAGACTGAGCTTTCTGCTACAGTCTGAACAACACTGAAATTTCTTGGTTTTGGAAAACTGAATTTCCTGTTGTGTCTGTCTGGCACATACAGCTGAGAATTCACTAGCATCACCAAAGCAGTGGAGGCAGCCAAGAACAAAAGTTTGGCATGTTTTATGCTTGAAAAGCCTCATTTCAAAATCAAAACATGCATATGTGCATACTCAAAATTAAGTGGTAAATGCTTAGAAGCTGGGCCAGAATAAAAAAAAGTCAATAGTGCTGTTGTCACTTCTTCAGTAAAGGTTGCGTCAGCCATGTTTTTCCCAAGGCACAGTTCGTACATTCGAGATTTTCTTTCCAGTGAAGTGACTGAATAATAATTCCATTCTTCAAGGGAGCTGAAGTGCAGTAGACCCGTTACGTTCCTCATCGTAATTGAAATGTGTCACGGCTGGTTTTGTCTATTTTATGAGTACTTGTGAGAAGCCTCCTTGGTTTCTTTTTCTTCTAAACCTTTGTTTTCTCATGGGTTGAGCTTCTAACCCTGTGAGCATTTCTTGGTAGTGTTTTCGCACAGATTTGTGAAGAACAACTTGGGTGACCACTGGATGCCCAAGATGTGGAAGAGGGGTTTGCTTAGTCAGGATAGGCAGAAATTAAGTCTTCCTAATACAGCTTTTCAAAACCAAGCCGTATGAAAATTGCTTTGGCTTATGGTATCAGTTCTTCTTCATGTGCATCTTCTCTGCATGCAGACTTCTAGCTCTTCTGCTTTAAGGCAAGTGGTAAGAGGCAAACATGGAGAAGTTTTGGGAGATTTGTGACTACACTAGTAAGAAAGTGTCTAAAAAATGTTTATGCAAAAGTAGAAAAAATGTTTTCAAAAGAGAGATCCTGGTTACGTGTGGTCTGCTGTGTGTTATATGGATGCCTAATATTGTAGGCCACAAAAGAAAGCATAATTTAGGCTTATTACAGACTTTATTACTGAAGGTGATAACAGTGTTTCTGGTAAAAGTTGTCCTTTTGTAACAGGATCATGGGCTAGCTCTCCATAGCCAAATAGAGCTGCCAAACTTCTACTCAAAAACCTCATATCTTTCATTTTTATGTCATGATTGCATATCTTATTTGAAAAAGTTTTTTTCTTGAATTTTAAACATTCTCAAATCTTTAACATCTTTACTGGAACATTTTTAATTAGCAATTTTTTGAAAGAGTTTAAAATGTCAAACTAAGTGTACAAAGAAAGTGCCAGATAAAATAAAAATGAAATGCTGAACAGAATTAGTCATGCTTTAAACTTGTACTGCTTGATTTTAAAAGCTTTTGTTTTAGTGCAAGTCCCATTGGACTCATCAGAATAATTTCTGTTTTGAACCGGGTTTCCTGTTTGTTCACGTATTGAGTTATACGTTAAGAAAATTTTTCCTGGATGAAGCATACAGTGATAACAGTATAAAGAAAAGAGAAGATGTTGACCTAATTTTACTTTTCTAATTTGAGAGAAAATGTCTTATTACTTGTATCTTGAAGAGGCAGAGCAAAAAGTAGCTCATTACCAATTTCTGTTATACACACAAAATCCCCAATGTTCTTGTATGGAAAAAAAATATTTTAAAAACATGTATGCCTCCGTGTTCTTCGTCAGAACGGTGCGAGCGCTACGGCTGTTAAAAAGATGTAGTAGGTACCTTTCATAGCGAACTTTCTCTTTTATGAAATGTAACAATAAGACCTGAAGACTTATTTTTGTTCATGCATTTAGTTCCACACGTTATCTATAAATAAAACAAAGACATACTAGTTGCCAGGGCAAGCTGATTCATCCAATAACAATGAAATGTATAAACTGAAATTTGGTGGAATGGATGGAGAAAGGGTATTACTGTTCTGGTAGGGAGGCTGTCATTCAGAAGGCACCAGGAAGTGAAACTTAGATAACTTGGCCTAATTATTTTGTATATGCAGTCCAATTTGATCAGTAGTTGATCGTTATTGAGTAAAATAGACACACCAACTGAGTACAGATGTTACAAGGATTTAATCTTTAGTAATTTGTTTTTTTCTAGGCCAAATCCTTGTTTGGTGACCAGAGCTGCCTATCTTGATGTCCTTGTGATGCTGAGTACTCACTTGGGGAAGTTTCAAAAGCAAGGTAAGTCAAATGTACTGCTCTATAAATAGGATGGTATATCTGTGGGGTATGTCTGAGCTCTTTTGAATCCAACAATAATATATTACTTCTACTCCTGCTATCTACTGAATGCTGGAGACTTTTAGCTACGTTTTATAAAAGGGCCCTCTATTCTGTCTTCTGTAGAGCTGGTCCTTGGGGCTCTTGATGATAAGAATGAAATATGGCTCATGTCAAAGCTTGAAATGATGATCTTGCAGTATTCCTAATCCTAGAAGTAACAACAAAGAAGATGCGCTCCAGTGCCCCAAAATGTTTTTGTGATTCAAGGTTGTAAATACAAACATCCAAATCCCAGAATATTCCTACTTTAACATGTCCCAAAAGCCACAGAGATGTTCCTTCATGTGACACTTGAAAAGGTTTCAGAGAAGCAATGTTATCTCACGTTCGGAAGTTTTACAAAAGCCAATCCTGAAAGCTTCTTTAAATTTCTTTTTTTATATATTGATTCTTTATCACTGACGTTTTTGAAGGACCACTCAGAACTATCAGTGATTTTAATGATACGCAATGTCACTTACAACAATACAAATCATACTGTAAACAATAAGGAAAACAAAAGTATGGAGGAAGGAATACACCTTCAAATGTGACTGTGTAAGCTAACTTTGAGTCAGCTGTAACTAGTCACCCTGCTTCATTCATTTCTCATGAACAAATGAGTAATAGATTACCTTGTCGACTCAGGAAGACAAAGAATAGTTCTTTCAATTCACTAAAATTCGTAATGACTAATTTTAACACTGTATTTAAGTCACTGGAGCCATTCTTTGTTTCAGATAGTCTTGTTTAGGGGTCTGTTCCTAATTTTAAAAACACTTTTCCTTGTTTGCTTAGACCTTAGGTAGAAGTAGTTCATTTTAATTTCATGATTGCTATTTGTGTGATTTCTTGTGAATGCACAAGTCAAATAGTGGTAGTTGTCAGAAAGATGAATTGGTGACGAACATGTTTGAAATTAACTTCTTCAGATAGGTTGATGGAGAATCTAGCCCTTATAACAGGAGCATAGACATATAGGAAATATACATGACCGATAGTTTCCACTCTACCAGAGGAAGATGGTTAGGGTTATGTGGGACTTCTAGGAGGTGGATCTGATCTTTCATGTCTTCTGAAGAGTCATTCCTCTCTTATGGGTCCCAGATGTCAAGATGTACTGTTCAGTAAAGGAAATTTCCAGTTATTGTCATGCCATAGGTCTGGTTCTGTTGAGTGCTGGCTGCTGTTTGTGACTAGGTAAGGGCTGAATGCTTCACTGGGAGAAATGCACCATAAGGCAGTTTCAATATAGCACGTCTCTAGGGATGAGGTTTTCCTTGGCACTTGAATGTTTGTTTTGGATGAGTATATCTAACATCAATAATTCTTAAGCTACAATATATATATTTACATTTTGTTGTTATTTATACAAAATAAAGTTTCTTAAATTTTGATATACCACAGGCCTTAGTGATTATCCTTTGCAATATATTTAAAAGTCTAGCTCTGTATGAAATCTACAGACTAAACAAAACCAACCCTCAAAGCACCCTTCAGCCATATTTGGACTCACCACCCTTCTTTTTCATTTCAGTCTTTTTCTTGTATCTTCAGATTTTTTTGTCTGTTTTTGTTTTTTTAAACAATTGCTGTGCATTTGCAAATTTTTTTTTTTTTTTTATTGACCTCTCCACACCAGGAAACTCCCTGCTTTTTTTTTTTTAATGCCCCTGACTTATGAGTAGTCCTTTTAGCCTGAGGGACTGCACCATGCTGTGCTGGATTACTGACTGCAGTGGATTAATTTTATTTTTCAAAGTTTGTGTGGACTGTTCCAAGCCTGGGAGCTGTGAGGCACAATTTCTGTAGAAGGAAAGCAATTATTTTTGCAGACTCTCTGCTCAGGGATAGTTCATTAGTATTGTCTTGCTTAAAGGTTTCATTCCTGTATAGGTTTAAAATGATATATTACAGGCAGTATCTACAGAGAGCAGAAACTTAGACGGGAAATACGGTTTGAAAACTTGAAGATACATCAGGGACAGTTTTATGTATAGCAGGCAGAAACCCTTCAGAAAAGAAGGAGTAATATGTTTATATTAAATAGAACCTGAGTGTCCCTTGACACAGTAAGAGAAAGACAACTCAGCAGTTAAAAATGAATGTTTTAAGTCTCACATGTAAATGTTCTGTAAGGAATAATTATTAACTGAAGCTTTATACTTTTCTGAGATAAAATATTTTACTTGTATATGTGTATCTCTGGTTATGAGCCAGTTTTTCTCTGTTTTAGTCTCGATTTGCAAAGTTGTTTCAATGAATAAAGAGTGAAGGACAAATCCAAATACAACTGTTTCTTGATGTGTTTATCTAAGAGGCCCCAGGAAGTGCTGTATATTAGTTCCAGACCACGGGGTGAAACTGATTTTCATCAACAGAAACAGGAATGAAATGTAATGAGCCTGCAACTGGTTAAAATCAGACTGCTTCTAATTGATTATGCCTGTCTAAAGGGGCTACAATTACAAAGAGATTTTCAGAGTACAACCCTGCCTAGGCCTTTCCTACATTACGATTATTTTCTGTAAGTGATTTGTTGTTTTCAATTAATAAAATCTGTCTCTTAAAGTGCAGGACAGCCCTTAGGGAATTTACTCCACAAATTCAAAACAATTTAAAATGTCGGATAAGGAAGGCAGGGAGTAATGGATACCAAAAGCATCTTGTCCAGCTAAAAATTTATTGCTGGCCAATTGATGATTATTTATCTTAAAACAAACAAAAAAAACCAACCTGTAATTATTCTGATTAGCTGGTTTGGATGGAAGTGTTGCCTGATTCATGTCACTGGGAAAATACAGTTTTATCTCCTTGAGTTGATAGGCAAAATCTAGAGCATTTCTTCAGCTCTTGATGTGCCTGAGGGTCCTCGGACACTCAAAAACAATACATAATGGAAAGACTATGTGAACTTGCAACTAGTTTTTTTCAGTTATTGATTGCAGTTGGATGTCAGAAAGAAACTAAATAAATCCTTTTTTAAAAAAAAAAAAACAAATTATGTATTTTAACTAAAATTACAATTTCTGCCTTTATTGAGAGCAAACAAAAGTTCTTACCAGATCTAGGATTATTTGATGAGCTAATGTTTATTGTATTAATAATTATTAATAATATGCAGTGAATTTGTTCTTGCAGATGTCTGATAGATTGTCTCCACAGTAACCATTTTTATAGACTTGCAATCACAGATATTCAGTGCCTTTTCAGTCTAATAGGTAGAAAAATGCAGTCCTCTTCCAGAGGATTTTCTGGCACTTGGACCCTGCTAAAGCAGTTTAAGTTACTGTAAAATATCCAAATGCTACTGTGCTGTGATGTAGTGTTCTAGTGGATAAGAATCCTTTGTTGAATATGTGGACTTTTGAGAGGACCTGTTGTAGACACTTCTTTCAGATCTTCTGGAAATTGGTATCTGAAGCTAAACAATAAGATGAGAGTATTACTGTGATCCTGCAGTGCTGGTAACACAGGATCCAGAATGGTGTATTGCAGTGAAATCTCAGAACTAGGATATTCTGTCTCGCTGTGACAGATGCCACAAGATGAAGTGGTCACATTTTCTTTCTTTCTCACATCTCGGAGTATAGTATTTTGGCAATTCATGAAGGGAAAACTCGCTAAACTATAATCAGTAAAAGCGTTTTTTATGCAGGGTTGTGTTCAAAAAAAGTCAAGAAAGAGTTTGTTGAGTCCATAAAGGCCGTCAACTTAAGTGAAGTAGAATGTAGAACAGAAGATGAGGAAAAGCTGAAAGAGAAAACTACTGAAGATCATCCTCCCTAGTTGTTCTTTTATCCTATAAATACGCTGTCAGATGCTACTCCCAGCTGATTTGGCCTGTTACCGAGTATAGTGTCTTCTCTTTCTCATCATACTTGAATTTAGAAAACATTTCAGCAGGGTGTCAAATGGGATGAATTCTGTGGTCTAGGAGAAGTTGCCACTTGAAGTCTAACCATACATTTTTCCTTTTTACATTTGAGGGTGGAAGAATTTATAGAAGTTCCTGAGATTAACCAAATTCTACTGTTGTCCCCAGTGGGAACAGTTGTTCAATATTTACATAATCAATCCTGTTCATAGATTGTTTTGATATCAAAATGGAGCAGCCAGTATTCTGCTCTCACTTACACATCTTTTCCTTGAGTTTTGCAAGAACAGACTTCCATTTTCTTACTGTCTTCCAAACAGCCAAAACTTTTACAGATGTAACTTAGTTAAGATTCTTAAATTCCACCCATAAAAACTATAAACAATTGCAAGAAACACTGTGCATCGCACGTGTGTATGAGATCAGAAACATAGATAATAATGTGCACCTGTCTGCTGGTTTGTCCATATTAGTGCTTTCAAATATGACAAAACACTGTATTTTAAACAGTATATATTACAAATACCTTTATCTTAGTTATAATTCTCCTTTTTAATTCAAGTTATAAAATTCATAGGTAGAAATAATATGCATTAAAAAACTTGTAGATGCTTTGCAACAAAAGCACAAATCTATTTTTAAGAAGGAATCTCTTAAATGTTTTGCCTGAATGATTAAGATTTGTGGGACTTTCAAATAACATTTGAAGACTGTGCGTACATTTTTTTCTATATTGTACTTCTTATTTTGAAAAGAAGCTAAATGGTAACTAAATTTTTTTTTTTCTAAAGGCTAACTTAAAAAGTGACATTGTTTAAATAGTAAAAATTTGACAGATTGATTAATTTAGCCATCCTTTAACTTTCTTTCTCTAGATCCTTAAGAAGTGTGGCCAAATAGTTATTTGAAAAAAAAAAAAAACAAAACAATGGCAGCTTGTCAATTTATGTTTGGTTATTTGGTCTAGTTAGCTTAAACTTAAGAAATTCCATCTGAAGAAATTGAAAGCATTTTTTTTTCGCTATGTCAGAAATTATATAAACTTTGTGTGCCAGCATATTGACTGGCACTTGGTCAGTGTTGTTATTTTGACTCAAAATTACAACATAATTATGGAATCATCTGAATAGGCTATGCCTGCTGATACTAAATTAGACAAGTCAAAAGGAAGCGTAGTTGGGTACTCAATTTTCTAATTTGATGCGGACAGGACAATGAAGAAACTGAGGATGAGATTGTTGGAGATCCAAGAGCCAGGGAGTAACTGAGAGTTGCACAGACAGTAAAATGCCAGAGGCAGATCGAGTGAGGGACATACTATGTTAAGGTGGCCAAAAGACAGCATGAAAGTGAGTACGAGACAGAAAGACAAAGCAAATGATCTGAGGCTGACAGGAATAAATGTTGAGAGAAGGGAAGTGCGCAACACTAGCAGGTGGCCAGGGCAATGTTGGAAGCAGAACTCATGGTACAGAACTTGGAGGAGGAAAATTGAAGTGTTTTCAGAATGGTTGTGGGGGTGCAGGAAAGGAGGGGGGTTGTGGAGGGTAGAGCATGATATTGCTGGAATGCTGTGTTCAATAGGGAATATGGAAAGGTGTTACAGAAAATGAGTGTCTCGGGAGAGTGGAGTTGATTGTGTTTGTTAATGCTAGCAGTTAAGATTCTGTCCCTGTGTGAAGATGAAGATTGTTCATCCTTCTGATATCTTGTTTCAGGTTCTCTTTCGATGCTAGCATCAGACTTGCACTGTCTCCATGGGGATTTATGGTTTCCTATGAACGCAAAAAAGAAGTGGAGAATTAGGTGCTGTGCCAGAGAGAAGCTGTAAGAAAAACAGCAGTCTCGGTGTCCAGCTCAAATGCTTCCCCCCCAACCTTTCCTCTTCATTTGAAAAGTTTCCCTTATACTATGCAAAATGCAATGGGATGCTTCTCTCCTCAACAATATATTATCCATGAATTCTGTTCAGTCTTTCTAGTTTTGAATTGTATTTTGAGTACCGACATGTGGTCTCTGATGTTGAAGGTATTGCAGATGCCTTTAAAAAAAAATTTCTGCTTAAAATATGCCCTTTCTTGACCATCAACAGTTATCATAGTTCCACATTTTAATAAAACATGTTTTTCTGTTGTCTTTGGGTTTTTTTCCCTTTGCCTAATCCACTTTTAATAAAAATCTGAAAGAAAATGCTTTTCCTTAATATTTGTCTAGGAAAACCTTTTCTTGGCACTGATTACATTTCAGCCTTCTCTCTAGTCATATGATCAGATATCCTTGGTAGCTTGTGAGTGCAAAGAATTATAATCTCTTCTCAGTCCATAAATAATTGCAACTTCTTGCAGATCTGTGTGAATGTTGATGGATATCCAGATTTTGGATGCTTGGACACCCTTTCTGTAGTATTCCATAACTGCAGACACAGCAGAATTTCATTCCTGCTCCTTGTAGTTTTTGTCTGCCTTGACAGAATGCCAGGAAGTGTTCTAATGGGTGTGGTAGTTTCACCCCTTTTTGCCTGCTCTGTTTGTGTTTTCTGGAGCCTCTAGTAGGAAGATGGCATGGATGCTCAAGGGTCTGCATACAGGAGTTGTTCTGTGTATTTATATCAGTGAGCGAATACTTAGATGTATCATAATCACAGATAGAGAAGGAAAGCCCTGACACAGTATATACTTGTTGATACAGAGAGGTGTCCAATTGGCAGTAGCCTAAACAGCCACTGTAAAATTACCTAATCCAACAGAAATGCATAAAAAGTCCTGTGCATCAGCTGGCAAGGCAATTAAACAAGTTTACATTTTTAAATATAGAAGGAATTCAAGTGACTTCTGTCACTTTTGAACGTATGGTAGAATCTTTGAGATGGAAGACAACTGAACCGTCCATCAGATGACAGTTTGTTAATCCCTGCACAGGGAAATTTTTCTGTCCTTACTATATGTATCTACTAATTCTGGAAGCAGAATATGGAATAGTGCCTACCTGCCACTGCTGGGAAGAGCAGAAGAAAATGGACGAGTAATCCTCAAAGTTTCACAGCAAGTCAGGCAGGGCGCAGGTTTTGGAGCTGGCTAAACTTTGAGGAGGTTTATAGCTGGAGAGTCACCAGATCTGCCAATTCCATTCTGCTCCTCTTTCTTTCCTCTTTATTTCCAGACCATGAAAGATAATCTAACATCATATAACTGACTGTGAACATCAGTTGGATTAAAAAGCCCAACCTCTCAAACCTAGATAATGTGACATAGATGTCATACAGATATCTCAATATAGGGGACATAGAGGGATTGAGGAAGACTGTGACATCTTCATGCACTGTGTTGAGGAGAATCAAATTGTTGTGTAAGATGTGTGACTTCTTAAAAGACAGCCAAGTTTTTCCTGTACTCACAAATGAAGCAATCCTTGCGGGGGCGGGGGGGGATCAATCCACTTAATTCTTGGGGGCTCTTTTGCATCTGTCAGCGTTCTGGACAAGGCTGCTCTTTGCCTTGTTTGATCAGCCAAAATTTGCTCTTCCTTCTCCCAGCAGCTGGTCACTCAAACTGTACAGTGAGTTTTGTTTGTACATAAAAGTATGTCTTTACTGTATCTTAACCACAGAGCCAGATGTTTACTTTGGGAACCAGTGTGGTTTTTTTGGTTTAGTCGGATGTTTTGATGAAAGGCAAAGAAAAGAGTTTACTTAAAATTTAAGCAGAAGAGAAAACATTTACGATAAAGCCAGGGAAGCTTTCTTAGTGATGAAGTTGAAAGCAGGAATATTTCTGCTACATTGTAATAAGACAGGAGCTTGCTTTCTTTCTGTACATATTTGTGTAAAAAAAGGATGTTGGAGAGCATGTGGAGCACAAGCTGAATGCAGAAGGATTTGCGCTGTGCTGTGCTGAGGGTAAGCAAATATGCAGACAGTCTTATTTTGCTGACAGCCTTGCTGTTGAGACATCCAGTTTTAAAGAGATTTTCTGTAAAATAAGTGGGCCACAGTGTCCAGTATTTCACAATTACAAGGGAAAAACAGAAGTCATCCAGAAGGCTTCCAAAGCAGAGAAGGTATCTGATATGAACAGAAGAAAATCTGGGGCAGAAGACATTTGGATCACAGCCTCTGCAAACTCTTAGTTCTCGGAGAGAGTAGATCCACCGTGGTTTTTATATGAAATAATTTTCTTCTTCAGAGGTGATGAAGTTATGCTGGCCTTGCAAAATTCAAATGATGGTTTATAGAACCGGATCTGAAGCTCGGTGCATGGCCAGCTCCTGGAGTCAACAGAAGCGTCACCACCATCTCTGACGTTAGGCTACAGGCTGTAGCAGTGTTGACATCAACAAAATGAAAGACACCCCCCACCCCCTTACTCTAATGTGTTTATCTCTATGTTTTTGCCCGCGGAATGCTGTTCTCCCTTGCCTTGCCCTAGAGCTTTGACCCTTCCATGATGTTGGTTTTCATGTTACTGCTGGCATGTATGCTAGTTACCTCTCAACGTAAAGCAAGGTTGCTTTGCCAGTGACACCAAGGTTGATGTGAGGGAGAGAAGTGATATCATCCAGAGAGACCTTGACAGACTTGAGAGGTGGGTCTATGTGAACATTAGGAAGTTCAGCGAGGCAAGGTCCTGTACATGAGTTGGGGTGACCCCAAGCACAGATAAAGGCCATGTGAGGAATGGATTGAGAGCAGTCCTGAGGAAAAGGATCTGGTTATGTTGGTGGATAAGAAGCTCAACAAGAGCAGGCAGTGTGTGCTTGCAGCCCAGAAAGCTAATTGTATCCTTGACTGCATCAAAAGAAGCATGGTCAGCAGGTCAAGGGAAGGTGATTCTCCCCCTCTACTCTGCTCTCATGAGATCTTAGCGGAAGCTCAGTTCTGGAGTCCGCAGCACAAGAAGGGCATGGATCTGTTAGAGCGAGTCCAGAGGAGGCCACGGAGATAATCAGAGGGCTGGAGTGCCTCCCCTGTGAGGATAAGCTGAGAGGGTTGGGCTTATTCAGCCTGGAAAAGAGAAGGCTTCAGGGAGACCTTGCAGCAGGCCTCCAGTAATTCAAGGGGACCTACAAGAAAGCTGGCATGGACTCGTATCAGGGAGTGTAGTGACAGGACAAGAGGTAACAATTTTAAGCTGAAAGAGGGTGGATTTAGATGAGGCATTAGGAAGAAATTTTTTCCTGCGAGGGTGATGAGGCACTGGCACAGGTTGCCCAGAGAAGTTGTGGCTGCTCCATCCCTGGAGGTGTTCAAGGACAGATTGGATGAGGCTTTGAGCAACCTGATCCCTTGGAAGGTGTACCTGCCCATGGCAGGTGTGTTGAAAACAGATGATCTTTAAGGTCCCTTCCACCCCAAACCGTTCTGTGATTCAAGGAAATAAAAGCACTTCTTTTGCAACATACTTAGAAATATATACTTGGTTTGAACAACCGAGGAAGTGGACTTGTGTATGTCTGAAATGCAGCTGAGGAGGGAAACACATAGGAAACTGAAGCTGTTTCTCTTCTCCAACCAAGGTGCTTGAACTTGAACCATTTTCTGCATAGGATTATTTCTGTTGTTAAACTGCTATCTGAGAAGTCAAGTTGTGTAATAACTGGGATGAAGGCCTAATCCCTCTCCAAGGCAACCAGACAGTTCAGAAATTAAGGAGTTCTGGCAGTTGGATGCTTGTCATGTGACATAGGCATTAATGCTAGTTTATGCTATTGTGCCATTATGTAATGCCAGTCTGGAGGGGGTTTAGAAAATATAGTAAATAAAAGGGACAATTTTGCTTGTTATGAGGTGGAAACCACCTGTGTCCTCTGGAGGACTAAGCTGCAGTGACATAGTTTCTCAGTGATGTTGTAGTTTCTTTGACTGCATCTGGCTCATTGAGAAAAAAAATGTAGTGAAAACATGAATGACAGAACTAATGGTTAGGTAATATGTCTGAAAATCTTTTTCTTTGAAGATTTCTTTGAAGCTTGTCCAGAATTACTCAGAAAAGCTTCTGCCCTATATGCTAGACAGCCTACAACCATGTCAAGTTTCTATGTAAATGTCAAACAAATTAAGATAGCTTTGAAAGAATTTGAATGTGAAAGGGCAGGATATTTAACTCCAAATAGAAGGATTAGGGAAATGTCTTCACAAGCAACAAAACAAACCCATATTTTCATTGCAGCTTGATTTTGAATTCAACAGTTCAATGGCAGTACTTGGACAAACTTTTAGTAGCATTCAGTGCTTACTTAATTATAAATAGCAGTTACATGACAATGAGTTGCCTTTTTGGAGATACTGAAGAAGTCTAAGTAAGTTTGCTTGAATCTTTGTATTTACCTACAATGTATTTTGATATTTGTAAAACCTCGGACTTCTAACATCCCTCAACAGCAGCTGCTGTGTTGTTCTTTTCTGTGCTTGAGTTTTTCTTCATGATTTTCCAGTATTTTGTGCTTCTACCTGAATTAAGTGGAATATAGTGTATTGATTTCCGTACAGTACAAGCTATAGAAACATCTAAACTGGGCAATCTTGGTTTCGATATTCTAAAATTATTTATTCCTACTGGTGATGGACAACAAGGTTGGACTTGATGCATGTGAGGATTTCAGTCTGTGTGTGAGAGAGGACTATTGATTTCATTTTTCTGCCAACTTTGCCAGTTTTGCTGGAGCATGAAACCCTCTGGCATCACAGATAGCAGGGGCCCATTAGTAGACGATGTGCTACATAAGGCTCTCGGGCTGTGCTGTGCCGTTTGGGGTGGTTGCACCACTCTGTCAGAAATGCCGTGGTTCCTGTGCTGATGCATGAGAGGGATTCCAGTGCAGCGTCTTTTCTCTTAGCTGTGTTACCTGTTCAAAGTTAATAGCTGTAGGAAAAAAGTACTGGATTTTTTAATCAGTAAGTTCTTCAGATAGATTGATACACACAGGACAGATGTGGAAGGAGCACCACGTTAAGAGTAACCTTTTCTGAGCAGAGCTATAAAACCATGAGATTTTCAGTATTAGCAGAATGGTCCAGTGCTTTTTTTCTCCTGATTTTGGTTGCGGCTGAGTACACTGACAAATAGTAATTTCTCCAGTCTGATTTCTGGAGCTATTCTATCAAATGTAATATGATTGCATATTTGTATATGGTGCTTTTTAAAGTTTCCCAACTACCTACATTGTTTTTCTAATAAGTTTAATACCGTGTATTGGTATTAATTACTTTCTGCAATGTTAGTGCAAAGCATAGAATTTTCAAGACTGTATTAGTACCTTGATTTAAAGAAAACTTAACAAACTGTAATTGGCAAAGATGACAGGCAATCTGCAAATTATCGTAGCGTTATGAAGTTGTTTGAAACTTTCATCCCATGAGTTGAACAATTTATAGTTTTCAGAAAAGTTTGTATCCTTATTTCTTTCTATTTAAGTATGAATACACGTTTTATCTAGGAAGTCTGTTTTATAATTCAGAATCAGTTTAAAATGAAGAACTACAGTTTCATTTCATGTGTGAATTTATCTTGAGATGTTTTGCATACCTGATGTTTTTCAGCTTCAGAATCACTTCATGGTCTGGATCAGATGGTAACGTTATTTATTTGTTTACTTAGTTTTATTCTCATTTCAGGAATGCAGCTTTTTGGGTTTTGGGAAGAGATGAACAGAGTTATTTCAGATTCTGAATTGATGTCTGATATTCCCTACTCATCTGCAGTACCAGGACTGATACAGTATCTTCAGAGCATCACCAAACTTGTATTATCAATGCTGTCAGTGACTGCAGGTCCTGATATCCAGAAAAACATTTCACCTGTTGCAAAGAAAATAGCTAAGCCATCCTTGTCGATAGTTCATCTTCTTGACTGTGAGTTTCACGAAGTACGTCTGCTTGCGTTGGAAGCAGTACTGCTCTGGTTGAAGCAAATAAATTCGAAGCAAGTTGCAGAAGAAGGAGGAGGTGTATTGTGTTTACTTATTGGTTTGGAAGGCACTTTTCTCACGATGGCACTGAAGGAAAAGAATCTTCAGTGTTTTTGCAAGGTAGGAGGCTGTTGTTTTATTGGTGTTTGGTATATTTTCAGTAAATTATATTATTTTTAAATTATAATTTAAAAATATAGTTGAAATATACATGATGTTTTCTAAAAAGTGTGTGAATGGGTTGTTTTGTGGGTTTTTTTTACATCAAATAAGAGCTGTGCTATATTTCTGTAACAGATGTTCTTGCATAAAAGCAAGAACTTCCTCTTTCTTAGCGCTGTCAGGAGTGGATCTTTGTGTTCTTGGAATGGGGTTTAAGTCAGTGTTTTATTGATCTCAAATGTACACATTCATTGTGAGATTGTTTGTAAATTGTTTGTGAATTTTGTGTGCAGGTGCTGGAGATTCTTTTTAATATGGATCTCAGAAATGTGCTTCCAGAGGCAGAATCATCCATAAAAATGCATCCAAATGAACTCCTAATCTGGAGTTTAAATGTTGTAGATCTCTCCAACAGGTATGGTCGGTCATGTTTGTTAAAATACTTACATTTTAAAAACTTTAAATGTTAAAGCATTAATTTATTGATTTTTAACTATCTGTTGATGCAAAAATCAGTGTTTCAGGAAAGTGAGTGTGGCTTATTTGAATAAAGAGATCTCTTGATGAGAATTTTTCAAAGACAGAAGACAGGGATCTGAATTATTAAAAAGGCCCTAAGTCTTGCTGGCAAGCCCTCTGTAAATGTCCAGTAACGCAGTTTCTGAAATAAAGTCATTCCAGCTGTCAGCCAGTGAGCGTGGCTCTTCCTGAATGGTAACTGGGAAACACCATAACGCATAGATTTGGTGATCCAAACATAATGCTCATCCGCTGTCAATCTGCCATCTGTCCTATCCTGGTTTATCTGCAGGTGGTCTGTAGAGTGACAGATCTGATTTTGCTTGTTGGATTGGCAAAAATTGGTTAACCCGGATCCTTAGGGTTCACACTCCTTAATCAGAATGTAAAATCAGCAGAAAACACTGAAAATTTGGAGCCAGTTTGTACTTTGTACTGAATTAGGAGCTGTGTCTGTCTGTTCATAGTGAAATAGACAGACAGGGTTAAGGTGTCCAGGCTTTAAGGGCAAAATCATCATGTTTCAATTAGTCTCGTTTTTTAAGCCATATAAACATTCCACCTCAGTGTTGCCAATGTGGAATATTTAGGGTATAGGGTATAGAACAGCATTTTATAGCTGTGCACATTTGTTGCTGTTATGCACTAAATTTTTCAAGTTCAAATGATGACACAGAGTGCTTGCTTTGGGAATGAAATAAGATACTTGTGGTGAAAAACACTGACTGGTGCTGTTAGGGGGAAATAGCTGAAATAGTGGACCTTGCTGCTTAGGTGTTGCCATTCCCTGGGGTGAGACGAGCCCTTCAAGGAGCCACGGTGCCAAGTGCCACATCCTTGTTCCCTGCTGGGCAGTATGGAGGCTTGGGAGCCAGCAGTTAGCATATTCTGCACTAGTAATATTTCTAACAGCTATGGAAGGGATGTTTCTGGAGCTTAACACCAGCTTGAAGAAATGTTTTTGTTTATGATTTAAAATAATGTCTGGTTTCTTTGACTTGGCTTCTATTTTTTTATAGGAAGTATACAGATAGAAAGTAAACATGACAGAGGTGAAAGTAAGAGCATATTTCATTTGCACATCAAGTAAAAACTAATGTCAGGATCTGTCATGTCAAAATTCTGAGTGTTCAGCTTGCAAAATACCCATTGGTGATCATCAGGAACAAATAAGAATTGGCTCTTTTTTTCTACAGATGAAATAGCTGGGTTTTTTAATATGTTCTTTACCTTGTTTTTCTCAGCACTGAAATTCAAAGCATAGCTCTCAAATTTGCCTCCAAGTTGGTTATCCATCTTTTACAGAACCATCAGCAGGTAAGGGAAACAGAGCTGCTTAACAGTGTTGTAGTTCTGGAATTTTTGGTGATAGAAGTAATGTGGCTTCTTTTAGATAGGAGTCCCCAGCTTGTGTCATTGCACCTTTTCTGGTGTTATGCTTTCCTTTCTGAATACATTGCCATGTGATGAAATGAAACAGCTATGAATATCATCTCAGTATATTGCTCTTAAAGTTATTTCAAGTTACATATGTAAGTAGATTTTTCTGGTGGATTAATACCAGCTTCTGAGAGCATCCAGAAAAGTCACTGTAGTATGGAAGGAAAAATACCTATAGTGATTAACACTTCTACTGAATCCAGTCCATTTACTGAAGTGCAACTTTGTTGTGGTTTGTAATTGCTGGAGAGCCAGGAGGAGAGCAGATCCAAGGGGAAGACAAGAAGCTGAAGCCGTGGTTGCATGCAGTTCCCTTTCTCAATGGGTGTAGTATGACCTTGCCAAGTCTCAGCCTGAAATCGCAGCAGCTCGTTGTTTGCATGGACTTTCTCATTGAATTTCCTCTTAATATTTGTTTTTAGAACACTAGAGTAAATATAATAACCCTTGTAAAATTTAAGGCTCTGTGTCCTCTCTTCCTGTTTATAAACTATTTAATTTAGATTTATGCCAGCACAAATTACTGGCTAAGATTTCTTTTAATTTTAAATTGTCAGTCTGTGAGGTCAGATATGTATGTGAATAGCAGTGCAAAGGCAGATTTTAATGCTTGACAATTTTTTGTTTTGTTTTCCAAGATGCAAAAAACATTCAATGGCTATTTTAAAATAGATAAAATTCTCCTGTTTTAAAAATAAGCTTTTTTTTCCTTAAGTAACTGTTATTTTTTACAGAATGCGCAGCAGAATTGATTCTATATTGTATGCCCACAAGGATTGCGAGCATAAATTTTGATGTTAAATCTTTTTAAGAAAGGCAAAATGCAAGGACTCAGGTTGTAAACATTAAAATAAACATATAAACCCGATTTCACAAATAGACATGGAACATGTTATTGCTCTGAGGTTTTGTGTTAATTTACAAAGAGGAATTAATCAAAAATGCTGGAACAATCTTAACTGTAGCAATGCTGAAACATCTTTCTCTGATAAGCTTGTACATCATGGGAGATCTAAGATATCTCTACAGAGAGCGCCTTCTGCTTTGTAAAAGACCAAGTACATGAGTTTTAGATCTAAATTCTTTGGGCTTACATTCAGTATTTGCGTCTATAGAGGGGATAGTTTCTCTTATATAAGGTAAAAGTCAAATTCTGTTTTTCTAGATAGTCCAGGTGTCTGTTCAAAATTTGAGTAACTCTAACTTCTTGGGACATAATTTTTTAACCTGTTGCAGAACCTGTAGGACATGATCTGGCTCTGTCCCTTTGTGCAGTGTGGGTACATGGCCA
Source organism: Tapera naevia (assembly GCA_033556795.1). Lineage (NCBI taxonomy): Eukaryota > Metazoa > Chordata > Aves > Cuculiformes > Neomorphidae > Tapera > Tapera naevia. The sequence goes on from JAUMJJ010000246.1 coordinate 17,183,357, forward strand.
TGTACCACGCAGAATGAGGCAGAATAGGAACAAGGTTTTGTTTATCCCTGAGTCCATTTGCACTTCTCTGCCCTTTAACTTGACTCACCTTTTCATTGGTTCTCTTTACCTTATTTGGTTGTTCTGTTTTTCACTTCCTTTAATTAAAAATAAATGAAAAAGGAAAGAAAGGAAGGAAGAAAAAAATTAGTTGCGCATACCTCAAGTGTCTTTAGGTCAGGCTGGTGCTGCTTTTCCTGTTCTTCTCTGCATGAGATTCCAGTTTGTTTTGGTTTGGTTTGATTTTTCTGTTCTGGAGCTTCATTCTGATTGCCATAGTGCACACTTGCTTGTGGCTGTGCCTGGATGCCACCTGCGGCAGTTTGTGTGTTCTGTTATCTAACCTGCACTTGAGGTTCCTGCACCTTGACTGACCCACCCCCCTTCCAAAGGGGATCCCAACCTTGTCTTAGTTACCTATGGAAGTTAGAACTTTCTCTTACCAGTTATGGACCAGCTGTTCTGATGGGGATCAGAGCTGACAAATGTTGGAAGCGCTATTTGAGTTATGGGTAAAATGCACATTATTTCTTTCCACAAAAAGTCAAGTGGCCATCACTACACATTGGAAAGAGTTGAAGCTTTGTCCTGTTATTACTAAGTAGTGATTTTCCTAGCCTATGTCTGAGGACTAAATATTTTCCAAAAGATGGCAACTGGGTTTTATTTGAACCAGGAAATACCTTTCCTGTTCTTTTTTCTAATTCTTCATGTTTTAGGACAGTGTGTATCAGCCAACATGGAAATTCCTTCTGTGTTTTGAACACACTGTCAGAACCCAAGGTATCTCAGCAGTCTTATTAAAAAAAATTCCATCCTCAGTATCTGCAGAGGAGACAGATGGAGTTATATACATCCCTTTACCAAGCATTCCATCATTACCAAAGCCTAAGACTGATGCTGCAGTTCATATGCTCTTAGTTGTTTTTCCAGATACATGTATGTGTCTGCATGTGAGATGCTCTTGAGAATTGCTTCTCTTTGTAATGGTCCAGTGGAGTTGTCTTTGGCTTGTGTGTTTAGAAGAACTGTGGACACAGAGATGTGCTTTGACTTGTGTGGTCATTCGTGAGTCTGTTGTGAAGGAACAGAGTGAGACATTTGCCTATGAGTGCTGCTCTGACGAGAAGAAAATCTCCTGTCTTATCTATCTGTGATGTAGTAAGACAACTTTTGAATGGACGTCTGGGATTCACCCCTTGGATAAAACCTTGCATTTACTGATGAGTAGTATCTCTTCAGTGGTCCACAGGTTATTGTGATGGTGAGTGGTAACATTGGGTTGTACAGCATACTTCTTACGTGTTCTATGCCTTCAGATTTCAGAAGAAGTCGTGAAAAGATGGGTTCAACTGATAGTTTATTTTTGTGGAGATGAGCAAGAGACAGAGATGCTGTTAGCAGCTGCTGAAGTTCTTAAAAGTATAACAGCATTTCTTCTGATCAATGAGAAGCTCATTCTTGGTAAGTAGCTTGAATATTGATTTTCTGGAACTTTTTAAATGAAATCCATTTATATGTGACTTAAAATGTATTGTACACATATATATTTACACACAGTAATTACATCAAACAGGATACTTCTAGAATTTTAATTAGATTTAATGTACTAAATGGACTTACTTAAATTCTGGTACAAAAAGGACATGTACAGAGCCACTTGCAGTAACTCCACAAAAGGAGGCATAAGATACTGTTGTGCCTCCATGCCACTATACATTGCTGTACAGATTTACTGGCTTGCAGTCACTCTCTGATTTGGATCTATCTGAAATATCCTTCTGCTCAGGTGAACATGCTTTTAGTTTAACACTGTGAGTGTCACAAAGTTGTGCTGGCTGAATGTTGAAATTAAAGGGTTCACTCTGGAAATGAGGGACACACTCTGCTATGAGAGTGATTAATTGGGTCACATTATACCTCCCAGATGTAATATTTTTTTTAAGTTAACATTAAATTTTCCCTTTAGAAAACCAATCAACAAACAAACAAAAACAACACAGCCTTATTCAGCAATACCTTACTGACTGAAAGGCAAAACTGTATGAAATTTTCTGTTCTGTTATGCAGAAAACATAGGGGTTTTTTCTTCCCTCTCCACTCCATCTTTGGTGAACAGTGAGTAAAGGGCCAGGAGATATGTGAAAATAGGTAGCAATAGAAAATGAAGAAATTATTTGCATCCCAAACAAGACAATCAGCTTTAAATACTTAGGGGTTTTTTTGTTGTTGTTGTAATGTGGTTATGTAATTTGTTTTAGTTTGAGTAGCTTAAGTCCATTTATAAGGACTGGATAAAAATTTTTATTTGAAAAGAAGAATGGTAATATTTCCTAAACTGTAGATAGCGGTATTTATTTTGAGATGTGTCTTTTAAGAGGTATTGGTAATATTTAACAGAGCTAAATCTTTTATACGAGGTAGACATTGTACTATGAAATGTTCATAGTATCAGCTCTGGAAATCTTGACCTCTGCCATCTACTTAAAGCTCTTAATAGGACAGACATTACCATTTTATATCAAATGAAGACAGGGGAAGCATTGGAATGAAAAACTCCCAAATGCCGTGCTTCTTGTCTATTGCCATTTGGATCAGTCTTGCAGCTGATGGAGAACAGAGTTTCCTCTTTGATCTTGTCAGAGCAGTTGCTGGTTTCCATGCTTTCTTATCAGGCAGATGTTAAAGTCTGAAACAAAAAAAATAACAGCAGTTTGTATCCTGCTTAAAATTTTAACAAAACAAAGTAAATAAACCGAACAAAATCACAACGTAAAAGGCCCCAGGGCCACAGTGAGCAAATTATCTGAACCTATTCTTTGCTCTGAAAATTGGGCCTTAGGAAGAAAGGTGTAGTATTGACCCTCCATACTAATGAGAATTGTCACTCTGGGCTTCTTCACAACTGTGAAATTGTCAAGCACTGCAGTGAGAAGTTTAGCAAATCAAGGGCGTGATCTGGCATTTAGTTGCAGCAATACAAACCCAGACTCATTCCCTTAAAGTTAAAGGAGTTATGCACATATAAACAGCTTTGACTTTTATGCCTCGTTCTGCATCAGCTTGCTTGACCATATAAAGTACAAAGTAGAAGTTAATGGTGGCTGTATGAAATGGAGCTGTAGTCATTCCCAGAAGCTTTCAGTAAGTATGCTTATAAGAGGAAGAGGGAGAGTGCCAATCAGTATGTCTGGATCTCTCCATCATGTCACTTGATGTTTCAGAAGAATTCTCTCTGGAAAATCTATTTTCAGACTTTCACCTCTCCAGGAGATAAAGTGGAAACTTGTCTAGGTGGAAAAGCTGACTTCTGTATCTAGAAGGGAATAACTGTTCAGCCTTAGCTGTGCTATTATAACATTATCAGGTGTATCATGCTAGAAAAAAAGCTACTTCTTTCTGAAATAATTATAATCTGTGCTATTCCAACATAGGAAGTTATGTTAAATATAGGAATGCTTGTTCTGCCTATGTAGTAAAGCCTCAAGCAATTAATTTTGACCAAGCAGTGAAATACAAGTAATTGTCTGGCAAGCCTTGTAATACAAATCTCTGATAGACCTGTTGATAACATGCTTGAAGAAAACCAGTGCAGCAATGAAGCACCAATTCTGTTGTTCTCTGTGACCACCAGAAAGTAATGCCTAACAGCTGGCTGCCTCTAAAAGAGACCTTCCAGTTGGATTCCTTTAATAAGAGCTAAAAAGTCAGCTGAAACCCCAGCAAACGTATGAGTACTACCTTGTGATTGATTTCAGCTAGTTATCTTTCTGTGGTACCACTAAATGGCACAAGGGTTTGCAAGTAGAGTATGGCTTCTTAGATGTGAATTGCCACAGGGTTGGTATGTGGAGTCTGCCTGTTGGAGGTTGGTTTACCAGATGAGCATATCCCTGTTAGCAGTTGACTCTTATTAGTCTTAACTGTGTGCAGGTCATTACTACATAGATTGAATCTGGCTTGCTTCCAACAGATAGTGGGTATAAGGGTGGCAGGATATGCTGGTGAGTGGTGGGGTGAGGTGGATATGGGAGAAGCAGGTGACAGTAGATCCCTGGGAGATGGGCTTGTTTGCCATTCCTGCAAGGAATGGCATTTGTGGCCAGCACTACTGGCAGTATCTGAACAAAACTTGGTTTGGCAGCCCCTGTTCCAGGCAGACTGGAACAGCAAATCTATGATCACAGTGCGTTGATCAGTCTCCAGTGGCAAAACTTTTGCTGTTGCCAAACAGGAATTCTTTGGTCTTAGAAACTATAGAAAAGTCAGAGCACATGGATTAAGAGAGGTCCATTTTCTTATCTGTTGCCCACTGTTTAAACCAAGCTGAGTCAACCCCCTAGATAAAGTCTGCACATGATGAAAACGATTATATTGCCAGTTGTCTTCTCAGTGGTTTGCCAGTGCATTTCTCCTGTCCATGTTTCAGTGTTTCACTGCATTTATTGTGTTTAGGTGCAGAAACAGAGCTCTGTGACTTTGAATGCATGTAAGGAATAGAATTCTCATTTTTCTCCATAACTACAGGACTGTCTGATACCCTTGCTATGTGGAAATGTGTGGTTCTGCTGCTGCAGAATGAAGATTTGGAAGTAAGAGATGCTGCTGCTGAGGTTATACAAGTAGCACAGTCTGAAAAAAAGGGCAGTGAAGGAACAGGTATGCTAAATTTTCTTTACTTTTAAATATTATTGGATATTTGGGAGACAAAAGTCTTTACAGTTAGCAAGAAGCGTATGATGAGAAAAGTGATCCATGCATCTCTTACAAACACATATCATGGAAGATAACAACAAATTGTGATTGACACCCCCTGTGTTGTATTATTTTGCTTTTACTGTTCCTGGTATGATTTACATATGGTTATATGGGTGTGTAAAAACAACAGCAGTATTCAACTTTATGGTTCTTGCTGTGATGAGTCAACTATAATGTAATTTCACCTTTTGAAAGTTCTTTAATACCAGCTTTGGTCTAATATAATGCAGTGGAAGACACTCTTTGAATCCCAGGTCATTACAATAGCTTGATCACAGAAGGACAGGAATTTGGGAAACAGTATTCAACTCATTGATTCATTATTAGACCTTGAAATCCATTCAGATCCAGATCACCAAAGAAATTCTCAGCATACCCACAATGTGCTTTCAAGGATGTGGGCCTTTTTGTCTGCATGCCCTAGTTTACTCAACCCTATTAACTGTAAAACAGCCACAAAACTTGAGTAAGCTTAACTAATTAACGTGCTTCACTTTGAGAGTCTTTGCTGATGCATTCTTCCATGTGTTGTGAATAAATTAGAATTTGCTACTGAGCTCATCTTGCCCTGGTGGTCCCTACAAGCCTGTGCTACTCAGTAAAGCATGTACTAACTTGTCTGCAGTCAGTTTAAATTAGTCAGCCATCTCTATATGAATTTCTTCTAGTCTGGAGATAAAGCAGCTCTGTGGTTTTAAAAGAAAAATAAGAAAAGACAGTACAAATGTATGTTTGCCACTACTGTAGTCAGAAATAGCCTGGAAAATTGCTCATGTGACAGATGTTCAGGCACAGTGCTATGAGGTAGGAGATGGTAAAAGGAAGGATATATTATGGGCTGCATTTGTCTTCCTGTTAAATTCCACAGCCCTGATACCAGTGCTCTTGTGGCAGCTGTGGCAGTTTATCTGGTCCTAGCTACAGCTCTCTTGAGGCTCTGTGCCTCAGGTCACTGATGCTGGTCTTTGGGGGGCATCCTCAAATGTCTCAAGATGGTGCTTTCTCTGGAAATAATACAATTCTAAATTTTCTTTCTGGCTTCTTGTATCTTCTTCCTTTTTCCTTGTTGTATCCTTGTGCCAAGGGATATTGCCCTGTAACTGAATGAGAGCTCTGTCCTACTAAGTAATGCTAAGGTCACATCAGTGCTTGCTATTATAACTTATCACTTTGTAGAGCAGAAGTGGCCACAATCAAGGAAATAGCAAATAAAAACCAATTGTGATGTTATGTTCTTAATTTGATAAGGCTCCACTCTCCAAACTTACGTTAACTCCTTAGTTACACTTAGTTGTGCCTTCCTGTTCTTTCACTTAAACTGCTTTTAATGAAATCACCGTCTTTCATCTGTGACCTGCAAAGAATGCTGCTTTTGAAAAGATAGAAGCCAGTTTCTTTCCACCTCCATTTTACATTATTATTGTTCCTTCCCACGATCTCTTTTTTCCCCCCACTGAACTCCTTTAACTTCTTGTGCTTTGCTTTCTAGGTTTGAGGCAGGGAGCAGAGCAAGGAGTTTTGCCCCTGTGGCTTTTGTTTAGAGCCAGATTAAAATCAGCTTACCTTTGAATGTCATTTATTACTTTCATTTATGCACTTTCTTTTTGTGTGCACATGAAAGTATGTAATATACTTGGATCTTTTGGATCTATTTCATGGATCACCAGTGCTCTCTGCCCTGGCAATTTTTAAACTACATTCAAATATCTACTTTTTTTTTCTTTTTCAGTTATCATACCATGAAAGTCTGCTCTTTCATCACAGCACTGATTTTAAAATATCTAAGCTGCTAAACTGGAATTCATTAGAAGTCATAAAACAGGTCTCTTTAAACCTTTTACTTGATAAAAAATTGCTGGAAATTTACATTGACTGACTTTTCATTTCCATTATATGATGACAAATAAGTATTGTGGCCCAGCAGTTTTATCATGAGATCAGAAAGAAAGATGACTCAAGAGATCAGAAAGAGGAATGGATGTTTAGAAACCCATTTTCATACGTTCTGTAATTGTTTCAACTTATTTTCATTGCCATTATCACTAGCTAACATGAGAGAGTAAAGAGACTTTAATAATTTCAGCTTCGTGTATGCATCACAAATTTTTATGTCCTAGTGGCCATTATATTTCCAGAAATTCTGCACTGTAGAAATAGGTTATGGTGTGTTTCACCTTTTACTGCTGTTAGTCTGCTGTACACAGAGCAGGAATGCTGCTCACAAAATCCAAACACTGGACTTGCCAGAAATTTTGGCACTAGCATCATTATATCCACTCTTCACAACATCTCTCCTCTTGCTCTGTACTCGGCGTGTAAGGTAGTAGGCTGTAGCTGCCTGTGGAAGAACTGTGCTCTCTGCTTAGGAAATCAACACCTGAAGTGTTTAATTTAAATGTGAGATCCAAACAGATCCCTGATTATAGCCTGACAATTGCCCCTGCCCTTCGTGCGTGGTACAAGCTGGCATCTGGTTATCCTGTGGAAGAGCAGAGTATGGGAGGATGTGTACTTGTGTCTAACAGCTGGACCAAGGCTGAATTTGTATTCTGCTTCAACAGTGTGAGCTGTGTGAAGTTGGACTGTTGTTAATAGTAACAAAGCTATTTGCCTAGATCATTCATATAGTTGTTATAGGACATTTTTCCTTTATGTACATGTTGCTGAATGTGTATGGTATGGGAGTGTCAAATAATAGGTAATTTCAAGTAATTTTATAGACAGTGAAACTGCAGGCAAATGATCCCGTCTGTTAGTGTGGTTTCATTTCTATTAACAGCTCATAGGTTGTAATTCTTTGAAATGTTCTGTGAGGCCCTGGAAGAGAATATGAACTTTGTTTCTTGTTATTCCCTCATGGCTTTTAGTAAGGGCAAAACCTCTGATTTTCTCAAGTAACCAATTCATGCAGCTTTGGATCACTCAAATTATGAGAGCAGTAGCCTTGCAGAGTCTGAAATGCAGGGTAGCAAGTGGGATACTAGAGTCCTGTGAAAACTGCAGCCCCCATTGTCATTTGAAAGGAGACAAGTTCAGAAGACCAAACACTGATACACACAGCAGAGTTCCTGTCCTTGCTGTAGCCCACCTTTCACCCTCTAAGGAAACCCCTACAAAATCTACTATTTTTTTAATAGAAGAAGAGGACTTCTACTGTTAAAATAAAGTTAATTTTTTAAATTACCTTTATTCATAGAGAGAAGCTTTAATTTTGCAATATGTCTAAAAGCTCAATATTAGGAGGGAAAGTTACTGGGGTTGGCTGACAGCAGTCATTTTCTGAACAGAGCAAGTCAAGCAGAATCCTGTCTCACTAGAAAGGAGAAACTTTTTGTTTTGCTTGCTAAAAATACCAACTTAACAGGTAGTTAAGGTTTTCGTAATAACTTGAACAATATAAACCCCATCTGTAACTGGACGTATTGTATGTTTGCTTTGTTGTTGTTTCCTCATGCATTGAGGTGTAAATTTCTGGGGGATTGTTTTATTCCTTTTAGTATGAGGGAGGGTACAGGAAGTATTGTATTCAGTGTAAATGTAGAATAGCTGCTTTGAAATCTAATTAAATTAGTGACCCATGGCTGTGTAAAGTCTAGACCTATTCACAGCAGCATGTCTTATCCAAGAGGGTTACTTCTTCCTAGAAAGATCATTTAAGGCAGGGAAATAGGAGTTTTCTTTCTCTGCTGATGATCGCTTTACTGAATATCCTGAAAAATTCAAGTAACTCAGTGCTAGAACAAAAAAATGTATTTGTTGGTGTCATTTTCCTTTATGACTTTTTTTATAGAGGGAAGTGTTAACTTAAGTAATGTTATGAGCTTGTCAGTACTAGAGAGGTTTGAATAAACTATTTTTTAGTACTATAGCTAAGCCAGTGCAACTGTATAAAATTCTATTAAAAAAGTACCATTAGTCAGCTTGACCTTTATGCTGGTAGATTACCAAGTTAACCTTAAATTGATTTAAGAGGATTTTTACTGTTGTCATTTACACCAATTTATCTGATTTTTAAAATTGAGCTGAATTAAGCTTAGAGCAATTAGATTCACAGACTTGAGTAAATCTTTTGAAAGTCCCTGGATGATTTAGCAGCCTAAATAAATATTCTTCTCTAGTATAATTTAGGCCTTTGGGAACCTTCTGCTCCATTTATTGTGAAATAGCAGCATAGTATAGGGATGAGCGAGTTAAGTCTATGGACTGGAAGTTGTGTGGCTGCAGCACAAGCTGGAGAAATGGCCCAGTCTGAGCACCTCATTACTGCATGCATTGTAAGTGTCTTTGAAAATCAGTCCAGTGTTGTTGTTGTTATTACCCTTGATTCTTGAGTAATTTAGAGAATAGGATGGGGGTTATAAATAACGTAGTCAGTTTTGAACATACTGCTGATTTAATCCACTGGCCAAAAATTTGGATCCATTAATCCTGTTCCTTCCATTACCATGTCACATGGTTAAGAAATAGCGCCAGATGATACTCCCGTGCCAAGAATTTCTGAACAAGAGGCAATGCAAAGCTCTATTTTCTTCTCCTGATAGTTGTTCCTTTCCTGATAAGTTCTACTTTTTATCTTCAGAAAAAATAATTTCTGAAAATGAAAAATGTCCTGTTCTTTGATTCACCAGCAAAAGAAAACCCTGCCTGGTTTAAAGAAGCTGACTTCCCATTCTGAAGGGCGTCCTCTGCAGATGGGGAGTTCTGTTCTACAGAGCAGATTGGATTGAGATTCTTATGGAGGTCTTCATTGCTGAGTACTGACCTGTGTTTTAGTGGCCCATAGTATCTCAACTTGGTCTTACTATCTCAGACTATGCATGTTAGGAGCCTTTCAGCAACTTCTGTTCTGCTCATTGACTAAAGAGTATAAATGTGAGTAAAGGGAAAAGTTAAAATGTACTACTTGGGTGAGAAAAATAAAAAAATATCATTTAAACAGATGACAGAACTGAAACATTATCAAGGTGACTTTGAATTCCTTTCTTAGTTTATAGCATTTGACTTGAGGAGGGCCTTTCTCTTTATGAACCGTTCTGTCTCCTTGGCATGAGAAAAGCAAAGTGGCTTGTTTCTTTCATTTTTGCTTCTTTCACACATCATGAATATAAAGACAAATTCAAAATAAACTCCTTCATGAATCTCAGATAGGTGTCTATCACAAAGGTGCAAGCAAGGTGGCTTATTTGGTTTTTTTTTCCAGGGGTAGTGGTGTAAATAGCCTTATCAGAGGTGGGAGAGGGAAAGTTAAGAGAAGATCAGACTAAATATATTAACATTTGAAAGAGAAGAGGAGAGAAGAAATTGTGCTCAGATTTATGTTTCTTATTTTCATCCTCTAAAAATCTTCCTCGGTGAACCTAAAGCTGTGCAGAAATTTTCATACATATGTGCCTTAAGAAGATCTAGTAAATCACTTGAGGGAGAGATGGGAGGGAACACAGTGCGTGTGATGTTGAAGCAGCGCAATGGTCTGGCATTCACCATCAACACCACAGGTTATATCAGCAAATCATGGGTGATTGGCATGATCCCAAACTTGTACCCCAAATGTCCTTTACAACTGATCCATGAAGAATTTCAGGACAAGTGACTCAGATTTAATCTGCTTCAGTTGCTAGTGAAACAGCTAAGAGTAAATGCTGGGCTAAAAATACTATTATCATTGGTAGTGTTCAGCTGCATGATAAAAGCATCCCACATATTGCACAGGAAAGAGTAAAGGAAGATTTTTATTTTAATTATTGCCTTAAGTGCTTGTTGGCATTTGAAACTGTGTATTCAAACTACTCCTTGAACTACACGCAAATTTTGGCAAAAGGAGCTTTTCTTCCACTTGTTTACCTTTGGGTTAATGTGATTTCTTAAATCATCAGTTCATCAGCATGTTGAGTTAACCCTTGTCTCCCCAAAACTGTTACTTAAAAGTGTCAAGTCTGTGCTGTGGGAATGGAATGAGAGAGTAATTGTGGGTTGGGAACTGTGCACCTCTGCTGTGTGCAGCATGCAAGTTGTAAGTCGCTGTGTGTCTCTTGCTTGATGAAGCACATAGAGGAGAGATGCTAACAAGATGACTCGCGTTCATGCTGTTGCCAAACCTGGAGACAGATTCACCGGTTTTGCCCTGTTTCTGTGCTGGCATAGCAGCCCAGTGAAGCAAATGGGAGGACTGTGGTGAATAAAACACGTGTCAGGTTACTCTCATCCTGGACAAAGATTAATATGTAGGGTTTAACTTTTCTCATGCACTGCATGACTTGCCCTGATGTTCAGGTTAGGCTAATAGACCTCTGAGGCCCCAAACAACTCCTTTAGTTGTGGCTCTTAAAACCAGTTCTGGCAGCTGAGAAATAAATAGTAATTACCTGAACACATACTAGGGAACTGTGTGCATGCAGACCGGTTTGAGGATGCATTAACTGTAGTCTGTGGCAGGATCATAGATGATAGATTTCCTTTTGTCATTTTAGTCAGACTTGTGCATTTTCTTCTCTATTCAGAGATTTGAATTTCTTTTGTATTTAGAGGTTTGATGGAGGGGTTATAAAATGCACAGTCAGAACTTACCTACAGAAAGAGCTGTGCTGGAACTTCTGTCTGGAGCTCTTCCACTAGCCAGCTTGGAAATGGAGGTTGTTAGTGCAGTGGATGGCGACAGCTGCATACAGAAATTTGAACATCTTCATTCTAGATACGTGACATCAACATCTGTGATGTGGAAAGTTAAGAGCTTCCCACAGTTGAATCGATTTCAAGTCTTTCCTGCTGCCCTGGGTAGGAAAAAACAAGTAAATTGGAAAGAACATTTTTTTAAGTACTTATTGCCATCCATGATTTTCAAGCTACCTTAAGAGTCTCTTACAATGTTGGAATCTGTTGGTCAGAAAAATCCCAGTCAGATCTTGTGATATGCCACGGGTTGCTTGGGAACGGTCCAGAAGTCCTCACAGCACTGTCTGGGTTACTAATGGAAAACTGCTAATCATGTTATCCAAAATGTACTTATATTCCTTGTACTGGGGACAAGTGGAAGGAAGTTTAATGAAATTTTTTTTCTGGGATCAGCTCCAGGATTTCTTTTGCTTTGACAATCGTCTTGATAACTGTGTTCTGGTAACTGGATGCACAGCTCACTAAAAAGAACAGAATTTCTAAACTTGCTGTAAAAGAGGAGTATTTTGACTTAAAGGGAGTTGTGTAATAGCTCAAATAGGAGCTGGCATTTATCCAAGTGGCCTTTAAGCAGTGGAAAACAGACAGGGCAAAATCCATCTAAGCAGAAGAAGAGAGCATGGTAAAGACATAATGTAATCAAAAGCAGAAGAAAATCACAGCAAAGCAGAGCTGCTCCTGTTGCAGAACAAGATGATTTTCTACAAATTAGATTTATTTTTTAAAGATTGTGCATGATGTCTATGTAATAGCCTGTGTGAAAAGCACTATTCCTTGCAGACTTAGTGGAGAGGTATAAAGTAGTGGCAGCTGTTTGCAGTATTACAGCCACACACGGTGTAGGACTGTACTCAGAGATGCTGTAAGGTGGTGACATCTCTGTGGTTATGTTAGATAAGGCACGCTGAGGACAGGAGGAGAGGTCAGACAGCTGCCTCTGTATTCTGGCAATCCTCTGAAGCGGGTCCTAGCGAGGGAGGCAGCAAGTGTGCTGCTGAGTATTGCTAGAACACTCTACATGGTGAAGTACACTAGATGTTACTGAAAAGTACTGTAAACCATGGAAGGTAACATCACCGATAATGTACTTAGGCCATCTGTAATTGTAGTATTCTAAATGGAGTTTGCAGAGGAAAAAAGACAAAATTCTCTTTCACATGTTGCATATTCAGTCTACTGCTTAAGGGACCATACCTCTGCCTGCATCTTTTTTTCCCTTCTATGGTTTTAATGGTTAATACTTCCTCACCCACATACACAGAATATGACTTATACAGGGAGACAAATGTGTAACAATGACCGTTTAAATCCTGGCAAACTAAATACAGGGTAAATACCTGTGATAGTTGGTGACTACCTGGTGACTATGGTGACCTTACATTTAAGAACTTTGTTCCAGAAACAAAAATGACACGTGGTAGAGATTATGAAATGCTTACTGTGGCTAGAAGCTATAATTCGAGTTTTTTTACATCTGCTGTAATAGTTCCAAGAAGGTAACAATTACAGGTCAGTTGCAAGGATGAAAGAATTGAGGTCTAGGAGTGTAAAGGAATTCATCTGGTGTCTCTGCTTGAATGAATTTAGGGCTGTTTCAGGAGCAGATCTGACCTATAGCCTAGTTGGATCATATTTTTATGCTGATAGGTATATTTCGGGTCTTTGTAATAATATTTCTTTTATATCTGACATTCTAGTATTATACCCTAAAAATATCTCTTACTGTTATGAAAACTTTTAGAAGATCTGATCGGGAAGTAACTGAGCTCTTTTAGATTGCCTATGTAATATGATTGTTACCTGCTTAATAGTGGTTCTTGAATAATGTTTAGCTCTTTTCCCTAGATGCACAGAAAACATTGACTGAAAAATATAGAAAATTAGCTTAATTTGTTTGATCAGAAAACTCTTCGGTAATTATCTTTGGGCTTAGTGATCCATCGCTGAATATATTGTGTCTTTTTGTACTCTTTTTCCCTTCAGTCACAAAGCTAGCGTAGAGGAAGGCTGTTTGCTACCCACGGCTCACCTACTAAACTCAGAGTCATTGTGTCTTAGTAAACTATCGATGAAGAATCATTTACTTGAAGCCAAAGTAAATTCACACCCTCCTGCAGTTGTTTATGAAACTTCCTAAGCTTACAAAAGCAGGTTTTCCAATACATGCTGTGAAAGCGTTGTCCCTGTTAGCTTAACAAGTGTCTGCCCTTTTGATACAAGCAAAATAGCACTATAGATCTTGCTCTGCTTTTAAAACATTGCACTTTATTTCTGAGAGATATTTATGGTATTTTAGTGTAAAAAAAAAAAAGCCTATGTGTGTTTCTTTTATTTTTCTTTTATTGACTCACAGTGCTAATTGTCTTCATTGAAAAAAATAGTTTTGCAGGCTAGGCAAGTCAACTGTGCAAAATCAGCCTCCCCAGGAGTAAACAAAACCTGAAGGGCTGATCATATTCTTCTTCTGAAAGAGCTATTTCATACTTTCTCTGAATGAGCTGGAAGTGCAGAAGAGCTAGTGCTTAGGAAGCCTTTTGAGTAAAAGTGGTCTTTTCACAAGGGAGTGAAAGAATGTCAAGGAATGCCAGGTGAAAAGAAATTGTATTATCTCCCCTACGTTGACTAGTTTTTACAGTAGGTTCTGAAGGGGTTTGCTGGTTTTTTTTGTCTTTTTGGTTTCTCGATTGTTTTTTATAGCTGGCAAGCTGCATTGTTAATTGTGGGCATACTAAGGATAAACAAAAATATTCAGCTTTTTAGTCATATCTAGACTTCTTAAATATTATTTTAATGGATTTACTTAGAGACATAGTAGAGGGTTGCATGTTCTATAAAGATTGTAGGACATGGCCTACATTGTGTGTGACAATTTGCTGCTGTATTGAGCTCTTATTATATCACAGTTCAAATGTGTTATTTGGACTCCAATTTTATTTGTTCAAAGAAGCGAAAATGAAATTTGCAATAGTGATGTTGTAGCTTGTCCTTCATCTGTAGAAATGAAGTCTGGGCACAAATTGCACTGTAGTGCTAACCAGTTGCTGCAGTTCTCTAATTTTAATATAGCTCCTTCTGTTTTGCTGCTACTATAAATGGGTAAAGCTTTCCCAAAAGATTTCTTTTTGAAAGACCAGTGGGTACTGACCTGAGCGATTTGATGTTGGACAGGTATTAAAAAAAAAATCTTTAAGCTAGATTGTGTTGCAAAACAGTCAGTAAAACAACAGTGGAAAAGAAATCCTGTTGCTTCAAGAAGAATTGTTGAATAAGTAGGAATTGGGCAAAGGGAATATGGGAGAGAATAACACTGGAAGAACAAAAGGCAGTTGCGTACAATTTAAAATGAAAGTAATATACTTTTATATGGACCTCAGTTTCTCAGAGCATCCAGCCAGGGATTAGACATGGTCGAAATATGGATATGGAAGTTGGTGTTAAATTTTGAATACTTTGTTACTTGGCATAGGTGAAAGCTGGAACAAACAGGATGCTATTCTAACTGGGACTGTACACAGGAAGACTTTAGTTACCCATGACCTGTAACCGCCCCCCTGCTCCTTAGATTGTTAAGATGCAGAAGGCCAAATGAATATAACCCAGTACCTCTGGTTTTGGTATCCTGGATGTCAAATTCGTGTACAGTGCAACTGAGAACCATTTTCTACAAGTTCTGATTGGAGAGATTTGGGAGAGCCCTCGTTAGGCAATCCTGTACCCACATGGTGTTCTAGAAAGGCTGAGATGGAATACGTGCTGAAGTCATGTGTTAGGCTGGAGAGCTTACTAAATTTTGCAAGTTTTCAATTAATTATTTCTATCTCAGAACTGTAGACATCTAGTTTGTAAACTGCTCATATTTAAGCTAAATATATGAAATATTAATTTAAATATCTATATTATACATAGAAAGAATACAAAAATGAATGCTAAGATGTGCATATACAATGCTATGGGAAATAAAATTGTTTTTTGTGAATGTTTGGCTTAAGGAAAACTCATCAACAGCTATGAAGAATGAAGGTGTTGTCTTTCAGCAGCAGAGATTCAATAGATATGAGTGGTGCAAATTTCCTCTAGCTTTCTCTTTTTCATCAGAAGATATTACCTCTACAAGAATGATACTGAAAACCTGCACAGAGCCCTATGCAAAATATTTGTCCAATGCAAGAGCCATGCCCCATTTCAAGGCGTGCCTGTAGGCTATTTGTATTTATTTGTAATGTCATTTCGCACTGAGTGGTGTCTCACCAAGAATGAGGAGATGATATACTTCTGCAAGCAGATTTTTGCATACAGGATTTCATTTTTGTATATGTGGGTGCAAGTGAGGTAGGAAATACAAATACCTTTGCAAACGAACTTAAACCACCAGCTTGTTTTCATGTAAGTCAGTGTGCAGCATTGACCAAGATAAGTACCTACCTGTGCCAGAGTCATAGCAGCACCCTAGAATGAAAGGTGGTTTTATTGTATTACCAGCTCCCTGAGCCATAACCTTCCCACTGATGTTGTTGCTTTAATTTGTGATGTATTGATGGAGGGGGAAGCAGGGCTCTTACTTCAAAACCTAAGATGTGTAAAATTCAATGTCTTTTTTTTCTATAAACAGTTCCAAATGAGCTTTTACAAGAGGAACTTGAGACTGTCTTGGTTGAACAAATTGATCTCTCATGCATCAGAGAGTCAAGTTAACATCCTTGGGAAGCCTAGAAATTTGAGTTTTGAGAATTAGACTTTTTATAAGGGGTTTTTGATTTATTAGATTTAGAGCAAGACTGTTGAAATCACTTTGAGGAGCAGAATTATTTATGGCAGTTGCTTACAGTACCAGTGTAATGCTACTTTCGTGTGCTTTTAATTTTGTTCCTTCACATGGTCTGTGCCGTGTTAAGGATCACCTTGTCATGCTAGCAGTGGAAAACAGTTTTGTAAATAATTCCCACAAGATGAAAGTGTTAACAGAAATACCTTAGCGAAGGTCTTGATTAACTTATATACTTGGCTTGATCACAGTGGAGGTTAGACTTACACTATGTTGTTACCCAGGCTAATAAAACTCATTCATTTTTTCATGCACTATGTTAATTACCCTTTTATTTTCTCTCATGTGCAGACACACAAAAGCTGATTTCATGTTTGTGTTGAAGACCACAGTTACACTTCACAGACTTCTCCTTGCTCTACTTATAAGGTCATACGGAAATGAAACCAGCTTTCCCTAATTCCAGAATCTGTATGTTGTATATTGTAATACTAGAACTTCAAGACTGTAGACAACTTAAGTGCTCAACTTACCCTACTTTTGCTGTAAACAGAAGACAGATTTTTTTTTTTGTTTCGTTTTCATTTCCTCATACTTACTGAAAGCTCTCTGTCTAATGTACTGGCTTTAAGAAGCACAACTAAGAATTACATTTCCAGCATAACTTTCCTATTTAACTCACATTTGCTAAATATAAATTATTCAAGTAAATCACCATATTGCAATATAGTATACTAGCATCCCGTATTCCATCACCACTGCCTCTCAGAAACATCAAGAAAACAGTTACGTCCCATGTTCTCTTAAGGCTAGTAGCAGCAGCAGCATTAAATGAACTGGTGTTAATGAACAACTCGAGTCTTTTAGAAAAGTATTCCCAATATTGATTTCCTTCTTCACATCTGATGTGTGTTGCGTAATTAGTTTAGTTAAGCAAGATCATACTGATATAGAAAACAGTCTCCCAGGTTAGATTCCAAAGTATAGAGGACCTGATTTCTTTGTAGCAAATGACTTCACGTTCCCCTAACGCAAAGTAAGTGCAGACCTTAGAGTACAAATACAGTGGGGTGTAAGGGGAGCCTAGGGATAAAGGGAACTCAGGGTGAAATAGTACTTACATATACAAACTGAATTCTGTCCTCTGCTGGTCACTTTATGTGAATCCACAATTTAGTGGTGACGGCTCAACTAGTGCCATCCGTGGCAGAGTGGAGCAGAATATGGCTGTTCCTGAAGCAAACTCATTTGAAACATGTGGGTTGAAAAATGTTAAATACAAAAAGAGTCTTTATATTAAAAACTATATGTCTATGACAATAAAGACATATGCCAGTGTGGAGTGTAACTGCAAATGGCATCATTTATTTAAAAGAAAAGAAAAGGAACAAAAAGTTCCTTGAGCAGTGAAATGAAGTCAGCTTGATTTTTTTCATTAATGTTTCGCACATAAGTGGATTTTCTCATCTCTGATGACTAAAGTGTCAGCCTTTCACTAGGTAGGATGGTTATAGGTCTCTTTACCCAGCTGGCCTGTTTCATAGAAACAAGACTTAATATTTTGGATTCCCTTATCCTTTTTGTCAGACTGGATTGAAATTGTACAGCTGCTTCAGAAGTTGTGATGGGAAACACATACACAGAAGCATGCCTGCCGATTTCCTTATTTCGCTAGGAAATGGGACACAGATCCCTTTGATGTTGTTTAGTTTTGTAATTGCCATTCTGATCGAATAGAATATACCAGAATTGTTATTCTTTTCTGTGCATTGAGAGCTCACTCCATCTCTACCTACACTCCCACTTTACCTCCCTGATTTTGCACCTTTTCAACAGACCTTGCACTGACTTCTGTAAACTTACTGCATTCTGCTTTTCTGTCTACAGCTTCTCTTTATAATTTGTTTTGTAAATCAAATTGTGTGAACTGTATATTTTTATAAGCTGGATTTATGATCTGTTGTTAGTGTTGCCTGACACTTCTCACTATAAAATTCTATTTTTAAGCTATTTCTTTTGATCCTTAATAGTTGGTACTGAAATTTTCCATACTGCAGCTTTTTTTTTTACTTCAATTATTTGTTTATATTACAGTAGTCAAGATTCTACATAGGAAGTTAGGGATAAAATGCTTTCTTTATGCAGGCAACAAAAAGAATTGAAGGCCTTTTCTTTTGAATGCTGTTACACGTTCATGCTTTGGAGCAAA
The DNA here is from genome assembly GCA_033556795.1 of Tapera naevia. Lineage (NCBI taxonomy): Eukaryota > Metazoa > Chordata > Aves > Cuculiformes > Neomorphidae > Tapera > Tapera naevia. The sequence goes on from JAUMJJ010000246.1 coordinate 17,201,794, forward strand.
ATATTTTTTGTAAAATATGCAAAATCTGGCTGAGAAGTAAGACTATGAAATGCTATACTTTATATGTATAGTTGAGACTGAAAGGAGCCTAAAAGCTAAAACCTCTGAAGATTGTTGTGATCGGTAAGAATCTTAAATTTCTCTGCTGAAATGCTTACCTGTCTTCCCAGCAGGGCTACTGAGGGTGCTCTGTGCTGCAAACAGCATGCCTTGGGAGGACTCTGCAGCTGCAGCTGTGGGCAGCTCTGGGCCAGGCTGCATTTAGGTGCTTTAAATTAAAACTCTTGTGCTTTCATTAATACTGGTGGGTTGTCAGCAAAATGGGGAGGAATGAGCCATCAGTTCTGGTTAGGAAAGGGAAAAAAGGTAAATTTACAGAAAAATTCAGTGGACTGATAAAAGCATTAAATTGAACTGCTGAGAGTAAGGGAATGGGAGGTGGTGCTCAGTCTGGTTAAGGGAGAAAACTTGCTCTTGCCAATGTGAAAGGAGGGCATAAAGTAGAAGAAAGATCTTTGATGAACGTCGTCACAAGAGGGAGATTGAACTAAGTCCAAAATAGTAATAACGTAGAGAAGAATCAGAACAGAGTAAGGAGATTAAAAGGGGAACATTTTCCTGTGTTTTGGGATATAGTGTGACTGGAGGTAGTTAAGAAGCTGAGTGTCAAACCCAGAGCTTAACTTGTCAAGATAATTAGACCTCTGTTGAGATACTGTGGAATCTGGTGACTGGGACTAGAAGGAAGGCACTGGTACAGTGCTATGGTGTACCTCCCCTTTCCAGTGATTGTACTGTTTCCTTAGTTTCAAGCAGCAGATGCCTGAGCAGTCAGCCTTGTGGCTCCACTGTTTCTCTGACTCCTGAGCTTCAGCATAATGTTATGTTACTTGGGTAAGGTATAGATTTCTTTTTGGGTTTTGAAACTTGAAAGATTATACCATATACGTTGCCATCTTCCCCCTCCACCCTTTTCCCCACACTAAGAATATTCATAAGATTGCAAGGCCAAGTGTTCAAAAGTTAGAAAACCTCATCATGCTGCATGTATTGAGAAGCAAGGATAAGCTACACTATCACTGTTTGCGATTTTTTTACAGATGATCTATTATGATAAGTTGGGAACATGTGGTATAGGAAACTATCATCTCCAACAGCACTACAAAATTTCAAATTATAAAGCAAGGAAGACCAGGATCAAAAAAAAGGACATGACAAAGCCATTTAGTGTTGCCTGTGTGATTTGCATTCTATCTCTGCCTCTTCCAGGGAGCTGTTTTATGCAAGTAAGCAAGTCACTCCAACCAGGGTTTGTAAAGGAGGTCACTAGTTTGTGGACTGCTTAGCTAGATACCTTGGGGGCATGACTTGCAGGAGTTCAGAGCACATACAGCTGAAGGCAGAGGGAAATGCGTTTGAATATTAAAGCATTATGGGGTGACGACTACTCCATGAAACAGTTCATAATGTCTCAGATCAGAATCTAAAATCAGTCAAGATTTTTTCATCTTCATGGGTCTACTCTGCCTGCAGAATAGAAAGTGCCATTTTTTTTTTTCAATGGGCATTGTATAAATACAGGTGATTGGTGAAGCACTCCCTTTAATGTGAATGACTGAGAGTCACAGGTTACTTAGCCATGCTGTCTTCCTTGACTGTTTAGAATATTTTGGAATATTTGTAATAAGAAAGGTCAAAGCCATGTATGAAATGCTTAGAGAATAGAAAGAGAGGTTTCTTCACTATGACTGAGAAGTCCCTGGTGTTGCCTAGTTCATGTCTGTATTAATACATGAGAGAAATGTTTTCATTTTTGTGGTATCTTGTGCAAGGAGCACTTCTATTCAGCACATCAGTATATTGGGGAGAGCACTCACAGCACTGTCTTAGTTCCTTCTCTGTTGAAGAGACACAAACCAATTCCTCAAAGGACTTTGAAGGAAATGGAAAAGGGAAATGTAAAACCTGTATTAGGCAAGTATACTAGTGTCTATGTTGGACCTTCCATTGAAGAACTCATTGCTAGTTGAGTAATATTTGTCAGTCAGAGAGTCTGTGTCTGTATTCGCATTATATGCAAGACTAAGCAGGTCCTCCTCCTCCTGTAAATTTACTTGGAAGAAGGCCACAAACCTTTTCACGATTTGCTGATCAACCTGAGCGTGCCAAGCCCTCCAAAATGGTGTTGTGTCTGATGCAGATGAAGTTGCAGGTAGCCACCCCACAGATGTCTGAGACAGAGGCATACCATCCAAGTTGCTTGGACCCTCATAGAGCATGCCCTGGTGACAGTTAGAAGTTTCCTAGCAAGCCGTGACCAAGCCATTATGCACTTAGATGACAGTTGTATTGAAATGTCAGATCCTCAGATATTTCAGTAAGAGAGATAAATAATCCAGAGGACTTCCAAGGAAGTGTGGACCTGCCCACATAAAGGAAAATGCCCTGGGTCACTACAGGTGCAAAATCCAGAGGTCACCTAGGAGGCAAGAGCTGTGTAAATGAAATGTGAACATCAGCTTGTGACGAAATGTTGAGTCCTGATACTAGAAATACCTCAGCCACACTAGGGTGATTAAGATCAGCAAGCATTTATGCTGATGAAAACTTTTGGTAATAGAGTGAGGAATATGTATGCTTCATCTCATTTCAGAGTATTTCTGAAAGTAAGTCCAGGAACCAGCTCACTCTCAAGTGAAATCATTGGTGCGTTATCTTTCCATTGTGAAGAGCAAATGGTTCTCTCAGATATCACCTGTTTTTAATAAATAATATGAAACAAAGATAAAAATTAAATATAAATAATCTTAAAAGAAGTCTGTCCCCATACTCTTTCATTATAAGGTGTCAGAACATTATCTGAAGACTGAGTTCCTGAGGTTAGCAGGTTGCTTTTTGTTATTATGCTCAAAAATACCTGCATTCAGAAAGTTGCACATACACCTGAATCAGATGTTATATAATAAGTTAGCAAGTGTCTTTGCTACTTAGATGTCCTGAATAGCCACAGCTTGCAGGAATCTGTAACTCTTGCATTGTCCCACCCTTTAGAACAGAACTGCTGGAAGAAGGATGAGACATACCAATGCAAACTAACATTCAGGAAATGTGGACCAAGATCAAAGCATATTATAACCTAAGTGGTCTTGAGTAGTTCTGATGTTTTTATGTTAATTAGAAAAATCTCCAATAATCTAAAAATACTCTAAATTCCAGTAATTCAAAAGTGAAGTATTTGCTTAGCCGTTGTTACCAGCTGCAACAAGCTGCATCTAGAACAAGAGTTATAGTACCAAAAAAATTAAGTATAGTGTTGCATCAGTACTTGTGTAGAAATACATAGCGTTTTTGTGGCTTAGTTTGTGTCTTTCAAAAAATTCCACCAACGTACACTTGGTAATTCAGACAACTTGGTTTAATTAAAGTAAAAGGAGCACTGAAGCTCATAATTGTCTTAGCGTGATTTATTGGTGTGTATGGTACTTGTTAAAATCAGTGACTTTTGCAGTGGGAACTTTATATTACTTAATTTCTTCTAAAAGAATTACATTATATAAGAACATGTAATCACTGTGAATTTTTACTTTGCATCCCTGAATTCATTTCATCAACTTACAAGTTATTCTTAGCCCACTTCTACAACATTAGATCATCACATGGATGAAGGAACCATTTGCTTTCTAGAATACAATGCCAGCAATTAAAGTTGAAAGTGAATAGACTAAATTAGAATCAGCCCATCCATCAAAGACTGGCTACTGATTATTTACTGACAGCGCTTCATTTAGCTCTATTAATTACACAGTGGAACCAATGTAAAGTTTATGAGTTGTTATACTTTTGAAAATTAAGAAAGAATACATGAAAAATAATTCTGTGTGCTCAGCACTGGAGTCTGAAAGCGGTAAATGTTAATTGGAGTGTTCATGTAAATAATTTATCACATGTTTTTTCTCATCAGCATTTTAATTGCAAGTGAGTAAACAGGACAGCAGCTTACAGATCCTGATAGACTTCTTACGCAAACTGTGATGGTTGTGGCTATGACTCCATAACAATGAAGAAGAGCTTGCCTTTCTGTTACTGCTTTAAAAATAGCTTTAGATATTTGAATGTTCTGCCCAAATTGTGCTGGTTCTCAGGTATTATGGTGAGAATAATTTTCTGTACACTCTTCCATACTGATTACCCACTCTTTCCTTATTCTTTTATCCCTTAAATGACAAACCTTTCACCATGTTTCTCCAGATATTCCTCTAAAATTCCAGCTATGATACAGAGATAAATTGGTCTCCTGTGTTCCTGCAGCAGAGCTGTAATCCACACCCCATTCATGTTTGGTAATCTTCATCAGTGCTAAGCAAAAAGTTCCTTAGTTGGAACATGCCAAGAGTATTCAGTCATATGTTTAGTTCTAGTGGTACTAATTTTGAAACTGTGTCTTCATTTTTCCAATAAATATGTAATTTGAGTTAAAAAGCATTCACACTGTCATTGGCAATGCCTTAAACAATGAGCAGAATGTTATTTTTTACCTTTTCAAAAGGAAAAGCATGAGTTTTGTTGGTTTATGCAAGGGGTATTGGTTTTTTTGCTGTTTAAATTAGAACATGGATTTGGGGGGAGGTTCTGCAAAAGCAGTAATGCAAGTGGTAAAGTCCAAATGTTCATTTCCTCTGACAGATCTGTGAGCTGTGGTTGTTTTGTAATAGAACCCTCTGAGAACAGGAGGCAAGGCTTGCGTGGCAAAAGCTTATATACACATGTACATATTTAATAAGGGGGGGGAATCTAGTTACTGAGTTAAAAAATATTGTTCTGTTCACATTCCAAAAAAAAGCTTGAAAAGATGATGTATATGTGCATGCTTTTTTGTTCAAGAAGGAACTTAAATTTTCTACTCAGTCCCAAGCTGTAAGTTTCCTTCATAATCAGACATGTTATTAACTCAGATCTGCTTACAATCAAAGTCAAAGCGGCGAGCAGCGTTACTGCCACTCTGCTCAGAGACTGCAACTATTAAGAAATTAGTTGTGATTAGTTTGTTTTGTAATAGTGTTGTGTTTTGACATCGTGTTGCATGATGTCAGGAAGGGCCTCTTTTTTAAGTCATCCTGAAAAAGCACAGCTATAAAACAGACTCAGGCAGGAAAATGGAAAACAGATGAAGTAGTTGTACGTCATCTGGGGAATGATATTTCTCGAGAGGATAGAAGTGATCTAATCGCCTTTGATTTTATGAAACACTATAAAAAGGAATCTGCTTATATATTAGATTTTACATAAGTGGTCATTTTAAAGAGTGGAAAGTTTGATGTTTGTAACTTAAATTGACACAGTGCAATGAACAAGCACCCTTTCAGGAGCCATCTGCCAACTCTCAGGGCACAACAGTTACCATTTCTGCATTTTCTTGTTCTTTTTTTGTTTTACTTCTCAGTTGTCCTTTTTTAGTCTTAGTGCTCTGAAGGATGATATTATTGTAACGTTATATGTGGAGTCTGAGTGGGTCTTTCTATCTACTGTGACCGCCTTTATTCTGTCTTGTTGTTTTTCTGGTGTCGAGACACCTGTGTGTTGCCTTGCTGCAGAGTTGCACAATTCCTCTCTAGCTCGAAGTATTAACTTGGAGTTGTAAGCAGGTTATTTCAACATATAAAATTTGGTTTCTAACCTCACTTTACTTACCAGCCTACGTAACTCTTGCGTTGGGCCAGTAGGATTTTTTTTCTAAATTAGAAGGCTTTTTGAGTTTTATGAAGCCTATGCATACATCAGCGTAGCTTTTTAAGTAAAAAAGTGTATCTGCAGCAATGCCTCACACAGTTCTCTTATATTTTAAGTCAAGAATGGGGCAAACTTGATTATTACTTAACAACAAAAAGAAGAATACTTTCAATGCCTTCAGCCTTTAAAAAGTGATCAGTCATTCAATAGGTGAGATTTTGCATTAGCAGATGTAATAGTACGGGTATTAGTGACTGTGATGCTAAATCTGCCATCTTTTGGATGGGAACCTGTTCTCTTGCTTGATACTCATCATCTTGTATCAGAAAACCTGAGATAAATCTCCACTTTTGTCAAGCAATCATTCAGTGAACTTTGTTGAATTTAATGTCCATGCTTCTCTCTGAAGCAAGAATAACTACCTTATTTTACCAGGGTGTTATGAAGTACTGTACTGATAGTCATGTTTATACCTAGGTAGGTAGCACTTTGTGCAAAAAAGTAAACAAAATTTTACCAATTTATACCTGGTTGACCTAAAATATTTTCTGTAATTTGAGTTGGAGAACTTGCCCTGTGGTTTTTCTTGAAAACATACAGGCTTTCCCTCAGGTCTGTTACACTAAGCTCCCTTGCAGTTTTACTTCTCTTCATCTTTTTTCTGAAAACAGTATACATTTACAAAAATTGCGTTACTCTTTGATCTAAAATTAACTTTAGTTAACTAATTTCCAGCAGAAAACCAATTACAAAACACTTTGTTGGGAAAGGAGTATGTTCAGCTTTTCTATTTTGCCTACATTTTATCATGATTGCCCTTAATATCTGTGTATATGCTCTTAATACATCCTTTCAGTTCCCCATAATATCATTGAGGCTTTAACAGAGAACAATTGTATAGTTGGAGGACGCGTAATAGGCTACTAGAATAAATATTTACATCTGGCATGATCAAAGCTTTTGGAGTATATGAATGTGTATGTGGGAGGTCTAATTTTTATGTGGGTGAATTCACAAAGACTGAAGCACTGCAATACTTAAGCCCTTTCCCTTTATGAAAATTCACTTCCTCAAAATGAAAAAAACATGTAGTACCTGATTCTTATCTTTTGTTTTTCATTTCAAGGAGTAGTATTAATTCCTCTGCTTGTAAGTACTTGTTTAAGGCATAGAGAATTTTTTTTGTATTTCAGCTCCTGTAGTGGCTTATTTAGCAAGATGCTTATCTTGCTTGTGATGTTTTTGCATGTTGCGATGTACATATGTTTTAGAAAAATCTGATAATTTCAACACTGTTTTGATAGTCCATAGAACTGTTGTGGTAGGAGCACTAATGTATTTTCAATATTTGGTAATAGGTATGTATTGAAGTTCAGTTTCTGCTGGTTTCGTTCTCGTGGCAGCAATCAGCTGTGAGCAGCTTCTAGAAATCTGTCATTTGACATTTTTTGTTCTGTTACTTTAAATAGTTACTTCCATTATTAAAGGCTATTAATACTCAGTCATTTGAATCATCTCTGTTAGCATTTTGTTTACATGACTCCAACGGGAAGTTTCAGATTATAGCTGATCTGAGCTAACATCTTGCTGAACGAGGTCTCGCTCTCCATTTGGCCTCTTCTGTTCCCCCTGCTGCCCTGTGATCTTCCCTTCTCCAGCTCCCAGCTGTACCAATGCTGACTGCGGGGTAACCAGTCCAGCCTGCCAGCCAAGCAAAAGAACCCACATGGCAAGTTGCATGCCAAATTTGTATTCTGCTATTCTAAGCATTAATTTAGCAGGTGATCAGCAGAGAACCTGAGCTGGCTGCAGGTAGGCATCAGGAGCTCATGGCTTGAGGGAGCTGTGGGGAGAGAAGAGCCACCAGCCCTTTTTTGCCCCTGGTGAACTTCCAGCTTGCTCAGACCACTTCTCTGAAGTTGCAGTGTGAGTCATGAGCACAGCATTATGTGCAATGTGTGGCTTCTTGAAAATCAGCCCTGTTTTGCAGGCAAAAGATGATGTGAGGAGCAGTTCTTGTAAACAGTTAATACGTCAGTGAAGGAAACACACATTTATTTTTTGAAGACATACGTCGCTTACAAATATCTTAAAAGATTCTATACATTCTTACAACACCCGTTGCTGCTACGTGTGGAGCTGGGGGGTCATCAAAGCAACAGGAAGATTTTCCCTCTCGAAGCATCTACCTATTAAATCATGGGTACATACGTGACTTTGCTTATTATTTATCTGTATTACCTCAGCACTCTGAGCTTAGGGAGCTGATGTGCCTTCTTTGGATACTTGCTTCATCTCTTTGTTGTCCTTGTGGCAATGATAGTCCCCAGATCTGATCTTGAACTAGTCTAGCATCAAACTTGTGTGAACTAGTATCAAAGTCAATTAATGTCACTGTGCTCTGCAACTAACGGCAGCTGAGGAAGTGATTCAGAAACTGTAGAGCCATTTCTGATGCTCAGCAGTTAGAGGATGGCATGGGATGGGATGGGCAGGTGGAAGCAAAAATTCTTCCCCTGCCAAAGTCTGATCTGTTGTTGAATCTGTGTCAGCACCTCAAGTACCAGGAGGCTACACTGTGCTAGCTTCTCCAGCACAAAACACAAGGTAGGCAGGCTCTTACCCAAATTTTTGAAGTCTCACCATCATCAACGTTAAGTTGCTTTGTTTTCCTCTCATCTTAATGTCAGATGATCCGTTAAGCGGTGCCTGCAGTTCACAGAACTGTCAGGTGGCTGACATCTTTTGGGTTGCTACTATGTTCAGGGTCTTCATGTTTTTCCTGTGTGATAGAATTCCTTTTTATGTTTCTCCTGTAATTTTTTCTCTTCTTTTTGGGGTTGGGGGTGGTGGGGAATTTTACCATTTCCTTTGTTGTGACACAAGGATTCCCTTCAAGATTGCTGTGCTATGTGGCCACAAAACAGCCTTTTTTCCTGTGTCACGCTGCTGAAAAACTGCTAGTAAGCAAGTTCAGTCTAAGTAGTGCCTCAGCATTACTTGTTTGCTGTCTCTTTGTAGTTTTCAGCATGTTCACATAACAGAATTTAGAGGCCTCGATATATGTTTCGGTGCATTTCTCAGTAGTCCAGTGTTCTCATCTGCAAGGAGAGCATGCATGTTTATACTTAAGGAGTCTAAATCTTAAAAGGAAAAATAAGGCTCCAGAAAATGGCAAATAGTTTAAATGTGTGCAGTTGTATATATAATCAGTCCTCTAAAGCAACAGCTAACTTCAGGAAGACCGCAGTGGAAGATAACGTGTTTGGGTTTTAGCTCCCAGCATCACTTAATTTGCTAAATATTCAAATACGAATAAAGTGACACAAGCAAGAGATGTCTTATAAATATTGAAAACTGTAGGCATTCAGTAGTCATCATAAGACTCTAAAGCATCATCAGAATTCAAAAGAGCTGGGTTTAAAATGCTGCATTTTGTAAGCGTTCATAACTGGGATGTTTGTTTCAGGCTTAGAACTCCATGCTCTCTTTTCATTTCTGTTCTTCCAGCTCTGAGGATTGCCAGTATTTCTGAGGTTCCCATGGTAGTTGAATGAAACTGTGTTTTCTACCAAGCATAAGCAAATCAAAACAGAGGGGACAAACATTCTACCTGTTCTTTAGAGTACCAGACTGGTACAAAGTAGGGCACAGCAACAGAGAAAGCAAGTTGCATTTTGTTGTTTGTTTGGTATTTTTTAAAAAAAAAAAAAAAAAAAGTCCTGTAAAGAAATGTCAGCAAAAACAATACCTAAAGAACCCAATACCTAAAATAAATGGTTTGGGTGTATTGCTCTGCACCCTTGCAAGCTCTCTTACAGGCAAAGCTGAGGAGTGTCCTGATACACTGGTAAGTCTTGATGTGAAGAAAAAAGAGTTGAACATTTCATTTTGCTGTCTAGCAGAGCCGAACTGTGTATGTAACATTATTAGTGTCACCAAGAGATTGACTGCTTGCCTTCCTGTTTCTTGGTATAGGGGATTTCCAGTTACCCTCATCTAACTCCAAGATAAAGAAGGGACCATCTGTTCTTTCTCCTTCACTCCCTCCCTTATTACAGTCCTTTGTTCTTGTGGTCTGAAATACTAATTCATCCTCCATGTCCGCGGTACATTGCCTGGTCTGTCAAACACCACATAAGCAACATTTAGTCAGTCTGTTTTGCCCTAAGTTGTTTCCTGCACTTCCTTCTTTGTTGGCACACGTGTTTCCTTAGTCCTGGTGTTTTACTGTACATATACTGTGCCAACGTACTCTAGAAGATCTGCAGCTGGCATGAGGGCCTGGGAGCTGTTACAGAAGAGAGAGCCATGCTGTAGCACTGTATGTGGGTTGTGGAGGACAGGTCTTCGCTGCACTGCTATGCCTCTTTCATGTCAATAATCATTCTCTTTCATAAGGAATGCCGAAAGACACTCAGACACAAAACATAAGGTCTGCCTTCTGCGCCTGTATTGATTTTTTTCTAAATAATTCTGACTGTGCTGTGTGGTCTGCTCATAAGAGTGTGTCCTTATGATTCAGTGAACAGTTGGTCTTTTGCTGGTGACTGTGGACAAGGATGAAGTTTGCCAAAATCAGTTTTACAGTTATAGGGATTTTACAGGTGCTTGTTCATTAGCTCTGTTCCTCTCTCTGGTCCTTTTCCCACATTCCCATATTAATGTTACCAGTGGTGAAACTCATATGTGTGGACACAGTCGTTGGAGTTCTCATACAAATGGGACTTCTGGCATTTTTTTGTACTCCGTTATTGAGGCCAGCCTTAGGTACCACACAATTAAACCAGCAAATGCCCAAATGAGAGCAGTGGGGAAGTCTATGGAAGAAATATGGGGTGGATGATGGCTTTGTGCACAGTTCTGGTGGTATTTGTTGGTTTCTTTGCTCCCTAGGGAAAACACTGTAGCAGCTGATAGCAAAATATGTATAAATATAGCTCTGCGATGGTACTGTAAACAGTGTCTGCCTTTCCCTTCTGAAGATCTCTAAGGCTGTCTTGGATGCTTGATATCTCTTATATAGGTTAGCATTTGTGTATATATATATTATATACACGTGTATGTCTATCTTACTTTATACAGAGACATTGCTCACCTAATAATAATTCCATTTTCTATCCCAGCCCTTTAAAAACATATAATGTGCTGTAGATTTTGAGTTCCACTGAGACATTGAATCAGATTTAAGGTGTAACTGCAGTTTTTCAAAAACAGTCCCTATGTTACAGTGTCAGGACTGTCTCTGGAGATGTTTCAAATAGACATCTTTGTATATTTAAACCCAAATAATGAATGTCTTTACGTGGGCAGGAAAAAAATATCAAGCATCAGCATTTTCAGTTGTTTCATGTATTATTTTGGAATTGAGAAAAGGCCCCAAGTGGCACAGAAGTAAGCATTCATCTAACTAATTTGCAGTATAAGTCCTCATTCTAAATGTGTTTGTGCAAATTCTGCATCTGTTTTTAAGAAATCATTTTTGTGTTGATTTTATTTGAAACTGTTTGTGGTCTTGCAATACGTTGTTACACATATTTTCTCTCAACAGAGTTTGTACTTAAGATAGTGAATGCTTCGCTGGCCTTGGATTTAGCATTTGGCATACTGTGTGAGCTGCTCCAGCTCTGGGGGAAGATCCGTGACGGTGTACTGATCCTGCTGGAGTGGCTGCTGGGAGACAGTGATCTGAAAAGAGACTCAGAGACATCAGCTCTGGTAATTTTGATAATCAGTTGCTATCTCTTGTAGGGATCACTACGTTTCTGCAGTCTTGTTGTAGGAATAGAATGAAATACCTCATCTGATGAAGCCTGATAATCAATATTCCAGTATTACTTGATTTACAATTTAAAAACCAAATCACATGGACAGTATTTAGAATAACTTGAGTTTGATGGCTGTTTCCTTGCAATATCAGCATAAAATGAAAAATGCCAACAAGCAAACATTGAAATAAATGAAGAGTTACTTAACAAATCATTGCTGACTGAAACGTTTTGAGACTGTAACTAACTGCATTCAGTGTCATTGCAGATGATGGCTTGCCTTGAATTTAAACTGCAGCTGTGGGTGCCAGTCACATCTAGCATTTAAGCACAGTGTTCTCCCAACTGCTGACTTTTCCAGACTGGTCCTTTAAATATTCGGTAACTTTGTGCACCTTCCTTATGACTGGTTCTGTATAGCACACAAACCAGCCTTGTTCACATTACTCATTGTCTTCAGGAGGATTATTAAGCTAAAGAAAAACTATGCTATGCTGGTTCTGTAAAACCTAATGCTGTGTAATACAGCGTTCTCTTTGTCTTAAAAATACTGTAAAAGTCAAAAAATGATTGAAGGTAAAGCAGAAGGAGTAGGAGCAGCTACATCTTTGAGATGTTTGTTGACAATATGACCCATGAAATATATTATGAATCGTCTCTTAAGCCTGTGCTTACTGATGTTTCACTGACTGATAGAATTTTCCTTGTGGATTTAATCACTTAAAAAGCTCCACAATATAGCAAATTATCATAGTGGTTACAGAGAGTGCTCTGTGAAATATCAGACAGTTTCACAGGGAAGGCAAGCACATGTTAAGGATTAGGATTACTATTTACTTCCGCTGTTTCCCAAGACTTATACCATAACTGTCTGCTTTTTGAAGGTAAAATTTCTTTGGCAAAATAGGAACCTTTCTTAATGCATCTTCCCAAACTTTTGAAAAATTATGCATATGCATTTTTATCTTTATTTTTTTTTTGCTATAAAGAAGCTGTTCAGTAACAGCTTCTATTCTCATTACTTCTCTATGTATCCTTTTTCATAGATCTAATATTTTTCTCATTCTTATCAAGAGCACAAATAATTTTGTAATCCTTGGGTTTTTTTTTTTATATTAAGGAAGAAGATGATTACCTGTTTGATAAAGGGGAAGTGAATTTTTGGGCGGAGAAGTTGACTCATGTCAGACAACTTAGTAAGCACCTTTTACAGCTTGTATCAGTGACTCATCTAACTCTATCAGATCACGAAGAACTTGATCAGCTATCAAGAATAGCACTGGACCAAGCCCAGCTTGTTGGACACCTTCTTGGAGCACTACCTCCTACTCCAGAATTTACCAAAACTACAGAATTCACAAGATTGGCTATTCAAAATGAGAGAATATCGATCTGCCTTAAAGTATTAAATCTGCTTAAGTCTGATGATAGTTGCAAAAATGAAAATCTGACAAAGTAAATTACTAGAAGTTCACCCTCGGAGCTGCACACATTTTACTAGATGGGCGGGGGGACTGTATTCTAATGATGTTAAAGCAATAAGGTATTGCTATAATGACTACAATAAAACTGCAACAAGAACTATTCAGTATTCAGGCTAAATCCACATTTTTTATACACGAGTCCATTGATTTATCTTTTTTTCTTGATCAGATGTGCTGTGGGAAATTCTTCCTTTCAAATCCACTTCCTAATTTCATTCAGGTGAGCATGGTTTATTATAGCTACTGTAGGAAGTCAAACAGCTAATATTTTCCATTCATCCAGGTGCAGGCCACCTGTAGTTGTGTTATGTTGTAGCCCAGATTTTTAACTCTATATTTTCATACCAAGAAAAACCTTGATTTTTTTTGTCTCCTTTCCAGATGTAGAATGACAATTATTGAATTGTTATTTTTAAATTTTATTTTAAAGTGTTTACAAAAGAAAAGAAACAAACCTTGGCTTCTTTGTCCATGACAATTTGTAGACTACATTTTAAATTTTACTGCATTTTCCTCTGGAGGAGGGCAAGGATTCTCACTTTGGTAGTAACCTTGTTTTGCAGATGGAAACGGCATTAGTTATACTTGTGCATGTCTCTTTTTTTCACTGTAAATCAAATAACTTCTATAAAATTGCTCTAAAAATGAAGGCTGCTGTGTTGAAAATAAAGTAGCTGTCCCATTTGGAACAAAACAGTTTCCCCTTTACTTCAGAACACCTTGCTCTGCAAGCAGTTTTGGAATGTAAGGTCCTACTCTGGGGAACATTAGGCCCCCAGAAGCATACCTGAGGTGATCTTGTGCTGCTCGCTTTCGGGAGATGCCGTCTCCTGATTCTGATGATTATGGTATATTCTGATGGCAGGAAGATGTGCAAGGGAGGTTTTGGTTAAATATTAGGAAAAGGTTCTTCACCCAGAGGGTGATGGAGCACTGAAACAGCTTCCCAGGGAAGCAGTCACAGCGCCTAGCCTGACACTATTCCAGAAGCATTTGGCCAGTGCGCTCAGACACACGGTGTGAATGTTGGGGTTGTCCTATGCAGGGACAGGAGTTGGACTCAATGATCTTTGTGGGTCCCTTCCAACTCAGGATGTTCTTTGATTGGATGATGCACAGAATATACCAAGTGCTCAACAGTTCCAGTGTCTGGAACACAGAAATGTCTGCTGTGCTTTGCAAATGTATTTCTTCTGGGAACTGAAATTTGTTTCCAATATGAAAATGAGGAACCGAAAATAAATACTTATTTTGAAGGGGTCCGTTTTGTGTTTTTGGACAAGGGCTGTGACTGTGCCTTTGGCCCAAGCACAGCCACAGCGACGGTCTGCACCGGCAGATGTCGGTACTGCCGTCTCCTTGGAAGAGTAACGCGTCCAATAAACGGCTGTTTGCTTTCAGTCTCTACACGGAATTGTGCCTTAGCGCGGTTCAGTCGTAAATCCCGATGGCGATGGCGGGCACAGCAGCGCTCCCACGGCCGCGCGCCCTGCGCCTGTGGCGGTGCGCGCCCAGCAGGTGGCGCTGCAGCACCGCCGCGGCCCGGCCGAGCGCCGCCCAGACCCGCTTCGGCACGGGCGCCAGGGTGCGGCCTAACCGCGCCAGGGTCTGCCCTTGTTGTTGTGCCAGCTTCCGGCCTAACTTTGCTGGCGTCTGACTCAGTTGCGGTGCTAAGGTCCGTCCTAACTTTGCTGGGTCTGATTTAATTGCAGTGCCAAGGGCCAGCCTAACCTCACCAGGGCCTGGCTTTGTTGTTGTGCCAGGTTCTGGCCTAACCTCCTCACGGTTGGGCTTAGCAGTGGTGTCAAGGTCCAGCCCGACCTGACCAGGCTCTGGCCTAGCGGCGGTGCCACAGGCCAGCCAAACCCTGCCAGGGTCTGGCTTAGCTGCGGTGCCAGGGTCCAGCCTAACCTCACCTGGGTCTGGCCTAACCTTGCCAGGGTCTGATTTCAGTTGCAGGCTCAAGGTACGGCCTAACCTTGCCATGGTCTGGTTTCACTGTTGTGCCAGAGTCTGACTTAGCTATGCAAGTGCCAGACTTACGCTTGCCCCGGCAAGGCGTGGGCCCACATTGCTCACACTGGCTGGGTGCTTATGCCTGATAGACCAATTGCTTCCCACTTCTTGAGTTTAAATACAAATCTGCTCTGAGCTTCCAGATGAGGTTTAATGAAGATCTGAACACTGCACAAGACTAAGTCACTACTGAAAAGAAGATAATTTAGAAACAAAAGTTTAAATGCTTTCTGTACATTTCCGGGGTTCAAGGTTACTATATTTGTAATTTACAATGAAATGTATGACTTTAAAAGGCAAAAGGGAAATGTTAGAATCTGAGATGAAAAAGTGTCTCACAGAATGCACATTACCTAACTTAACAAGCCAAACTGTGATTTAGGCTTGAAATTAATTTGTTTGCATCTGTTTTGAGCTCCTGGGGAAAGAACAGCCCTGATTATGTCTGGAAGCCACTCTTAAAAATAGTCAAGACCTGTACAATTAATTAACAGCTGCCAGTTTTACCACTCCTTGCCAACATTTTTGAACTAGTGCAGTAACTGTTTTATAGTAGAAAGCAAACAGAACTTTGTATAATAGCAAAATTATGTGACCTTGCTCATGTCAGTGGTTAGTGTAAGGCTCTCTAGTAACACTGGCAGTTTTCTTATTGGATAGAAGGTAACGTATGTTAATTTGTACATTCAATATCCACAAATGTATAAATGTAGACAGGTTAACAGCATAGTAGTAGATCCACAGTGACCATAGCACTTAAGTAACTTTGTGAAACCTTGAGGACTTGGTTAATTGGTAAACGAAATAGCTCGAAAACTAGGTCTTCCTTATCATGGCTTTAGAACGCAACTGAAGCCTCTGTCACCCCACCTTGGTTTATAAGACAGCAAATAAAAAAATTATATCAGCGCATATACATTTCGCCACTCACTGCTGATGACTTGAGTTACTGTATAACCACTCTGACGGGAACCTTTAAACCATAAGCAACAATTGCAGAAGAGGGTTAGCAAAATCTTATACCAGAGTACTTATCCATCCCTGTGTTTGTTTAAAGTCAGTTTATCAAAGTGTTCCTCCAAATGACGATGACACATTTGCTCATTGCACGATTATCATCATAAACTGTTTACTCAGATCACTAGCAGGGGGATTGGCTCTGAAGGTGATGTCTGCATCACAGAGATGTCTGGGAGGAGGAAGAGTTTGATCTTGGGTCAGCAGGCCAAGATCTGAGTGGGCTGGGAAGGAGGTTATGGGAAACTATTCCCTATTAATGGGAAACTATGCCCTTTCTGAATCACACACACAGAACGGCCTGAGTAGGAAGGGATCCACAAGGATCGATTCCAACTCCTGTCTTTGCGTAGGACAATCCCAATATTCACACCATATGTCTTAAGGCATTGTCCAAATGCTTCTGGAGTATTGTCGAGCTTGGCACCGTGACTGCTTCCCTAGGGAGCTGTTCCAGTACTCCGCCACCCTCTGAGTGAAGAACCTTTTCCTAATACCCAAGCTAAACCTCCTCTGGCGCATCCGCGTTAGTCCCGCTTTC
Source organism: Tapera naevia (assembly GCA_033556795.1). Lineage (NCBI taxonomy): Eukaryota > Metazoa > Chordata > Aves > Cuculiformes > Neomorphidae > Tapera > Tapera naevia. The sequence goes on from JAUMJJ010000246.1 coordinate 17,218,347, forward strand.
AGGTGGCCTCGAAGGGCAGTTCGGTGAAGAGCTGCAATCCTTCCGTGGGGCTGGCGGAGGGAAAGGCAGAAAGAATGTAAACCGTGGTTTGGGGAGCCCTAAGAGAGCGAGCCGGGCACTAGGGGGTGGCAGATCGCCGCGCAGCCGCCTGTCCCGGGCATCCCGCCCAGCCCAGCGGGTTTGCAGCTGAGGGGGGGAGGGGGAGGACGGGCTGCGCCGCTTCCAGAAACGCCTGGCGGGGAGGGACTTGCCTAAGAGAAGTGCTGGGGTGGGGGAAGAAACGAGACTTGAGCTTTTTATTCGCCAGCCCTCGTCTTTCCCGGGCTTTTTTCCAATTCCTGGTGCTAAGCTCAGGCTTAGCTTCGCAGGCTGGGCTTTTCACCCCTTGGGTGACCGCGCCCAGGCGGTGCCCGGGAGTGCAGCCTCGCTCCCAGTGACCCTGGGGTGCTCCCGGCGATTCCCAGCTGCTTCCCAGCAGGAGGAGGAAGGCAGGAACCAAATGGGAGCGAGAGCCGCATGGCGGCGGCGGCGGGGGGGGGGGGGGGGGGAAGAGTGTGAAACACCGATGCGACGTGCTCCAATGCACCCACCCCCCAAAGTTCCTTTTTTCCCTTTGCAAATGTGTTTTCAAAGCACAGGGTTCCTGCTGACGTGGTCAGCTTTGCACCCTTGGTTTTCCAGGGCCTGGTATCCCGGTTCGGAAGCTAAAAGAGAGGTTCAAACGCCTCTGCTGGCTTTAGGCTTTAACAGCAATAAAACTTTACACTTTTCCGTCCATTTTCCCATTTGTCCCGGGGCTGAGGTAAAAAAAAAAAAAAAAGAAAAAAAGCGGGCGGAGGCGGGGTGCGCAGCGCCTTTCCCACGTCGTGTTTGCGCAGCCTTATCGGCGTGGCGGGGGAAGGGTGTTGGGCACGGCGGCTGTGCTGGATCGCGGCCCGCTCCCGGCCCGGGACGGAGCCCCGCCGGCACAGACGCGCCGCTGCCTTCGCCCGCGGCCCGGCGGGGGGGTCCCGAGCTGGGAGAGGGGCTGCAGCAGCCCCGCGGGTCATAAGACCTTGGCGGCTGCCGGGAGGGATGCGGGGGGTTGGGGTGGGGGGGAGTGGGGGATGCAGGAGGTCAGGGGTGTTGGGGTTTTTGGGGAGCGTGGGCAGGAGAGATGCAGGGAGTAGGGGGTGCCGGGGAATGCGGTGGCTGAGGGGTGTAGGGAAGGAAGGGATGAAAGGGGGGAGGGGTGGCAGCGGGGTTGCGGGCGTTGAGGGATGTCGAGGGGGGAGGGGTGCAGGGAGCGAGGGGTGTTGGGGCGGGAGGGGAGGATGCGGGGCAGAAGGCATGCAAGGGGTGAGGGGTGTTGAGGCGGGGGAGGGTGGGCGGGCGGGATGCAGGGGGTGAGGGATGCGTGGCGGGAGGAGAATGCATGGCGAAGTGTGTGTAGGGGAAATCGCCCATCAGCCCAGCTGCTGCAAGGTTAACACCGCCTACCCGCCAGCCTCTCCCAAAGTACAAACAGAAAGCAAAGCAAAGCAAAGCAAAAAATTCCGAACTCCCTAAAAAGCGAGGGAAGTGGCAGGGCGCGCGTCCCGCTGGTCGCACCGGGGCAGCGCGGGTCCGACCTTTGTTTCAAACCCAATTACGTGGCAAAAGTTTATTTTCGGTGGGGCGGGAGGAAAGAGGTGTCCCTAGCGCGGCCGCGCCTCTCTGCCCGGCGCTGCTGCCTTCCCTCCTCCACCTCCCGCCCGCCCGGGAAGCACCCGGAGGAAAATGGAAAGAAGGGGTGCGGCGAATGGATGGAGTCCTCGGGGAATTTTTACATGGCGCAAGTAGTGACAGGACGAGGGACAACGCTTTTAAATTGGAAGAAGACATAAATCAGACATTAGGAATAAATCCTTCACTATGAGGGTGGTGAGGCAGTGGCATGGGCTGCCCGGGGATGTTGCTGATGCCCCCTTCCTGGAACCGTTCAAGGCCAGGTTAGATGGCGCGTTGAGTGTGGTGTGGTGGAAGGTGGCCCTGCCCACAGCAGGGGTGTTGGAACTGATGGGCTTTAAGGTTCCTTCCAGCCCAAACCACTCTATGATCCCACAGCGGGGGGACCGCGGCTGCCGCTCCCCGCCCGCCCCGGGACGCGGCGGCCCGGCCCCCCGGCAGGACTTGGCGCGGCCCCGCGGGGCGGGCGGGGGGACGGGCGGAGCCGGGCACCGCCCCGCGTGCCGTCGTCGCGTTTATATGGGAGCGGCGCGGGGCGCCGCGGAGTTCCCGCAGTTCGCCCGCTGCTGTGCAGCCGTCGTCGCCGCCTCCTCGGCCCGGCACCCGCCGTCCCGCCCGCCTCGCCGGGAAGGAGACGGGGACCATTTCGGATCTCAAGCAAACGGCCCCCTCCTTGCCTAGTCGTGGCTTTTCCAAACCCTCCGAGGACAGCGGGATCTTTCGGTCCTTCCTGTATTTCCGACCATTACAGGATCTAGAAATGTCGACGACGCTTTTATCCGCCTTCTACGACATTGACTTCTTGTGCAAGGTACGGGAGGGAGCGACCGTGGCTCCCAGGGCGCGACCCGGGGCCGCAGCTTGCGGGACGGAGCTGCTGGCGCCGGATCGCGGCGGGATGGGGCACGCGGCTGGCACTGCGGGCGGGTCTCCGCCTGACAGCCCGCCAGGTTAACGCTGCCCAGCGCCTGATACAAGGCTGGGAGCCAGAGCAGCGCGGAGGGGCGTGCGGCACTGCGCTGCCACGGCTCTCGGAGGGTTTGGTCTGCCAGAACTTTTTTTGTTCACCGGCGGGTGGGGGGAGCGGGGGGCTGAATTTCCTCTGCCCGGGCTCTTTCTAAGGGGCATTTTGCTCTGGGAGAGGTTGCTCTGCGAAGGTTTTTTTCTGGGCGTGAGTTTGCTCTGGGAGGGCTTTTTCTCTTGAGGGGAGTGCGTTTGGTCTGCGAGGGCTTCTGGGGGGATGGGGTTGTTCTTCCAGGACACTTTCTGGGGAGGTGGGTTTTGCGAGGGCTCTCTGGGTGAGTTTTTTGAGTAGGTTTTTCTGTCTGCGAGGGCTCTTCACGGATGGGCTTACTCTCCAGAGCGGCGAGCTGCGCTGCAAGCGCTGCTCTGCCGAGAGGAACTTCAAAAAGTTTTGCACGCAGCATAGCGTGTAAGGAGGCTTCTCCAAGGGCTCTGCCCCGCTGTGGGGGCCGTCTGAGCGGCGCGACCCCCGCCCCTAGCCCCGCGGGGGCTGTGCTGTTGGGCTCGCAGTCACCCTGCAACACCCTCTCTTTTTCTCTTTCGCTCCCTGTCTCCCCCGCCCCCTCCATCCTGCCCTCCCTCCCCCCGCCCCGCAGACGGAGAAGTCCCTGACCAACCTGAGCAGCATGCTGGACAAAAAGGCCGTGGGGACCCCAGTGACCCCCCCTACCTCCAGCTTCGCGCCGGGCTTCCTGCGGCGGCACTCGACCAGCAACTTGCCCGCGCTTGCCGGCGGCTCCAAGTTCCCCAGCCCCACCGGCTCCAGCTCTTCTTCCACCTCCTCCTCTTCCTCCTCATCCTCTTCGTTCAGCAGTTTGAAGGAGACTGGCTCTGGCGGCGGAGGCGGTGGCAGCAGCAGCCCCACAGCCCTGCTCAACAAGGAGAACAAGTTCCGGGACCGCTCGTTCAGCGAGAACGGCGAGCGCAGCCAGCACCTCATGCAGCAGCTGCAACAGCAGGCGGCGGCCGGCAAGGGGGGCGGCTCGGGGGGCGGCGGCGGGGGCGCCCCCATCAATTCCACGCGCTACAAGACGGAGCTGTGCCGCCCCTTCGAGGAGAGCGGCGCCTGTAAGTACGGCGAGAAGTGCCAGTTCGCCCACGGCTTCCACGAGCTGCGCAGCCTCACCCGCCACCCCAAGTACAAGACCGAGCTTTGCCGCACCTTCCACACCATCGGCTTCTGCCCCTACGGCCCGCGCTGCCACTTCATCCACAACGCAGATGAGCGCCGCCCGGCGCCCGGCGGGGGCACCGCAGCCCCGCCGCCCACCGCCCCGCACCCCGCCGGCAGCACCGGCGATCTCCGCGCTTTCGCTCCCCGCGAGCACCCGCTGGGCGGCGGCTTCGGGCACCCTCGCGGCGGCGAGCGCCCCAAGCTGCACCACAGCCTGAGCTTCTCCGGCTTCTCCGCCCACCACCAGCACCACCACCACCACCACCAGCAGCAGCAACAGCACCCGCCGCCGCCGCCCGCCGCGCTGCTGGAGAGCCCCGGCGGGTCGCGCACGCCGCCGCCGCCCGCCTCCTCCTACTGCGACGAGCTGCTCTCGCCGCCCTGCGCCAACAACGCCTTCGCCTTCTCGGGGCAGGAGCTGGGCAGCCTCATCGCGCCGCTCGCCCTGCACACGCAGAACTTCGCCGCCGCTGCCGCCGCGGCAGCCGCCGCCGCCGCCTATTACCGTTGCCAGCAGCAGCCGCCCGGCGCTGGGGGGTGCCCGGCGCCCCCCGCCTCGCCGCCCTTCAGCTTCCAGCCCCTGCGCCGCCTCTCCGAGTCGCCTGTGTTCGACGCGCCGCCCAGCCCCCCGGACTCCCTCTCCGACCGCGAGAGCTACCTGAGCGGCTCCCTCAGCTCCGGCTCCCTCAGCGGCTCCGAGTCGCCCAGCCTGGACTCGGGACGCCGCCTGCCCATCTTCAGCCGCCTCTCCATCTCCGACGATTAAAGGGGGGCGCAGGGGGGTGCTGAGCAAGTAAGTTATCGAGCGAAGAAAGTGAATCCTTCTCCTCTTCTTCCTTATTTTTTGTTTTTATATATCTATATATATATCTATCTATATATATACCGAGAGCTGAACAAAACAAAGCGCGCATTTTTGCAAAAGGGCAAATGACACGAACTGAACAAACCTATTTTTATAGAGAGACCTTGGAAGAGGGGGATTTTTTTTTTGGTTTTTTGGGGGTTTATTTTGTTGTTCTTTGGAGACAAGTTATGATATGCACCAGCAGCAGCCATTCCATCTGTGTTCAAAAAAAAAAAAAGCATTAGAGAAAAGACCACCAGAAAGCAACAAACAATCTGGGGAGCACCGGTCCTGCCTGTCCAGCTCCTCCAAACCTTCAGACATGCAGAAAAAGTTACATGCTAGTTTGTCTTTCAATCCAGTTCAAATAAAAACACAGAACATACTAAACCTATAAGCTTTTTTTAAAAAAAGAATCCAACATCCTGCCAAGAATATGCCTTGATAACAACCTTTTTTTTATATATCTATATATTATTATTATAACAAATGCTAAAACCTTCATTCCAAAGTTTAATATTGGTTCCATTGCCACCATTTAGTGGATGTTTGGCTTAGAACAATTTTTTTGTTGTTGTTGCTTTATTTGGAAGCACTCAGCTGAGTTTAGTTTGTAATTGTTGGAGAATAACTGCTGATTTTTTTAATTTTTTTTTAGCTGTTTGAGTTGATTGCATGAATGAGTCACTGCACACAACTCAATATGAAACTATTTAACTTATTTATTATCTTGTGAAAAGTATACATTGGTAATTTGTTCATACTGTATTTATCAGGTATGATGAAAAGCAATAGATATATATTCTTTTATTATGTTTAAATTATGATTGCCATTATTAATCGGCGAAATGTGGAGTGTGTTCTTTTCACAGTAATATATGCCTTTTTGTAACTTCACTTGGTTATTTTATTGTAAATGAGTAAAATTCTTAATTTAAGAGATTGTATGTAATATTTATTTCATTAATTTCTTTCCTTGTTTACGTAAATCTGAAAGATTGCATGGTTTCTTTATAGAAATCGGTCTCGATGCTGTGGAAGTAGTTTGAGGAATTTCTATGGGGTTTTTTTAGAATGTAAATGGTTGTAGCCCGTCCGAGTTGAAAAACAAACAAGAAAAAAAAAAAAAAAAGAAAAAAAAAAGACAGACTTAGCAATCAGACTTCAAAGTGGCAAATCTAATTCAGACTTGTTTAAAGTAACCAAAAAGTATTTGTTGTTGCCTAACTCCACCAATCACACTGTGATATAATCTCAAAGTATGTAGCAATAATTGGGGGTCCCAGTATTATGTCTCACAGTGCCTTCTTGAGGGTCCATGCTTGCCTTAAATCTCTCTCAACCAAATAAGTATTTTTCTTAATGCTTGAGATAATTTGAATGTAGGGATGGGTTTTAACTACAGCAGAATTTTGCCACTCTATTTTATAAGAATGGAGGCCATCTTTGGATCTGAAACTTTATATAGTACGCAAACATATCTTGTTTAATTGAATTCCAAAACTTGTAATTTTTTTTTTTCCTTATGTAGAAAGTTGGGAGTTTTCCAAAACTTTCCTGGACGGTGGATGAATGAGCAGTAGCTTAGTTTTGTTTGTACATAGGTACAGATTGAGCACTATGTACTCTTTTGGACTACTTTAACAGAAGTATGTTTTGAATGTAACTAAAGGATAAGTCAACTTGAGTTGTAATATATTTTTCGGGAGTCAGTTCACTACAAATTTTGTGAGACTGTAAACTTTGTACTGTAAATGTTTTGTAGTTCTCCCAATAAAATTTTTTTGGAAAAAAAAAAAAACAGCCCTTCAAAGTGTTGAAGCCCTGTGTGCCCGGCAGGGAGTATTTCTTGCTAAACCGTGCCCACCCCCCCAATCAGAAGTATGTCTAGCTACAGATTAACCAGTTTGCACTGCAGCTCCAGTCTGTTCCTGCAGCAATCACTGGTCGGCAGCCAAAGCTAATAAACGCTTCCAGAAGGTTCGGGAGCTCTAGCGGCATACTCTATCCTACTTTTTAAAAATTATTTTTTTTTTCTTAAAGAAAAAGGGTGAAGGATCAAACCTTTGCTGCTTGCAGCTTAACAGCTGGAGTGGAAAAGTCTAGTAATGGCATTTATCAGCTGCATGGCTTGTGGGAATGCGTGATGGTGCCATTAGCCTTCCCAGCTGGTTTAGGGTAAGGAGGAAGTGGCAGTTTGGGCAATAAAAAGGCATAATTAAAGTTTACCCTTTGTCCCAAAAGCTTTGTTCCTCTTCACTTGCAGGAATGCGGACTTCTGCCTCAGTGCTCCCAAATCAGTGTTAATCAGGCTAGCATTAAATGTGTTGAACCACTTTTCAGGGCTTGAATTTTAAACAAATTAGCTTTCTGAGTAGATTTATATAACAAAATACTCGGCAGCCTAGGTACTCTTGTGTTCGTTAATGCTGGAGGATTTTTCTTGGCCAGTAGTTCCATGCTTTGGTCCCTTATTCCAGTCAGTCCTTTAAGACATGTTTTCTGCCGGCTTGCTTTTGTTCGTTTGTCATACTAATAATAAATGTTGTTAATGTTATGGCATCTTTGTGCTGCTTGGACTGCCACAGTACTTTCTATAAATACAAAGTAGAATGTAACAGCGGTGCCATATGTTTGTGTAACAAACCTTGGACTGACTCTCAGTTTAAAATTAAAACAAACGTAAGCAATGTATGACAACACAGCCTAGCTACAGCGGTCATACTTTCTTTTGTGGATCAGTGGCATTTTGGCTCACAGTTGCTCCATTTGATTCCCAAACTAATTTCCAAAGTTACTTCTTTTTGGTGCTGCCTGCATGATAGTGCTGAGCAAAGCCGGGTCCTTCCGTGGGCATCCCTGGTACAGGTACCCTGGCTGCAAGGAGGAGGAGTTTTCCAGTGTTTTTCATGGTCAGAGAGGAGCTGTTGGTTTGATGGACATCTAAGCTGATGTCTTTAATCAATTTTGGGATTTTGAAACTAAGTTCCCTAGGATTGTATGTCTCAGTTTAAAATATTCCTCTTTGTCTAGGTATGTTATTTTCTCTCCCTTGCCCACCTTTTCCCCTAAGCTGGCCTTTTTCTTGCCGCAGTAGATAAGGACCTTATTTATTTCTGTATTTCCCTTATCTAGGACAGCTGTACTGCACTAGCACGGTACTTTCATCTTTGTGGTTTTCAATTGGTTGAACAGGATCTTGATGAGGGTTCTGGGGTTGGCGTTGGTGTCTCCTGGCTTGAAGAAGAGCCCTGAAAGCTTTATGACAGCTGCCCCACATGAAACACAACAGCACTGGGGTCCATGCCAGTGTTTTTTTGTGTTGAAAAGTCTGCCAGGATGGGATGGGTGGCAGCCCACGAGTGTCTCCCAGCAGGCTACTGGCATGTCAGTAGTAAGGAGAGTGGGGCCTGAGCCTCCCTCTGCCCAGCTCCAAGTAATCCTCTGAGGCCATTCTACTTGCACCCAGTTTTGTTTGTATCTCTGCAAAATTGCACTGCAAAACAATCTGTTGCAGCGTTTTGTGCTGCTACTCAGAAAACCATGAGTCCTTGAACTGGGAAGATAAGTGCCTGTTTCTTGGGCTGCACTATCAAGTGTTAACCTTTCAACTGGTGACTTATTTTGTTGATTTAAGCAAATGTTCTCTTGCTTTCATTTCAAAATTCAGTGAAGCATGTAAAGCTGGTCAGACCATTCAGAAATTTCCTGATACCTTGCAATAGATTGATAAACTCTGCATAAATATAAACAGTTTTTCTTCATGAGCTTTGGGTTGAGAGGGAACTCTGAGATCTGCTGTTGCCCAGTAGAGATGTGATATTTCTCTTAATAGTTGAGGCGCTTAAAGTGACTTTGAGGATATGGAAAATGGATTTTTTACTAATTATTGGTGAGGACTGAGTCTTGCATGCTTGCAACCTGAAAGAATTTGCAGCGAAGATTTAAATTTGTAGAAATAGGTGTAATGGTGTAGATCTTGAAACAGGAATTGGTTTCACATGGCTTGGTATGATTATTAAGGGGCTTTCAAATGTATTGAATCAGCAGTTTTGATTTTGCTTCCTAGTCCTCTCAGTTTTCGGGGGGCTTTTTGTTTGTTTGATTTTTCTCAGTTTGCCTTCTTCAGGTAGAGTGTGTGCTGTGCTGTAGCTCCAGTGCTTTTGCTTTCTCTGAGCTTTGAGGTTTGCTGCCTGACCCAAGGTAATACAAAAATTAAATCCAATTCAGCAAGTACTGCTAGATGGATCACACACCTTCGAAAACACAAACAAGTGTGCCACGAAGCACAGGAATGCTGCTTTTTGCTTAGTGCATCACGGCTGAAGCATGAGCTGGTTTTGCCATACCCCCAGATTTACCACCAGTTCAGATGTAGAAACAGGAATTACAGCACAGTCTGTGTCACTTGTGGAAGAGGGCACATCGCCATTGGAGGAGTTGGTAGGCTGCCAGCTCCTCTCTGCTCTATTGCTGAATGCAACAAAATCATCTGGTTGGAAAAGACCTCTGAGATCATCAAGTCCAACCGTACCTGTCCACTTACTAAACCATGTCCCTAAGAAACTCGTCTGCCCGCCTTTTAAACATCTCCAGGGATGGTGACTCCACCACCTCCCTATTGTTCTCTTCTAGTTTTCTGTCCCCTTCCTATCCTGTCCTATCCTGTCCCATCCCGTCCCGTCCCATCCTGTCCCATCCTTAGGTGTACAGCTTGTTTAAAAAAAAAAGTGCACCTGACAACCTCATTTTCAAAGAAGGCCCAAAATTTCATTTTTGCTTGTGATCTAGGTGTGTTTAGTTTTATTTTTTGTTTTGATAGAATAGCTTTAAAGCTAAGAAGAGACTTGTATTATACATTTTTAGGCCTTTTGCTTGTGTGGTCTGTCTTTTCTTGCTGACCTTGAGTGTGAATCTTGACAGAGCTTAAGGCGGTGGTGCTCTGTTGTTGATAAGATAGGATGTTTCAGGTTTTGCCTGCTGAGCCTACAGACCCTGGCAGAGCGTAAACTCTGGAAAATGAAACTTCACTTTCCAGGTCGTCATCTTAAACACACATTCCTCAGTGGTTTAAGGCAAGGGTACTGGGCTTCCCACGTTTTTACATCTGAAGTATAGTTATATTGTCCTTTCTGCCAACCCTGCAGCTAGTTGGTACCTGCCCAGAGAGGGGCAGGTATGTCCTGAATGACCACAGCCAGGCCTATAAGTGCTCATCTGCTAAAGTAAGTGGAGGGTTGGGATGAAAATGATACACTTGAGGTGACGTAACAGGTTACTTCCACTGACAGCAGTTTCTCTGCTGTGCTCCTCCCCAGCCCTTTCTGACCCCTCCCTGAGCTGGTTTGGGTTGCTAATCCGGCAGAGCACCCTGCTTGCACCTTGCGCCGTGTGGTCTGGGTTGGGTGCTTGGTCTACTGCCATCAGAAAGTCCACTCACCTTTCAGCGACCTCTGCCTGAGGACTAATGCATTTTATTAACCGGGCAGAAAGGAAAAAAAAATGTTTTCTGCTGGGGTAGAGTTGAAGTGGGTCAGTAAGGAGTCCAATGAGTTTCAGACCTGGTGCATCTGGTAGCATCCTGGAGAGGAGGCAGGAATGTTGGGGTGGAGGATGAGAGACCTCCCCACCAAGCTGCTAGATTGGCTTATGCCTGTGTGTGGGTTTTGCTCAGTTTGCAGAAACGTTGTTTATTCCACAATGATCTTTGGGAAATTCTTGGTATGCTGGTTTTAAAACTGCTTTTCTGTATTGGTGATTATAAATGACTCACATGGACCTATGTCTTGTGTTGTTTGAAAAGGCAACAGCATTTAAGGGAAAGCTCAAATCAAAATAGGGCTTAATGAATGTGTTCCTGAGTAGTTATTTTGTCTTGCTTACTGGAAATCAAATAATGGTTGTGTGGCAAAGCTCTGCCTCTTCTGAGAGGTTCTGAATGTGAAAGAAAATGCTTGTTATCAGCTGGCATATTTAGCAGATTGTGTAATTTTTGCAGCATATGTACAGAAGAACATTGATTTATATATCAAATTCCTTTATTAATATTAATAATTTTGTATTGGGAGAGGAGGGTGGAGGAATGACATTCGTGGCTTGAGGTCTAGAGGACCTTGTGTCTAAACTGAATTTTGTGTCTCAAAGCTTAGTCAAATAGATACAAAGTAATTTCATTTCTCCTTTGAAGGAGGTCTAACGGATGTGTTAACAGAGGCATTTTGGGGTGGACTCCCTCAAAATTTGCATTCCTGAGTAAAGCAGGCACAATTACCATGACAAATCTTCTCTCTGTTGCCGAGGAGAGATAGATGACATCTGTGAAGTAGTTTCTATTCTGTACATCCTCTGAGAAGGAAATACAGAGTAATTTAAAACCCCTTTTTTTTCTACCCTGGTTAATAACATAAACAGGGAGCTGGGTATGCTGAGATACGAGGGTCCTCTATCAATGGATTATTACCTTATCTTTTCTGAATATGATATTCACTTGAATACCTGGAATCGTAATGGCTACTCAAGATAAGAAATGGAGGGAAATTCAATAACAGTAAGAGGCCTGTTAACCTATGAGATCTTGATTAGCCTTCAGCTGCACCTAAATGTTGGGAAAGGATTTCCTGTACTGTATGCAAAGGGAGCTGAATAGCAGTATAAAAATTATTCCCTCATTGCAGAGAAGCACTAAAAACTCACTTTTGTGATTTTTAAGGCTTTCTTGTATCCACATTATGTATAATATATATCTGTGAACCTTCTTACTATTCCATGGATGACCCTTTTTCACCCTAATTTTTAACTGCTTTAAAATTCCAGCTTTGCTGGCTGTGGATGGTGTGTGGCTCTGGTCCATGTGGTGGTCTCAGACCTCTTGCTCACTGTGGGGTTGCACATGCAGTTCTGAATCTCCTAAATACTGTCAAACAGGGCAACAAGGCTGGTGAAGGGGCTGGAGAACAAGACTTGCGAGGAGCAGCTGAAGGAACTAGGGTTGTTTAGCTTGGAGAAGAAGAGGCTGATCACTGCCTACAACTACCTGAAAGGAGGTTGTAGCAAGGTGAATGTTGGTCTCTTCTCCCAAGTGACAAGTGATAGGACGAGAGGAAATGGCCACAAGTTGTGCCAGGAGAGGTTCAGACTAAACATTAGGAAAAATTTCTTCACTGAAAAAGTGGTCAGGCACTGGGATAAGCTGCCCAGGGAGATGGTTGAGTCACCATCCCTGGAGGTGTTTAAAAGGTGGGTAGATGAGTTTCTGAGGGACGTGGTAAGGTTGGACTTGATGATCTCAGAGGTGTTTTCCAACCAGATGATTCTATGATTCTAAATCTGAAATTTGATTTCATTTTCTTGGTAGAGGCTGTAATCCAGCTGATGCCATTGGGTGGTAGTTTACTCTTTTCACGGGTGAGCGAGCATGGAGAAGGAGTAAGAGAGGAGAGGAATCTGTCTCCTCCAGCTGGCTGCCCTGTGTGAGTTCATGAGCTGGTCTGATGCCTTGCTGCTGCCAGGCAGTGTGATGGAAATGGATGTGCGTCAAAGGGAAGGTCAGCATATCTCCCTCTCTGGGGCAACAGAGCCCCAGATCAGTTTGTGCCTGTTGTACACCTGCACCTGGAAGAGGGCAAATTGTTTCTTCACGTTGGATGCCATTTGGCTATGTTGCAGAAGTGGCACAGCAGTATAAACAAAGAAGGTTCTATACCGAGTGCCTGCGTTGCATTAAAAGGGCTGAGAAGCACACTGTAAATCCTAGGAGATGAGTTTAGTGTTAACAAATACTTTTTTTAAAGGTCAAAGTAAACGAGGAATGCAGCAATTTGCCAATCCAAATGAACACTAACTCTAAAAAGACAGGAATTTGTTTTCTGCTAGATTAGTGCTCTGATCTGGATTCATCCCATAGCCTCATGGCTGTGGAACAAAAGCACAAGCAAGGGCAGGAGTACGGGAGTAACATGAGGCTTGGACCTCTGCTTTCAGCATCGGTGCAACTTTATATTGACTTGAACTGCCTGTGAAACCACAGCCTGATCTATGTTCTGTGGGTTTTTGTCTTCACACATGGTTGAAATCCCAGGATGTCTCAAATGATGTCCAGGAACAGGGAAGGCAAAGCCTCGTGGAGCAAATTATGTTGAGCTTTCTAGAGTTGAACCTGAAAATTTTGCTTCAGTTTGATGGGTTTGTCTTTGGGAAAGCGCGTCTGGGAAGACTGGAGAGATGATGCTGAGGAGGGGGAAGCCTGGAAAAGCTCTCTCTCCTGGAAGTAGTGCGCAGCTCTGGGCTAGTGTCGACATAAACACCAAGACATGACCTCCCCTGTCTACCAAAAATATTTCCTATAGAAACCTGCATCTTGAAATGAAATTCAACATGGAATTTAGAATTCATAGCAATTAATATTAAAACTGTTTTCTACAAGAGCATTATAAAGCCAGCAATAAGCATTGCATTCTATGGGGTGTATTTCCATCTGCAAATATAAGGCAAGCCAAAATGCAAGGCCATCATTTAAGGGCATCTGGAAGACACCCTTTTGGGACAGTAATACCAAGAGGGGACAGGATCCTGCTCAGTCACTTGCAGGAGATGTGTGTGTTCCTCTAGCATACGAGAGATATATTTGCTCCTTGTTTTGCTGATTGTAATTGTTTTGTTAATAAATACTATTTAACATTGCAGAGACTGCTCCTCCAGTCATTGACATGGGGAATCTTAATCCAATACTTAATCACAGAACGGTTTGGGCTGAGAAGGACCTTAAAGATCATGTAGTTCCAATCCCATTGCTATGGGCAGGCACACCTTCCACTAGATCAGGTTGCTCAATCTGGCCTTGAACACCTCCTGGGATGGGGCATCCACAACTTCTCTGGGCAACCTGTTCTAGTGCCTCACTACCCTACTAAATTTTCTTTCTAATATCTAATCTAATTTTACCCTCTTTCAGCCTGAAACCATTATCCCTTGCCCTAGCACTGCACTTTCTGATAAAGAACTTCTCTCTGTCTTTCTTGTAGGCCTCCTTTAAATACTGAAAGGCTGCTTTAAGGTCTCCCCAGAGCCTTCTCTTCTTGCCTAAGTTGTTTAGCAGTGGCTCTAGGAGCTCAATTTGCCATAGTTATTACCATGATATGTAGTAGGAGTCCCCAGTGAATGTCTTGAAATCTGTAACAGTTGGTAAGGTAGCTGTCTTGCCCACCCCTCTGCCCTAAAAGGAGGGACTATTTACTCCAGGTGTGATGCTCTCCTTCTGTCAAGCTGTTTCCTGAGCTGCAATTTGGTATCTAAGGAGGAGCACGGGTATTGAGAAGACAAGTAAAAAAATCAGTAAGGTGAAGTTCTTGGTCCTCTGCCTAATGAAGGAGACATGAAGGGGAGAAGGACCTGTCTGGGTTTCTTTGTGGTTTTGTTGTTTTTAAATAGCACTTTATTTAAACATGGACTGTTTTCACCTTACAACCCTAAACACTGTTTGGAAAGAGCAAGTGTTAAAGCAGTGTGGAATTCATGGAGATCAAGCAGATACTGTTATCCAAATGGAAAAGCAAATGCTAAGTGTTTTGGAAAAGTTTCCTTGAAATTACAGGAAATATACTTTCTATAACTCCAGAACTAGTTGTAGAAAAGGAAAAAGAGGGAGGGTGAGAATCAGCTAGTTAGGATTACAATAACATAGAAAAAGGCAGAACTTACTATTTCATGAATATGCCAGCATTATGCAAGCAAAGGAGAGCGTCTTGTAAGTTAGAAACCACAGCATGTAAGTAGCCTTGGCTGCATGGAGGAAAGTAAAAGAAATTGTAAACACGGTTGCGTGCAACTTCCCCTTCCCCTTGTACTGCATCCAACTTAAAAGATACAATTCACTAAAGCATTCAATATCCCACAGCCTCTTAGTGTAGTTAGCTTTTATGATGCAAATGGTCCATCATTTTATGATTTGGACTATTCCCAGGGACTAAAGTGTTCCAATACAACCCAATCTGTTGAATTTGTTTGTTCTCAGTTCTCTCAACGAGCCCAGTTAAGTCCAGGTGGAAAGGTCTGTGCTTCAAAATGACTTACAGGGACCCAGCAGTCCTGATGAGCCTTGGGTGGAAGTAAGGTTGGGGTTATTTTCCCTAACTGCTCTGTCAGCCCATGGTTGTGCTGATCTTGGTGTCTACAAGTCCCAAGCACTACCATGCAGTGGCTTTCAGAAAAATACGTAAGTATGTGACTTCTTAGTAGTTCGTTTCTCTAAAGGATTTTCATGCTTTTTGAGGAATGGGATTTTTTACTTTTAAACAATTCTTTGTAGCAGTTGGGATGGATGTGGAATTTAGGGAGATGCTGCTGCCTGTGATGACAGAGCTCTCTTATCCCACCATCAGTATTTTGTAACATCATCTGCACATCTGGCTTCTTGAGCTTCTGTTTGAATTCTGGTGTGGAAGAAAGCATGCCCAAAGCTGTGCTGTGGCAGGGACTTGAGTTTACTGGAGAGTGTTCTTTAGCTTTCTTTTAAAGGGCTCTCAGCATTCACTCAGCATGAGAGGTATGCAGCTGCTATTTCGAGAGGGCTAAGAAAAGAAAGAGAAATCCTACTTTATTTGGTACATATAACACCTGATAAATGTAATTGCTTTAGTGAAATGAAGGAAAACTACCCTCAACCAGTGAGCTCTTCAGGCAAGAACTAGGACTTGTATTGAAGTCCCAAGTAAGGTGCCAGCACTTCCCTGGGAGTGCTGACATAGGCTTGGACCCAGCCCTGAGAGACCCCAAACTTTTAAAGAAATTTAGATCCTCTCCACCTCCCAATCTGATTAATTTTCTAAAATGAAATTGTTTTCTGGTTTGCCATGTGCCTGAATGAGAGGGGCCTGTGTGGGCTGTGGGTTTTTTTTGGAATTAGAAGGTTCTGGAAACACTGGAGAAATCTGATTCCATTAAGGCTTTTCTTCAATGAAACTGAAGCAAATTGGAAGGGCCGGATAAAGATTAAATTTGGGAATGTTTGTCTAGGGTGAACCTCTGATTCTTATCGCTCTCTGCCTACTTAAGATTGTGAGTGCTGTCTGCTCTGTCTCTCGTTGCTCACAATACTTACTTCCTGTACGTATGTGACCATGCTAGATCATGTTCTGTTGGTAGAGGTATCTTCTCCATGTATGTTAGAACTCCTATTCCTCTCTAGTGTTGCTGAACTATTTAAAAAATATCTCTGAATGCAGGTTGGGGAGGGGAGGGTAGCTCCTATTTTTAAGTAATACATTGCCTTAAGGGTCCTTTGCTGTGTTTTAGCTCCTCACCCACCCTTGGTTTTGGTAGCTTCCCTGTGACACTGTCAGTGCTGAGAGATTGTCACTCCCAGAAAAATGCCAGCCTTGACCAGCCACTGTCCTGTTCTGTCACTTGCTCAGGAAGTGATAACTTCTCCTAGAGAGCCTGGGAAGAACTACTCTTTTCTGCAGGGCTTGTGTCGAGCAGGGGCTGATACAGCAGTTGGTAACATGAAAGCAGAAGGCAATATGGAGGAATATGTGCCATCTCCTCTCTCACATGCAAACTATCTCTCAGTAGGTAGTACAGCTTCTGGCTGCTGCTTCTCATGGCTTGCCAGCACTCCTATGTGTTTTTTCTCCAACCAAGGGCACAGCCTGCTGGTATCCCTGGGTCCCACACCCTAAAGGTGTCCTGTGCTGGCTGGTTTCCTTCATTCATGTGTGCCAGTATGCTCTGTTCCTGCGTATTATTGTTGTCTTGCCAACTCTGATACAGGCATTAATTTTATCTTCAAATGGATGTTCAGCAACTTCAGTGGTTGTTTCCAGTCTATCATTGAATACGTTGAACTGTGACCTTCATGTTTCCAAACATATGGTCTCTAAAGGCAGCATTGCAAATCCCTCTGCATTATAGCAAAACTGCTTTAAAAATTTTTAGCTGGCTAATGGCTATAGTATAGCCATAGAGTAGATGCCTTGTATCGCAGTTGTGTATATTCTGCTTTAGCTAAAAATGATCTTCTGATGCACGAAGGACCAAGACAGCAGTATATTTTTTTTTTCCACTTTATTTGACTGAAGATCTGCACAAGTGCACTGACACTCATTTGCTGTGGTTTTTTTGCATGTACTGACTGAACTTTCCCACGCCCAACTTGGATTTGATTGCTAAAAACCAGAGTGTAGTTGCTGCATTTTGTAGGGCTATGGGTCTGGACTCCCATTTAAAATTTATCAACTTCCTCAACATGTTATTCTTAGCGTTAACCTTACATTTTGTCTCTCTACATATTCCCTTATGGAAAACATGCAGCCCAGCATTAGTCACAGGAACAACAGATTTCTGTAGTGGGCAAACAGCACCCTGTTCCAAGTTGTGCAAAGCTGTTTATTGATCTTGTGATTGTAGAAATGAAAGAGTTGCCTGTGTTTTAGCTGGGCTGGTGTGTGGTATGTGTGGCTGCATACATTTACACATACGTATTTCATATATTTATAGTTTATATATTTAAATAAATATAGGTATATATTTAAATAAATATAGGTGTATATTTATTTAATGTGTATTTATAATAGATATGTATTTAATAATAGCAACATGAGAATCCTGCCATCCATTTGGCTTTAATCTGGGCAAATATCTTGGCTGGTCATGACATGCAAGACACTCACAAAGGGTAAGGTGTTTTTTTTTGTGTGTGAGGGTAGATTGATTGGTCACTCACAACACTTTTTAATAATACTTACACAAGTCAATCACTTGTCGTAGGCTGTTCCATTAACTGAGCCATCAACTCTCTTTCCTGAAAAGTTTGATATAAAATACTTCTTTTTTTCTTAATAGAGAATTTCACTCTTGCCCTGTGATGATCTTTTATCATGCTTTATGTGTTGCTGATGAATAATATGCAACATTTATGATAGGTCTATGAATGTGACAGTTGTGACTGCACCCTTTTTTTTTTTTTTTTTATATAACGATATAACAAATTATGTTTGGCACTTGACTATTATATTATATTATATTATATTATATTATATTATATTATATTATATTATATTATATTATATTATATTATATTATATTATATTATATTATATTATATTATATTATATTATATTATATTATATTATATTATATTATATTCTGCTGGCAGAATTCCAAGCAGATGCTGAGGCACTGTTTAAGGTGAACTTGAATAATTTGTAAGGAAGTGGAAAAGAGGTTCTGCAGTTCCAAGGCAAACTTTCCATCATTGAAAAGTGTTACAGTGTGCACTTGCCCTTGTATATCCTGGATTTTCATACACAAGTGAATGTATATTAATCATTTGGGGATTGCCAGGCATCCGGTTCTGCTCCATAGCATCACATCCATTTATCCAGATGTCATTTAGAGTGGCAGCTTTGCCATTCTTAAAATAATTTATTCCTAGCTAGTTCAACTCATGTATGCTGTGCCCTAAAATGATTAATTTCCCAGTCTCCTAATTACTTAATCTGGGGTGTTAGGTTTTGTTTGGCATTGCACAGCTCTCAAGGAATCAGTTTTCTATCTTGCTGTTCTGGCTCATTTCAGCAGGCTCCGAGGGGTTCAGTCCTGACAGACTTCTTTCTTCTGTCAGTGCCTATTTTTACTTTGTACAAACATGAAGGCTTTCTTGAGAGGAAGGCTACTTCATAGGTCAGTTTGTGTTAGGACAAAGTTTTATCAGCAGTGTTGTTTTTTCAGTTTTTGTTTTTTTCTTTCTATTAGACACCAGGTAGGCTGTATCTTTTTTTCCACTGACCTCTATTGAAAGAAATAGAAAGACTGGGTGTAGGCTTAGAATTGGGTGTGTTTGTATTTGGAAAAGCTGTGGTGGTTGATGTGGTTAATATTCAATCACTCCTGTGTCATTATCGAGATGAGGTGACCTTGTAGTGCCTCTTATGTGGCAGTTCCTAGATGGATAGGATGGATCCACAAGATTAGTTTAAGAAGACCTTATACGGTTTCCCCTCTTTCCCTCATCTTCCTCCACCCAAAATGACTCATCCCTGGCACCTGAGGATGATTAGTGTCTCTCATGTACATAACACTTTGTGGTTATAATTGGTTCATGGTTTGTCAATGATTATTTACTTGATTATGGAGGGACATACAGATGTTATTATTGATGCCAATTCTAATAAGGGGTTATTTAATTGGCATATGTTTTGGTAGAATAGTCCTTTATGAGGATATACACAGATGTCAGAAACCAACAAGAGACCATCATGCTTTTCCTACAGCTATTGGGAAATTGCTGTGAGGGAGCCTAATTTTCTGATTCAATCACATCTGCTGCATCTGTGCCAGTGGAGTTTTTGGGGCTGGATGACTCACATTGGGTGCAGGAATTAGTTCTGATAACGTGAATTGTTAAAATTTGTGTCTTATGCAGGGACTTTGAGCTCTTGTAGGTGTAAATTGGGCCTTGGCATAGAGGACGTGTGTCTTTGCATTGGAATTACACCCGAAGTTGCCTTTGGTCTGTAGCTATGAGGGATGTTGCCTGAGAACGCTGGCTGGGTTAGAAGTGGACATTGTTTTAATAAGCAGTGGATGTCATTTAATGTAAGACTGAGAAAACAACAACTCATATTTTCATTTACTGTCTCAATATTTGTAATGCCAGTTCTGGTGAGAATCTGTACTTTCTCAGAATTCATACCCTTTGTCTAGAGGGGAGGGTAGTTGTGTTAAAAACCAGGTGCCCTGACTCTAGGCTGTGAAATTTATTTTTTTTTATTTTGTCATCTTGCACGGACTTGCCCTTTTATTTCCCTTCAGTATAGATGACCCAACGCATACCTGCTTTGCAAAGCATTTTGAAAGATACAGACTAAAGGAACACTTTTGCCATGGCAAAAAAAACTCTTGTGTATTTGGTATATTCACTTTCACAGCCTTTAAATGGTGTGTGCCTCCAGGAATGTCTTACCTGACTAAATCTGGTGAACTGTGTTTCCAGGTAGAAGTAACCAGTTGCTGTTACCTGGGGACTGTGCCACCACTCTGATGAGAGGGGGGAAAACATGCGTGGTGTAGTTTTGGGAGAGGAAGCCTTGTCTAGGCTTTCAATACCTTCAATGGTAAGGATGTAGGAAAATCTCTCTAAAAGGGTGGTTTTTTGGTTTGTTTTTTTTTTTCACCCAGCATCATTTAATTGATCTACATATGTACCCACTAGTGCAGAAAGTAAGCCCAGTACACAGAGCCTTGGTAAGAGCCTTTCACACTTCTGGGGACTCTAGGGCAGAGATCAAGCTGAGTCTTGCATATTTAGGGTGCAAAACCAATTTGTTTTTGTCGGAAATTAAAGTGACTCGTTGAGTTCTTGGCTTTTATTATTGCTGTGTTTAGTGACTGTAGATCTTTGCTTTCTAATGACCTTGTGTCCTAGAGACTAAGCCTTCATTACTTTGATATATTAATATTAATATTTATTCTCAAAATATATAAAAAGAAGTTATGACTTTGGCATAAGAAATGAAAATAAATGGATAAGAGAAGATATTATTTATTTTTTCAACCTTTGCATTCTGTTAGTGACTTCACAAAATGTTTTTTCTAATGTGAATTCATCTTTTCTAACACTGATAACCCACGGGTTTGTTCTTAAAATACTCCTTTCTTCACAGCAAACTTAGTGCTTTGCAGACCACCCAGAACAATTGTATTTAAACTGCAAGCCACATTTAGTGATGGGGCCTTTTAAAAATGTCAAATAATAGTTTGTTTTCCTTGACTTTTTTAAATTAAATCTTATATTTTATACATCAGATTTTAGAGGATTAAGAAAGGGAGTGTCTGTCCTCTTCTTATTTACTAAACCCACAGGGGGTATTTAGCCTGATCTCATTTGAGATCACGTTTGTCTGACAGAGCTTACTCTAATGTCAAGGAGGTATAGATTGCACCTATGCAAATAATAGATGTGTTTGCTCGTGTTAAAGTATTGATTCGTGCACATCCATCAGTGGCTGGCAGGTACATGCTCTCCATCTAGAGGAGCAGTTTCCATTTCTGGCTTGTTTCTGCGGCAAAACACTGCTTTTCCTTTGAATTCTCCAAGACCCTCTCCAGCTTTGGTTCCAACAGAGTGTAAATTCAGTTTTAAAGTACGTGATACTGGAATAAGTTGCCATGCCTGCACCTCAAGGAAGTAGAGGTGAGGTGCAATAGGCAGCAAAATGGCAGTTGGACCAAGCCAAACCTGGAGGGGGAACCCACTGCTCTGGAGCCCCCCTGCTCAGCAGCCACATCTCTGACACAGCTTTCCTGCCTGGACTTGAGCGAAGATACAGAGCTCTTGGGTTGCTTGGGAAAGATCTGCTAGGAGAGCTACTGCAGTTTCCCATGCCATTTTGGCAACATCTGTCCTGTGCAGTGGTAGCACATTCCCCTCCCCTGGAAAAGGAGAGAGGGGAAGGAAAAGAAAAAGACAAACCAAATGAACTGGAACGGTCTGCAGGGAGTTACGTGATGTGGTGCACAGCCCTGCACCAGAGGGGACACAGCAGAGAGTGCATAACTGGGAGAAGGCAGCTTAAACCAAACTGAAAAAAGTATCAAATTACATGTTGGCTCCTCATGTAGCAGTTTAGCTGTCTTCTAGCTAGAGTTATGTAATTGTGCAGATCTTTCTAATTTGTCACTAGAATGGAATTTTCAGCTTAGGAGAAATATCTATTTAATAGATGTGTAAATATGAGTGGTCCACATACTTAGAGATATTTTGCTACCAGGGTACACCTATGTGCATTTTAAAACTTTTCTCTTAGTGGGGAGTTCTTCTGGTCTTTTGGAGATGCATTCTGTATTATACTTTGAGATGGATAGAATACTTAAGCTTGCTTTACATTTTTTTGCCATTTCTTGCTCTCTTGACAATAGTTCAGCTGTTTACTAAACTTGGAAGACAGGCAATACTTTGTCTTACCTCCCATTAATCATAGAATCATAGAATGGTTTGAGTCAGAAGGCATCTTAAAAATCATCTAGTTCCAATCCGCCTGCCATGAGCCTCCCACTAGACCAGGTTTCTCACCCATCCTGGCCTTGAACACTTCTGGGGATGGGGCATCCGTGGCTTCCAGTGCCTCACCACTCTCACAGTAAAAGAATTTCTTCCTAACATCTAGTTTAAATCTACCCTCTTTTGTCTCAAAACCATTCTCCCTAGTCCTATCATTACACTTCCTCAATAAGAGCCCCTCTCCAGCTTTCTTCTAGGCCCCCCCTGAAGTACTGGAAGGCTTCTATAAAGTCTCCCTGGAGCCTTCTCTTCTCCAGGCTGAAAAACCCTAATTCTCTCAGCAGTCTGTCCGCAAAGGGAAGGTGTTCCAGCCTTCTGATCATCTTTATAGCCCTCCTCTTGACTTGCTTTAACAGATCCATGTCCTTCCTGTGTCGAGGATTCCAGAGTTGAACACAGTACTCCAGCTGAGGTCTCATGAAAAAGAAGTGAATCTACAGTCGATATTGCTCTGCAGCCAACAACTGGAACAACAAAAATGTTTTCTAAGGAGAAAATCATACACAATTTTCTAAAGACTTGGGGCTCAAGCCTGGAAAATGTTGTCAGCACCCCTCACTTCTAAGATGGTTGTTAAAAGCAGCTTCACAAGTTATTGCGGAAACTTGTGCTCTGTAGAATTTCTTAAGATGTGCATCTTTCCAAATATATGACACAACAGAGAAACTGCCAACAGTAGACACGAGAAAACAATTTTAGCTGTTTTTTTATGAAGCCATCTTGGATCTCCACAGAGGGAGCAAGGTGATCCAAGCAGATGAAGAAGACAGTGAACCAGCTTTCAGTGAAGGAGTCTTGGAGGTGCTGAACAAGAGACAAAGATCAAGTTGAAAGCACAGATGACTTGCAAAGAGGGGAAAGTCCATTCTTGGTTGCTAAATAAAACTCCCTCAAGCACTAAAGAGTGGAAGATGTTGGGCTTCGTTTCCACTATGCTTTAGTGGTTACGCTGCTGGTATGTGCCTGGATTAATTAGAAATGTGACTGCTGGGGTGTGTGTTGAGTATCTTGAGGTTAACTCACATTGGCAGCACTGGAGCTCGAGGTGTCATCCAGTCCCCATCTGTCCCAGGGAGCCTTTAACTACAAAAACGCTAAATCAAAGGCATCACTGAGTCAGTTAGAACGAGGTGAACTGTTGGCTAAGGTATCGTGTGCCCTGTCACACAACATGGAGCACAGCACTCTCCATAGTCTACCTTGGCGGACCTTTGAGTTCTCTGCTGCGTTTCCAGGTGACTGCATCCTCTCTGCTGCAGGTTAGGAGTTGCCACAGAATTAGTTCAAATACTGATCCTCCCATTTCAGACCTAATGCTTCTAGGAGACCAGATGTGCCACAGGCATTTCTAGTGTCAGTGTACCTTGGGCTGCTACACTCCTTCTAGGCAGCTTCTTGAGCCTGGTTCCAGGAATGGCTTTTGTAAAACACACTGTAAACAGCAAGAAGTCTCCAAAACCAGTTGTCAAAGAAACTTTCTCAGCAGACCCCAGAAAAACACATTGCAGCTTGGTTGCCTTTTACGCTGAATGTCTCTCACTGTGGGGGAAAATGAGAAGTAACTATTATTTTGAAATCTCTCATTGAGTGATGATTGATAAGAGCTGTTCATCACAGGGAAACTAATCCAGGAGTCAACAGGTGCCTCTTCTGCATTCTGCAGCCAGTCATGGAAAAAAATGAGGGAGAGCACAACAGGTTATTCTAATTTGACATGCAGTGCCTGGGAACAACAACTGACAAGTCCCAATTTGTGTCCAGCTGCTTAAAACTACCACCCAGCTTGGTATTATCCTTCTGCCCTCGGGGAGCTTGTCTTGTGAAAAGAGTTATTGATGGCTGATTTCAGCATTCCTCAGGGCTGTGCTCATGGTGAAGTATCTGCCCTGAGTCCTGATTTCAAAGTAAATGATCTCTGGGTCATAAATAAGAAATAGCTTTCTTTAATATATTCCCTTTTTCTATAATACCAATTCTTATATAAATCAATCCTTTTGAAGTTTTCAGTGAGGAAAGACCAGAATTTGAGCCACAGATTTTAGCAGAGGTGATGCTTCAGTGTTTTCAAGTCCCGTTAGATAATGGAGTATAGTATGTGTTTCTGTGCCCTGAGTAGTTACCCATTTAAATCTGATTAATAATCTGTGTTTCATACAACTTTACCCATTAACTTTCCTCACATTCCAAGAGCTTTACAGAAAGGATTGTTCTCATTCTGAGGATTCATTTTGCACATCTTAAGTGGGGCAAAGGCTTTTGGATTGTCACAGGGCTCATAACAGCGGTCATGATGGGAGCTGTATGGCCTGTGGGCTGGATCCAGTCTGGCAGAGGTGTTCCTCGGATGTGCCCTCAGCTCGCTGCAGACCCATGTCCTCGGGATCCCACGGAGTGGCCAGAGATGAGGCTGGATGGACAGTCCTGGCAGCTGGGTTGAGTTTTCTGTGTACTCAATGCCTGAGAACACATCTCTGTGCGTGTGCTGCACAGCCAAAACTTAGATATCATGTGGGGAAGTAATGCAGCTTCCTCAGTGTAGGCATTCAATGCCATTTATCTAGCTTAGGGTAAGGACAGCTAAACCCAGTAGAGCTGGTTTACAGCTGCTGGTCCAGAAAGGCTGGATCTCCTGCAGCTATTATGGTGTTTCTGTCAACCCTGTGCAAATGTCCCAACCAATCAGGGCAGCTCAAATGACACTAAATGCCTACATTTTGGTGCTTTGTGTAGGTAATGTGTGATAATTGTAGCAGCCTGGTAGAAGATAGGGGCTAAGAGCCCCTAGTGATGACAATGTAAGTATGTATTGTAAAAAGAGGTTGTCAGCCTTCTCTGCTTCTTGGCAAATCTGTGCTAGTTAACTTTGTATTAGCTTTCTTTCTGCTCCACCTCTCCCTTTCCTTTTCTAACATCTCTGATGAACAAGTCTCGAAGAAAGGGCTGGTGGACGTGTTCTGCTTCCAGAAAGGTATTTAATCCTAGCTTTTACTTTCTTTTCTCAAAAATAGTTATGTCAGGTAGCTGAGTCTTCCAACTGCTCCCAGCAGCAGAGATGTACCATTTTTATTCCCCTTCTGTGCAGGTTGTTTACAGAGGTATCAGTAGATCATGACTCGAAGTATTAATCTCTGTAACCCAGAAAAGAAAACACAATTTGCCAGCTACATGCTTGGAGTTGCATCATTATTAATCATCTGTAGCTATTGCCATCTGAAAAGCAATTCTTCTGCAGTTATTCATGGCTGCTTTGTGTTAATGTATAAACACAAATGAGAGATAATCCTGTTTTGATGAGTTGCAATCTAAATAAACAAGCTTCACAAAGCATTGAAGAAAGCAAAACTGTGAAATGCCTTAGCATATACAAACCTTTAATCTCTCTTTTTTTCACCTCCACTTCTGTAAAATGGAGTAATGGTGTTATCTTCTAACTTCTATTTAGATTGCAACCTCACACTAGCAAGGATTAGCTTCTAATTGTGCTTTTTTGTTCTTTTGTGCTTCTACTGTGCTGAGTATAAGATACCAAGATACCCTAATTTTGATTAGGAGCTAGGGGTGCCACTGCACAAGAAGGTATTGGGGGCGGTGAATATTTTTCAGCTCAAGGGAAAATGAGGCAGGATGACATATCCATGTAGTGTTAATTGCTACCTCTCATTGCCTCATTCACTCTACACATAAAAACATGTCCTGATGCCTTGAATTGAGTTTGCACTAAAAATGTGAGATGGATATTCAAAATGCCATTTGTACTATAATATAATTCAAGGCTTTTGTAATCTGAACTCCTGAGCTTGTTTTTTAAGTTTTAGAAAAAGGATTTATTTTTATTAGTTTGGGAGTTTTCTACTGTTGGTTTTTGGTTTTGTTTTTTAAAGTGTACTAAAATCACTGATCTGTAGAACTGACCCTTATGCGTGGTATATTCTATACTATAATAAAGGCCTTTTTACAGGAACAAGTGACCCTACTATTTTTTTTTTTTCTTGCAAAGAACAAAAATATTTGGGTGCATGAATCTCTGCTGGCATTTTTCACAAAATAAACCTAATCCTATCCCTTTCCCCTCCACAGCTGATTTGGAATTGAGATAAATATAGAGTGCATTTTTAAATATGCAGCTGCCTTCTATGCACAAATAGAAACTGTAATAAAAACGTTAGTAAGCTTCTTTTGCAAATGTTTGAAAACTAAGGAACTCATAAATAATAAAATCATGTGGTAGCTTTGGCAGGGTGGTATTCAAACAGCTTGTACTCTTTTGCTAAGTGTGAATTCAATGTGTCATCAGTCAGTAAGGAAAAAATGCACTGATCTAGATGTTACGAGTGCTTGCAGAAGGGGAGGCTCAACAGTAGATGCAGCCTAGAGGACAAGATGTGGAAGCAGCTCTAGTACTTCAGCACCCCATGCTCCCCATGGTACATTTTGAGGGCATCTGCACCACAAGATCAGACTCCTGGGACCAGGCAAGTCCTTTCTTTCACTCAATCACAGCAGCAACTCCTTTGCTTCGAAGCTTGTTCAATGCTTTGTCCCCTTGCTCCGTCTCATCAGCAGGCAGGATCTAGCAGAGGTGGGTGAGTAGCTGAACCATGCAGTATTCCCTCGCGCAGAGCTCCCTGGACTCGATGGGAATTTTGCCAGAGCAAGATTGGATCCCACTAATGGAAAAGACTTACTTGGGAGAAGGACTAGATCAATGTGCTATTGTTCCCTATGCTATATTTAAACACATGTATTTCATGGAAATTTAAAAATTAAAACTTCTACACCACATGTCTCCATAGCCTCTATGAATAATTGCAGCTATTCATTTATTGCACTGGCGTAAAGTGCCTGTTGTTTGGAACAGGGCAGTGGCTTTCCTGTCTCATCTTCAACAATGTTGATGAGAGAATAATTGTGGTGGCAGCAGACAAAGGTATTTATTTTTGCAGAGACGACTGGGTAGGCTGGAGGAGAACTGAGCTTTGCTTATTCCATCCCCACCTGGGTTCCTGGTCTGACTTGAGTTTTAATTTATTTTGTTGGTTTAAATTTGTAATAAAGATGTGAATTAATTTCATGTGCCTGGTGATCATTAAAGGACAGCTGCTCTTTGCCACTTCCCTTGAGCAGATAAATGTGTCTTTTGTTGTTTTGGTATTTGTTTTCCTCAACTGGCTTTGTATTTATCAGTTTTTCTAATTAAAACAACAACGACAGATGAATGGGAGTTACTTCTGAAAAGAAAAATCCCACTGCCCCCAATACAGACAGTCAGTGTCATTTTGCTGATGGGATGCTTTGCTTTTAAGAAAATCTGGCATTTGAGTTTTTCCTTGGCTTTTGAGAGGAGCCAAATGCATAATTCGCTCGGCCTCTGTGTGCTACTTTTGAATTCTGCTGTGGCTCCATTTGCAAGAGAATAGCAGGAAGGATGTACAGTGCCTACTTCTTTCTTGGGTTTGTGGCACAGAAAGAAGAGGTGTTGGCTTGATTAACTATAGGCCACTGAAGAGACAGATGAAAAGTGGCAAAATGTAAATGAACTCTCTCCCAGCTACTTTCATTGTTTGCCATTGCTTGTGTGTAATGGCCCATGACCCTGAAAATACAGCTTCTGGAAAACTGGCATTGTGCAAAGTTTCATCTGTGGATATACCTAGGATTTTGGAAATACATCTTTAAGAATGGAGACACCCCCACACACACTTGAGCCTAAAATGAATGTGACAGTTGTTTTTGAGGTGATACCAGTGGCATCACTTCAGGTGTTAAATGGTGAGACACCTGCAGTGGATACCTGTGCACACAGTTTTACAGGAGTGTGTTTTGAAATCTGAGCTGTTGAGTATGATCTTACAGTGGCTTAGTGTTAAAAGCCTTGTTTTTCTTGCCTGAGTCTCATTCCCTTGCAGCTGTAAGGCTCTAGCTAGTATAAACAGCTGTCCCTGAATGCTATCTCTTATCTGACATGATTTGAACTTCTTTTCCTCAGTTCCCTGCCTGACAAAAGTTGGAAGATGGTGAAAGTGCTGTGGCAGAACCAGCAGAATAAGACAAAAGCATCCCTTCTTGCTCAGGCGTGTTAGTGGGTCAGCGCCATTGAAGGGAGCATCACTGTGATCCAAACCCTTGGGAAGATGGTCATAAAGAGGGAGAAATGGGTGAGATATCCACAGATTAAAGAGCCTCAGATTTCCAGGAGAGGAAAGTAGATAAACAGGTTCTGCCAATGGTGCCAAGAGTGAAGTGGCTCAGAGATAACTGAGTAGGGAGGTCTGTGAGGTGTGCTAAAAAAGACAGGGCAGGTGAGAAATATATAGAATATGCGCTGTATCTCTGGATCTCTTGGCTTATTTTGCAGTGAGTTTTCCTTAAGAAAACAAAAAAAAAAAGCCCCAAAACCAAACAAAAACCTCAAACCCAAACACACACACACACACAAAACCAAACAAATCCCTGCTATATATCTTTATTTTTTTCCCTATCTATATTCATCCTGGGTGGGTATACTTCCTTTCTCTCCCAGATGTTTTCCAAGTTCTTTGCAAATATTTAATCTGTTGTTTTTTCTACTGGTCCAACAGCAAAGAAAATCAACTTCACTTCTCTTAGGACAGATTTAACCATAAATACTTCCTTGCAGTATTATGATAATCAAATCACCTTAGATACCAGAGATAGTTTCCTGTAGTGGATAAATGTAGGACGTTGCAGAATTTGTAAGGTGAGTGACAAGGATACAGTGGCAGAGATGTAAAATTCTCCAAACCACACTTTGATAGATGCTATATGCTGAGTCGGCATCGTTAATAAAGTCTGCATTTCTGAAAGCAGCTTTTAACTGGAAAGGTAAAATTTGTATGCATTTTGAACACCTGCTGCAGGTAGGACAATTTCTGCCTGATCTCCTGTCACTCTCTCTTCTGCAAGAGAAAAGCAGTGCAAAACTTTGTCTTGACACAAAGGTAAATCTCAATCTCAGCTAATTCATAACCCACCTGATTTGACCACGGTCTGCTCAAGATGTGGCACTATTTGTAGTGTAAGGACTATTCAGTCTGAGAGTGCCTAAGCAGAAGCACCAGACAAGTGGTGAACTTGGGATTTGCACTAGTGAGAAAGGACCACCAGTGATTGCTGAGAGCTGTGCAGCTGGTGTGACTTGAGTCATGGTGCTGCTTTCCTGTTGGAATGAGGTACAAGTAGGGGCACCGCACAATTTAAAGCCCAGAGCAAGTGCTAGTGGGGAGGTGCTGGCAGGACCAGAGTCCCCAGCATTTCTGAAAAGCCCGCCGGGTTACGCGTCCTCTTCACAGCATTGGGTTGTTGTTCTGTGTCTGCTTCGGCACCTGAGCTGCACCCACTGCCAGGTGCAATTCCAGCCTTCCCTGCCCTAAACACATCCCCAGCGTATGCTGGCACAGACATACCTGGAAGACAGCTTGGGAGACTTTTCCAAATGAAATCAGCTCAGCAAATACAGCTCAAACACTCAGCTTTTGCCGAGATTAGCTTCTCAGTTCTGGTTTGCTGTGTGGCCTCCTGGTTTTTTGTGCTGGTCTCAGCATGGAGTGAGCAGGCGGACATGGTCAAGACTGCATTTGGGATCAATATGGCCTTATGCTGCCTTCAAGATACTCATAAAGCTATATTTTAGATTTGCTAAAATGTGATTTCCTGTTTTTTAGTGAAATTTTCACTTTCTCTGGTATTCAGGGAAGAGCGCTACTGGCCTTGGACTAGACAGTAATTTTCATCAGTGCTAAGCATACCGGTTTATTAAACTGTAATATAGAGTAACTTTGCCCAATATCAGTTAAAAAGTTGACAAGATAAACCACATGGAATTATATTAGGAGAAATGGCTCCTCTTATTTTTTAATGTGGATTATTTCGTGGTGGTGGACAGTGTGGCATGAGAAGGTGGTGTGGAGCACTGCCTCTGTGAGAGAGTCGTTCTAGTGTTTAGAGGTCCTTGACAAATATATATACATACCCATCTATGCACAAAGCCCTGGTATATTAATAGTGGATCTCTTCCAGTTGTCACCCCAGCATTTGCCCTCTTATTTCACAGCTCCTTTTTTTTTGGGGGGGGGGAAACAACAAGAACAAACTGGGCAGTGAACCTAGAATGTGTTAGATCAACGCAGACACCATGAAAAATAACCAGGACATGCCTTTGTGGCTTTTGATGTAGCTATGGCTGTTGCTGAAACCAACAGATGCTAAAGCTAACTGCCAGATATCCAGCATGTGTGCCAATGCTGACAAAGCTGCCAGATGCCTGGCAGCTGGTCTTGCCCCGACACCAGTGGCTCTCTTGTATATAGCTTGCCTCTTGAACAGAAAAAATGTTTCTCTGAGCTATATTATGAAAACATCTTCCCATAAATACAGTAAATATAATTTTTAAAAGTCAATAATCTACTGAGTTCATGTTAGAAAGAGGAAGGATACTGAAGCTCTGAAAATCTTTATCCAGTATAAGTCAAGCTTTTGGATGGTTTGCAATTCAGAGTGTAAATAGTCATTCTGTCCCCTACAGCAAGACTTGTTATATATAAGCCAACTGGGCAGGTTGGAGAGAAAAAGCTATTTGGATTTTTATAAACAAAGCTTTTGCTGTTCCAGGCTACGATGCTGAAAGGAAATCAATGTTTTTGCACCAAATGTGGGTTTATCTGGCCAGAATAAACAGTTATGACAGGATATTGGTGGTAAATTTATTAATAGTCTTCTGTAGCTTTGACATTCTGGGAAAAATTACCTGAGATAGCCAGAAAAAGTTAAATTCACCTCGTTTTTTTCCCTTTGCTTCCTGTTTAAGCTTCTGTTAGATACATGACAGTTTAAACAGCTGACCTGGAATATACCATGCAATAATAATAAAAAAATGTAGAAATACAGCTGAGGCTAGGATAAAAATATTCCCTGAAGAGAAGCATATAACATGATCCTACAAGGAACAGAATCTTCCCAACCATTAATTGGCGCTGGTGTTTTTAACAACTTCATACTGCAGCTTGTGCTAATAATTTTCAGGAAATACTATTTCTCTTCAGACTACAGGGCAGGTGGGTTGACTTGCAGTTTTTAGCGTGTGAGTTTCAATTCCATGTTCTTTAAAGGTCAGATTTAGTTTTGTCCATCATTGAATTAATGAGGCTCTGTTCTCTAAATGATGCTCCAAGATGTTCCTTGAAAAGATGGGAACCACCATAGTTTGCATCTGCACATATTTTATTGTGTGTTTGGCAGTCAGGGGAGATGAGAGGTTTTTGCTCTGTGTTATGGCCCAAATCCTCCTGAATCTGTCACTTCCTCCTATGGGCTTACTATCAGCATGCTGACAAGATGAGATCAGACAGCTTTATTTGCAGTCTGAAGTGTTTTATCACCTTGTATGTTTCTTGCTTATACGTTTTTCCAAATACAGACACCAATGCTACAATTGAATTCTTGCAGCTAAACACCCAGGAGTAGCCTGATTATCTCTGAACATACAGGAGTACTCGTTATAAAGGTCATAAATCTACAAACTCTTGTAGGTTTAGTGCAGATCACGAGTAGGTGAATAAGTTTTGACACAGCAGCAGTTAGATGGTAGTTTATAGAAATAAATTGGAAAATTAATACATTTTTCTGCTTAAATCTTTCTGTGTGAATTCTGTTCTTCTTGATCAGCTACAAACCTCTTTTTCTCCCCACTTGTTTTCAACTTTGCACTTAGCCAGACTAAAACACACCACTGCTCCTAGTGTTTTTGAAGCACCTTTGCTTACTTTAGGAGGTATGGAGAAGAATGCTTTGAAAAATTGGTTGTTATTATTGTATGAGTCTCTTTTAGGTAAAGGTAACTGTAGCACTCTAGTTGCTCTGTGTTTAAAATAATATTCTATCAAAATCACCATTTGCTCTTTAACCCAAGTTACCAAACATGTTGAAAATGAAAGGGCTCATTCAGGGCTGTGGTCCTGCCAAGCCGCAGCCATGTGTGTTTCCCAGGACCTTATTTACGAATGAGTTCCACCTTCCCAGACTTGTAAGAGATTCAAGAATATGAAATTTTCAGAAAGGATAAAAAGAATCAATTATTTGCTTGCCCTGTGGGGAGCTGTTTAGCAAGATCACTGTGAGGTGTTTTTTGTGTTGAATGAAGACTGGAGAGGAGCTTATTTACCCCTGAAGTGAAGTATGTTGTAAAACAGGAAAATACATAACTGTTGCCCTAGAGTCAAAGGCCTTGGCAAGTCGGCTAGCTTGCTTAAGAAAAGGTATAAAGCAAGATCTGGTCTTGAGTAGCCTAGTTCCTCAAGCCTCCCCCAATTTGTACAGTAATTTTTTTATCTTAAAAGAATTTTTTTAACTTTATCTTTTGAACTGCTGATCCTGTTCCTTTTTTTTATATCTTTAAGAGAAGCACGGGGGAAGAAGTCAGATAAGGTATGAGTGAAGCTGGCATTCGAGTGATATGAAATTATCTGTTATTTGTTCTGTTGTGCATCAGGGTGTATGGAGGTAGGGAGCCTGTACCTTGATACGTGATTGTACTGGTACATGCTGAGGTAAGGCTGAGAAGAAGATTACTGGGTCAATTACTGCTGGCGTATGGCACTAATGAATGGACTCTGGATTTCCTCTCATCTGGTATTTCCCCTCTTAGTTTTACTTGGCGTTATAGATTTGTATCTGTGTTAATGTGCTCCTTCCTATTGTGAAAGTCCTGGTAGGAGCCTGGAGGTAAGAGTTACCCCTAAAAGGCAGGAGGAAACCCCTCCAGTAATTTCCAAGGTGCCCTGTCTCTCCCCTGTTATGATGTAGACTGCTTAGTCAGGCTGAGCAACAGCTACAGGTCCTGCCATTTTTTCTAGTAGGGGCAGAAGTCATTTAGCAACCACCTGTGGAAGCTTTTGTTCTTGCCTCCATACTGATGCAGCACAAGGCGATTGAATATCTTGGCATCCACTTCCTGGTACCAGGAATAGCCTCCGCAATGATCTTCTTACGGAGGTGCCTGTCACCAAAGTGAGGGCTGGAAAACTTGTCAGATGAAGTATAGGAGGTCAGTGAAAGGCAAAGGGCGCTTAATGGCACAAGCTGCCTCTGTCCTGTGGGAGACAGAGGAGTGGGGTTTTTTTTCTGTCTCACTTCACAAGAGGGTTCTTCCAGATTCTGGAAAACAAGCAACAAATCAGATGTTTTAGTCTGTGCACTGAAACCAGGGGTGAGGTTGGGAAGGTTTAGGCAAGCAGGCAGGATGTCGTGGAGAGTGAGGCATTTTCTCCCAAGTAAAGGAATAGCAGGGAAAGGTGTGGGAAGTGGCAGTACTGACCTAGACATGCCATCCCAGCCCTCTGCACAAATTAGGTACAGAAATTTGTGTATCTGAATGAAGAGGAGAAACTGCCACCTAAGAAACAAAACACTCCCCTCCACCGGCTGCTCGAGACTTCCATTTATGGGGACTTCAGCCAGAGGAAGGTATCCAGAAAAAAGTGACTTATGGACTGGGTTGTTTGGAAAGACCTTGATTTGCAATGGGAAGTGCCTTGAGGAGGCAATTCTGTGAGGGAAACAGCTGTTATGGTCCCTGTTTCTTTGTATGGCTGTGATGCCTGGGCAAGCGAATACAGGTGGAGGAATTAGCCCAAAAGCTGTTGCATGACTTTATTCTACAAGTGTTGGCTCACTGCTGTCAACCTCGATGCAGACCTCTGGCAGGCTTGGACACTGTAGGTAT
This sequence comes from Tapera naevia, assembly GCA_033556795.1. Taxonomy (NCBI): domain Eukaryota; kingdom Metazoa; phylum Chordata; class Aves; order Cuculiformes; family Neomorphidae; genus Tapera; species Tapera naevia. The sequence goes on from JAUMJJ010000246.1 coordinate 17,251,891, forward strand.
TGTAACATGTTGGTCTGCAAGGGAACAGAAGACCATTTTGATTTTCCAGTGCAGTAAGGGAGAAGAGGGACCCGGGCGTTAATAGATGTGGGGAGTACAGGGAGCCTTGTATAGTGACCGTGTCTCCTCAGGGAAAGTGACTCTTGCTCAGGCTGCCCATCTTCATAGACACAACACAGTAGCTCATATTCCAAGAGGGTCACATCCCCTGGAGGAAGCTATTTAACAGTAAATTGGCCTGGTAGCTTTTAGTGATGACCTTGTGTTAATTACATGTTGCTATATTAGTAAATTGCTCCTGAAGGCCAGCTGTTGTGTTGGCATTAACTCCCAGACTCAAAGTCAACTGCCTGTTTAGTAAGTCCCAGGGCAATTAAAACATCCCCTCCTTTTATTATTTTTATTCACCTTGGCACAGCCAGATGACAAACCCTTTTCTTCTTTCCCTGTTCACTTTGTATTCCTGCCTAGCTGCTGAAATGGGCCACATCTGATAGACTTCTTGCTAAGTCCTGGGTGTTCACATGCCTTCCTGTTGGCACCCCCGTCATGGGACAGCACTCTGAGAGGATTTATACAAAGAGAAAACTGGCAGTCCTTTCACTAAGGGTCTTGGTTTTAGTGAGGTCTTGGCAATCACTTGAAACTCTTTGGAAATGGAAAATATTGTTTTGGAATGGCAATAGTCATGTCGGGGATAGGTCATAGGGGGAGTGGATGTCCTGTAACACAGTGCAGGTCTCAAGAGTGGGAGGGGAATGTTTAGCCTTGGTTTGGGCAGACTGGTGGTCGCAGCACCACCTGAGATGTGCTGAGGATCACAAAACAGCCCAGAGAAGAGTCAAAAGGCAACTTGGGATAGGCTGTCCCCACAGCAACTGGTAGTTGCTGTAATTTTTGGGAACAGTGTGTTCCCTTTGCTCTGATGGCAGTGTGGTACAGAGCGGTTCCTTGCAGGTCCACATTCTCTGCTTTAGGGGGAGTCAGTTCCAGTGCAGGTTGCAGTGCTATGTCCCCTGTAGATGACACAGTTTCAGAACTGAGTAAACTTTTGTTATTGAGTGCTCCTTAAGACTGCAGGGTGTACAGGCAGCACATGGGGACTTGGCAGGGAGCAGGACAGGGGCTGTGCATGGGGCTGGAATGCTGCTGTTCTCTGTTGGTGTTGCATTGCTCAGATCTGCTTTGAGGTCTTCTGGTATCTCTGGATGCACGTATTGCTAGGTAAGGCCGACTCCTGATTAGGAAGGGTCATGTACCTGTTTCACTACTGCTTGGGCCAGAGCATGGATGTAGCTCTCAAAAGTAATGGTTTAAATAGATGTTTGTATAGAAGGACACAGGGAAGGGGTGCAGAATACTACCAAAGACAGTAGGACTCATCAGCAGCTCCCCTGGGTATTGTGGCCAGTGCAAATACCCTGACACTGCAGGGGCTTCCACTCAGATGGGGTTGCAGTGGTTCTCCAGTTCTCAGAGCAAATGAAGCACATGGAGGAGAAGGCGGTTGAAACCAGTTGGTATGGAAATACCAGTGGTAAATCATGACTGATCGACCCAATTAATTTCTTTGAAATGACTGGATTTGTGGATGAGGGGAGAGTAGTCATTAATATCAACTTAGCAAGGCTTATAACACTGTCTTGCAGTGTTCTTGTATGCAAGCTAGGGTGGACATTTAGATAGGTAATGCTGGTTGAATGATCAGGCTCAGAGGGTAGTGGTTAATGGGTTGCACTCTGCTGGGATGCCAGTGTCAAGTGCAACATAGCGACAGCCTGCACTGGGGGCTTGTCCTGTCTTTTATTAGTCAGCTATAATATGGAGCAGCTAACAATGTACACTCATCAGGTTTGTGGATGACACCAGACTGGGAGGACCAGACAGTGCACTTGAGGGCAGGCCTGCCATCCAGAGGGACCTGGGCAGATGAGAGGGATGGGCCTACGGGAACTTTAGGAAGTTCCGTGAGGACCAATGGAAAGTCCTGTTTGTGGGAAGGAAGAGCCCCTGGCTACAGGCTAGGGTATAGAGAGGCTGAGGGGAGCCAATCTGCTAGAAGGGCCCTGGGGTGTGAGCCATAGAAGTGCATGCTGGCAGCAAGGGAGGGCAAACAGCATCCTGTGCTGTATCACCAGGCATGAAATCGGTAGATTATGGGAAATGGTTGTCCATTACCACTTGCTAGACCACATCCAAGAACTACATCTTGATTTGGGCTCCCTGGTACAAGACACCGGAGTGGTTTCAGCTGAGACCACCATGACTTGCCCTGTGAGGACAGGCTGAGGGATTTGGACCTGCTCAGCCTGGAGAAGAGGTGGCTTTGTGGGGTATGAACGACAGCTCCTCAGTGCCTAAGGGGAGGTTATTGAGGGGATGGAGCCAGCCTATGCACAGCACTGCATGATGGGAGGGTGAACAACAACAGGCATAAACTGAAATGAGCGGTTTGAACTGAACACAAGGAGAAACCTTTTCCTTCATGAAGCTAGTTGGGCAGTGGGGCAGGTGACCAGGGTCACAGAATCATAGAATCATCTAGTCAGAAAAGACCTCTGAGATCATCAGCCAAGGTATGCAAAATACTGTATTTGTACAGTGTCCCCCACTGTAAATCTCAAATTAAAATATTAAATTAAAATGGAAGACAAGGCTTTCTATGCCTATTTTATGTGCCTAAAACGTCTCCCTTTGTTTCCTTATCTATCGATCCCATCCATTGTAAAGCAATTTATATTAAAGACATCGAATGTATCAGGTAGAATAGATTTTGTATCTGGATACTGATTTTCTTTTTTAATTTTTTTTTTTCAGCAAAGGTTTGTTCTCTGTCTCCTCCTGAAGAGTATAAGGGAGTCTTGTATGTCCCTCCTATCACAAGTGTCTCATCACCAACGAAAGCTGCAAAGCAAACACACTTTAGTGCAGTCCTCCTGCCCCATGTATATGTCTGTACGTGGATACATGCTTGTAGCTTCTCCTTGTCCCCAGCCCAGCTCCCCTGCTGCAGGGCTTCCTGCTGAGGTGTGTATGCAGGCACCGTGCAGGGTGATGGTGGCAAGTCCTGCTTTTGTGTTCCTATCTCAGAAGGGGCTCCCAAGCAAGTGTGAGGCAGCTGGAAAACTCTGAGAACCCTGGTCTTCTGCCTCTCAATGGTCAGGCTGGTGTTTTCAGACAAATAATAAAAAAGTGAAATTGTTTGTTTGTTTTTAAACCCATCTTGGGGACTTTTGATATTGTGACATGTATTGTATACATAATATTAAATGCACTTGTGTCTTCTCTGTGCCAGTCTGTAGCAAAGCCTTGGGTACGAGAGTGTTGGTGGCATGTTTCTTACTGTCCCTGTGTGCTTTCTTGGTGAACCCCCATCTCTGTCTTGACTCTAAAAGGTATTGGTTATGCGTGTGTATAGCCCTCTTTGAAGAAGGTGCTTTCCTTCCTGTAGGAGAATTACCTCCAACCAAGTGTCTGTTTTTGTTTTTGTTTTTGTTTTTTTCTTTCTAGTTTAATTTGGCTGATTCAAGAGGGAGGCTCATGAAGTCACCAGCACACCCAAAGCTTATATATGTTTTGAATATTGGACTGTAACCCCACTGTTTTTACATGTGCATTACAGCTACAGCTTTGCACTGTCCCAGTGAGTGGTGTGGTGCAGTTTGCCCTGGGGAAGATAAGGCAGAGCATAATCTATGCATCTTGCAGGTCCTGAGGCTGTTGAAATGCATATGCAGTTTGCCTAAGTTACATCTGTGTCTTTGTACCAATATATAGCCAATCAACACCATGCTTCTAGGAGGCTTGTAGTCAGTTGATAGTAGCTGTTTCACCGAAGAGTGCAGGTGCATTTAAAATCTGTAGGCCTGTCAACATTTGGGAAGTCTTGCCATAAGCAGTTGCTGGATGTCTCGCGCTGTTGGCTGATCTATAAGTGGAGTAGTGTCTGGAGGCGGTTACTGCTTTTTGTTAAGGAAGAGGATTTTGTGGGCTCAATGAAAGGATGGTGTGTGTATATGGAATCAATAATAAACAGGTGGCTGGACAAATTTAGTTGTTTACTTCTGTGCATCAGAAACAGCCGAAGTAGATCCAATGCAGATAGCAAGTAGGAGAAGGAATATGACAGTCCCTTGAGAAGAGTGGCAAGATGTTAGGATTGGTACTCCCCTGTGTTTGTCTATTAATTAAGCTGAAAGATGGAGTTTTGTACTTGAACAAAACCAGCTCTTAGCAAAGGTGGGCAATGGAATAAGATCAGAGGAGATGGTATTTTTAGCGGTACAAGAGGAAAGTTCTGCAGGCAATATTGTGACAGGGTGGGGGTGTATGCCCAGAGTCAGGAGTCTAAGCCGTGCACCTTCTACTGCATGTTTGTACAGAGTTGCTGTAGCTTAGATCAGCTGTAAAGGAGCAGATGCAGATAATTTTCTAGGTGCGTTTTTGTTGGCTGGAGGTGTTACATTCCCAGTCCTTGGGGATGGTGTGGTTTTATTTTATTAAACAAAAAAATTTTTACTAGTAGGATCCCCAAAGAGAAGAAATTGAATCTTGCGTTAATGTTATTCTCTGTAACTTAAGCAAGAAAATATCTCTCAAACAGATTAAATATAGACATATACACACAGATATATACTTAATATATGTTTTTATATTGACATATTATAAAACTATGATTTAAATATCCCCCTCCAACTCTTAAAGGTGGATAACTTGTTTACAATTAATGAAGTCTCTTGACTTCCAGGAACTCTGCTGGAAATTTGCAGCTTCCTACTGCTCTGCTGTCTTCTACCCACCAACTCTGTAATGAGCAGTCCTGATATCAAAGGCAATATTTGGGCTCCTCCAAGGCACCTCAAAGGGAGCAAGTACTGACTTAATGTTTGACCTTTTCTTATCACAGCACTCACAACTCAGTCAAAAATCACTATTTTACCCATTTTTGAAAAAAGGTGCAGAGAAATTAATCCTGAGACCAGCGCTTATTTCTCTTTTCATGGCAAATATTTTCTAATCAGCAGGGTGATACTGAGCAGAAAAAATTAAATGCTAGGGATTGATACTAATGGGGCTGTGTCTATAATCTCTCTCTATAAGCAATATACATGCACTTTCAGTGACACATTTCCTTTCTTAGGGAGTAGTATGATTACATTTTCGTAGCAAAATAATCTGCTTGTCACTAGAGGCCATTGTAAAAGTTTTCACTTCTGCTCAGAGCAGTGAAAATAATTCATGTCACCACTACAGTATTTCGCCTTGTTACAGCGCATACCTTCAGGGCCAGAGCAAGGTTTTTCCACTGCCCCGGGCAGGTACAAAGCTACTGCCTAGATAAGAAAGGGCACCAGCAGTATCGCTGCTGGCAGTTTGAACTTCTTCTCTGCTGTGGCTTGCCACCCTCCAGTAGAGGTAGCAAGAAGAAGGCATGTGGCCAAATTTTGTTTGCTCCCAGCAGTTTGAATAAAGATGCTAATCTGTGACTTGCGATGGCAGAAGGTGAGTATGTTCACCTTTCTGCTGTGTCTCCTAGCAAGCAGCTGTGTTGGGTGCCAGAGTTGTGTAGGTACGTGGAGGCAGTGAATCCTACCAGGGCAGGTAAAGTTGACTCTGAATTGGAGTGGTAGAAACAAGGTCTTGTTTCATTTTGCTTCCACAACAAGGGTGATAATCTCCAACAGAGGGTAAAGTGGATAGGTGGTCGTTGTAGCACCTCTAAATTTGATGATTTGCTTACCTGCTCTTTCCCTCACCTGAGATAACAACCCCTGCGGCAGGCTTTTGCTACCTTAGGTCTAACCTATTTGTTAGAACTGGCCATGGGGACATGTCTAGTAACAGAACTTAACCCCAGTAAGGCTATTGCTGCATCTCAGCCTCACGTCTGACACTATGGCAAAGCGTAGTGGTAGACTGCTTGGAAAAGAGATTAACAAGGGGAAAGCAAAGAGAAGGATGAATTGTACTGATTGGTAGGTCCACACTGAAGCAGTGCTGTGTCAGCATTTTGTAAGCCTAGGGTATTGTCAAAACCCATTACCTGTTGATGGTAGTTGTTACTGCGAATGTTCAGTAGTTTTGCAAAGCACATCACAGTGTCAAATTCTCACCCAGGAAATCAGGATATGCTTTTAGTGACTGTGCAGGATAGTTTGGTTTGCTTTTTTTGAATTTAGTGAGAAGAGGAAAAGGCAGGTTTCATTTCTTTACTTCAGAGCTGGTAGATATCTAGGACTATTTGAAGGAAAAGGTTATATGAATTATGATAAGCTAAGGAAAGAGATTATGATTTTTTTGTTAATCACATGTTCAGATGGACCTAAGCTGTTATAGCTGAAATTTTCTCTTAAAACACAAATATCAACCACAGGCAGATACCTGACATGGACCTTTTTTTGCCTAAACAGTAAGAATTTAACAGTTAAATGTTAATTCTTAGAGTTTTATGATGTTAAGCTTTGAGTGACCTTAATTATAGGCCATACTCTCTGTAAAGTGTATGAAGTGTTTGCATGACATAGTAACATGTAGATATGTCTTCATCTCCCTTGTTATTTTAATAGTAGCCTCTTTTTCTAAACGCATTTGCCCTTAAAGGCACCTGAAGACAGAATGATTTCACTTGAGACTCTGCTTAGGTAGGTAGCGAAACACTGTGGTTTTAACAGTAGTAAGAGTTTGTTCACATTCAGTAGGAGGCAACCGTCATCTGGTGTAATCCACATACCAATGCAGCAGCGTGCTGGGACGTTAAAAAAGTATGATCAGGTGGATTTCAACAGCCTAAGCATTTCATTAGCATTGTCACTAGTAGCCTGTGCTGCTCCCTGTCAGATTTGTCCTAATTGGTATCCTCATAACATGTATGGCTGTGAGTCTTGGCGCTGTTCCTCATTGCTGAGTAAGCCCAGGTCAGAAGCTGCTGTGTTTTAGATCATCTCCTAAGCACTGGGCAACTCTCTCCCTGGACTGTACCTGCTGCCTCTCCAACCACTGTAGGGATGCTGGTGAGAGCATTGAAGATGTCAACCGTATATAAGAGGATGTAACTGTATCGTGTCATTATGAGCATCTTCTTTAGTTTTACTCAAGAATGATTTGTTCAACTTGCATTGAAATTTAATTTTGTTTGGCAAAATATATTGTAGGAAGCAGTGAGATCATAGCCACAAATGTATTGCAATCTTACAGGTATAAATTAAGATTTAAGGGAGTTGTGAAACATGGGGAAAAGATTTCTGCTGAGTGTTGGCTTGTCGTTCACAAATGTTTGGCTTTGTGCTGTCACCAGGTTCAGGGTTTAGGGTTGACGTCTTAGTATAATAGTTGGTATTGCTATTTCATCCACGCAGAAATCATGAAGCTATGTTATAAAACTTGGTAGTTTGACACAGGGGTGTCATTTTCTGGCCTGTTCATACCTTTGGAATTTTCTGGGTTTCATCTGGGAGTCTTAAATAGACTAATATGTTAATTTTGCCAGTATCTTTAAAAGAGAGGTAAGATTCTCAAAAAATAACAAAAATACAGAAGCTGGGAATTGAATAGAAAAGAAAAACCAGCTTCAGGCCCCTTTAAAAAAAAATTTAAAAGCTGACCACTGAAAACCAGAAAATCTGTCAGGTAACACTTATGAAAATGAATTTTAACAAAAGGCAGTTGCAGTTAATTTCCTTTGAAAATAAAAGTTTATTTACTGATTTGAAACTTTTTTTTAGGTGAGAACCATTTAATCCAAACTTTCTGCCAAATTTATTAGGGCAGCACTGTTTAGACTCCCTTTCATTGTAAATTTAACATCTGTTGAATACTTACAGAACAGGATGTTGTTTCAAAGCTGGTATTGTTTCACAGTTAGACAAAGTGATTTCAAATTGAAACCATGAGTGACTGAACCATCTTAAAATTCTGTTAACTGAGCAGTAAGTGCTTTTTTTTCTTGTCCTTTTTTCTTCCTTTTCTTTTTTTTGACTCAGCACAGACTTCCATGTTTGGAACTTAATACATAAGCTAATGATTGAGCATGCAGTTCACTGAATTTCATTTTTTTTTTTTTTTTAATTTTTAATGTATAGTTATTAAGTATTGTAAAAATAATGAATTCTGATCCGGAGAAATTTAGTATCATTCTTAAATTTATACAGATCAAGGCAATGTTAAGCGTACAAATGGTCATGGATGTCGTCACTGGAAAAGCAAACTATACCTAAAGCCTTATTCCCAGTTGCCCATTCTTAGGAGGCCAACTTATGTTTGCTGGTGGATTTAGCTGCAGCAGCTGAAGCTGTTATTCCTCCCAATGGGCTGTGCCTCTGTCATTGAGATTGCTGTGCTTGTGGTGCACTGACTGAGACATGCCTTCAGCCCTCAACAACTTAAATCCATGCATGTTAACCTCCACTGCATTTGGCAGTAGATTGTGAGGTCAGTTTTCCATTTCACAAAACTAATTGGAGGAAATGGGGGAGCAGAATGTAAACTAAAATACTCTGTGTTTCTAAAACAAAGTGAATAAGGATGTGATTTATAAACTTCTACATTGATAATTACCTCAGATTCTTGCAATCAGCATAGAAATAGAAGAAATCTAGTAAAGAGCTAGTAGGACTCTGTGGAATAACGTTTTATTCATCCTCAAAGAATGGTGCTCTTGAAGAACAGACTCTAAACCTCAATTCCCATTGCTGCATAATATCTTTTAGAGACAAAATGTAGTCATGAGATTTTTGTGAGGACTTTTTTTTAATCTTATTTCCCACAGTCAAGGTGACAACAAGGGAAACTGAGCAGATGTTGTCAAGGAAAGTGGCATCAAAACAATTTTGACAGCTTCGTTTTAATGAGGATCACATTGATACTGACAAAAATAAAATTGGAACATTAGCATAGTTCCTTGAAGAGTTCAGCAAATCATTGAAACGAAATGGCGTGACAAAGTATAAGTGACAATTAGGCTTTGCATCAAAAGTGCTTGCTGTTTGGTAGGTCAAATGACTGCCACGCTTCCTAATGCTGTGTAAAATGTAACAGTGGTATATCTGTAACGCAGAGACCTTTGGCGAATTCACTGTTGACGTCTGAATCGTTTTTTCCTCCTGCTTCTCAGGCTGAATTTAGAACGTGGGATCCATGATATACAAAAGTCTTTATTTTGGAAATAATTGCCCTCTTGACGCTCATCAAAGGTTTAGTGTCCAATGGTGAGTGCCTCAAGTGAACAGGCCTCTTTTTTTTTGACAAGTTTAAAATAAATAAATAAATAAAAGAGAAAAAAAGAAACAAACAGAAAAACCTCCTCATGTCTTGGAACTTTTTATCTTTTATTAGTTATTTGAAAACTCAGTTTTTGATTACATGTTCAGTTGTAATTAACAGCTCTTCTTGACTTGAAGTCTGATGATATTTGCAGATACTGTAAAAATGCAACTGAAAAGCACTATGTGATCTGGCATTTCATGTGTTTTCACGTTTTTGATAAGTTTTAGACGGCTTTTGCAACGACATTTAAAAAAAAATCAACATGCATATGTTTATCTGTTGTAGGATATCCTTGGATAATAATTGAAGAAGAAGCAATAGAGTTGTGTGAAATAGATTGACATCCTAGATTTATAAAAAATAACCAAATGACACTTTCCTGCACCACCATTTTTTTGTATCTGGAATTTGTCACCAGGGCAGCTCACTCGTAGGTCTAATAGAGTAAATATTTTTACTGCTGCTGGTGTAGATGGGTAATTTGCAAGATGCAACATTTTATTACTCATGCTTTGCTGGTGCTTAACATGTTGTTTGTATGTTTAATGTACAGACTCATTTTCTCATCCAACAGTTAGTATCTAGGTAAAATGAGTTACTTAGGAGTTGCCTTGGTCTAAAGATAGTATGTGAGCCTAGCTTTCACAATTCAATATTTACGATGGTCTTGAGGCAACTTTCCCCAAGGTCACTTTGGTGTGATTTCTCTATTAGTTTTCAAGTACACAGGGCCTTGTAAAAGATTGGGGGTTTAGGGTGGCTTCACTGTGCCTCGCTCTTCGTTGTTGTTGCTATCCTTTTAATTAGTCTTCATTGTTACCCATTCATAGAGGAATACTGATGGTCATAGGCTGCAACTTTTGCTGTGTGCTTACATCAACCAATGTTTTGTGCTGTAAAAAGAATAAAAAAGAACAAAGGACAACTGCAGAGATGGAGGGTCCTTACTGGAAGATGGCCAGTTGAGACCTTGTCCCCCACCTTCACTGGTGGTGCATATAGGCAACCCAGAAGGTGGTCCATGTTCCGCCAGGAGCGAGCACACCCTAGGAAATGATCATTGTAGTGCCCCTCCGCTTCTCATCCTGCATCATGCAGTCCCGGTATTGGGAACACAAGTGTGGTATTCTCCATGGACCACTGTGACTCATGCTGCGGTGAGCAGAGGCCAGAAATGCTGCTGTTGCTGCCCATGGGTATGACTTCATTCAAGTGACAGAGCTGGGCTTGAACTCCTATTGGAGAGGGCCCCTGAGAACCTGCAAGAGTAGTAACAATGTACTGTGCTTACAAACTGGAGTCAAGGGAACCCCAGGGCTGCCAAGTCTACTGCATCTTTTCTTGCTATCTGGTGGTTTTCTTAAGATCTTCCAGAAACCTGGGAAAATTCACCTTTTGATTAAAACCAATGACTTTAGAGAAGAAATTGGGAATTTGAGCCCTGAACCTCTACAAGACAAACAGAAGAAAATCACTTTATCTTATTTTGTAAATCTTAAGGGTTTTTTTTAAGCCCCTCTCAAGATAGCTGGCTGATGACTTTTGAATGGCAATCCTGGGCCCTTCTGAAAATACGCTTCTCTGGAAGTCAAACTTTAACTGACTTGGTATCTAATTAAACAGTGTCAGATGGGTTAGAGCTATTCAGAATCCCAGAAAATCATCTGGATGTCTTTCATCCTGGATCTTTGCTCCTCTTGCATATGCACACACAAAATCCAGCCCTTGATAAATGGGTATTGTTTGAGCTTTGCTGGAGTTTTGAATGCTACTTTGTTTTTTCGCTTCGATTTGAACAACTTGCCTGTACTGTAACAGTCTGAGGGGCGTTTGCTGACTTATCTTTAAAGCATAAACCCAGGTAGTATTTGGTTTCAGGATGAATGTTTTACACTACCTATCCTTGCTCTAGTAGTCAAAGCTGAAATATTTGTTTACCTAAATGATTTGTTCTATAAGGACTACGTTTTCATTGATAATCTAATTGAATTATTGTTTGTGTAGAGGCAGAAACATATTATGTTGTGCTTTGTGTTGTGCCTTTCTGATGTGGATCGGTGTGTATGCTTCTGTTGAAGAACAAAAAAATAGCTCTGTGGCTCACCTGGGACTGTCCTCCCTGTCAAAATGCAAGGATTTGTACAAATATGCTACCCTTTTTCCTTCCATCAGTATTCATCAGTAGCCAAATTCAGCTGTTCCGAAGAAATGCCCTTTCTTTTTTTTTTTTACACAACCCACACACCATGGAAGTTGCAGTCATATTTTCCACTAACCACAGAGCTGTGAGTGATGGCACGTGTGTTTTAAATAAAACTGGGAGGAGTACTGATGTAATGCTCTCTGGGATGTGTTTTCCTTTTTTTTTTACTTTCTGCATCTTTTTCCCTCTTTTTCTTCCCTTTCCCCAGTCTGTTGGCTGCTATATGGCTGTTGCTTTTTGTGTATGTGTGTGTTGTTTTGTGATTTATTTTTTTGGTTGCTGCGAGCCACATTGAAGGAACTGTTGAAAAGTGCAGCTCTGACACCTCGAGCTCAAGTATGGATGGTCTTTTCTAAAGTCCTTAAAATTACAGGGTGGGGCAATGTACCGGCTTGTATCATCTTAATAGTTCATGGGTTTTTTTGCTTTCTTCTCTGGGGGATATAAGTGAATTTAACATGATTCCAATAGACAACATGAGTAATATGTCTGGTTTTCTAGTGGCATGTTGAACTGTAACTGTCTGTTTCTTCAGTGAGATCGCAAAATAATTTTGAAAAAGTTGTATTTCAGTTTTAGTTTAATAAACTGCAGAGGCTTGTTTGGGAATGACAAGTGAAACCTGTTATTTCTACTGCTGGTTTCAGTGATTAAAATAGTTTAGCTACTGCTTATGCTGGCTTGCTTGGGAACATATATATTGTGTTTGTATAATTTTTAATGGAGAATTACTTGGAATGTCTTGAAGGTTTGTTTTTTTGTTTTTTTTTTTTTGTTTTTTTCCAAGGGCATAATTCTAAGTATATTTTTGTACTTATTAAAATTTGGATTCAGCTTAAAAAAAAAGTTCAGCCAGACTACTTTGTCTCTGGGTATGTGTCTCACTTGAAGACCTGCTCCTGCTATATCAGTACAGTGTGTCTGCTCTGCAGCTCCCCAAAGGAGGCTCCAAGGGGTGGATCTCAGTCACCTATTGAGAAGACTAAACTGATATTCCTTAAGTCTGAGACGTATTATGCAGTTATGTGACAGTCCACCATGTCAAATCTTCTCTTTTTATGCCATTAGAAAGGGTATCTCTGGTTAACTTACAGGGACTGAAGGGTTAAAACCATGCCATTTAGACCTCAAGGTTAAGCCTGAACCCTGAAGGTTAGGATAGCTCAGGTTACCTTGTACTTGCTGTGGGCTAAGAGTGAAGAGCACACAGGCAGACTGCCTCGATGGATGATCTGGCAGTGTAATTCATTAGGTGGAAGCACCTGGTTTGTGTCTGTGCCCCTGGCTACTCCTGAACAATGGCACTTAAATTCGTAGCCTCATTTCCAAAATAACCTAAGGACACGGTGCCATCTCAGTTTGAGCTGATCTAACTCAAGACTGACATGGCTCTTCCCCGGTTGCTCCTTCTTGCCTCAGAATGGAGTGTTGGAGCTGGTGTAGCTCATTGAGTCAGCTGAAATCTCTCTGCTTTTTTTATTCTGAGAATTACCTTTCTGCTAGCGAAGCTGATGCAATGCTATGTATAGTCAGGAGTGTGCCAGCTGTGGAAGGAGAGGGAATGCGTAGGGGTGCAAGTCAATTTGAGATGTGGTTGCACAGTGGTTAAATCCAGTCTAAATTGTGTCAGATAGTCACTGTAAATAAACTTTTACCATAGGGTAGGTGGAAAGATATTTGCCCTGCTTAAGCTGCTATAAGCAAGAGACAGTTGAGGGATTGCAGAGTGGGATCATTAATGAGCAGGTCTCTGCTGCAACATGTGAAAAATACTCCAAGGAACCATAAGAATCAAAGGTCATGTGCCATGAAAAATAACAAATCTCTCTTGGATGGTGATGAAATGTGGGTATTTTTCACAGCAGATAAAGCGAAAGAATGCAGGAAAAGAAAATGCTGAATAAGCCAGACTAACAAAGTTTTAACCTGATAACTGTGATGGGAAGTATTTTGCTCTCCCTCTCCAGAAGCTTGCCCCTAGAAACAACTGATATTACTAGATGCAGGTCTTTATTCTCACAGCTTAAGGTCAGCATGCATAGTGACAAAAATTAAGAGGGCATTTAGCATTAGCTCCCTGGACTCTTTCGTTTAAAACTTTCTGGTTTTCCATAGTGGGGAAAAATCCAGAATTATATGGCCTTTTTTTTTAAAAAAAAAATCTTCTTTAGATATTTTTATATCTAACCTTCTTGGGTTTTAGTCTTTATTACTAATTAAAGTTTAGCATTTTTTGTTTTGTTTTGTTTTTCTAATAGACTTTTCCGGTAGCTGTTGTATTACTACTGAAATACTGTATCTTCCAAAGAAATGCAGGCCTATTCTGTCTAACTGCTGATAAGCATGCTTTACACTTCCTACTTAGATTTTAGGTTTTCTTTCTTAAGAAAAACACAAACTCATCTGAAAATATGTATATTTATTAACCAGAGAAGTAGGAGGAACTAATTTCAGAAGATATCTTTGCCACTTTCAGGAAAACAAATAACATGCAGCCCAAAGGAGCTCGTCCAGAAAGCAAGTGTTTTTGCAGGCTTTTAATACTCCTTATGCTTTCTTTGTCAAAGTCAAACCATCTACCATTTGCAGAGCAAAAGCCTGGGAGAAAATGCCCTGTGGGGAATGTGGCATAAGCTTAGTGGGAGCTTGTGCACAGGAACTCCTCGGAGCTGGCAGTTATTTACCACATTTTGATAAGAGCAGAAGAGGGTGGCTGTAAAATATAAAACTGAGACCAAAGCAGTGCTATATCAGTACAGCTCAAAACCCAGCACTTCATGACTGTTAACAGTACTTTGCCCTGCTCACTGTGAGCTTTAAGCGTTAGAACTGACAGTAGGCTTGCAGGTTAGTGTATTATCCTTGCAGTGTAGATGCTATTTATAAAAAGCTGTGACTATAATTTATTTACCGGAGGGAGGAGGAGGGGAGCAGACAAAGAGGCAGTCATTTCATCCTGCTAAAGTCAGTGAGCAAACCAGAATAAAATCCAGGTGCCCCTGAATCTAGTTCTTCCACTTCCAGTTTTTCCACTAAGCTGTATTTAGAGTGACTGTGATGTTATGTATTTATAACTGCACCTCCTTGAGTGGCAGGGATAGAAGCCACATGGATATTTCTCTCAGCAGAATAGAAGAGTTTTTGCTCCTCCGTCCCACTTCCAAGGAGAATAGTTTGTCACTACCATTAGATGGGCTTGTGACTTGATAAATAAATGAACAATAATCACATTTGCTCTATATGTGATCCAGAAAGATTCACTTTTTGATTTTTTTCATAACACTGAATAAAGACCTTTGAGAATAATAAAATCAAATATCAATAGTTATTTTACCTCACTCGCTTTACATTTTGATATAGCTGAAGATCAATTTGGAGCCCTGTTTTTTTCAAGAGATAGTAGATGAATTTCAACAGCCTCAGGACCTGCAGGATGCATAGATTATGCTCTGCCTTATCTTCCCCAGGGCAAACTGCACCACACCACTCACCGGGACAGTGCAAAGTTGCAGCTGTAACACACATGTGCAAACAGTGGGGTTACAGTCCAGTATTCAAAACATATATAATCTTTGGGTGTGCTGGTGACTTCATGAGCCTCCCTCTTGAATCAGCCAAAATAAACTAGAAAGAAATATAGATACATGTAAACAGAATGATTTTGAGCTAAAAATGAAGATGATTTGCAGCATTAAAAATCATAGATCTTTTTTCCTAAGTGCAACCTATTTAGTGTTAGATAGATCAGTTTAGTGACCACAATAGGCATTAATGTATTTCCTGTAGAAAAGTATGTTGCATGCAATAAATGTTTTTGCTGTACTAAAACAGGTTAGGTAACAAATGCTTTCCGTCAAGCTATGGCTAATACTTGTGCTGACAGACAGATAGAAGACTTAGCTGTCATCTTGACAAGATGAAGCCCAAGCTCTATTTCTTGCAAAATAATCTTTTATAGATTTGATAACATTTCTTTAGCTAAGCATGTACAGAGAGAGAAAAGAAAACATATTTTTGGAACCCTGGCAATAAGGACTCGTTGTCCAGTTGCTTATTACACCTGGCTTTGTGTGATGGCCTCTAACCCTGATTTGCCTTAATAGCAAAAAGTAGAAATTGTGTGTGCATATGAATGAGAAGCAAAAGTCTGTCTGCAGACTGAATCCAAATGGAGGAAAAAAATTATGAGGTCAGGTTCTGGACAAACTGTCATATAAATGCTGTCCTTGGGGCTTAATTCTGATCTTGTTCCTCTGAAACTTCAGACAAACTCCAATAAAGCTGCTAGTGGCTGCTGTGAACTGCCATGAGGTCAGGCTTAACTACCATGATATTAATTATAAACAAATATTGTAATGCTTCTGCAGCTTTCAGAAAGTGTCCTCATATTTTAGTGGCAGCATTGTTGTAGCTGGGGTGGTTTAAGATGCAAGGGCTAATCTACACAAAAAAGAAATTCCATTTCACCATTTGCAATTTAATGGAGTACAAAGAGGCAGGGAAAACACTCTACATAAATACAGATGTCTCCACTTCTGAAGCTTTTCTGTACTCCTGCTACTTAAATAGGGATCAAGAATCATATTGTTCTATGGGCTCGGTCTTTGTTTACAATAACCTCTTTGAAACCCGATGTTGAAATGGGTTTCCTGGATTGGTTATTGAATTCTGCAGGCTGAGACTCCACTGTGAACCCTGGGAACTTTTGGCTTTTTCCTTAAAATAATAGCCCGGTTTTTGAGATTTGAAAAGCAGCTGTATTTTGCCACCAAATGGTCTTTGCGGAAAGGGCTTTCTCTGCTTCTCTAGATTTCAAGCATAATGTTTGTACCAGAGAAAAAAAAAAACCCTTACGTCTCCACACGAACAGCAGAACTTTACCTGTCCTTTGCATGGCCATAAATGACCAAAGACAAAGCACAGGGATAAGCAAATCTGGCCCAATGATTTTATGGATTCCTGAGCTAGTGGCAATGAAATATCATACAGTTAATGTAAATTGTCAAGGATGACAGTTTAACCTCCTTAACATATACACACAAACCCTCTTGCTCTTCCTCACGCTGTGCTGTGTAAGTCAGCCTCGACTAGGCACTGCATAATGTCACATACCTCACGCTGCCTTTCACCGACTGTGCAAAACCTTTACTTTCCCTCTGAGTGTGTTTAAACAGACCAACTCTATTGCCAAACTCTCCTAGTTACAGTGAGGTGAGTGCCACCCAGAGCATCTGCCAAGGGAAATGGAGAAAATAGATCAAATTTTAACATTACCAAATTTCGCACTGTTCTTCACCCATGGTACAGCAGGATAAGAGGAGTTTCCGTGCGCACAGTGTTATATACAGCTTCCTATTCTTTCTGTACATCACAGAAGACTGTTTAATGACAGACTTCTAGCCTTTGCTCCAAATGTTGTGGTTTTCTATTTTTTTATTTCATTTTAGCCAGACCCCTGAAGTAATTAGTGCACCCTGTGGGTTTTTTGTGTGGTTTCTATCTGAATACCCATGAAGGAGTTAATTAGGTTGTTTGCAGTATCTCATGAGTTCATTTTCAGCTGTGAACTTAATTGCTCCTTTATTACTGATGAGTAAAATAGCTTTAGGCTCCCAATTAAAATGGACTTTGATGGATGTATAAGAGCTGGGCTTTCAGCTTGTTGAATGAGCGGTGGAATCGCCATTCGGCATTCCATTATGGGCTGGGTGCCTTCATGGTATTGCTTCTTCTGCTAAATTCCTCCCAGTGGCAGACTTGCTGTTGGAGTTGGAGTAAGACAGTTGGAGTAAGACAGTAATAGAGCCTGTAAACTTCTCTGCACAGGTGAAACTACAAAAATAGGTGGAACCACGAAAAAGAAAAAACAAACTTTTTACTGTGGTAGATGAGATGTACAGAAATAATAGTCCCCTCCGTTATGAAATTCTGACTTCACTGAAGCCAAGCTCCCAGAGGTGGAGATCTGGATTTCTCCCTAGGGTATCCTGAGTTGTACTGGAGAGCAAAATCTTTTCAGGTGTTTGTGGGCATATCAGGCATTTGTTCTTGAAATAACTTTTCTTCTTCCTGGTATGTAGAAATGGCTAAATGCACATCAATTTGCTTTTCTGGGCTTTGATTTTTTTCTAGGACAGTAGTATTTCCTTTCTAATATATTTTGAGATTGCTGGATGTTAGGCATTATAGAAGAACCAGGAATATTGATGTTATAAAGAGAAATAGCCATGTTAATTGGAAATAGAAAGTTGCAAATCTGTCTTTCATTTTTTTTTCCTCTTCATGATTCAACATGAAGAATATGTGGTTTATATTCCCAGTGGTGACTGGCTTGGATCCAATGACCTTTGCAAAAAAATCCATTGCTAGCATGGAAAATGTAGTAAAACAATGTAAGCGTGCTTGCTGTAGGCATGTGTATTTCTTAACACAATAGGATCCTGAGACTAGCTGAAGTCTCTGGATTCTTCTGCAAGAAACGATGCCACATGGGAGCTATTGTGATGCTCCCTCTGCTGGTTCTCAATCCACCTCCAAATTTGCCATGAAATACCACGCTTGGGCATTAATCTACAAATAGGAAAATAAACAAATGAGACATGGTAATATGAAGGGTCAGTACAGCCCAAAGAAGGGAGACTGTCTCCACTGGACAAGAACAAAAATCATCAAGAAAAAGACATCTACCTTTCAGATAAGATGATTACGGATAGCGGGAGGGAAGAGTAAAGTCAAGCTTTAAAACTTTTATTTCATACCGTTAATTTTAACTCTACTCAAAAAACATTTGAAATGCTTTGAGCACAGTACATTTTCATGAGAAGGAAACATCATCAGTCAGTGATTTCTGTTCTACAAAAAGATCTAGAACTTCATAAGCTGAATTCCACAATGTTTTTAATACTGTGGCAGCTTATTTGCTTTGCTCATAAAATCTGAACTCTTTCTGACTTTTCCTTAATTAAGGGTTTGGGAAGAATTTCTGCTTCCTGGAATAGTGAAGGGGAAAATCCTGTTTACGTTAGAAATAACATTTTCTTTTTGCTTTTCTCAAATCAGAAGGTCGCAAGATGACCAGACTCTCTGACACACAAATTCTGAAAAAAAAGATGGTCATGGAATGCAAATTTAAACCAAAGTTTAAAATAAATAAATAAATAAATATGCTGACAAGCTTGTGGCATTACAGTCTGCTAACAATTTACTCTGGAATTCTCCATGAAAGTTTTGATTATTGTGCAATATACGAGATCTAGGTATGACTATGGTTTTACTAAAGATCAAAAAGAGAAAAAAAAAGCTCCCTTGGATGATACCATGGCACCTCTGCCCCTGTTTTAGCTGAATGCTTAAACACTTGCTTAATAAATGTGCTTAGAAAGGCTACTGATCTAAGCTTTGTTTTGTTACCAACTTTAAAGCTAACTCGGGCTTGCTGGGGTTCTTTATTGATAATACAGTATGGTAGGACAATTACTTTTCATCCCAGAAGTAACTTGTCTTGAGGCAGCACCCCCTTTGACAGAAAAAGGGTCAATGTGCCTTGGAACAAAGGCAGGCCACTGTTGTGATCTGTGGTCGGGAGTCCAAAGAGTACAACTAATCTTTCAATTTTATAAAATGGGAACTGAAGCAACAAGACATGGAGAGGAGAATGGGAAGGATTTGAAAAGCAGCTCATGTAGGTGTGGGTGACCAAGGGCTCACCAGAGACCATGTACAGTTCCAGGTAAGCCGATCTCCTGCCTATGGCTTCTTGCTTTCTCTGGGTCCTCATGGTGATGAAGCTGCCTTGAGCTTATAAATTGCTTTTCTGAGTGTTGCTGAAAGGAAGTACTGCTCATGGGAACCCCTTCCTGGCAAGAATTACGTTGCCCTAATTCTGGCAAATTTTTCTGGCCTGTCATCGTTACCCATGTGCCTAAGCAAAGACTCATAAAGAAAGCTCTTTCTGGATGATGGTCCTGTTTGTGATGCCTTGGCTCTTGTTCCCCCATAGGCACTGGTTTATACGGGGAAATCTCATTAAAAGTATCTTTCCACTAGGAAGGTTTCTTCTAACTAGATCTACGCAGGAATTAGGCACTGGTACCTGTGTGTGCTATGCTGGTCTGTGACTGTGGTGATGGACAAACCTAACCATGCAGACTTCTGGAAATGTTTTTCAAGAGTCTGGAGAATAAAGATAGACTGTTAACCAAAGTCTAACCCAGCTCTGCTCTTCCTTAACCAAGGTTCATGGTAATTGGAGTAACAAAGCTGATGGAAAAAAGAGGGGAGGGAGGGGGGAGTTACCACACATTCAGTTTAGCTAGTGTCTGGGCTTCCGTGGGTTGTGTCTATTGATGTCCTAGTCAAGGGAAAATGATTTTTCTCACAGTTCCTGCGCCTCTAGTGGAAACATTGTTTCCGTCACCGTATTTCTGGGGAAGTGCCTCTCCAGCTCTACCTGATGTGTCTTTGCTGCCTTCTTTCTGAGCCCTAGTGTTTTTTTCTCTTACATGCACGCAGCTGCAAACAATAACTCTCAAACCCTCCAGAAACCCTCTGAAACTTCACAGCACAGCTCTGCTCCCGCTCCAGCCCTGCACGTGGTCTGTGTTTTAGGCAGTGGCTTTTATAGTTGTGGTTACCTAGCTCATAAAGTATCTTAAATACCGTTTTTTTTACACTGTCCCTGAGTTGTAGATGGTTGTTGCACCCATCAGCTTAACGGCGATAGCCAGTGATCACTTCACCAGAGACACTGGGGTAGTCCAACAGAAAGAGAGGGCCTGACTATGGTGAAACAAAGCAACAGAATTCATGGTGTGTTGGACATATGTTATCATCATTATAGTCTTGCTTTAAAGTTTCCGTGCATGCTAGATTTGAATCTTGCCATTGCTGATATTCACATATGTGCATAGATAGTTTCCACATAACCCACTGTCATACTTAAATTGGACAAAATTGCAGATGTCTTAGTCATGTGAATTTAATATAAAATCTGAGGACTCCCAAGAGGCTAGTGGGTAACCTAGGCTGAGAAAGATCTGGCCTAAATTCCACCGCAGTCAATGGCAACCTGACTGTGGTCTTCCATAAGCACAGGTCTCATCCTGTGTAAAGAGGCAAAATGGTGGTGCAATTAAAACGTATCTGAAGGAAGATGTTTGTCATGGCAAATATGTCAAGTTATATTTTTAGCTTGAAAAGGAACAAAGGGGAAAGCTTGCAATGTTTTAATTGTTAGAAAAGTTGTTTGCTGTATTGTGAGAAGATTTCCTCACTTCTATGGTAAGATCATTTTATTCCTTTTGAAAAATGATATTCTTTGCTAATATGCATGGATCTGAAGACACTGGGATGTATTCTTGATTGATGTAAATTGGTGTAACTTTGAACAGGAGCTGCACTTACGGCAGATGAAAATCTGTCCCTTTGTGTCTTTTAGGGAAAAATTTCAACAAATGTGTTTCGAAAAGTCACATTTCTGTTATCGTGGGAGCCCCAGGCTTAATACTACTGTCAAACCAGTAGAAAAGTTTCCTAATTGCCACTCTGATAGAAGACATTTGGCACTTATATTGCAGTAGAGAATGCAATTTTCACCACAATGTGGTGAAGTTATTCAATATGGTATTTTTCTGTAACAGCATGATGTGGCTTATGTTCCAAACAGCTTCAGATAGTTTAAGGACAGTGTACCCTCTGTCTTACTGTTATGACTTCCACGTTGCTACTATACAGTCAAAAATCTGGTAAGTGTGTACACATAGTGAGCATTGGGTCTGGTAGGTATGAAAACAATCACAGTTCCCACATCATGGAATTGTGAACTCCCCTATATCTGTTTCACACTTTGCTGCTATTGTAAAGACAGGAGAGTGGCCATTTGCAATGCAAATCTCTCTGTGTCCTGGCCAGATCCTTCATAGATGGGCTAATTTCCTTCCCAAATGTTTGATTGCGGTGGTGTTGCTGACGTTCCAAAACACAGCCTGGCAAATAACTTCTTTTTGCTGGCAGGAAAGACCAGTCTTTGGAAATTTAACTCCAAGTTCACTTATTCCTGGGAAAATAAGAGGCAGATTTCAAGAGCAAAAAGCTTCAGACTTCTCATCTTGGTCAGTATTCCCTCATTTTCCCTTCTGAAGTCTAGAAAGGTTATTTAGAAAGCAAAAGACTTCAGTGAAATGGGAAATAAATTTCAGTGAGGAAAATATTTTCTAAGCAGATAATGACAATCCAGAAAATGCTTCTGAGCTCCAAAATACTGGCTAGTTAAGCAAGAGCTGGTTTTTTTCCTGATAACGAACATACTCCTTCTTGTTTTGTATATTTAATTAAGTCATCATGGAGAATGTTAAATACATGATAGTTTAGAAATTCATACTGGTTTTGGGGACTGTCTTGGTGCCTCTTTTGTCTTTCATCTAGTTTGCCTCTGAATAAATGTTTCTGATTATTTGCAATTGAAAATTAATTTTTGTACTCAAGTTTATCCAAGCATGCAAATGTTTGTGGGAAGCTGACTGTAAAGTAGGGCATAAGCAACCAGAGTCTCATAGAGTATGTCCCAGGGCCAGCTGCTAGGATATTACAGTACATTATGTTCTGTTGAGAGATAACACAATCTTTTTCCTGATGTTCAAAAGATACACAAGTAACAGTTACTGGTGAGGTGGCTCTAGGGAGATTGGACCAGAGCTAGAAAAAACTCTGGATAAGAACTGAAAATGTAATTCTTAAAAATTCTGCTCATATAATGCCTAAACTACTTGACTCCCTGGGCACTGAGAGCTCTTCTGCACATTTGTTTCTGTCCAGATTTTCTTGGTCATGGTGGGGTGAAACAGCTGTGTGCACATGTGGACCCTTGGCCTCCGCGATGAGTGGCTCTGCCTGCAATGTGCTCCAACATTGCACACAGCACTTTGGCGGTTGCTGCTTTTAAAACACAGCTGGAGAGGGAAGACGTACTACTTCCTTAATGAGACTGCTCAATGTCCACAGAATTTCCCCCAATATCTCATCTAATTGAATTTCTAATGGGAAGGAGTTTGGATCTTTCTTCCACTCCAGAGGATTTTTCTATGGGATTTCTTGGAAAAGGCACATAAACCCTTCTCCCCATGTACCTTATCCATGAGGGAAGACAACATTGCTTAGTTTTGCAAGGCACAATGCCTTAATTGGGCATGAAAGGCATAGAAATCTCTCTTCTTCCTTCAAAGTTTTCAGCCAGGGCACTGCGCATGTCCCTAATATGAAGAGACAGAGGACTGAAATCTCTGACCTTGCATTTCCAATTTCTGCATGATCATTATTTTGTGTATCAGAGAAAGTACAATTAGCTGTGTATTAGCAAGATGAAGTTCAGGTCAATGTTTAAAGGAAAGGTATCTTCAGGGCATGCTTCACTGACACAGAGTAAAATAGCACATGGAAAATGCCCACTTGTCCTTTGCCCTTGCTTGTTTTGAAGAGTGACAGCATCAGGCAGAGCTGCCTGCATGCAGCACCTACAAATTGGGGTGCTGGATGCTGTTTGTGCAATAGTTTCAGAGATACAGTGCTTAAAAATGGTCCTAAAATTCACTTTGAGGCCAGGTACTTGTTTTTTAATATTTTCTAAAAATTCTTAGGCATCTTTTTCCCTCTCTGCTAGGTGTGTTTCTGGCAGCTTTTTCATTTCACCCAGTGCTGAGGCTGACATTTTTTCCCCCCAGAAAGCAGGAGAAGAAAGCACCTGAGAAGGTGCTGGTGGTGGCATTTCTGACTTCATGCTTCTTGCAGATGTTTGTCCAAGTCCTCCCATGTGAGGGCTTCCCTTGGCAAGCCCGCTTTGAGCTGTAAGTGTTTCTTGCTGCTCTTGCAATGCCACTTGGCCCCATGCGACGGGTAAGCCACACAACTGTAACCTCTTCCTCTGGCAAACAGCAGTAAAAATATTGTTAGGAACCAACTGTGGTCTATTCCCCCTCCCCCCCATCTGAAGACTTTCTCCAAATACCTCCAAGTTGCACAGAAATGATAAATCACAGTGTGTGACTACAGCCTGGGATCTCCTTGTTGACGTGCTGGATTTAGCAAGCCTGACACACATCACTCAGCACAGCTGGGTCAGAGTATGCTAAGCAATGTCATGAGGCAGTGGAAGGAATTGCTTTCCCAGCTGTTTCTTGCTGGTTTTCTCCTGGAGATTGTAAACTGGTAAAGCTATAGGTAGAATAGGATGAGTGTGTGCATCTCAACTGCTTGTGAGCAAGCAGCAGTGGCTCAGGGAGCCTTTGTCAGCAGATTGTGTGGAGTATTTCTCAGCGATGATACAGCAGCTTCTCTTCACTGGGGTGGATGTTCCCCCTCCTCTCTCACCCCATCGCTGTGATCCTGCCCCTTTCTTCACAGGGAGTAGTACCTTTCTGATCTGTTGGTTTGGCTCACTTGACGAGCAAAAAAAATACGGGGGGGGGGGGGGGGGGAAGAGGGCCAAATTTGTTGGTTTTGTTTGTTTGGTGGTGGTGGTGGTGGGTTGTTGTTCTTTATTATTTTTTTTGTTTCTGTTGTTTCTTTTTTTTTTTTTTTAACTCTAGGTTTGTTGAGCTGACCTGACTCTGTGAGGTTCGTGAGTAGGAAAGCCCATGCAAAAGAGGCAGTAGGAGTGGCAGAAGGGAGGATTTGTCCATTTAGTCAACAGTAGCTGTTAGACCAAGCTCAGCTGCGGTGGTAACCACAGCCTAATTAAGCAGCAAAGTCTGTGGCATACTCAGCATTTTCTTCTTCTCTGAATGCCACAAAGCATAGACTGAACTGCACATCTGCAAGGCCAGGAAGAAATCTGCTTCAAAGTACAAATTAAAACTTGTTAATTATATCTTATTTTTACAGAACAGATTTTATAGGTTCTTTGCTGTATATTTTTTCCATTTTTCCTTTTTTTTATTGGCCAATAATAAGAAAAAAAGGTTTGTTTTTTTTAAAAAAGAAAAAATTCTAACAGACAAAACTCTTGTTCTCAGTGACTAATGCAACTAAATTCATTGGATATTTTTTTGTTCAGTAGGAATAACAAGACTTTCAAAGATTAAAAGAAGTTGGCAAAGATTGAAAATTCTAATGGCTATTTTTGACAATAATAAATTAAGTAATATAGTAATTCTGAGCCACTTCACATCTCACAGGCCAGAGAGGGAGAAATCCATTCCATGAACTTTAAGGCGTTTGTGGACTTAATTCCCTTTGTCCTTCAAGGAGAATTGGGGATTTCTGGTGATTTCAGGAAAGGAAATGTCTGGGCTGGACTCGCCTTTGCATATGCAAAGGGCAGTAAAACAGGCAGCCAAATGGTCAGAGAGGTCCCCATAAACATATCAAAGCTTAATGCTCAGTTTATGCAGCAGACTTTGAATGTCTGTAGAAAATGGGTGTAAGCTGGGCTGCCAGACTTGGAAGCAATGCAGGCACAAAGGAGTACTTGGTTTCCTGGCTCTGCTGTGAGGGCAGTAAAAAACGAGGGGCAGGAAGGCGGGGGGCGTGTCCAGAAAAATGGGTAACACTTTAAACCCGTGGCTTGTGAATGTTTGGTCTGTGAATGTATGTCAACACCTAGAGAAGAGGGAAGACACACGGTGTTTGGTTTGTTTCGGGTTGGTTTTTATTTTTTTTTTTTTTTTGCAACCCTGTCATTTAACAAAGAACCAGCACCTCATACAGGCAACAGCTTCTGCCATTGATGCCTATAATAGGACTGTGCTGGTAATAAATCACTGCAATGAGCTTGTTAGCGGTGTCCAGGCCTCAAACACTTGCTTAGTTACCGTAGCTATAGCTCCAGATCATCAAAGTGCTTGAGGCAACCCAATGCATGTGACAGGAGATCCCCTCTAACCCACACTTCTGCCAGGGGAATGGGCAGGATTTCTTTCTCTCTGCGTTACAGTGCTGCTAGTAAAAAGGCTCAGCAGCACTCTGCACAGCTCTTCTGCAAATATAAATAATGACTACTATTTTATTTTATTTCTTTTCTTCTCAATGTATTAATTTGGCCTCCTGTTATGGTGTGGACTGACTAGTTACATATAGAAAAAAACCTGCCCAAGCCTATTCTGCAGGCAGAAAAACAGCTTATCTTCAGTCTTCCATGAAGAGACTTAGATGAAATAGAAGATGGGAGCTTGTTTCACTCAATGCTAATCACAGTAATGTAATGTGTATTTGCTTTTCTCAATTACAGTCCTGAAATAGGAGCCTCTAGAGAAAACATTTTTTTCTTCCTCTTGATAATCTTATCATTTTAATGTTGCCTGCTATTTATTCACGAGGGAAGGGAAAAGAGGGAATGATATCACAAAGTACTGTGACGCGGGATTAGACCAACAAAAGCTGAGGAAATTCAGTGACAGGTCTGCAGCTGAAGTCTGCTGTGTGCAGGTGAGGAGGAAACTGAAGCTCATAGCTATGTCTGTTGGCTCAGGGCAACTGAGGGCCTCCTTTGCTGGTGACATGTCAGTGCGTGTGAGCTTGGTCGTTAGGTCTGGTGGCCTCATGTGGCTGGCACCAAAATTTCAGTTATATCTGGTATACTGCTGATTTGCAGCAGAGCCAGTAGAACTGCCCATGAGGGGAAACCCATGAGCCAGGTAGGGTCCCTGCCACCGGCACAACTTGGCTACAGCCTTGAGAATTGCTGTTGCTTTTACTGTGTCAGACCATGATTTCTTTCAGAGGGTTCCCAGGTGCTTTTCCAGTTGCCTATGCACATGGCCTTTGCAGCATGAATGACAGTGAGAGAGTTGCCTTCCAAGGGGGTGGGAAGGAGGAAGAGGAGGAGGAAGGTTTACACGGCTTTTGTTGGGAGCAGGGGAGAGTGTGGGGTCCATATGGCATGGGAGGAATTGGGAAATGGGACAGATGGTGCAGGGCAGTGGCTCCTTGGTCCTCTACACACATCCCCAGGAGAGGTTTGGAGCAACTATGAGATGTAGAGGACCTCAAGAGGTTACTGGGTGGGAAAGGAAGGCAGGAAAGGCAACAGCCTTCTGTACAGCTACACTTGTGCTGAGGCATCAAATGCATTGCTTTCAAATGGATAAACCAAATCACTAAACTTGGCTGTATTTGGAGAGATATGTCTAACCAGCTGCGTGCTTAATTATTGTCCTTTTCTCCTGTAGGATCTAGTCCAATCTCCAGTAAACTCAGCAGAACCTTGTCGACTTAATGGATTGTGACTTTTAGGGCCAAGATATTTTTCCACAAATATCTTGGAATATGGTCGGTGGGTGGGAGGGCAATTGGCTAGCCCTGCTTCCTTTCCTTGCAATTAATTTTGGTTAGTGGAAGTTTTGTTCTTTTCAGAAATGATCTTTTTTTAAAAACCAGAACATTTGTTTTTGCAAAAGAATGATTATTTTTTTTAGAAAACTTTTAATGATTGAATTGAAAAAAACAATGCAGATAATTTTTTGTGGTTTTAAATTTCTAATTCATTATTTTTTCATGGCTCCCTTTTAGGAAGCTAAAAAGGGAAAGAACAAAAGGATTAATTGTAAACTTTTTTTTCAAGAAGAGGCTTTTGAAACTGAGCATCTAAAAAGTACCAAATTAAAAAAAATAATGAGTTTATACAGTGTGTTACCAGTCTCTTCCCTGTGACCTTGTATGTATTTAACTTAGGTAGAGTTCATTGGAATTTTAGGCAGTCACCCAGGAGGAGAAATAAATTATAGAACGGTTTGAGTTGGAAGGGATGTTTAAAGGTCATCTAATCCAACCCCGCTGCAATAATCAGGGATATCTTCAACTACATTAGGTTGCTCAGAGCCATGTCTAATACGACCTTGAATGTTTCCAGGGTTGAGGCCTCTACCACCTCTCTCAGCAACCTGTTCCAATGTTTCACCATTCTCATCATTAAAAAAACTCTTCCTTGTATCTGGTTTAAATCTACTCTCTTTTAGTTTAAAACCGTTATCCTTTGTCCTGTAGCAACAGGGCCTTCTAAAAGCGTTCCCCATCTTTCTGACAAGCCTCTTTTAAGTACTGAAAGGCTGCAGAACCTTTACTTTTCCAGGCCAAACAACCCCAAGTCTCTTAGTCTGTCTTCATAGAAGAAGTGCTCCATCCTCTGATCATTTCTGTGCCTCTTCTCTGGACCCATTCCAACAGGTCCATGTCTTTCCTGTGCTGAGTGCTCCAGAGCTAGATACAGTGCTCCAGCTAGGGTCTGAGCAGAGCAGAGAAGCAGAATCACCTCCCTCGTCATGATGGCTGTTCTTCTTTTGATACAGTCAGGTTGCAGTTGGCTTTCGGGGCTGTGAGTTTTGGTTCAGGTCCATCTTTTCATCCACTAACACCCCCAAGCTCTTCTTTGCAGGGCTGCCCTCAATCTCTTCATCCCTCAGCCTGTATTGATGCCGGGGTTGTCCTGACCCACGTGCAATATCTTGAAGTTGGCCTTGTTGAACCCCATGAGGTTCACATGGACCCACTTTTCAAGTTTGTCCAGGTTCCTTGGATGACATCCTGTCCTTCAGGTGTGTCAACCACATGATAAAAGGGACCTTTAAGTTGTCCAGTTCTCCAGTTAATTTGAAATCTCTGAAAAAATGTTATCTGATTAGCATCCATCTCAAATTCAGCAGGTCTCAGTACGACATCTCAAAAGTGGAATATTACTGAACTGAAAATATGATTCAGAGTCAAGATGCAGTATTTCAGTGAGGGGGGGTGGGTAGTGTCTCACTGAACACATACAAAGATGCTAAAGAAGGCTACAGGTACATATCAAAGTCTTATTCACTCCTAAAATCACTGGCCTGGACTGTATATTCAAACTTCCGGTTTTCCGTTTAAACCAATATTTATACAGAATGAAAATATTCATAAAATAAAATTTTTAATATATAAACCCCACTGTCCTCCTAATTATTCAGTTAGCTGTTTGGACATGTGCACTGACAGACAGTATGAAGAAACAGTGGTTCGAGTGTTTTTTAGTGAGAAGGGTGTTTTATCTGTATTAACAAGTTTTTAGTAGGCAGCAAGCCCTTAATAATAAATATTTTCTTGTCCTGATTTTGTTTTATTTTTTTCCTGTTTCCTTATTTCTACAGCTTGCCCATCAGCTTCATGCCAGTCTTGGTCTGTCTCGTCTGAGGGATCGGAGGCAGTGAAAAATGTCCAGTTTCTGGGTGGCTTTTTTTCTACTGCATGACTTTGTTTATAAGATTTTTTTTTTTTATTTCTATAAAGAGCCCTTCATGGCAGAGAATCCCCAGTACCTTTAGCGGATTTACTGAGAAGCACCAAAGCGGTTTTTAATGTGCTGCAAAAATGCAGCCACCTCTGAGGAAGAAGGTGTTATTTTTGCAGTTTGGGACAAGGTTTAAAACAAAAATATCTGCCTGAACTCAGAGCATGGAGCACAGGAAGGTGAATTTCTAGGGTGTCGTTAGGTTTCTGGAGTTAGAATGTAGAAGGGCTCTGTGTGTTTAGGTACTGGTTTGGGTCTTATCTGAGAGATGGCATCTCCCCAACCCCTTTTTGCATGTTATATAATTAGATATAGTTTTGGGAAACAGTACTCAGTCTGTTGAGTCAGAAAGTAATGCTCCCCCTTGGTGGCTCCCTCTAAAATAATAACTGTATTAAAAAATATTGATCCTTTAGTGTGATGTTTCAGAAGGGCTGAGCTTACAACTGAGAGCCCATACCGAGCAAAGCACGATGAAATTTCAGTGCATGGGAGGCTTTGCTCATGCTGAGGTAATGAAGGACCCCACAGCTGTGTTCCTCCAAGATTTCTCATAGTAATTTTCCATGAAGCTATGGAAAAATATTTATCCTTCCTTCTATAAACATGTCCGTAGGAGATTTAAGGGAAGGTGTGTGTGCAGACACACAGAGAAAAAGTCCCCTTACATAGCCATAATTAACAAAATGTCTATGTTTTAATATTACAGGAGGTTATGAAAAAAAATGTTTTCTTTGTCATCCACCCCATTTTTGTGTATAATTTGACATAATATATGTAGCAGAGAGATCTAAGGTTCATCATCTCTGTGCCAATCCACATATTGGGAGGACCATCCTCTGGGATTGTATAGATTAAAGTAACTGTACTTATTTGGAGACCTTCAGTAAGTTTGAGGTGTAGAACACTAAAATAAATGCTGATGAGGATGACCCACCTTTGTACTCCCTCCACACTCACACATACCTGGATTTTTTTCTCTCTCGGGAGCAGTCTTCATGTTCTTCCTACCTCTACGTAATCAGCAATATTTCATTGTAGCAAGGCCCTTTTTAATAGTGAGGCTGGTGCTTTTATCTGCAATTATGTTTCCCTAGCATCTTGCCAACATGCACAATAAGGTAAAAAGGGAGAGCTGAGTACATGCTTTCCCTCAAATGGAGAGTTGTGTTTATGTGGTTGTGGTTATGGTCGGACAGTAACCAGCTTTGCATTCCTGGGCAGACACAAGAGATGTGTCTGAATTTTCTGAGTCTGCCAGTTCAGTCAACATTATTTCAACAGAAGGTCTTTGACTGGGTCATTGGGTGCAAGATAAGAAAGTAATCCTTTGACCAGGCACTGCTTCTTTTGCTGGTTCTCAGATATAGGACCTAAAGGGGTGGGCACAGATGGAGATAACTTTTCTGCAGGAGATAGAATCTGAACAATCTTCCCGAGTTTAAATGGGGATGACCTGGCCATTGGAGCAAATCCTTCTTCAAGCACAATCAAGTAGGAAATGATATTATTTTTCTCTGCAATGTGCAGATTTTTCTAAAAATTAAGAAAAAAACCCCAAAACAACCACCCACCTCCCCAAAACCAAAAACCAACCAAACCTGTCATGTAGAGACAGTTAAATCTATCATATCAGTTTCATGAAGAATCATGTTCCTGATCTCCAGCTGAAATTAAAATTGCTAGTTTCAAGAGTTTCTCACACTATAATGTTTTAATTTCTGAATTTTTATCTGTTTGATTTTCAAAGTAGTGTCAAGGTGTTTCAGTACCAAACAGGTGATATTTTGACTAAGAAGAGTAATCTTATTTCAATCAATAGATGAATTGAAGCCATAATAGGATTTCTAACAAACAAGAAAACCCCAGTGTAATTCAGCTATTCTGTGCTCGTGTTGTAGGCAATAGTATAGCCATAAGAAGCTTGAAAGGTCGTATAATGGGATTTTAAATGACATTTCTTAAATTTCCTCAATTAAATTTAAGGTACTTTTAAATGCTGTGAGGCTTTCCCTAGCATTAATTGAATTTTAAGAAGAAATTGTGGTTTTATCAAAACAGACTTTTGGAAGGATATTCTGACCATATTTAATACTAATCAGCTAGGGCTTTTCCCTTTCTTTCTTTTGGAAATTGCTAGTTATTGCCTTTTATTTTTAAAATTGTTTTAGTTTATGGTTTGTTGGTTTTGGTGTGTTTCTTTTTTTTTCCTTTCTCTCCCTACTGAAACATCATATTTAAGTAGTGAAAACTTCTAATTGTTAAACAGCCTCTGGCAAGGTGGAGACCACTAGGAGATATGGGATAGCATGGCCTTAATCACATCCTGCTGTGAACTGCTGAAGGGACTGCTGTTTCTGTAAGAGGAGGATTATACCTTTAGCAATTATAGAGGCATCAGCCTCGGTAAGGAAGCTCAGGTGAAGGAGTGCCATCCCACCCCAAGCCAAGATATTCTGCTGATACTGTTTTTTTCAGTTCAAAACTTGTTGCTCTCTTTTGGTCTGAATATTTTTTTTGTTTGTTACAGCTTCCAGACGCTGTCTTTTCCTGCGAAATGATAGATCTATACGAGCTTTATGACTATTCATATTCTCTACTGGTAACTGGAAATTGTGAAACATTTAACTTTTGTTTTGATGTGCTATGTTGATCCTCTTGCATCTATCAATGTTAAGCCTCTCCAGATATCCGGACTTGCACTTGGTGAATAATGGTCTCATTAGATCTGAGAACACAAGACAGTACCCTTTTTTAAAATGTTCCTAAATGCAAGACTGCTTTAGCATCATGCTGTTCTGATGAATTTACTATAGAAACCGTTAGAAAACAGGCCAGAAGACTTATTGGTCTTTGCTACTACTTATCATATTTTTGTCATTTTCAAATGTCACCTGCAGTTATTTTATATGTGCTTATTTCTTTGTGTTGTTAGTATAGTTAATGTAGTGTATTGAGCACACCATAGATGGGTGCAAGTTTTCACTAGAAATACATCTTCTGACCAAAGGCCACCACGCTACTAGTCTGTATTACCCTGTTTGAGCCTTAGGTGGGTTATGAAACACTACTGGTTTTAGTGAGACTCTAAAACACAGGGAGCTGCCATCAAAAAGAAGCTTGCAAAATCGCGGCTCTAGATCAGAATCTCTGTAAGGCAGAGATCACATTGCCACTTTCTTATTTTACATATTGTGCTTCAAATCTTCCAGTGTAATTATTGTAGGAGCAATTACTGTATTCTGTGTGCCACAGAAGTTTTCTTTCCTGCCTGAGTGGCAGCACGTTTGAAGGTGGCAGTCTCCGGGTTTGTCATTCTCCCTTGCTTGTGCCTGATACTTCTGACTTAATAGCACTTGGCAGAGATGAATTTGACCTTATCTAGCTCAGGGCTGACTACTGCTGTTTCCAAGTTACAACATGTAATGATGCTGGGGATCTTATTACCACAAGGAATCAACACACCTCAAGGTCTTAGCAGGATCCTAGAAAGAAACAGAAGCTCATCTGTATGCGAACCGATGAATAAGCACATCCATAATTATGTGAAGAAGGTACTGGCCCATCATACACAAGATCTGCTTCTTTTTCTAGATTGCCATCACTCCTCTTTTGTCTGTTCCTGCCTTACTTTTCCCCTTCTCCTCTTTACTCTGTATTGTTTCAGTCTACCTACATTAATTTGTACAACAAAATTATCAAACAACATTATTGGTGGTTCTCATTGCAGTTTCTGTGACCAATACATAAAATCAACTCATAGGAGGCGTTTTTTGTAAAATGATTAAATGACGTTCAGTCAGAAGCAGAATGATTTTAGTAGGACAATTGTAGCCATTCCTCTCTTCTTATGGGATTTACACCTGTGTAGCTGGGAAATGTGTTGAGACCTGTGCCTTGCTGTCTGCTACTTCCAGTAGCCCTTCACTTTTATATTGACTAAGTCTTATTTAAATACTGGTTCTGTCAAGCTGGGAAGAAACAGAAAGGCAAACTGCGAGAATGACACAAAATATGATGTAACGATGCTAAAATAAACATGACACAGGAAAGGCAAGAAAGTCTAGCTCAGTGAAAGCTGTAGAATGAGCTGGAAATCTTATGGTGGAAGGTTTTTCCAATGGAAAATGCTGATTCATCCAGCCCTTTGAAAAAGGTGTTAATTTCAAATAAACCTTATTTAGAAGGATTGATTGAAAAT
Source organism: Tapera naevia (assembly GCA_033556795.1). Classification (NCBI taxonomy): domain Eukaryota; kingdom Metazoa; phylum Chordata; class Aves; order Cuculiformes; family Neomorphidae; genus Tapera; species Tapera naevia. The sequence continues at coordinate 17,284,795 of JAUMJJ010000246.1, forward strand.
TTCCGTAACATTACAGCCTACATTTGAAGGCCTGAAATTACTTCAGCTTTGTCTTTAATACTACTCCAGTCTGTTTTAAAATTTTGCTTGGCTGGGAATTTCAATTTCTGTTTAGCTTTTGCTTTTTTTCAGAATGGATTTGTTAATTAGTGGTGTATGATTTCTTTTTTTTTTTTTTTAAAAAGTAGTCACTTTTTTCACAAAGGTTAAAAAAAAGAGGCTATGGAAGTCAAGTAAGGGAGAAGGTAGTTGAATAAAAGTAACCTGAAGGGAAAAGTCTACAAAGGAAATAGAGAAAGTCTTGTACAACCATACCTTCAGCATTATGTGATGCTGAACCAGGCGTTTGGGTGATAGTATCTCGAGATCACCCAGCACTCAATATGTACATAATCAGACTGTCAAGGTGTTCTGGTAAGAGCTCAGCCCTGTGTGGTAGCCAGCAGAGTCTGCTACTTGGTTTCAGCTTGAAAAAACTGACCTTCTCTTTCCCTCTAACTTTCCTGATCTCAGTTTATCTTTTGAAAACCAAGAGAAGAGGATGGTCCTAACTAGCCACAGCCTCTTCCCATAGCATAGGATAGCAAGCTCTCTTTCTTGCTTAGCATCTTGGCTCTTCAAGCTGAAAAGGAGCTAGCAGGGTTGATCCACCCATGTTTACTAATGTTTGTACATTTCAACCTCATGGTCTTGTGGGGCTCACTTTGTGATTTCTGACCACTCAGGGGTGACCATTCTTGAGCACTGCTAGGAAACACTGCTCTTCCTTACAGCCAGGACAAAGAGGCTCTGGAGCCCAACCTTGGAGGACAAAATAGGAAAGCAGAAAGAAAAGTGGCATGCTTTTGTGTGCTGGCTTCTAGCCAGTTGAGTAACAGCCACCTTTCGTTTAAAATACAGATAGGAGCAGCCATAGAGGGCTTGGGCTGGGGACAGGGGTAACGCTGTGTGGGGTTTTGCTCAGGGAAACTCAGCCAGAGAGAAACTGTAAATGCCAGCCAGACATAGCTATTGAAGCCTGTTTAAATAGCCCTAAAGGAAAAAAAAAAGAATGAGAAAAGATTTTGCATTAAGTACTCACTGCATGAGGTTTGAAGTCTGGCAAAGTAACTATCTCTCAAGTCTTTGTTTGAAAAAACTAGGATTTTTTTTTTTTTTAACAGAAACATTATTGCATCAACAAGAGAACAGACTCTGTCATCAATTTTTCCACTTAATGGAAAAAATTTTGGCTAACGGCCTGGGGTCGGCAAAGACTGAGAATTCATATGCTGCTATATCACTTCCATGGCACATACAGTGTTCTGCCCTCAGAGGTCTAAGTGTCCAGGTGACATGATTCAAGAGGGATTTGTATCTTGGCTCCTCAGTCAAAAGAACACAAGTATTATGTTTTGCAGCTGTGACGTTTGTATCTTCCAAGTCAGAAGGTTTTAGCCATAGTAACCCTTTGTAACTTTCTGGAAGAAGCAGCACATACTGGAGGGGTTAGTTTGAGAAATTGAGACAGCTTAGCTTGAGGTGAGGACTGTGACGCTGCACCTTTGCCAGTAGTGGTTTGCTGTCACATGTTGGGCTGTGAACTGTGGCGGATCAGCTGTTGTTTCATGAGAGACAGAGCTGTCCTGATAGGAAGGGTGAAATTCTCTGGTATAGTTGTGGGAGGGAAACCTGGGGAACTACTGCAGAAGTTGCAGGGTGAGCCCTTTCCCTGCATGAACCAGAGCACTCACAAAGAGACATAGGTTTAGCAGCTACTTGGAGACCTAAACACATCTCTCTGTTGCTGTAATGAGAAAAATAGTGCGGAGACTTCGGGCCACAGGCACGGGAAATGACCCATATCTGTATGAACAGTTGCTACTGACCTGTCCACAAATTACCATGAGAAATAAGGGTGAAAAACGCACATAGGCCCATCGTGCATTGAGATCTCTGCCTGGAAGGGAAAGGAAGCATGTGTTTTTGAAATAAAGCAAAAAAAAAGAAAGTCTGGTAGCAGAGTTCTCTGAGCCAAGCATTTCTGCTGCTTACAAGGACAGTTTTTTAAAATGATGCCTTGTTGTATAGGAAGACATGGGTAAGATGATTATATCTGGTTTGCTGTAATTTAGCATATGAAAACTTGCTAAAAAAGTGGGTGGGTCGAAGGAATGAGTTGTGATATCAGAAGAACCTGCTGAGCCACCTTTGTAACTACAGCATTGTTAAAAGAGAAAGAGCAAAACCCAAATGCAGTGACCCACCTACTCTGCAGTAATGAATGGCTTTGGTGGTAGCACAGAAGTTCCCGAGTTCCTGGAACAGTCTTTTGTCTAATGCAGATTTGATCTCAGTCAGGGCTTAACCACCGTCAGAAAGCATATTAAAGACATGCTCTCCTGCAGGTCATGTTCAGAACATGAAAAGTGAGCATTTTTTAAATATGACAGTGAGCATGCTTAATAAATGCTGGTTAAAAAATCTTCTACCTATCTAAAATAATATTTAAAACAGTAAATGTATACACATGCATTTTTAAAAAACTGATTAAATATGCTTAATTCCTTTTGATAAAAGTTCTAATACATATTCAAAATTTTGCTTGTTATAAAACATAGGCTAGCAAAAATAAAGTTATTTTCCCAGTGCAGCTGTGGCCTAAAGCTATATGGAGATTGTTGTTTTTTCTAATAGTGGTAGAAGTATATAGTTGCTTCCTTAACCCTTTTCAGATCTGATTTGGTTTTGTGATGCAGATGAGACGTGCCTGGCTTAGTGAGTTTGCTAATAATCTAGTGATAGGTGAAGCATGGGCACCTTCCATAGAGGCAAAATTAAGGACAAGAAGGTGGCTTGCAGAAGTAGTCAGGCCAGCACAGCATGGCTGGCTGAGCATTCAGGTTAGTGCTTATTCTGCCTGAGTCCTGTTTCACAAGCATGCATTTTAATGATGAGTTAAATGGGCTTGCTTGTTTAATTGTGTGATGCTTTTGGCTTTAGGAGTGAATCATCCTCAGCGTGTATCCATGGGTGCTGGCAATGCCTGTTGTGCGTGGGGGAGTTTCTGGCAGGGTGTTGGGCATGCGTGAGCCAGGGGCAGCGGCCACAGCTGTGGGCCCCAGGGACTCAGCACACTGGAGTCATTTGTAGCTTGTGTACAACTCACTGTGTGCAATTCAGCAAACTGCCTGCTCTAGTACAGCTGTGGTCCTGTCCCATCTCTGTTCTTTCCAACTGGATGGGCTGCGCTTGCTGGGGACAGATGTTGCTACTTGAATTTGTCTGAGTTTTGCTCTTTTCCCAACCTAAATGTAAACATTTTTGTACCTGGTAAAATCCAAAACAGTTCAAAGATGAAGGGAAGCAGGAAAACTCGTTATCTGTTTAGCTATAAGAAATCCAAAGCTTGAGTAACAGTAAACAGCACTAATTTCTTTTTTTTTGGCAGGTATCTAGGAGAATCTTACCTATTATGTGTATAATTCAGCATGAGGGTACATGTACATATAAGTCTGGGGTCTCAAAAAAAAGAGAGAAATGGTGTCCCATCTGGCTTAAATATTTACATAGTTTTAGTTGACTAAAAGAATATTTGAATTCAGTTGACCCAAGCACAAAGCATTCAATTCCATGGGGCAAGGGGCTCCTTCAGCTGAACTTCATTTCTCTCCTCCATTTGCATTTTCTGCTAAAATAGTTTCTGCTGTGGCTGTTTCAACACCAGCTCTCAATGTTGTTAACCTTGTCATCAGGTTCAACTGCCTCCAGACTGACCTTGTTGACTGTGTATGTAGAAACCAGAAGTTTTGAAGAATAGACATTTTCTCTATGTACCTGTCTTGCTTCTGGAGCAGGGGCTAGTTATGGCACCTCCTGTAGCATGCACTGCTCTGTCCCAACCCTGTATTCTTATATTTATGGTTCTGCATTTAATATTGTGTTTGGTTTTTGCAAATATTTTCAGTATGAGACCTTTGGGAAGGTGTTATAACTGTCTTAAGGGATTATATGCAAATTGGTTTTGTTGATCATTGTTTTAAATTCTTAGTATTTGTAACCCATTTTATCTACATATGTGATTAACAGCATAAGTCACTGTTGGTGTGTATAAGCATAAGCATAAGTCACTGGTGGTGTGGGATTTTTTTGCCAGCTAAAGAAAACCACAAAATTTCTCCAAATCTTTTCCTGTGACCTCTTTGTCTCCATCCTTCCCTCACTCTCCTTTTGTCCTTGCATTTAGAAGTGCTGGCAAAAGAGTCGAGCATAAACTGAGCCACTCTCTCCTTTGTATATGCTTCTCCTTCAAATGGGATGTCTGTTGTGATAATGGTTAGGGCTTGGAAGCTGTCTGATCTTAGCAACAGGCTACAGCTTTCTTCTGTTCTTCTCCTGTTACTTCAGCATCAGATCTGTTCAGGCATGTCTGTCCACCAAAGCCTGAGGTTAAACAAATGTGGCCATCTTTTGATCTAATCTAAAGGCAAATAAAAAACACCAGAGTTGTTAGATGGCTTTTTTTTTTTGTCTTTACAAAACCAAAATTAAAAAAATGCTCAGAATTTAAAGTTATGCTATAACTGGTTTGTCCCTGACTTAACTTTTGAATTATTAGTAGAAATGGGTGCGACTTTTAGAGGAACTACAATGGAGAACAGGTCATAAGCGAGCAACAGTTTGAGTGAGCTTTTTTTGTCCCCAGGAAATAGAAATTCCCTGTTCCTGCTAGAAGCCTGTCTTGACAACAAAAGATTTCTCCAGGAACCTTGAGCTGCCTCAACCTTGCAGGACAGGATTGCAAAACATGTTGGCTTCAGTGGTAAATTTGTGTGAAAGCACTTCCCAGCCCTCCTCTCCTCCTCCTGCTCCTGTGCCAGGCTGTGCCTGGCTGTTCCCTTGACCGTGCCAGTCAGCAGCCTGCCTAGTGGTGGTGGTGGTGGTGAATGAACCACATGGAAATGCCCGGAATGAAATCCTCCCCAGGTCTGTGGGAGGAGGAGAGCAAGGTGTTGCAGTGTAGAAGGGGAACCAGCCCAGCACAATGAATGCAGATGTGAGCATTTGCAAGGTGGCTGCTCTGCTGAAAGCATGTGCCTCCTTCTTCCCAGCATGGAGGGTAAAGGGTTCTTGGTCTCGCAGGAGGTCTGCCAAGGTCTGCGTGTAAGCAGCAACAATCTCTGCTGTGCTTCCTTCATCCTTTTTGTTGTTGGTTGCATAGTGTTACAATGACATTTTGTGAAAAGTCAATAAATGCAGAATACACAAATTGCAGAAGTGAAATGCTGAAGGCCATATCTGTGATGCCACCCGGTATCGACTGACCCTGTGCTTTTAGCATAGCCTTGTCTTCATTTACCTGGAACAAACCTGTATTAAGTGTGGAGCTGAGAAAAAAGAACAAGCAGAGGCTCTTTTTGGCAGAAATATGAAGAATCTGGCTAAAAACAGTGAACTAACCGCAGAAAAAATGCATTGGCGGATATATCCTTTCTGTTTACAAATATTATGCAAACACCCTTTGATTTTTTTTTTTTGTTTTTAAATTCTAGATTTTTAAACCAACTTTTTATGTTGCTCGGTGTATGGTTAGAGGCAGCATAGCTGAGTCTGGAGAGTACTTGCACATGATTTGAATATTTGTTATTTGCCTTACCTCCATTGGTTGCTTGCAATGTGCTGGTTTTGGTTTTTTTTCATTTTTTGATTCCTGCCTTGGGAATTCCCAAACCACAAGAAGCTTTTACATTAGCTCTGCAAATGCTCTCAATGCAAATAGTTGTGTCAGTCTTTTAGCATATCTTCATTAATGGATATATGTTTGCACAAGAACCTGCAGTGTTATCCATGTTTGTGAACCTTCTTGAAGATGAAACTAAATGGCTATGAGTGTTTGCAGTAAGCTCATGAAAAGGAACCTTGAACTCTGTGAATTTGCAGAGTTTTCTTGAACAAATACCTGTAAATACTTTTCCTTTTCCCTGCTGTACTATTTAATATGCATGTAGCTGGGAAAACAGTACAGTGTTTCAAAAAATGAAATCTTCATCACCTATCACTGGAAAGGATGTGTTTTTGTGAGCTGAATACAAAATAATTCCTTAAACTCTTGCGGCAGAGTAGGGAGAAGTGTGGACCGTTAGGCTCAGTTGCTTGCAGAGAGATGAAGGGTAAAAAGCAGAATGAATTCTTCCTGTCCTACACCATTGCGTAGTGGAAATAAAAGCTTTCTGTACCAGTAAAACAGCAGTAGAGTCTGGAGCATACATGGTTTTCCTGAAGCAGAGAGCAGTGTCAATGCTGATCTGGCAGTGAGGCCTCCCATCTGGTTTTGTTAACAAACAAGACCACCTGCAAGAGCTGTTCGAATATATAGGGATGGTAATGCTGTCCTGGTAACTGCTCCCCACTCCTGAAGGGAGACAATTTACCCAGGAAGGCTCCTGTCCTTATCAGAGGTTTTCTGAAATGAGTGCTCCAAGTTCCTACATGCAGCAGTGTTTGTTCATAAAGCCCTCCTGCAGCAATGTCTATTACAGCACCCTTTTTGTCTCCATCAAGATAGGAAAATTCAGTGTAATTAGTGAAGTCTGTTTGCACATGAAATATGGTAGTCCCTTAAAATTTGTATCATCACATATATGACACATTCTGTCTCTGCTTAAATTGTTTGTTTGTTTTGACTAACTGTCATTTACCTGAAAAAAATTCTTTTTCTAGATTGCAGAGGGCTATATGTTCTCTTTTTTCATGCCTTGGTATTTTAGAAATTTTTAGTCAGTCTTTGAAGGTGGTTTCATGTTGGAGCAAGTGTAATCCCTTTTTTTGCAAGAGAGGAGATAGCTTTGACTTCTTTGGTTTTTTTTAGAGGTGTAGAGTTTTCAGAAAGTATATGCATATCTATCAGTCAGTTGCTTTTTAACTGTTTTTAATTTGGGTGCTGCTGTTCAAGTCCTGGCAGAAAAAATGTTGTGTTGTCTGCAGTGTATGTGGTTTTGCCCTGTGTTTGTAGAGAGTTGTATATATTTACTATTTTGTGAAATATGAACCTATCTATTATTATATTGTACAAACGGGCTTTATCTGTTCAGCCTATGTTTCTTGATTCTGAATACATGATTTGTCCTGAGGAGATAATTTAATTCTGGCAATACCTCCTGGTGTTTCGTTCTGACAGGCCTTATCAGATAGTGTAGACTTTGAACTTTGATTGTCTCATCCTTTTTGTCTGCTGCTTCTACTAGCACAGGTAGAAGTAATGGTGAACTTATATGTGGCCCGATATGTATGCAGCTCTTGTAATACACTAAAAGTTCTGGAGTTGCTATCAATAACTCTTACAATATGTTCTCTTGCGGTTTCTGGTCATTTTCTGCTCAAATGGTTTCACTTCCTTATCTACTTAAGGCAGATAAACACATCTGCTGTTAGGTTAATTGAAACAGGAATATAGAAATACTTACTGTGGTTGTAAGGATGGCTGCTTGATGATGTTCTTGGTCTCTCCAGACCAGCTTCAGGTTATATATGCACAGCTACCCCTCATGCATGGTCCTATGTGTGCAGGGAACTAAAACTGCATTTCACAGTAGGACTGTAGCCTTTATGTATAGAACTGTCAAGTTACCCAGGGAAGAGAAGACACATTCTGTATTACCATGGAAAGGACCTATTTAAAATCAGTCTGCTGTGAGCTATATCTTTTGCTCTTCCACATCTTTGTAACTTCTATACTGCTTGTAAGAGACTATATCGAGAGACTTGCCAAAGCAGAAGCTTTTAGATTCTAACATGAACATTTAGCAGTCCCAGCACTAGAATGATTTCTCCTACAGACCATCTCTTAAGTGTGCTAGGATAAGTACTTTGGTGTTTTGAGAACTGCTAGGGTAGCTTTCTGTTGTCTGTGTGATCACCTGGACCACTGAATGTAGGGTAATGTCTAGAAATTTAGAGAATACTGCTTTTCGGAAAGGGCAGATGACAAAGTTCATTCAGAGGAAGTAATAAATGCCGGGAAGCTTTGGGTTTTGCCTATCTCTTCATACTTAAATGTTGAACTTGGTGTCACAAAGTGGCCTCCTGTGAGTACATGAAATCAGGAGCCTAGGAACAGAAATAATACATATAAGCAAAGAACCTGAATGCCAACAATACAAACCAAGAGGGCTGTGACAATGCTGTAAGGATACAAAAAAGACAGAAAGGGGCAGAGCCTGTTGAACCATTGGTGAGCAATACCTGCTATAGATTCCAGAAGCACTAGGAGCAGCAGCTTGAAGAAGCCCTTGTAAAATTTCAGCTTTACTCTAGAAATATCTTCAAACTGCAGAAAATACATAATCACATGCAAAACCTTTTAATCAGCTGTTTCTGAGAAGCGTTCAGTTAATGTCAGTAGTATAAAATAGATGTATTTTGTGAGCATCGAATCTCAAAAGTCAAACTATACTATAGCAATGAGAACAGAAATGATGTAATTTTGAAGAGGGCTGCTAAGAAAGCTAGAAATAAGCTCATCAAATATGGTAGCTATGTTCCAGGATAGTGAGGTAGCTCACATCAAATATAGAGTGTAAACAGAGAGAAGAAAATGCATAAAAATAAACCAAGTTTTTGTGAAGGAACCAACACATGGAAGAAAGCAGGAAAAGATAAACAACTGAGAAGGAAGTTCTGGGGAGAAGAAAATTCCACTGTCTTGAAAAATGCTGTAAGTATGCCACCTGCATTGATTGTGTCAGATGATACCATTATTGAAAAGTTTGTAAGCGTATATAGACCCTTCAAAAAAGAAATATAATAGTGCCTTTAGAAGACAATGCTCCAGCTCTTGAATAGTAGTGTGAAACGGCCATAAACCTCAATCTAACACTGGCACAAGGCAGCTGCATGCAGACAGGAAACTATATGCCATGTTGAGTGCATGTTATCAGTAAAGGCATTGCAGTATTAAAAGGAAACATGAAAAGTAATAAAGCACTGAAAATATTAAAATCTTCAAAATGGATTATCTTCATTCCACCATGCCAATATAAAATGCAGGGAGGTTACCAAGAGGAGCTTTACAAGATAAAGAGGCAGTTAGTACTGAGACAGTGTCAAAGTTACTGCTACTCACCAATACTAGTAAACTAATAACCCTTGCAACATGCAGAGTGGGATAGGCAAGTGATTCATGTAATAGGGACACAAGGAGCTGTAGAAAGCTAGTCTGAGCAGACATATATTGTGGCATCCCTACAGCAAAACTGCTGAAAGATTATCAAAATGTTTTTGAAGGTCTGAGATTTCTTCCGGGCATTCTACACCTGGAAAAAGATTAAAGAATTCAGCTGCTATAGCACTTGCCCTACAGAGTAATTGCTGTATGAGGAGGAAAAAACGTGAGTTACAGAGAAATTGATGGGGGAGAAAGGTAACACTGCCGGGTTGCAAAGTCTGCACAGACAATCAGCATATGGTCATCATGGAAAGCCAGCCAAGTTGTGATTTTTGCAAAGCTGAGCACCTTGGAGCTCACTACAGAATGTGTGATTGAGGAAGCAGTGGCAAACATAAAAACCAGCCATCTTTGGCACTGAGTATTGAGGGTACTGGCAAGTGGATGCGGAAAACACCTACTTTACTGCATTCTGGGCATCAGCAAGTAAACAGACATGTTGAGGATGGCATTTAAGATCAAAGCTAGTATAAAGGTTATCAGTGCTACCAATAAGATATATTAACATACAGGGTCTGTTACTGATGATGCTTTTGTGGACTGATACGGGGTAGAGGGATGGAAGCTGTCTCAGATCAAAACCTCAAACTCATCAACTTGTTGTAAACAGCCAGGGAAGTAGCTCCGTAGCAGAATGAAGTAAGACAAAAGAGTGGTTGTCTGCAATACTGTATATAGGATGCAGTTTTGATGTTGCGATGTCCTGACCCCCAGTAGTACCAGTTCTACAGTAGATATCCACAGTGAATTGGTATTTGCCTCCTGGACCAACTGAAGCTCTTAACAGTTCTCAGATTCTATCTGAGAGTATTTATTGCCAGCTTCTCAGCAGCTGCTCGGAGATCTGGATATAAACTTGTGGCATGGGATATTTTTTCCAAACATGTTGAACCTGATACACTTGCTTGTGCCAACCATAGACTGTGGCACAGCCCTTACTTGTGTAAATGTACTTGTTGACCCCTCTGTTCTCTCTGCAAATGATATTAAACATGATGCCATTGAGATACACCTTGAGGTGTTCTTTAAAAAGAGTAGTTGATGGCTTTTATGTCATACCATGCTGATTACTAGAGCTAAGTCAATCCCATTGAAAAGGGATTTTGGTAATAAGTTTTTTTTGTGTGTGACACATGTAACTTTTGGGTACGGGGATATTGAACAATTTCCATTCTGTGGCTTTTAAGTTTTCATTCAATGTTTCTATTTGGACAGCTGTCTCTGCCCAATATAGTGTTACATTGCTCTATATGGAGGTGGTTTATTGTAATATAAACATAATGACTATTGGAAACATAAGCACCTGAGGAAATTTTGAAATTAAGCCCTGTGAACTTTGGTGATCGAAATGCCTCCTCTGAACTGGGCAACTTTGTATTTTCTCTAAAGAGCTGCTGAAAATGTCTTTACCAGGAAGTACATGTTTTCTGCCTCAACCAGGCACTTCCCCTGTGAGTGGGAATGTGCTCTAGAAACAGCCCCGCATACCAGTCTCAAACTTTGGTTGCAGTTGTCGCTATGGTCTTGCAGTTGCCACTGTCAGAACTGGTCTAAAGACCCACGGGCTCCTCTCTCAGTGAATCTAGCTGCAGATCTCTTTATCTGCCCAGCTGAAGAAAAGGACTGAAGGCATTTGAGCAAAAAACAACCACTAACCACAAGAAAACACGTCACTAAAACTTCTGAGAATAAGTATTTTAATACAGTGTTTCAAATAAAATGTACAGTACTATAAAAGAGACTGAGTATATGATTAACACCCTTATGTAAAAAGAGTTTGTAGCATGAAAATGTGCAACTGAGTAAGATCATGGGTTCCTCAACCTGACAGAGAGAATAAGCCAAGGCAGATATGGGCCAGTGTGTGGGCAGCAGTTGGAAGGAACTGTGAAAGAAGCTGCTCAACACAGACAGAGGAGAAAGAAGGACTTGGGAGGAGGTGCACTTATCTCCCAGAGTTATCGAAAAGAGCAAAAAGTCCAAGACGATATCATCTGAAAGCAGCTGGATCGGTTTGTTGGGAGAAGAAAATATTTAAGGAAGATATAGTGAAGCAACTGATTAAAATACTAGCGATATCATATTCTTGTCATAATAACTCTGGTTAGCCAATACCTGATGAGCAGTTGTAAAACATGATGCAATGAAGCCAAAGGAAAAAAAGATAAAGAAATACACAGCATTACTGAAAGGCCTTGGAGACCTTTTCACCTGAAGTGATACAAATTTTCTCATTGTAAATTACTGTTTTGATTTTGAGAATTCAGTTGAATTGTTAGATGTTGTTATTGTGACTGTCATGGGCAGGGCAGCGATGGTTCTAGGTGATGTGTTGTCCTAGAATGACGTTTCCATTAATGAACTCCACTGTGCTTGTGTTGAGTTTGGCCAATTTACTTATTAAAGAGGAATTGGATGTAACATGTTACTGTCATTCCACAGCAGCTAAAGTGGTGGGACTAAATCTGTATTTCAGGTCACTAAAGTTCACTTAGACAAAGATGCAACAATTAAAGAAAATAGATGGAAAGCTATTCCTGCCCAAAGAAAGTGCTCAGAGAAAACATAAGAGCATCCTGTTACAAAATATGGTGTCAAGTTGTGCCTGGACTTCAGCACTTTTTGCTCCAGTTTGAAGCCTAGAACAGCTGTCTGAGAAATAATTGTGTTTTGGTGCTCTGTAGAGCCTTTTTAGACTTATCTTTCCACGTTCTTTGTGGGTGGTTCCATATGAAAATCATTATTTATTTAGCCTTTGACTCTTAAAAGGTTAGCATTTAAGGCCCAAGTTAGTTTTCTGTCTCTCAAGTTGCACTATATACTGGCTTCCAGATGATTAAATGTAGGGTAGAAACTGTTTTGTACCAGTTTGCTAATTTCCCTAATGAGACAAAGGATAAAAGAAACTTGAAAAATATGATGTGGATTCATTGGTGAAAGAGGGACAGGCCTTTCAGAGGAGACTTTCAAGAACTCTGGCCTTCAGGAACATACATTTAAATGAACAACCAAAAACCATGGAAGCCTTTTCCTCCATCCTTCAAACTGAAACATGTACAATTTCTGTTTATACGCATTGGTTGTCCTTTCGAGTTCCAGAGACAGACCCGTGTATGTAGCCATTCCTGTGAATAAATACTTTCAGAACCGAGATTTAATTTCGTACTGATTTGCTCTGCTAGAGAGGGTGAGTTTTCATCCACTTGCTCATTAGTAGCTCTCACTGCTCACATAATGGCTGGTACTTGCTGGTCTGCTTCCAATTTGAAATACACAGCCTATGAGGCCTAGTTGGCCTTAGTGATTTGTCACTTTCCTCATGAAAACACTTCAACCTTTTATTTTTAATTTCTTTTTCTTTTTTTTCCCTTGCTATTGTGAATAGAGAACTGCTTATCTAGTGTTTGCAATTTTTTAAAGACCATGTGCTGAAGAGTTGCTGTAAAATTATGTGACCGTGGAAGGAAGGCACTCTTACCACTGTGACAAGTGACAAGGAGCAGATGAGCTGCAGTAGTAGCTTGGTTTTAAGACAGGGAAGCAGCAAGTCCTGACAACTTTCTCACACTCCTTCCCTCTGAACCACTGAATAAATTACTTCCCTGCCTCAGTTTCTCCATCTGTAAAAATGTAAGAATAACAGCATGATGGTAGTTTGCTTCCCCTGAAGGGCTTTGAGTGGATTAGTTAGTTAACATCTTTAAAACGCTTTGAAGATGAAAAGTACAGTGTAGATATAGTCTGACCAAACATTCATATTAATGAGAGTATTATTGTGGAAATTCAGCAAAACATGCAATATAAAAAAGTGGATTTATAGCGGTGCAGTTAGTTAATATTCATGGCTTTGTTCTCGGTTCGTAAGTTTGCAGTGAGAATGCAAAGATGGGAAAGAGAATAAGGGATTAATGTAGAACAGGGCAGAATACATGTTGTAGACTAATATAACAAGTCATTTTGTCACTATAAAACCGTAGTCAGAGCGCTGCAAGGATTTACGTGTGCTGGAGCTGGAACAGGAGAGAAAAGGAGCAGATCTTTCTAGATTCACTGCTGTAATAATAGCAATAATAATAATCCGTTTTCCATTCCAGGCAAAGCCTCAGGGCCAGACCTTACTTGTTGTGGTGTTTAGTCACCTTTGCACTTTATCTTACCTGCAAATCTCAGGCTGGGAATCAAATTGCAGACCTCCTCAGCAGGTTAAGTCACTGTGATCCACCTTCTATTGTTAAGGAGTGATTGCTAAACTAAATGAGAAAAATTACCTGTCCTGGGGTGAAAAGCAGAGAGAAAATGCTGTCCTTCCATCTTGAAGAACCTGAAGACAATGAGAGAACTTTGATTTTTTAATTTTTTTTTTTACATTTGGGAATAAAACATGCTTTTCATTTCTTTTTTTTTTTTTTGCTTTCACAGCAATATTTTTTTACATGCCTAATGTATGGTCTGAAACCATTATGCATTATGACTTCTGTGCTTTCCTTTGAGTTAATATTTAATTCCTTCTTAAACATTAACCTTGGCTAGAGTTGCTTTTCTAAAGGGGACTGCTGAGCTAATAACACTAATAATTTCCTTTGAAAAGCATGGGAACAATGAGGAGCACTGTACATGTCTGAAAAGTAAACTGTCTTTTAATGACACGTTTCTATTTTGTAACACAAATATTTTTTTTTCTTTTTCTTCTGATGTTTACAAACTCTTCCTGCCCAGACTGTAATCCATGAATATTCTGTGGTGAACCCACCTCTTGTACCTACACCTTTGTTGTGAAGCAAAGCAGTAAGGTAGAGATCAATGTCCTCTAACTCTCACCAGTTCATGTGGTATTAAGTCAAGTGCATTCAAATATAAATATATATGTAGTTATAACGACCAGATGAATGGCACTCAGCACAAACATTTTTCAACCACAGACCTCAGGAAGACATTTATTTATTCATTAATTTTAAGCGATCTGGCACCAAAAGCTTCATGGTCAAATGCATATTAGCCACTTCTGCAGAGGTGCATGCATGGGTATAGTACCCTTGAAGTGGAACCCCAGCTTGTTTGATCCCCCATGGGAAATCAGCATTCAGGGTCTGGGATTGTAGGCAGCAGAGGCTAGAAGAAGAGGAAGAGATATTTATGGGAAGCTATTAAGCCCACATATTCTGGGTTATTTCTTCTCTAGAGCCAGTCAATGCTGCAGTTCCAGATACCTCCCGACTGTCTGTGAATGTCCCTCCCTACACCACCAACGTAGTCTATTTTTGTCTGTTGCCTGGGTTGAGAGAAGAGAAAACATTCTCTCCTGGAAGGAGGCACTGAGGGGGTGGAGGTGAGGTAGGAAGTTGTATTCCAGGTGGTGCGTAGCAGGAATAAGAGGACCTCTTTCTGGACATCCATGGCTGATGTAGCTCTGCTCTTCCTGCTGATGCTGTTATGAATACAGTTAGTGCAGGCATTCAGCCCTCTGCTGATGCAATTAACTTTTCTTAGATACTTTTTCTGCAGGGCAGGAGTTGTCCCAATTATTTTGCAATTCTGGTGAAATCAATTTTAGTTGCCATTCCCCCCCACATTTGCACAGTAAGCCATGCTGATCAGTCAGCATATCTGCAGGAAGCATTCCAGAAATGCAACTCCTCCAGTTCTGCCAGCCTGGGTGACTGCCCATTTTACGTCGTTGGATGTGTTGGCCATAGTGAACTCTCCCATGCTCCTCTTCAGCCTCTAGCAGTCCTAGGAACAGAAGAGATCTTGGAGCAAAGGCCTTGTTCAGGAGTTTGATGCATACTGCTTTGCAGAATAAGTGGGAACATAAATCTAGGCCATTATGTATTTCAAAAAGGAGAAGAAAAGGTTGAAATGTCCTTCTGAAAAAAAGCCCTGAAGCTCAGGAGATGTTTTGCTCTCTCCTCCTCCTTCTACCTTTTGAAAATTGTACCAGTCCAACAAGCTCCTTTCGTCCTCCCTGTTTACTTCCTGGAAAAGAAAGACATGCAGAACTGGAAAGGACCTTCTGGGTTATTGAGTCCGGGCACTCCTGTCTCACCAAGCATGTTGTACTTGTGTGATTCCTTTCTTAAATTTGTGAGGTTTCTTCTAATGCCAAGTATGGGTATCTTTTTTGAGTCAAAACCTTGCTGGGAAGCTATTGGACTAACAGCGAATAGTGCCTTTCTTATAATTTGTAGCCTAAAAAAATCCCCAACATCCATTTGACATCAAATGTCAGCACTATCCTGCAGTTTATTCTGCCTGACAGAGGTAACTGTACTATCTTTCAGCTTCCAGGAGATGTTTTGTGGGGTTGTTTTGCTGCACACCTAGTTGAACTTGGTGCCCGGGTGCCCCTTGCTCCCTATGCCTGGTGCCTGGACAGGCTGAATCCCTGCCTGACTGAATTAGCGTGTCACTGCCTCCACGAGCTTTGCCCTGACAGGCTTCCCCTTGACTCAGACTAGCCCAGTGCCCAGAGTAACAATAGGTAGGAAGGTGTGGAAATGTTTTTCAAGAGACTGGCACAAGAAAGCGTCACAAAAAGGAGTGGTATTTGCAGGAGTCTGAGGTAGGTAAAAGGCAAGAGGCCACTTTACCTATTGGACAGGGCACCTGCAGGATGTGGAGAGCTAAAATGAGAGAAAAATATGAAAGAAATAGGAAATCAGAGTGGAAATAAGGGCAGATGCACCTAAAACTCAGCCTTGGGGAAGAGAGGGCAGACTGTTGTTTATCAGAAGGGGACAAGAAGCAGCAGAAGCAGAGGGGTGGCACAGTCGAATCAGTCAGTAGGCAAGGAGAAGGATTTTGACAGTTAAACCGATGTGTTCTTGCTTTGACAGATAGAACACCGTTATACGGCGAGCTGTGTTTTTGTTAGGCAGCAGGTATGTGATGACTGTACGCTGTGCAATGCCGAAGTATAAACTTCTCTCTTTCTTTGTATAAAAGTTCCAAGGATATCCCAAACATAAGATCCTGTATTTCAGATTTCTCTGTTTAGTCTGTGTACTATAATTTAATCTAATATGACAAAATATTTGTAAGCACACATTTGTTTTGTCATGTGAGTGTCTTTCTTCTGATCCAAAGCAGAATTAGCATCTAGCTTGTGATGCTCTTTCTTTAAAAGAAAGAAAAATTCTCCTCTCCGGTGTTCCTGATCTTTTGCTAATCTACCACGATCAAGCTTTATGACCTGGGGTCACACTAATTCCCAGTGGTCATGTAGTTACTATAGTTTCGCTGATAGAACAAGGTTTGTGCACTGCAAAGCAATGCAGCGTCTGTTTCTGACTAGGGTAATTCTGGACGGCTCTGCGGGCCCTGCTCCGACCTCTCGGCCTCCTTTGTAAACAGATTCGGTGGCTCTTTGAACCAAGCAACGCCCCTTTTCCGCTCATTTAGCTCTCTCTTCTTTGCTTGTGCTTCTCAGAGGTGGGTGCGTGTTTTAGTGTGGTTCTGGACGTAATGCAACTTTGTAGTTTAAAGTTGCATGTTGAGGGTGGGGGAGGTTGCTCAGGTTTTGTCTCATGCTTCATAAAAATTCATGTTGCTATCGACTTTCAGATAAGAAATCTTTCTGGAACAAAGGTTGTGGCAAAACAGCAAAACCATATAACTAGGAAACCTTATGGAGTCAGTGGATGCAGGTATCAGTAGTTCAGTACTGTGTTAAAAAGTCTGCTTCTGTTTTTCTTATTTCCTAGCTAATCTCCGCAACCTCACTATGTGTCAGATAGGAATAACAACATTTTTTACTTACTTTATAAACAATAGTGATCCTTAGAAGATAGAATACTATTGTATCAGTTAGGGGCATGGCAAGATAAAGCCTTGGAGATTCCTATCTGCTAGGCTTGTCTTCTTACTAACAGTTATGCTATTATTCTGTTTGGTTTTTTATGCTAAGGAAAACTCCATCAAAAAGTGGGGAATTGCTTACATAAATGCTGCCATGACTCTGCCGGTGATAGAATGTTATTTATTAGAAAACCATTAGAAATCCTAGAGTCAAGTTTAAATTGTGTTGATTTCTTGATCCATTGCCTTAAAATATGTTTAAATTCAAATTCATTTATTAAAATTGCACTGAGAAAATAAGTAGTTACAATTGGTGGGCAATTTCTTTGTGCAAGTTTTTACCCACAGGAGGAAGATCTGAAAGGCTTGGTGTAAAGCAAGGCAGGAATGGTTTGATGCATGATTACTTAACATGAAGGCCCTGCTCAGTGCTAGGCGGCACTTACGCATGTGCATGCTCTCACCCTTTGCCTCTGCCTAGAGACCTGTGGAGGGGGAAGCTGGGTGATGCCTCCTCCTTTTTTATCTGCTCTGCAACTAGAGGATGTCTGTCTCCAGAAATGTCAGCCCATGTCAAGCAGTTTTCAGCAGCTCTAAGTTTGCTAACGGTGTTAATTTGCTTTAAATGCATTTCCCCTTTCAGAGTTTCTGCCCTTTGTCAAAGGAATAGGACGGGAGGGCCTCCTTTTGAGTTTGAAATGAGGAAACCTTTCTTCTCATTTGCTAGACAAGCTCTACCTTGAATCTAGTAAATGCAGTTTGATATCTCCAGCAGACTGTCTCCTCTCTGTTGTGTATCTTATCCTGTAAACCCTTCTCAAGCTTGAGGCAAAAGCTAAGATGTCACAAAGTAGGCAGCAGCTGCTTCTTCCTAAAACACCTGTGAGTCAGTTCCCAGTGGGCATGAAGATGAAAATAACCTGGAAGGCTTGCAGGGACAGGATTCATTCATCACCTCGAAGTTCCTTGCTAATCTGTTTTAACCCTCCCAGACACTTTTTTCATCAGTCTTGCAAAATATTTCAAACTTCTTGTTAGCCAGCCAGACTGTGTTGACCACTGGATATAGGAGGAAGTCAGGGTCTGGGAACAGCTTGACCTAAGTCTTATATAGGCATGCATTCAAACTGTTTGTCAGCTTTGATTTTGGTGAATAATGACAGCTATTCTTATTTCCATTATTGTGAAAACAGCTACTGACACTGTACATGGACACCTGGCAGTCCACAAACTGGTATTGTTGTATGTTGTCACCTCAGTGATGCACTTACCTTTCAGTAATAATTAACAACACTAACTGTGAAACAAAGATAACTGCTGAATTGCTTTTAATATTATAGGAAAAGCTCCATAATTGTCCTAGATGCTAGAGAAATAAGCTGTTTGTCTGAAAGAAGAAAGAACCTTATATATAAAGAGATTCTGCACGTGTGCACACATACCCCAACAACTTCCATGCTCCAGGTAAATTAAGGTGACATCCTGGTTGATGGAGAAGAAACTATTGCAAGTTGTAGTGTTATGTGTTCAACGTGAGCTCATGTGTAGCTTTAGAGGCAAAATCCTGTTTACTTACGATTAATATAATAATCTTTGCTCTTTTGTTTTAGTGTCTTGTTGCCGAGCTGTCTGCTGGAGAGAGTGAAAAGAATTTAGGCAAAAGAATTAAAAAGGCTCCATTGCTTAGCCGTGTAGCAGGACCAGGTTGATAAAGGATGCCACTGCCTTTTATATCTCCAGGCTGCAGCATTAGGCTGAGGGTGAGGTAAGCTGCAGTTTGCTTCACTGCATGGGGCCTGAGGGGTTCTGGTCTGTAGCTGTACTATACGTCAGGAAATTCACTGATTTTGCTTGTGTTTCTCATTTCTTTTCCCTATGTACTTTTATTGTCAAACTCACCTATACAATTAAATAACAAAACAACCTCCTCCTCAATTATTTTTTCTATTTTCTTTTTGTATTTGAGACTGCAAGGGTGCACTCTTGCTTATGTTTTTTTCATTTTTTTTCAGTTTTTTGCCACAACCACAAAGGCTGGAGTTGTATTTGTTTTGAAGCGATATAGCCACCCCTCCACCCCCTTAAATGAAAGCTGAGTAACTCACCTCATCACATAGACTGAAGGTTTTAAGGTACTCCTGGGATAATATAAGAATTGTTAAAACTGGGTAACTAAAATGAATTTTGTATCCAAGCTCATGACAAAATACCTGTTCTTCAGTGTGAAGTCCCTGACAAGCAACAACCCAAATACTTGTACAGCCTGCAAGATGTTGTAAAAATGTTCTTAAATAAAGTCAGGTAGAAGCAGGAAGATTTTTCCAAGATATTTTTTTATCTTGCATTGCATTATTACTCTCTCTGAATAGCTACTGTGCAAAAAACTGAACTGTGGTTTGTTCAAATGTTTTCACTTAACTCTTTGCTTAAAAGTTATGTGGCATTTAGTTGCTCTTGTAATTTGGTATCCTTCATTAATGCACTCAGGAGGTCATGCTTCAACAGAGCAAGTGTATTATAAGCTTACTAATTGTTCATTTTTAAAGAGGTCTAATATTTTCCTAATAATTATTTCCTAATAAAGGAAAACAGTAACTGAATAAAAGAAAATACTCTCAAAAACAAATAAAATACAAATTCAGACATAATTCTTTAATTCTTCTGCTTTAGTCATAAACTTAAAATACATTTAAGTTTTAACTTGTTTTAACAGATTGTGTGTTTGGGGAATGTGTATAGTTACATCACTTATTCAAAAGTGTAAGTTAAATGACAGTGGATTTGAGCTCTGCATTCCCTAAAGCTTTTTCTGTTTTAAAGCTCAATTTCATTTCCTTCAACACTAGCATCTCTGGAATGCATTGTGATGTGGTCTCAAATATTTCATGAAATGAGCCATGATTTTAGCTCCTAACATATATGAGGATGCCATTCCATAACTAAATGTACTTGTTTGCCAAAGAAAGAGTTGCATTAAAGATCAAGATCATTAATACTTTGCTCTAAAGTAGATTGCAAAGTTTCACTATTTGTTTAGTTGCATTGTCATTTAAGAAGGGAATATAATAGGACTATATCTTAGCTAAGAACAGAAAAAAATGCATGTTCAGGGTTGTTTGTGGAAGTTTTTTTGGTTTTTTTTGTATTAGAGATTGAAGAATTATCAACAAAAATAGTAAGTATTGTTGCCCACTAATGAAAAGATTTGATTTTTCTATCATCTCAGTGGTTTCTGGATTGCAAGACTTGGCAGACATGTTGACTAAAAAAGATTCTAAAACCCAGAAATAAATGCTGTAGCCAGTGTCGCCTTTTTCTGTACATGGAAATTTGGGCCATTTTTGTAGCTCGGCTAACAAGGATCTTCAGGCAGGTTGTGATTTCCTGGATCAGCACAGAGTAGTTTGTCCAGTTGCCAAAACTATACTCCTACTCTAATTGGCCATGATGATTCTTCCCTGAAAAACACTCTTATTTTTCAAAGGTGGCAACTACTAAAAGGAAGAGTGGGTGATATATTTAAACTCTCTCATGCATTCTCTCAGACTGAACATAGGTTTTAGTGAATAGTGAATCTCATGACATTCATAAATATTCTCTTTTCCCTTTGCTTTCCTTCCTAAACTAGAGAGAATCTTGGGGAAGGGCAATGGGAATCATGAAACACAGGAACAAGCAACTGAACAATGCCTGGGTGTAAGTAAATTCCTGACACTACATGTGTCTTGTCTTTTTTAAAAAAGTATGAAATCACACATCAAATAGATATCCATCAAAATGAGTTATAGCAAATAAAAGACAAAAGGTAATCACAATTTACAAAGCATCTACTGTGTGAAAAGGTGAAGTAAGTGGCGTAAAATTTTATTGGAGATGAAGCTTGCAATTTATTTTGCAAGAATTAATATGGAAGAAAATCAATTAGAAAAATAATGATGTTCATTAAATAAAAATTGATGCTAATAAAATATAAATGATCATTTATTTTTGTTTTTTTATCTATATTACCTGTGAGAGTTTTCTATCAGCATGTAAACTGATCTGCAATATATAGGGATCTTTTGTTCATTAGTTACACGAAGCCAGTGCTTGTGACTCCAAACAACACGTGGACCACTTCTGGAGTGCTGTGCAGTGAACCAATACTATTGTTAGCCCCTGGGCAAGCCATTCCCTGACATTATCACTTATTTTTTCTTATAGTCTGCTATGGAAACCTTGCTTTATGATATGAGTCATGATCTGTTCTTAAGGATGTCCTGAAAATTTTCTTTTGTCTACTGATGAAAGCATACTGTTTTGGAGCAGCACAGAAAATACTCAACCATGATCATTGTATTAGATCAAGACATTGTCACAAAATGGTAAGGTTTTCTGAAAAAAAATAGCAGAAATTCACAGTACAGCACATTACAGGTTTGTGTCAGCAACATCTCACAAGTGTGCAGATAGTGTGGCAGTGTGTACCACAGAGGATGCTCAGGACTTGAGGCAAATTGGAGAATGATTAAAGCTCTCGACCATCTCATCCTTTGCTTGGCTGCCCCCACAGTTTCAAAATGTTATTCAGCAATTCAAATCAGATGAGGACGGCCCTATGAGAGGGTTTAATATGGTACACATGACTTTGTCGGCCTGCATATTTGGCAGCCACTTATACAAGAAGTAGGTACAGAGTGTGGCTCAATCAATATAACACCTTTAAAATGCAATTCAAGTGGTGGGCCTTCACTTTAAACTTGTTTGGTAAAAACTTGCACAGTTGACCTAAGGATATTAGGATTGTAGTAATCTCCTCTTTCTAGGCAATTATGTGCCCAGGTAGAGAAGGAGGACAAATTGAGAGTGGTTGGTGGTGTCTTGCAGTAAATTGGATGCTCTTTCCATTTCATTCCAAACTTCCCTCCTCTGTGCAGCCTGCTGCTGATTTCCTCCAGTGACATTAGTCATGGTAGGTTTTCTTGTAAACAATTGTGCTTTTGTGTTTCAATCCGCTGTTTCATGCTGAAGTAAGCAAAAGCTACAGGAACGTATGAAAAAATTACACAAGACTGTGAGGACAGAGGGGAACTTCCCTCTGAAACTCTGTGCTTTGTGAGAATCTCTGATGCATAGCAGGTATACTGCAACCATAAGTTTTTCTCAACAGTTCTTCTATAGTTAAGAATGTCAGTTTGCATCTGAAAAAGTTCAGACCTTGGTACTCTTTTGGTTACAGTGGGTCCAAAATGCCTGCTTCTGTCTGTTGTTCTGCTATGACTCTTGCAGAAGTACAGTCAACACACAGATATTCTTGCAATGTGTGTTGTACTTGGTATGTACTATGAGCTAGGCTCTGCATCCACAGTCTGTCCTGCAGTGCAATTCAAACCTGTGATGCTTTCTATTGAGCTCTTCGGCTCATTCCTCTTGTTTGTGTTTGCTATAAAACTATCTACGGAACTTCTATGAGATGAGGTTCACAGGTGTGGGTTTTGCTCTCCTCTACTCCCACTGCTCCAGAAGTTCTGATCCACTTCCAAGTTTGCTGCAGCACAAAGAGTTTATCAAGGGAAAGCCTGCTCTATGCAAAATATGTTGAAGTGCCCTCTTATGAAAGAGGTTTGCCTTTCTGTAATATCAAAAAGAACATTAAACCACAATTTAATATATCCTGGGAAATCATATTTCACAATCTAATGCCTGGAGCCCTTTTCTTTTTAATATGAGGATCAGAATTCTGATCTCTCTCATGGTTTGCCTAAACTTTTTATTTTAAATGACAGTTAGTTAATAAGTACAAAATAGTGGGTGTGGTTAACTATCATTTAGCAGGCTAACACTTTGTCTGAATGGAAAGCTCTTGGTATAAGATAAGGAGCAAATTTAAAACAGCAAAACTAAATCAGTGTAGCCACATCTTGTAGACACTCCTGTTTTGGTATTAAACTAGATGGGGTTATTTTAGCTTGCTCTTTATGAAGCCTTTTAAACTAAATAGTGAGCCTTATGTTGTCTTATCCTGGAACAAAGGTCCATCCACGTGAGGGAGTTGTGTTAAAGCATCTCTAGCTGCTCAGCCATCTTGGTAAGATTGTTTAAAGCCTTTGCAGCAAGGAGAGCTACTGGAACTGTTGCCAAGTAACTTAGTGAAAAGAAAGAAGCCGACATGTGCTAAATGTGCAGTGACTCCTCTGATAACATGTGATAGCGTGGAACAATGGAGTGGGCAAGCTCGATAAGAATTTCCAGTAGGTTTGCACTGAGGGAAAGGAGCTATGATAGCCTCACAGAAAGCAGATTGTCATAGCCTGATGAAATGGCAACATTTGTGAATTGAAAGGAGGGGAGTAGAAGTCTTCTACCCAAGCCAGTAATGGGCTGCTGAAGCCAGGGTGGAATTATCACGCTGGGACACTGCTGCAAAAGCTACTGGTGAGCACCGCCTCCTCCTCCCATCACAGTAGTGGCAACGGTGGTAGTAAGATGTTGTCAGACAAGGGTGATGTTAGTGTAAATGCTAACATGGCTTTTTCTAAGGGCTTTTTTAAAAACAGTAAAAGCACTCTTGTAAAAGAGTTTATACTATTGTTACCCTCACAAAAACAGTGTACCATCTCCTGTGGTCATTCAGTGTGACTCTACATCATCTTTTCTCTGTTATCAGAGGATACTGTAGGGGATCGATAATAATTTCACATACTTTGCTTAGCTATGAACCATGAAATCCTGCTTGACCTAGCAGTTAGCTACAGTTAAGTCTTTTGAGTGGTTTCTTTAATCAGAAAGAAATGAATGGTGAAGTTGAGTATGCGTTGGATTCAGACAGTTCACAAAAATACCTGTATATCTCAGAATATGTTGTTTATCAATCAGCAGGAGTAAGTTTCTTGGCTTTCTAGCTAAGCCTGTTCTACAAAGGTCTCAGTTCTTTTTCCAAAATGTTGCCACAAATCCTTCTCTGCTATCTATTGGTTACTGTGCTTTGCTGGTTTTCTCTCTCATATGTGCAAGGCTCCAGCAAACAGCACGCCACCTCCAGCTTTTGTTTTTTCTTCCTCTGCCTGACACACATATGTTTGTATTTAAGTCTCATGGAAAACTCCTCAGGCTGCCTGGCCTGTTTTGTAGTTGTGACTTTTTCACAGAATATTTTGCTGATGGTTCCCTTCACCTGAGTTTCCTATTTTATTTAACAGCTTAACTGCTCATCCTATCTACTGGTATTGCAATCATCAGCTTCAGTGAGCACACCAACTGTGTGCTCGTATAGCCTAACTGTTCAAGGTGAAAAGAGGAGAAAAATTCAGACCAAGGGAACATTTGAAGACTTTTCCTAGATTAGGCAAAGAAATGTAATGTCCTTGATTAGGGTTAGGGCAATCATACGGGAGCTGACCTTTTACAGAGAGAGAATGCAACCATTTAAAAATTTGCCAGAACATACCAGTGCTGTTCATGGTTATGAGAAATGAAGGGGCATTTAGGAAATATTCATATTCTCTGTGCTGCATTCTAGCACAGAATTAAAAGGTTCAGTGCAGCTCTCTATCTGCTCCTGGAAGAAATTTGGCTAGCTCAGTGGGACTCTGCTCAGAAGGAGACACATGGATTTGCTGCTGTGTTAATTATAGAGAGACCGGGATATCAGTCTTCAGGGTGCTTTGAGTGTCCATACCATGGTACTACATCTCGGCTGATTCCACAATTTACATCAGCAGACTAAGAATAATAATAAAGATTGCCTTATAAAAAGCAAACTAAAACATTTTTCATATATTTTTTCTTTTCAAAGTACCTCAAGAAGGTCTGAATTATATGAAGTTGGCAGGTTTAAGTGTGACTCAACTCATTGTTTTCATTCTCTCCTTTTGGCAGCCTTCAGTAATTCCAGATGTTATTTCTCCAACCACACGGAAAAAAATCTTATTAAAAAAATGGGGTGGGAAGATTGATAAAAACTATTCTCCTGCATTTGGTACATTTTTTTTTAATGCAATGATGATACTGCGTAGATTGCGCTCATGTGCAACAGGCACTAAGGAGAGCTGGAAGCATGCCCAGGAGGAGACAGCCCCAAGATAAAAGGCTCTGTTTTGTAGGGAGAAATGAGAAGAAAGCCAAAACCAGCTAGTTAGTTCAATAAAATGGTGTTCTGTCATTCTAGGACTCATTTGTTGGCGATTGTAAAGACAAGACAAATTGGGAATTTACCCTTAACGCTCTATATTAAGGAAGCTTGAAGAGCTTTAGTATCACATCAAGGAGAGAATTAATGTTTTTCTTGCACTGTGACCATGGGGGAATATACAGTTAAGTCACAAATAATGTCTCGTTCTGAATAAAAAAAAGGATTCATGTCTGTTTTGATGATATACTTTTAGAGCATATGAATCCACTTACTTTTCTTGCCTCACCTAGCATTGCTAAGATTAGGGAAAAATGGAGAAAGCACTTCCCAATTTAATATAGCATATAGAGTCATGTGTGTTGTGCTAACACTGCTTTGCAAGGTGACTCCAGCCTCTCCTTCTGCTTTTTGAAGTCTCCTTCAGGATCTGGGAATTCCAGAGGTATGAACCAAACCACCACTGTGCTAAAGGGACTAAAAAGCAAATCCTTTCTGCAGCTCCCAGTCCAAGGGGGGGAAAAAAAAAGTAGTGGACTGAGTCCCATAGAAAGACTGCCTCTTGACAACATGGGATAATCCTCAGCTGAGCTCTCATGCTCTTGTCCCACCAGGAGCGAGCCCTCATGGCGTGTTTACAGCCCCCCCCTCTGGAGCCAAACTGCGCCTGGTACCATCATTGGTGGCTTGCTTTTCCACCCCAGCAGGGTGCTTGAGAGCACAAGCATGAGAGCTTAGGACCCTCCAAATTTATAAAAACAGTAACTAGTGCGTAGAAGATCACATACTCTCTCTGAGCTGTCATGAAGGGTACCAAATCTCGCTTATAAAAGCTAGTCCAGTGAATACACGCTTTTGAGAACTGTGAATTTCCAGTCTTAAATGCAGCTTTTACATAAAGAGCCTCATTGACACCTCCTTAAAATACCAAGTTCTGGAGTTCTTTTACTCTTAGAGAGAAAAAGAAAACTCTTTCACCGTGAAAAGAAAGACCAGCCTGCATCTAATTAATTGGCTTGCAATCGTTTACAATTTTTTCGCTGATGCTGCTTTTTTCTCTCCCCCCACGGTGCACAAGATGAGGCAGAGTGGTTTTCTGTCTGTAGGTGGTTCAGTACTGAGAGCCCAGAGAGGGAAAAAAATTTCTCTATTGTGTCGTTTTTTGGTAAAAGTGAGAACTGTTACTGGAAAATATTTTGTTTTGAGATTAGTTGTTGGTAAGCCATGACTAATACTCATTGTGCCAATAAGTGCTTTCATTTGGCTTACTAGGTCTCCCTCCTGGCCTCCTTGCTTGTTTTATGTAGCTAATGGAGTCCACTAAATCTTGTACTGTAAAGTCTTTGGTGTCAGGACTTCTTCAAGACTGTTTGCATATTGCTTAATGCAGTGGGGTCCCTGGCTCAGGGCTCTAAAACCTTTGGGCCTCATGATAGCAAAAATACCGAATTCAGTGGGTTCTTGGTTGCATCGACTTTTGCAGCATCTGGGTCACTTCAGTTTTGGGAGTCTTGGGGACATAGGGCTGATGCTGGGTTTTATTCAGGGAGTAGAAGCCAAATCTCTATCCATGTTCATTGTGAAGTTTTCAAATTGGAAAACAATTGTTGATTCAAGTCCAAGACATTTTCTGGCTCTGGTAATCTTGTGTTAAGCATGATCACAATTAAATACATTCAGTATTGGTTTTAGGGGCTTAGCGGGATGTATTGTATTAGAAGGAAGAGAAAACAATGCATTTGTTACCGGTTTTTGTTTTATTTTAGGCATTTACTTACTTGGTGTTCTCTGGTTTTGTGGATAACCCTGAGGATCTTCTTGCAAAGCTAGCATTGATTGCTTTAATTTTCAGGAAAAAGAAAATAAAAGGCCACACCACACATAGCTTTTCTCTTCTTCAGGTATTCCCAGAGGAACTTGCCCTACTAAGCTCCATCTGGCAAATCAACAAAAAATCTCTGTTCCCAGATAATCAGAGATAAGACACTATGCTGGGAAGTGAAGTGATGATGCAACTGCTAACAGCTAAGAAGTGCTTATTCAAGCGCTGACTCTTGGTGACCTACACTGGACCAGATTAATAAAGTACTGCTGTAGTCAACAGCAGCTGCAAAGTTATAACAGCATACATTTTCCAGACTATATAAAAGCCCGCCGGAAGGGTTCACACAAAATGAAAGGAAAGATGCTTGGCTACATTGCCTCTATCTTGGGTTGATTCCCTCTGTGTATTGTCGGAGAGGACACAAAAACTATGCTGCCTGAAAGTAAGATTTAAAGAATCAAGTGTCCATATGGAAAAGATTGATTTTATTCCGTCCCCGGGTTGCTATTTAAAAAAAGGTGTTTGTATATCTTGGTGAGATAAGTTAAAAAAAGCTATTAAACCTTTCGGGTTTTCAGGCTCCTGATGAATGAGGCAAGGTAGGGAGTACACTGAGGAAGTCAAATATGTCTATCAAAATACTGGGCTAACAAGCCAGGCAAAAGCTGACAGCAGTATTTTTTTCCAGTAGATTAAAATACCTGTAAGCTTTAAAAATCTCTATGGAGATTTTATATCATAAGTTGTTAGGCAAAAGTTCAAGCTTTACTGAGTTCCCAACATATTGTAAAGTCTTTCCTAGAAGGAAGTTTAAGAAAAAATACTTCAGTTTAGAGTACTGTTGGCTGGCTGACTTCTGTTAAAGAATAAGTGTTTGGCAGGCTCTGATTCATCCTGGTTGTCTGTACTTGGTTTGTAGATAGCTGTTTGCTTCAGTAGCAATCCTGAACAGTCAACACTCACTGATTAATGAGTAATACTTTTCTAAACAAACTGGGTGTCATTTTTCTACTTCAAGTATACTGTATACCGGCAAAGTCTGATATCTCTTACATACAAAGCAGCTGCAGGGAGCAACTCCTCAACTAGGCACAGGATTTGACCGGAGAATAACGTTTTGTAATTTAGAGGATATGGTAAACATTTTTTGTGCCTTTCTTTCATCATGTAGTTATAAAAAGAATGCCAACATATCATTCATGAATAAGGGTAAATAGGTGATGTCCTCTATTTAGATAGTGGTTAAACTCATTGTAAAAATCAATGTTGTTTTCTTAAAACCATGAAGTCATCTCTGAGCTGCTGTCTAAGATTTTTCTTGAGCTGAGCATGCTTGGTTTTTCACCTGCAGGGGAAGATGCCATAATTTATAGGTGAAGAAGTAGGGGGATTGATAGTGTGCAGAGAAGATATTAGGCTTGGTAGTGTGGAACCTGAAGGTCCCTGAGGATTGTGGTGAATCAATCCACCCAACAGGACTCTATTTGGGTCCTTCGTGTAGCTTTCCTTATTTCTTGCATACGCAGAAAGCTGACTCCCATTTCAAAGCAGAAGCACCATAAGGAAGAGGGAGTCACTGAGAAAGTAAGTGCCAAATACATTTTTGCAAGGGGTACGTGAGAATGTAGCCAGTTTATACAAAAATGCCATAGGTAATATGACTGGCCATTTGGAAGCCTCTTAAAGGTATAAATGTAACTCATTATGGAGTTATTCAGAAACCAGTGTTATCAAATACTGAGTATAGAGGATAGATGGAGATGGAGACTTAAAACTTGTTTTAGATACTGCATTCAAGGGGTGCCTGCCAGAAGTAAGATTGTCTGAAAGCAGTGTGACTATTTCTGGCAATAGTTTTGAAATACTTGACATTTTCAGTAGTTTTCAGTTGACTCAGAAGGCAGAGAAGTCTTAATTATGAAAGTGTGTAACTGTAGTAAGGGAAGCTCCATGCAGAAGTGAACAACACTCCAGCTCACAGTGAATATAAAGCAGGACATTTTTAAACAGAAGGAGAAAAAAGCAGCATGACTGCTGTAAGGCTGAAGTGTTACTTTGTCAGCCTGGGTAGCAGATGAGTCTGGTTAGAAGCAAGGTTGTGACTTGAGAGTGAGAAATTGAGAGCAAGAATCTGTGACATGGAAGATGCAGAATAGTTCTCACAGGTCAGAATCTGTGAGGCCAACAGAAATGTTGAGCAGGGGCTGAACTTGCAAGCTCTAGTTTGTCCACTGTCAGTCATTTTGCTGCTATTTGTTGGCAGTCCTTTGCAGAGGCAGCAGGTCCAAACCGAGGTTATTACAGTTGTATCTATTCCAGCAGACACAGGAGGCATATGAAGAATGGTGGAAAGTTGAGCTCTGGAAGTCTTTGCCTAATAGGGAATGCAGTAATAACATTATAAGAACATCTACCATTGTGCTGCCTCTGCCAGTGGTCCGTAATGAACTGAAAGAGCAGGACAGACTTGGTGATGTTTTATTAGTGCAGTCGTCCAGTTTTCAGTAGGACGTTGCATTCTGGAGCCAGAGGTAGTATTCTCGAGGTTATGGATCTTTCTTGCATGGATTTGTGCAGTTGCTTTTGGATCATTTCCAGTCCTGACACCTGCAGTATCCTGTGACAATATGCTTCACAGCTGAATAATAATTAGTGCAAGAAACACTATTTTCCTCTTTTTTTCAGAGTAAACTTCTGATGGTTCCATTGAATGTGCCTTCTCTTATGCAATATTTCTTTTTGCAGTAGAAAACGGCTTGTTTTCCAGTGCATTAATACCTTGATATGCATTTTCCACGTGGCCTCCCAAACTGAGTCTGATATTTTAAAGTGTTTGTCAAACAACACTTCCAGAAGGTCAGTGATCATCTACTGTGTTGGTTGTGTGGTGGGATGTAGCAAGTATAATGGGACTTACTGCTGCTGACACCCGCAGGTCCTCCTGAGAGAAAAATTAGACCTGAAGAGCCTAGTAACTATCTTCAGAGTGGTTAGGTTGACCACTTAGGTGTTGTTATGGGTAGCTAGGAGAGCAAGGTGTGGACTTCTAAGGGGACTTCCGTACTGTGCAGTTAGGATCAGAAATAAAACCAGCATCTCTAGAAATCTTGGATTTGAGTAATTAGTAACCAACACAGTTTATCTAAAATCTGCAACTATGTCTCATTCAAGTATTTGTAAGAGGAAACAACTCAACCTGACTAAGATCAGACCCATGGTACTGGTGCTACTAGTATATGATTTAATCTGCATAAAGGACTTCAATTTCTAGAGAACTACACTGGAATAACTGCTTCAGTGATCTCTGCCTGCCTAATACTGTTGCTTTTTATGCCAGACACTGTAGGTCTTCCTGTTTACTTTCCCAACAAACAAGTCAGTCAAATAACCTTTTAAGAAACACTGCAGGTCACTTCTGAAGCATGTCTCACTGCATGGAAACCTTTATTGCTGGAATGAATGATATTCTTAGATATTCATGAGAAATAAACAGCAATAATCCTGACAAGAGGTGTTGGCAGAATGAAGTGTGAACAGGAAATGATTAAAGATAAAAGGCAATCTCAGGAGTTACCTGTAGTTTGCTGTGTGATTATAGGTGTGGCAGGAACAAGTCACAACACAACGCAGGCAGCACTTGCTGACAACCAAGTGAACTGGGTTCCAAAGTTTGCTTCTCTCCCAGGCTGGAACTGTGTTATATAACCGGACTGATCTCACCAAATAAAATACTTGGTGACTAACACATGTTTTTTGGCTTTGACTGTGTATGTGTCTTGTAAAAGAAGTTGTAGTGACTTCTAGATTAAGCTTCTAAGACATTTAGCATTGAAATATTTACATTCATTTTCATTATAATTATGCAGTAAATGAGGTAGGAATCTAGGCAAAAACAGTGTGTGATCATATAATAAGGACTGCCTCATAATGACAAGGGAGGCAAATAATGGTTGCACCATCCGTCTTCGTTAGTGCATTTCCCAACCACTAGTTTTGTGGGTTGATTTTTTTTTCTTTTTTTACTTTTAGTCCCATTGGCCACCTTCCTTACAGATTTAGTGCAACTTTTTAATAATACAGGAGGTCATGCATATTACCTATGTGTTTATCAAAGTATCATTGGCTGGTATAATTTTTTAATCTATTTTAATTTACCTTGCAGGATATGTGTGACAAATGTGGGCCATGTATGTTTTACATGCTGTCTTCTACTATTTCTATGTAAACAAAGCCTGAATCCTTGGGCTCTGGGAAAAGAAACAGAAAAGATGAAATCAGGGATAATAGTGTTTTAATGGAGTTCTCTGAAGTCACTCTTCCAGTTTACAGCCTGGAATTGATACCGCTCCACACCAGCCATGTAGCTTACCTTCCTCAGCTTCCACTACCCTGACTGGTCTTCAGAGGAATCTTCTAAGTCAAGCCAGAAGCGAGATGGTTTCGTGTGAGGAGCAGGATGTGCAAGTCTTGCATGGGACATGCTCTTCCCACAAATAGGTAGCCTTTATCTGAGACATGTCATTTACATCTCAAATGATGTACTCAAGAGGTGAGTGAACTACTCGGTGTAATTAGAACATACATATACAGGAGGTAGGTTCACAGCTCTGAATCTGAGCATCCCTAAACCGGTGGTGATGGTGGTGAGAGGGGAAGATGGAGGCAGATCTCAGTGCTGCACACCAAACCCCTTCCATGCTTGGGTCTGGTCCCTGCTCTCTCAGATGGTGGGTGATTATCACTCTCCCTTATTTATTCCTAGCCTTGTCTTTCCTCTTTGTGATTCCTTTGTGCTAGTGTTTGCCTTTGTTGTCAGGTCTCAGCGTGCTCGGGCTTTTCAATTGTTTGCCTAGGTTTAGTCTTCTTTGAAAGGTCAATCTTGTGCTAAAGAAGGATGATCACTTTGTCAAGCAGGACAGTTTTGGGTGTTTGGCAGCTCTGCAGTCTGGGTAGTTTACTGTGTGAACTCCTAATTTGCTAGAGCAACCAAATTTACCAGGAGGAGAATGCATTACTTATGCAAGCCTTATGTAAGATAGTCGGCAGAACAATTTAGACTAATCATTGAGGTAAGAGGGCGGTTCCAGGATGTACCCGCTCTTCTTAAAATATTAGCTCAACAAATCAGCAGTAGGTTAGCAAAAGGAGCAAACTAGTTAGCTAAGCAGATTTTTTGTGATGAGTGTCTCTAAGACACTGCCCCGCCTGTAATGAAAAAAGACCGGTCTCCCATCTTTCAAACTGCTGCAGAGAAATTTGCTTAGACACCAGAAATGTTGCTGCGTTTTCTCACCTGGAGAGGGAGTAATTGTTTGGGATACACATGATTTGCAGTTCAAATTCCAGCTCCTCCCTGGGTAGGTCTGTTTACTCTAAACTGTTGGCTGGGTTTGGGTCTAAGGGCATTCGCACACACAAATGGCAAACAGGTTTGACCTGACTAAGGACTTCACAGTGGGGAGGTTGGAGGCAAATTGTAGAGCCGTGGCAAATGAAAGACATGAAAAATGAAGCAGATTTGGTATGCTGAAAAGGTCTAAAGTACCCAGCCTTTTGTTTCATTTACTCATAGCTTTGAGGGAAAATTGGTTTAAGTAAAAAAGAATAGCTAGGCTGCTCCCAGTAGATGTGAATCTTTACCCAGGCTGCCTTGTGCAGTGCTTCCCAGTGTGGTTTTGCTCCTGCATTGCATAACGCTAAGTGCCTTTACCCTTGGAGCTGTCAACTCTGGAATGAACCATCCAAACAATGACTACACTATTTTTCAAAGCTTCTAGGATGAAATGCTAGTTGTTGGTCATGCCTCTTAATTGTTTTATTACAGATATGCATATGTGTTCTTTGAAAGCACGGAATGGTAACCACATGAGTTTTTAATTGCTCATGAAGTTAAAATTTCCTTTGCTAGCACCTTTCAAAGCATTTTTTCTGTGTTGTTTCTAATGTTGGGGTAGAATAATCCTTACAGATGTAATCCACACATCTGATTATATTTGGCTTTAGAAGACATCTTTCACCAGCAGGTGGATGGAAATTATTCTGATGTGAAAGAATGTCTGCACAAAAAGGTGAGCTCTGACTCACATGTTCAGAGCTCATAAAGGCTATATTTGCGCTAGCCCTGTCGAGTGTGCACTATTGAAGGCTTTGTGCTGCTCCGGGGGCTCAGTGGAAGCCATGCCTGAGAAGAGCCTTCATTTAGGCATCAGGTAATGGAAGGTGGTCAAAACACATCTGTGAATCCCAACAACATTCAACAAAACAGTGAACTGTTGATTCCAAGCCTCATCTTGCACCTGCTCAGACAGAGATCTACACTGCTGCAGCATGTCGTGGTGCTACCCTCAATTAACACCTACCCCTCCCTCACTCAAATTAGGGAGTTTAGCTAGGGAAGCAAAGGTCTGGAAACTTTTCTTATCTCAGCTGTGAAGCAAAATGAAGACAACGTCTTCAGTTAAAAGGACATAGCATGTGAAATAAAATGAGGTGGAAGACAGCAAAGGAGACAACACTCATGTTATCTGATGCAAATCATACAAAACAACAAAAATACTGAAGTCCATCAAAAATTCATACAACTGAAGCTAACTGAGTAGGCGGCATGTTGAGAACAGCTAAGTTGTCCAGTGTAAAATTTCAAATTAATTTGCTTCAGGTGTGTTCTGGGCTCTGTACCAGCCTTCAGAGAACGTTCCCAAGTTTGAAATGTGCTACATCAAAACAGGAATCCACACACAAGTTTTGGAAGCGAAATCTAGATTTTATTTCTACAAAGAATAATGTTCAGTAAAAAGAGATCTGCTGGGCCCAGCACTGTTGCTATCGTTTGCATATTGATACTTGAAAAAAAGAAGAAAACAACCAAAACCAGGAGAACGTGTGGAGAGCAGGACAGGAAGGTCAACAGCCAAAGTGCTTTCTAGACACACTGCTTTGAGAAAAGAGAGTAATCATGGACTAAAGGCTTGGAGTGGGAAGATAGGATACATGATGGGGCAAGGTATCATAAGGTAGAACAAAATAATGATGCTATGAAAAAGGGGAAGATCCTGTCCCTGCATCAGAGTTGTGGTACTGACAGCTGTTTTTGCTTGGCTGTTTGGTTGGTTGGGTTTTTTTTTGACTGTTATTGGCTCTGTGAAAGAAAAAGTGAATGCCAGAGATGGTGCCCTTGGGAGGGGACTGGGCCACAAGGCTGGGGACACAGGGATTAGAAGAAAGTGTTTGCTTTCTACAGTATTGACCTTTGCTTTGGTGCTGGTTCCAAGCTAGAAACCGCTGAAATGGACGACAGCAGCTGCGAGTTCATCTCTCCCACATCCGACTCCAGAGACAGACCTAGAAAGTAAGCACTGCAGTCTGGTATTGCAGGCAATTCACAGTTCCCTTGAGGACCTTCTTGTGTACCTTTTTCTCTCTGCTGTCTACGTGCTGCCCTGTGTTGTTACCATATTCATTCACAAGGCCTCCACTGAAATTTAGTGATGTCACTATACTTTTATTTTAACCCCAGGAAACCTGGACTGATGTTTTAAGATTTAGAAACTAGTGGCAGAGCCAATGTCTAAGACGTATGTAATTTTTTCTGGGGAAAAAGGAGGAAACAATAATTTATAACTTAAATGAGTCACTGCTGATATTCAAAACCATGTGCTGTAAATGTTTCGATTAAAGAAAAATATTTATTCACCAGGAACACTGCAGATCATCCAGCAGTAAAACCAGTATTTCCCTGAGGAGACAGAGGCTCTTCTCCCTGAGAAGCCTTTCTTTTTTCTCCCACAGTATGTATAAAAAGATGTACAAAGCCAGCTGATCAGATGGTTTAGAAAGCACTGCACCGCGTCAATGGGCACTCTTGTTTGTGTTGTTGAGAGGAGATCCTTAGCTAAGAAAGAAAGAAATGCCTTCCCTGTAATCGTCACTAACGAGGAGACTCTAGTGAAGTTTTTGTTTTTTGAAAGGCTTTGGCAAAAGATGTTTTGGGCTCTCGGATTAGTTTATGTTCCCTCCCCCTCCCCACTTGATCGTTAAGGATTTGCCTGAGTCATGGATTTTTACTGGGCTTGTTAACTCTGTTGTTATTTTTTTTTCATCCAAAGGGATAAAGAAGTCTTTCAGCGAGAGCCACTCACTGCGGATTATCTGCAAGTGGACCGAACAACTCGGTGACTCCCTGGAGGGGGTGACCCCTGACTCCCAGGTCAGGTGGTGACTCATCTTTTGCTTCCTAGCTGAGCCAAGCTGAAGGCTCCCAACAAGTGTTTTCTCTGTCTTCACCAATCTCACTCCACACACTGACAGGCAATACAGAATATGGGCTCTGTGTTATCACAGCTGCTATTCTGCAAAACTGGTGAAAATGATAAAGTAGATAGAATTTCAAAGGATATGGTAACCGTTATTGGAAGGAAAACCGTAACCTCTTTTACCACCTAAAGGGTTCTGTCTGCTTTCCTCCTCTATAATTTCCAGAGCTGCCTTTCAGCAGGGTCTTTCCTGCACAGCAGAACTACTTCAGTTAATTGCAGAATTGGAAAGTGGCAAGAGTGGCTTTTGGAAAATTTTCTGTTCTAGATGGTAACTCTACCCAGTCCTGATGGCATCACAGATGCTGTGGCGGTTGTGGCAGAGAAAGTTTTTAAGGGAACCACTTACACAAGCTATATGAATTGAACCCATTTCCTTTGGCTGGGAAATTACAAACAACACACTTGGGATGCAAAATACAGCAGGAAGAGGAGCCAAACATTAAACTGAAACCTTACATATAATGGATTTTAGACTATATGTGTGTGTAAGACTAATATGTAGATGAATATAACTGAACAAATCAGTCATGCAGATTAACTCTGCTTTTGAGAAAATGGGTTAAATATTATTCTATCCACTGTTTTGCACAGTCTTTGAAATCCTGGCTGTTTTACAGAGCAGGCAACTGCATCTTTCATCAGGTTATCAAGGGCTTGGATCAATTAATGATGAATAACTGTCTAACTTACTTAAGGTCTGCCAGTCATGGTAGTATACTTGCAGATTTTCAAGAAACAGCTGTGGAAAAAGAACTTTTCCCTCCTAGCTCTTAGAGGAAAAGTAACAAAACACTTTCATTGTTGGAAGGCAGTGTCAGCTCAGACAGAGTCAGGTTTAGTGATATATGTTATTTTCTGTGTGAATAAACTGGATGGAATTAGAGGAATGAGATTTCCCAATAAGGCAAAAGAATTAAACTACAGTGCAATTTAGATGCCCTGGCATACAATGAATGGGTGAAGAGAGGAAATGGTGATACTTAAATACATAAAGTATATTAAATATATATGCATTTGATACATATTCTTTTGCGAATACAAACATGTGTTAGCTTTTTGTTTCCTGACTGTTAATTAGCAGTTGAGTTCACATAAACATGCATGGCAGAGGAAGGTTCTTAGAGGCCTTATAAAAGGAAAAGGCTGTAGCAGCTGTAGAGATATTTAGGGAGAGTTTCAGTGTATGATGAGGCAGGCAAAGAGGAAGAAGTAGTGTAAAAGAGCTGACAAAGAGCAGGAGTAATCAAGGAGGGGAAGGCTATCCGGCATAGGTATAGAAAGAGAAAGGTCTTTAAGATTAAGGATAGGGCAAACTTTTTTCCTTTCCATTATCTTCTTTGTTACTCACTCTGTGCATCTATGCAGACATTTTTTTTCACCAGCTTGGTTGCAGGTGATGAAATGCCTCGTCAATAGAAGCAGTTTTAAAACTGTTAGCCATCGGGCAACATAGAAAACTGCAGTTTGTATTCCTCTAACGATGGCAGCTGTCATGAGTGCATCAAACTTACCTTATGAAAAACCAGGACAAAAATGATTAGATTAGGTTCAAAGCCTCCCTGTTTGCTGTCAGGGTTCTTGTAGACCTGAAGTAGGGGTTTGTGGCAGAATGCTAAGAGCTTGAGGAGGAGAGCTGCAGCTGGTGGTTTCGCTCCTTGGCTGAAAAGATACCTCCTTCAGGCAGGGTTAGAGTGCTGAAGGTAAAACAACGTTGCAGCTGCTCATGTCTCATTTTGTACTGGGGATACCTGTTGCCCCATCCTCATCTTATTGCTGCTCTTCCCTGCTCTTCGCTGTCTACTCTCCCAGGCTGGCAGCAAGTCCAGCACTCATCAAGCCCTGAGTGAAATGGATTCAACTCATTGGCCTGGAAGAAAACTAACATGACAAAAAACCTGAATTGTTTGCTCCTGGGTTAATGAACTGAATCAACTCAGTGAAGGCTCTGATGAACATTAGTTTGATGCAAGAAAAAGAGTGCGTTAGCATGACTGGGATGGAAAGAAGAAAGGGCCTGGCAGCAGTGCAGGACGTGCAACTTCTGGCAATGTTGAACTAACAGTGAGAATGACTCAACTCTGACATGTAACTTCCGTTGAAGGGTCTTAATATGAGACTGTGAAACAGGAACTGCACCATTGCCTGTCATTATCATAAATAGCCAATGGTATACGTACAATAACGAGAGATTAGAGCACACACACAGGACTGCCAAGTTCATTCAGAGGGAGAGAAAATCACACACGGTAATGTTTGCCACACTGTTGAATGCACCACTGCAAGTCACTCTCATACGGTAAAGGTGAAGGTAGCATCAGAATTTACTGGGAGGGAATTTACTTATTTGTAATCAAGGTGAAGGGAGATTTATTTCCAGTCTCCCAATAACTACTATGAAAACACTGTCCTCCCAAAGAAGAAACACCATGTCTGTAGAATATGAGGAAAAAGTGTTAATCATAGATTAATTTTCTTACGTTGGTCTTTCAGGATGCTCCAGAGTTCTGATTTATTTTGATTCTGAAAAGCATTTATTGCGGCTTTATTATACTTGTCACATGAGCCTTTTTGGAAGCTCTGTTTCACATCAGCTAGCCAAGCTCCTTTTAGTTGTTGTGTTGTGCTGGAGGTCAGGGCTAAGACCTTTGCCTCACAAGGTGACCCAAGAATCTGGGCAGAGAATTATGTTCTAATTTATTGAAAGTACGAAGGAGAAAGTTTACATTTCATAGTGTGTTCACAGCTTCAGTGAGTTTGAACAATGGATACCAGTAGTAAGTAGTATGGGCAAAGTTTTTGCCTTTCCTTTAGTAAAGGAAGAAGGTTAGAGATTTTACTCTTATATGTTTTGCCTTTATGTCTTTTTTCTCTTGTTATTTCATCTCCACCTTGCATGCCTTTTTTCTAGTTTCCCTCTTTTGATCAAAACATGTATCTGAAATTAACAGAGAATAAACGTATTGCTTTACTTAGAAGGTTTTCTTTGCTCACAATGTAATGTCAAGCCATTTTCCAAATAGTATAATTTTCTAGACAGTGAGTTGTGGAAGCTCAGATGTATGTGTTACTGTGGAACACACCCTTCACCCCTTCCTAGTTTGCACCTGGTGTTATCTACATGCTTTCCAACACCTCTGTGCGTCATTTGCAACTCTGTGTGGTCTTTGGCAGAAGAGGTGCAAGTGCTTCAGCTCTGGGTTGGCTGCACAGAGAGATGCAGGACTCTCTCTGCCCTTCTCTGGGAAAGTGCAGCAGAATATGGTGAGGCAGTTTGTGGGCTGGGGTTATCTCTACCTGGATAAACCAGGCCCGTTGGTACCAGCTTGCAATGTAACACTGTGAAATGGCAGTTGAGGACATGAGGATGTGACATGTTGCAGCATCACCCTTCAAACTCCTAGCAGCTTTCCTGCTGAAACAGGACATCACACAAATGTCTTGCAGCCCAGAGTGCATCAGAGAAGGAATGAGCCACACATCTCTGCATTGGTCACACTTCAAGGGATAGCCTTTAAACCTTAAAAAATATTTTTGCATTTCATTTTGCAGTTCATTTTAATAAACCAGCCCATCTTCAATACTCATTCAACTTAGTTGCAACATTTATTGATATATCTGAATAACTGGAGCATTTAGGGTAGAGATATCAGCAAGAGCTAGAAACCATACAGTTGTCCTTGATACAGTCACTTGTAGTAAATTCAGGATTTAAGTGCCTCCTCAACTTCTGCTGTGGCTTTATGAAACCTTGGGCTTTACCACAACTTAGCCACATTTGAAAAGTTCACCAAGTCTAAGGAAGAGTTCTGCTCTGATCTGAGCTGGCCGTTAGCATTCATACATTGTTATTAGCATTGCAACATCTTTCCTCAAAAGAAGGCCATAGTCTTTCTTCCCAGGAGGAGGACTCTGTGAAAATTTAGTCTCTTATTTCAACATTTTCTTCTTTTAGTTATAAATTACCTTTGAAAGAAATCTACAATTGTAAGATATAATTCAGATCAGCTGGAGCATTACATTCCATAGATCATGCACAGAAAACTGTAGGTGTTCCTCATATGTCATCCAGATTTTTTTTTTTAAATGTTCTTGGCTAAAGCATGTTTTTGTGTGGACAGCAGAACTAATGTTCTATTGACTCCCCTAGACCGCTGCTAACCACCTGGAATTAAGTTATTTTTATAATTGGCAGATTTTTTATAAGCAAAATGGTTCAAATTTAGCGGCTGGATAGAAATGCCTGGTATGCTTTCTGTGGTCATTCTTGATTGCAGACATTATAGGATAAGGCAGATGTGCTGCAAACATGTGGTATGATAGCATCTTTGTGAAGGGATTGATGACTGACCTAGCTAAGTTAACAAGGCACAGGCCACCTAGTTTCCATGTTTAAGCCTTCTGTATGTCTTGAAGCTAGAAATTGGGTAAATATGTGTTGAACTGGAAGTATCCACAAAATAAAAATGTAGAGCCCAATGAGTCTTTCAATCTGGCAGATTGGCTTAACCAAGAATTTCTATAAAATGCATGATGTATGCTAATATTAATTTCTCCAAATATCCTAAAGTTTTTCCTCAGCGTTGTTGGAGAGTTGTCAGAGTGAGTGTCTCATTGGGGACCCTTCAGTGTTTCCTCACACCTGTTTGCAAATGCCAAAATAGTCTGTTCTCCTTTTCTACTCTACATGTTTCTTTACCTTTTCTGTCTGTCTTAGCTGAGGCAAACTAAATAGAGAGTACTTTAGATGTTTAGACTCACCTTCCTCTAGACCTGTGTGCTTTCTGTGACACTGTGATACCCTTGGATTTCTACAGGAGGAAAGCAAATTGTGGCTGACTGAGGTACAATAAGAGGAGGAAAGCTGGAGAAGGTCTCTGTTATCAGGGAGTGTAGTGATAGGACAAGAGGTAATGGTTTTAAGCAGAATGCGGAGAGATTTTGATTAGGTATTAGGGTAAGTATTAGGTATTAGGATTTTGATTAGGTATTAGGAAGAAGTTATTCACTCTGAGGGTGATGATGCACTGGCACAGGTTGCCCAGAGAAGTCATGGCTGGCCCACCTCTAGAGGTGTTCAAGGCCAGCTTGAATGGGGTTTTGAGCAACCTGGTCTATTGGAAGGTGTCCCTGCTCATAACAGGGGGATTGGAACTAGATGATCTTTAAGTTCCCTTTCAGCCCAAAACCATTCTATGATTCTATGATTTTTCCACAGTACGCACAGATTAAGAGACCTTCTTGCTTTTCCTCATACAAGAAATAAATTCTTGAAGTAAGATAAGTGAGCCTAGACCACAGAAGAGTGAAGACTCAGTGTCACCTTTGATCCTATTGCCTTCAGAAGAGCTCATCCTGAGCATCCACAGATCCTGTTGGAGTGAGAGGCTGGTAGGTTGCTCCATTCCAGCAGGCTGTAAGTCCTAGTGCTTAGCAGTGTAAGTATATGGTTTTAACTTTGCTGTGAGGCCCTCAATTAGTGACCTTTACAGATGTTTTCAAAAGCAGGGACAGGGTTCCAATGATATTAAAAGAGACAGTGGGCAGCTGATAACTGACTGTCAGCTGAGCCTCAGTGGTTGTCAGCCTTTCCCAATAACTGTTCTGGTGGAGGCAGAGGCAAGCCTGTAGATCCAAGTGTCGCAGCCTCTTGATGATTTTCTGGATATTATTTACTTATGGTTTATGCCAGGAACCAGGAATCTTGGGTCCATAAGCTGAGATGATTTCCCAGTTTCTCTGTATATAGACAAAACTGTGTTCATGGTCCTCTTTTCATGCAAAGCTACAGTAAGCCTTTGCGCATGCGTGCTGTTAATGTGACAGGGCCCTGTTTTTAGCCCAGACATTTTTACATCCAAGTATGAAATCTGCTCTGAGCACTTTTAGACAGCATTGCAATTAAAAATGCCTGGGCAGGTCTCCACAAGTGCTGTCTCTGTGTCACATTTCATAGCGCTGTATTGATGTTACACACACGAGGTGGCAGGGGGAGGAAGGTAACTTTCAGAGCAAGTATCAAGCAGATAGTCTTTGGGGCTCGAGGAGAAGTCCTCTCTTCAATTCATCATTTTAATTAGTAGAACAGGGTGTTGCTTACTGGCCAATGCAACAGGCACTTGCCGGAGGCTGCCAGCACCTCCTTTGAGGCACTGAAATACTTGTACAAACAATTTTCCTTCCAGATCTCACCCTTCACTAGTTCTTTATGTTTCTTACCTCTCTGCCTTCCTGGTTGCCCCATGTCTTGGTGGTCTCTGCTCTGCTTGGGTGCAATTACTGTGAGTGCTACACTTCTGCACCCTGCTGTTATGTTAGGAAATACCTAACTCATTATCTTTAAAAAATATACATGGAAGGAAAGATATTAGTTTTTGAAAAAAACACAGCACAGAAATCCAGACCTGTTCATTTCTTGGTTTTTAGATCTGGGGCTCTTCTTTGATCCAGCCCCACAAATGCTAGGTCTGAACTTGTGTCAGTGTCTGATCTAACAATGTTTTGATTTGAAGAAACACGCCAGCTTCTTTGATTGCTTTTTTCTAATTTTTTTTTTTCTATAAGAGAAATTAAACTTGAGTGGTTTAAGGGGAAACATTTTAACTATTTGGAGCAATGTTTGTGATATGAAAATGGTATGATCGATAGCTGTTGAAATGCAAGTGACAGTCAAATCTGGGCCTCAGGTCCCTGTGCTCAGAAAAGAGCCTCAGCCCAAGACAGCTGGGACCATCCTCCTAGGCTTTGCAAACCCCTTCAGTTAATTAGCAAGTAAAACAAATGTAAATCAGTTTAAATAGAAAGCTAGGTTAAGGCGGATACTTACAGAGGTGCCCTGAAGAAAGCTGTGACAGCCCTTTGCAGTCAACCTCGGTTAGTCCCCATCTTCAGAGCTGCACCTG
Organism: Tapera naevia; assembly: GCA_033556795.1. Classification (NCBI taxonomy): domain Eukaryota; kingdom Metazoa; phylum Chordata; class Aves; order Cuculiformes; family Neomorphidae; genus Tapera; species Tapera naevia. The sequence continues at coordinate 17,326,937 of JAUMJJ010000246.1, forward strand.
CTGAACTTCCCACTTTCTGCTGTGTGCTAGTCGAAACTGCTTGGACAGACTCCCTGGAGCAAGGACATGAGCCTTTTGTCCCAAGAGACTTCTTGCTCCCTCTTGTTCTAATCACAGGGCTGCTTTGGCAACATATTGGGCAGATTTTCTAGCCTCTCAAAGTGTTACTTGGGACCGGCTTTGTTTGAAGGAAGAATTCCTTGCACTGGAGACTTTCCTTAAATAGCTCCAAGTGTTTTCACAAATATAAATCATAGCGTGGTGTTAGTTATAACTTTTCGTTGCTGTCTGTTCAGCTATTTCTGCTAAGAGGTGCATTTTGAAAATCAAACAAATTTATATATATATATGAAAATTGAACAGCATCTGTGAACAGAAAGCCTATCAGTAAAATTATATCCAATTTTATTTATGGGCAACTTGTGTGTTAAGGCCATGGGAAGGCTTTGCAGACAAGAAAATTTTGTTTGGAGCCTGGAGTACACTTGGCAGTAATGTGAGTTGCCAAAGGTATCTGAGAGAAATCAGTTTCCCTTGGTGTCTTGCTGATCTTTTTGGTATGTGATGTGAACCTCTGACCAACACAGCAAGTGCTTCCAGCTGGCTCCTGCTCCCAGGCCCCACCAGTACCGTGCCTTGTGCAAAGGAATTGCACGTTGAATGAGGGGGTTGTCAGACAATGCTCAACTACATCTAATTTTTAGGGCCCAAACATAGTCTTCACTGTTTGGTGTTTGGAAGGACAATAATTCTGGTGAGTGGTAGTTAATTTCTCACAGTTGCTGTTGTCTTTGTAAATGTCCAGAATTGCTACAGTCTACCACATACATACTAATCACATCAATCTGATCTGCCCAACTCTCCACAGCCTCGTCCTGCAAATTTTATTTTCTGAATTTTTTTGCAGAGAAGTTCAGGATGTCAGTTGCTGAGACTGAGAATATGCAACTACGTGGCCTAGAAAACCCCTTTTGTTCACGATGGCCACAGCCTTCTCTCTTAGTGAACATTCAGGATATGCTCCAGGTCAGGTTATCCATGAGTCTCAGCATTTCCTTACCTCCCCTCTGCAGTAACATGTGATTACCTCTTCTTTTGTACCATCACCAATGCTCACATGACTCTGATGTGCTGTTTCAGGGAGCTGATTCAACCAAAAGGCAACATGAAAAAGAAGTAATGAGTTTTGTGAATCTGTTCCCTGGGACGTCATGTTAAGTGTTAGTGCTGGTCCTTGAGAGAGAAGGGAACATATATGCCAGAGTGAAGGAAGAGCTCTAGCTGTGTCTTGGAAGAGTTTATTTTGCATACAGCTTCAGTGATTTGGATGGGGAATTTATGATTGAGACCCTTCTGTTAGTCACTGACTAATTGTTAATATTACCATGTTTGCCCTGGAGTAAGTAATACCAGGAGGTTGCAATCATGACAGAAGCACCACTGTGCCTAGTTCTGTGTATATAAGAGGGGAAAACTGCATAGTTTTTTTGCAGTCTCCGCAGATGTGGCAGAAAACCACAACCAATTACAATACAAATGTGCTTCTTTCAGAAGAGCTGTGCTGTTCCTGATGACAAGTTCCTCTTGCCCTGTATTCTGTCCAACAGGGTCAGTAACTTTGGGAAGAGCGCAGGAAATATGGCATGTATGGTGCTGCTGTATGTGGTATACCCTCGCATCTGCAGGGAAGTGGGGCTTCTGGGTTGTAAGTTGTCTACAGATCATAACAGTTACTGATGGACTTATCCTACAGGTGGCTGTCTGTACTGGAAGTGTCCTGTCTTGAATGCATCTACAACAACTCATCACAGTCGATTTCTGTCTTATCCAATGTTGTTTTAATTGTCTGCTCCTAAAAATTCACTGGATGCTCCTTACTTCTTGTATGGAAGAAAAGAAGAACAGTTGCTTCTCAATACAGGATGGGGGGGCGGTGTGATTGAGACCATCCCTGTGGAGAAGGACTTCAGGGTGCTGATTGATAAGAAGCTCGACATGAGCTGGCAACGTGCGCTTGCAGCCCAGAAGGCCAACCGTGTTCTGGGCTGCATCAGAAGATGCATTGCCAGCAGGTTGAGGGAAGTGATTCTCCCTCTCTGCTCTTGTGAGACCTCACCTGGAGTATTGTGCCCAGTTCTGGAATCCCCAGCAGGTATGGGACTGTTGGAGCTGGTCCAGAGGCGGGCTAAGAAGATGATCAAAGGGCTGGAGCACCTCTACTGAGAGGACAGGCTGAGAGAGTTGGTCTTGTTCAGACTGCAGAAGAGAAGGATTTGGGGGGACCTCACAGTGGTCTTCCAGTACCTGAAAGGGGGCTGCAGGAAAGCTGTGGAGGGACTTTTTACAAGGGCAAGTAGTCACAGGAGGAGATGGAATGGCTATAAACTGGAAGGCGGAAGATTTAGTTTAGGCATTAGGAAGAAATTCTTCACTCTGAGGGTGGTGGAGGCACTGGCACAGGTTGCCCAGGGAAGAAGTGGATGCCCCCTCTCTGGAAACATTCAAGGCCAGGTTGGATGAGGTCTTGAGCAGCCTGGTGTGGTGGGAGATGTCCCTGCTCATAGCAGGGGGATTGGAACTACATGGACTTTAAAGGTCCCTTCCAAACCAAACCATTCTATGATTCTATGATTTATCTTCTCTGTGGCATTCATAACTTCGTCAAACAGTGTAAGTTGAGCTATATTAATTTTTTTGAGTGAGAAGTGACTCCAACTTTTGTGACCTGGCCTGTTAGTTGGGGAAAACTACAGCTATAGAGGTGGGAACTCTGCGACCTCCTTTATAAAAGGGCTTAGATGTCATCACTCCCATGGTACGATCTGCTCTTAGGACTTCTGGGATTTGAGGTATGATTGCAGTTATATGCTGCAAACTGAAAGAGGTATTAATTTATGCATTTCTGCAGTTTTTGCTTTGTGATTTGATGTATATGGTGGATTTTTTTTTGTTGGATTTAGCTGTTATTGGGCATTTCTTTCTGGCTGAAACATTCCTCTGTACTAGAAGTTTATGTAACACACGTATTTATCAGTTTTCAGGCTCTATTGTCTAGTGCATAGCATTTTAACTCAGCTACCACCTGTTTTATGTTATTATCCTGGCCAGCTAACTGCAGTTGAGGAACAGATATATGTAGACCCCATGACTGGGCAGCAGCCACGGGGGGGTGGGGAGAGGGGAAGAACAATAGGGTCTGGTATCCTTTTTGACCAGTGCCATCAATTTATTGTTGAACCATTTAAAGGCAAAAGGAGCGAACTATAAGCTCTGACGGAGTGTGCTGCTTTCATATTTTCGTGAGGATCTCAATGTGTGTCATCTGTTCAGGGGCACACTGCATCAGCTGCAGCAGGTGCCCTGGTATCCTTACTGCTGGATGAACTCAGCATTGTTTGGGAAAAAAATGGGAAACATTTAACGAATTGGCGAGTGGGAGAGGATTTCATCAGCTACGATCAGCTGGCTCCCAGGAAACATTTAAGGAACAATTCCCTTAATTCAATTCAGAACAGAACTAGAAAGTGAATGCTGTATCTCCAAGTCTTTTTTCCTGTGTAAGTACAAGAAATATAAAATAATTTACGTCAGCTCTTTTCTTAAAAACTAATTATCATTTACCTCCTCATTCTTTAGTAGCTCTAAGGATTTAATTAGGTGTTAAATAAATTGGATTTGACACAAGACAAATGCTAAGAAATTCCTGCTTCCCATCCCTGCTTCTTACAGTTGTTCCTGCACTGCAATTTGTTGCTGATGCAGCTGCGGGGCTGTGCTAAAATGATCCAGCTTAAACATCTCCATATACAAAAGTAACCAGCAGCAAAACCTTTTTTCCTTTATCAATTCAGATCTGCAGATCCAATCAATTTTATTTGAGCACATCCCTCCACGAAGTCGCACTGACGTAAGTCAGATGGCACTGGATTTTAGCATAGAGTACAGGTGGGTGGCTTTGCACCCAGGGAAAACAGAGATTGTTTGAACAGAAATGTGTAAATCCATGATGCTGATAATTTCTGAAGCACCCAGTAGCCTGAGCCAGCTTCTGCTTTCAGTTCACATGCACACAGAGATTCCAGATGGGAATCAGCTAGTGGACTACGTGTCAGTATGCAAATGCTCGCTGACATGACATTTTGGGGATCTATATCATTCTGAGATTGTCTTATACCTGTTTTATATTCAGCAAAAAAGCACCTGTGGCCTCTCACAGGATGAGTAGGAACAACTGTATTATGCATAAAACCCAAACTCAATAGGACCCTTTACACTGACAGGAAGGAAAATACGAAGTCGAAAAAGCAGACTACTGAGTTCCGCTCTATCTCTCTGTGTTTAGTCATGTTACGTTCTACATTTGTGCCACAGCACTAAAGCCAACTTAGTTTTTTGGGAACCACTTTAGGCTCTGAAAGTAAAAATGCTACGTAAACAGAAAATACTATTATAAGATAGAGAGAGCTTCTTCTGAAGACCACTTAGCATTTTTCCCTCCTTTGCTTGCTAGTGTAAGTAAGAGGGAGTGATTTTCAAAGCGTAATGCTTTTTCTCCCAGACAATGCATTTTCTACTTCTAATAAAGTACAGTTTGTTTGAATGTGCTGCACAGTGGTTCCAGCTTCTGTTTTTGGAGTTCTGTACTGACACTTGATGACCAGAATATCTAGATGACTTGGATCTTTTAAATGCAAGGACATGAAAAGGTGTTAAGTGTCTGTGCATTGTTGGATTGCACCCTGATATGCCGGAGCCTGCCTATGAGACACTTCTACTTTCCTCTAACCTCCAAAGAATTGGCTAAGTCTGGATAACTCTGAATTTCACCTGCTATGAGAATTGATATGTAAAACCTTAAACACACTAGTGCTCAACCAATTGAAAGAGGTACTATGAACTGGGTTTCAGCAAACTCCCATTCACTTGCAGCATTCTCCATTACAAAATTTCTTCAGAGGAGATGCAGGGATAACACTCCAGGATGGGAACACTTCCTTTTTAAATCACTAAGCAACATTAGTGTCTTAAATGTAAATTAGATAATTAGCAAGGTCAAGAGACCACACAAAGATTTTATTGGTTTGAATAAGATGTAGCCTGGCATCAGCTAGTAAAGCAACAAGATTTTCTGAGTGAGTAGTATGAATCACCATATTAGATGCAATTCCATTTTATGTCTTTGCTCACACGTCTTCTGCGGTCCCAATTTCTTATAGGGCTGTAATTATTTAAATACAGCTTCCCTTGCTTTAGAAACTCTATTACCTACTCCATTTCTTCCTAAGGGTTTGGCTTAAATTTCTATTCAGTCTGTACTCTATACTTGATTTTTCTTTGACTTTTCTCTACTTAATGCTTTGTTTCTTCTCTTCTTGTGAGGGTTTGCTTCGAAGTTATACAGGATATTTTTAAAAAAACCACAAAGGCATGAGTTTAACAGATCGTAAATTATAAAGTTTGAGTTGTCTTTTTGGCTATTACCCATGTGTTTTGGCTTTTGCTATCCATTTGGCATGCACTACTTTTTTTGTCCAGATGTAAGCAGTGCTACAAAATTGAAAAAGCTGTGGCTGTGGTGTTGTGTTGTTCTCGTGCTAAAGACTGTAGATATTCCTAGCAGAAGAGATTTGTTATTCTGCAGATTATATTCTGAATAGATAAGAGACAAATGATGAGAGAAAAGATGCCATATCATCCGGATCATATGCAAAAAGAGCAGGGTTATTGGGAATATGAGGTGAGAACATATGTGAAGTTTATAGTAAGTTGGAAACTGAATCCAAGTCACATTGTTGCTGTTTTAGTGCATTATAAGTAAGAATTATGTCCCTTTCCTCAGATTCTTCCACCCTAAATTTTGGATTGACACAGTGGTTGCAGAGTACTTTCAATAGTACTCTGTAATTTTTTTACCTAGAGAGAACATGGGAAATTTTAAATAAATCCTTATTTTCTGGGCAGTGTGGTTTGAAAAGCATTGTCTTGCCTTTATTTTCACATGAGAGACAGGGTTCCTGTCAGCCAGCCATGGGAGCAAGACTACTCCCAAATGAAATGTACTGTGAGGTGTTTAAAGCAGCAGAGCTGGAAGGGAATGGAGGACTGGCTCTGCCAGTTAGAGAGACGCAGCTAAAAAAATTGAGTGCTTTATGCAGTGGCAGGAGCTGAATCATGTGCCAGACAAAGCAGACAGCAGGCATGAAGCCCAGTTAGCATCCACTAGTTATTAAGAAATATCTGACCACAGATACTAAAGTGACAGAATTGGATTTTATTTAATTCTTCACAGGTCTGTGGGGTTGCAACCCTATGCTTTTACTTAGAGTGTGCCTCTTCCAGGCTAGAAGTGAAGCACAGGACTGATGTGAAACCTCATTGTTGTTTTTGTGCCTTTTTATAGTGGTATATCTCCCAGATTTAGCAGGTGTGCTAGGCATCTTTATTACACTGGGTACTCAGTGTACTTGGTGAGATAGGGAAACATTATTATCTTGCATTTTATAGACAATTATTGCAGCACAAAGTAAACAAGGCCCAGACCCTCAAAGGTACTTTGATGCCTGACTGTAAAAGATTTCAAGGGCATTCAGGCCCTATACATTGCTGTGGCTCAGGCTGATGTGATTTTTGTGTTGACAACAGTAGCACAGGCTGTGTCACAGACAACGCAGCAGAGATGGGATTTCTAGGTCCCAGGCTCACGGCTTAACCACTGGACCAGACTGCCCTTCCTAATCTGCTGTTCAGATCTCTGCCTTAAACCTGTCTGTTCTGCATTATGAAAACCACTGTGGCTTTTACGCTGAAGCTGTGCCTCTGAGCTTGAAAAGACTATGTACATCTTGAGTATGGTAGGTCTGTTTTGTTGAGCTTTGGCGCTGTGGAAAAAAGAAGCCCAAGTTGCAGTGCAATACTCATCACATACTCACCCCAGAACTCTATACTGTTTAAATACCACACGGTGAGATCATAGTGAAATAATAGCACAAATTGTCAAAAAAAATTGGAGCGTCTAGGCTGTGTTTAGCAGGGAAACCTTCAGGAAAGAGTCCACACAATAAACAAACAGTGAAATAAAGAGAACAGCATTTCTACAAAGTCTTTGATCACAAATACACGTATTACATGCATGTGACTGTGTTAGAACAAAGTTTAATAACAGCAGAGGTGAATTCTAGGTAGCTAGCAGACTGAATTTTTCCTTGGTTAGATGAATTTGTTGAAGAAGTGTGCTTTTAAGAATTAACTTCTCTGCTTGATGTCATGGAACTGTTTTTAAAAAGAGAGCAAATTTACCCTTTGCTTGCCTTGAACCTGCCTGTGAGTTAAAGAAGACAACCAATAGATCATTTTGATGGGGATTTAGGGAAGGAGCAACAACAACAAAAGAGATAAAACCGACTGGGCACTGAGTATCTCTGTTCCCTCGCACTACGAGGTTTATTGATGCTGTCTGCAGATTTGTGTTTGCTTTACTGCTGGTAGTTAGAACTGATGATCAAAGGCTACTATAGCCATACCCATGAAAGGACATAATTGGTTGGACTCCTTAAGTCCTCTGTAACAATACTTGGTTTTGTTGTGTTAGGCAGTGCTCCATGAAGTATAAAACATTGTATGATAGCAAGGGCAGTTGGTCAAATGTTTTCTTCTAATCTCAATTAATTTCATTCAGGAAACCAATATAGCTCAGAGCTTGGGGTGAAAGCTTTAAACCTGGAGGGTGCCTGATGTTTCCTGAGAAGATCATGGGGCATACGATATGTTCAGTCCCAAAATGCCTTTGCATTTTTATAGCATATTATTTTCTCTCCTCATTCTTTGCTTCATTTGAATATAATAGACTCTTTATTTTTAAATGTTCATCTGTTCCTGCTGTTTATAGCCTCACCGAAAAATTTTAATTCTCTGGGTTATTTTTTGGGAATTTTTAGACATCCCATTTGGTTACTGTTGAACATATGTGCTACAGTGCCTGTATAGAAGAGGCATTGTTTGTTTTTTGAGTAATAAATTTTCCATTTTCTTTCTGTCTTTTCAAAAGAATCCCATATTCCAATTTGAACCAAAAAGGTTATAGACCTATTTATAGTTCTGAATTTTGGCAGCGATGTGTGTTGTGTGGTTTTATGACTTCTTGAGAAAAAAAGCTGGAGTAGGAGATGAATATGTAAAAATGTTATTTTCCTGGTTCTTTAATACATGAAATGGAGAAAATACTTCTGATGCAGCTCTGTGAGAACCAGCCTCCCTCTACTAATTCCCCATGCAAGCTCATATCCTCCAGCCCTAGGGGGACAAAGCTTTCATGTTTGCCCAACTGCCCATTGCACACAGACCAGACTGCACAACACCAGGTCAATGTGACATAAATGCACTACCTCTGGCACGTTGCAGCAAACTTCATTACGAGTTCATGCCCCTTGAAAGCAAAGCCAACTGGAGAGACAGAGGCAGGCTTTGCTTTCTCTGCTGCCACTGGCTCTGAATGACTTCTAGATAAGTTCTTAAATCTGGTTCTAAGTTACCTATCTATAAGTAGGAAATGCAGTGTCTGCCTCAGGGGGTGTTTGAGGATTAAACTGGTGGGAAAAAAAGACTCGTCTCCCAGAAAAACTGTAGAGATTAAAATGCTATATATATGTATGTATGTGTGTTTATAGATATAATAATTTAATATAGTTCATAACTGTATGCATGTATGTAAATATATAAATGTAGTCTCTGATTTAATCTTAGTGAAAACCCAAATAATGAAAATCTTCATTACAGAATATTTTCTCTTCACCACATTTGTGAAGGTTCACTGTTAAGACAGCTAAATTCTTCTTTGGAATTTCGATATTCTATGGAACAAAATGGTTTTGCTGAAGTGGGGTTTGCCGCTCAAAAACTGTTTCAGGAATGCCTTTCTGTTGCATAACTTAATGTAGTATCTCCTTGCAAAAGAGCAGCCAGAGATCTATTACATTATAATTAATAATTATAATGCAATTAATAATTACTGTTATGATTACTTAACCCTTTTAAGTCAGCATGATCTTTTTATGTGCTTTCCTGCTTGCAGATTGATTATCTTAATTAAGATATTTCTGTTTGTAAGTACTTTAGCATCTATTAAAGTAAAATTTAAAATGCATTCTCAAGCAAATCAAAACCTGCTTCCTATATTTGGAGACAAACTCAGGGGGAACGGACTAGTTTTATTCGTGTCCTTACGCTGATGAGGCTTGGACTTTCTGTTATGTTTTTTTCCCAGACCTTCAACAAAAAATGTTCGCCCGCTGTTCTCAGTATTTTGAGCATTACTGATAACGGTCTAATGATTAACTCCCAGTGCAATGGTGAACAAAATGTGTAGCATTATCCCACTATAGTGAGTTCTGCCACTTCCTGAAAGAAGGAAACCTCTAGAAGTTTGCAGAATCAATACGTTCTGTAACCATATAATGCAATTGACTTTTCATATTTCAGTCAATATTAAGCATTATAGTGTCTTCATCACTGTTCACAAGCCCCTTGTCAATTGGACAGTTTCAAAATTCTCAGTGGATAGTGGTCAGATGAAAGTCTGCACAAGAAAGGTCTGCAAGACTGAATGAATTACAGATACAGTTTTAAAGAGACCTAGAAACCATTTTTCCCCTCCATAATAAGTAACAATATAAAAGGATAAAACGACCCGTGTTGAGAGGTCCCCCAAATCTGTTAAGATTAGGCCTTAAATTGAACCTTACTGTGCTGAGGCCTTACACTCTTTGCAAAGTCCTATCTATGCAAGAAAGATGAGTCAAAATTCGTGTGCTTTGTTTCTTTTTCTTTCATCTGGATGCGATGGCTTCACCTGACACAGCTACTACCCTCACTCACACAGATGAGCCATGCAGCAGTGTTGTATCTGTCCTCACGTCAGAGTTTTCAGCTGCGTTTGTGTATCTGCACAAGTAGCTCATGCCTGCTGAGCTGCTTAACTGGCATGAATGTGCTGGAAGACTTGAGGGTCCAAAGCATTATGCAGCTCTTTCTCTCCCTCAGATAAGCCCTTGCTTAGCTGTGTTTATATGGGTACCTCCTGGGCAGCTTTCCCATTCTGCTTCAACTGCTTCTCTCAGCACAGCCTATTATGGGTAGGTCTCAAAACTTTTCCTTTTGCTCTCAGATTCAGATCTCTACGTTACTGGGGAAGAACAGCTGAACCTTTTGGAGATCTGAGTGGGTTTTTTTTCTTATTTCACTTCTGAAATGCTCTTTCTTCCTCAGTGAAGTAAACTATAAAGAGGAGCAATGGAACAATACTATATTTGTCTGTCTCACTGGTTTGTGTGCTGGTGTCTGTAACAGTTTTTGAGATAATTGCAGGAGAGTGCCCTTAGAGAGTCAAGTGCTATTGATGGTTGGAGTGTTGTACTATAATCTTGTCTGAAGCTTACATCATTTAAACACAAGTCTTTAAGTTTTCTGTCCCTCAGCTTGGATCAGTAGCTATATCATCACTGGAATCCAGGTCTCTCTGTACCCCAGAAACACAGAGTTATGTGTGCTTTTCTTAAGCTAAAGAACAAGGAAAGAAAAAGCAATGGATGAAAGCTTCTGTTGTGGATCAGAGCTGATATTGACCAGGTATTGCTTTCCTCGCTTCAGTTTGATAAGCTTTTCCCGTTTCTTCAACCTAGTTGCTTTTATGCTGCCGTATTTCTCATTATATGGTTGTTGGTTTTTTTTTATTGCTGATAATGGCTTATTGAAACTTGAGGAACTTTATTTGCTTAACCTTAGATAACTGGAAGAGAAACTGGCTACTTTGAACCTTTCAGCCTTTTGCTTTTAAAAGTGTTGAAAGAAGCAACTCTAATTTAGGGCCTTTATTGCAATTTAAAACACACAAATAGATGCCTTCACTCTTAGAATCGACATCAAAAGGCCAGAGAGTCTGGAGTGTATCAACAATTCATCCAACGTTTATCAACTTACATGTGCCTATCTCTCTGCCGGGAGCTTTTCACCTTCCAATGTGCTCACTCAGCCCCACTGTTGGAGAAGTACAAAGTCAGGATGAATCCCAGTAGACTCCAGTTGTTAAATACTGTAAGTAAGGACAACTTGGCTTCCTGACACACTTTGGTACATGCATTGTGTTTGGTACCATGGATGAGTACATGTGCTTATTTATATAAAATTATACTTCAGTCATGGAGTTTATATTCTCTGGTTGTGCTTCTCAAGAAGATTGCTTGAAATAACAGATCCTAACTGTTGCAGACTGATTAGTTAATTTTATAACTGATAAAATGAATAAACTAATAAACATCAAAGTGCTTAGGTCCAAAGTAAAAAAAAAATGTAAAGAAAGGACAAATATCTAAATATTTGACAGTTAAATTCCAGCCCCTACATACACGTGAATTTGTGTGTTATGACCTGTCCCTTTTTGCGTTGTACGGTCTGTGCGTCATCACTGCTTAACTCCACTCTCCGTGTTATGCAATTTGTTGGGCTTGCATCTTACAAGTCAATATATTGGTTTTCGTTAGTGGTCTGGTTCCATAAAGTGAATTATCTCTCTGGATGGGAAATACAGCAAAAGAACAGATGTGTTTCTTTGGAAGGACAATGTTCTTGCTTGTGTGCATACGTATTGCTTAACAGAGGTTGTGTATACTAGACTGTGTGTCTTTTTTGTGTTAACTAAAATAAGATTTGAGTACATGTGTAATAACACAGAAAAATTTTATAAGTACGTTTCTACCTAAAGCAATGGAGTTAAAACATACTTCTTTATTCTTCCCATTCTGATGTTTTCTCTCAATCTTTTTATTACATTTTGGAAATACTACTATTACTTTTGTGCACTAAACATAAGCTCACTCACCATATAAATCTAGTGACAGGAAAACTCTATCCTGAAAAGCTTGTATTAATGTACAAGGGCTCATATTCTTTCTAGACAAGTTAATTATGCAAAAATGGAAAGAAAAAGGAAGTTATTAGCTAACACATAATCTGCAGTCATGCAGGAAGTATTTAGGAAATACAGAAATTAGCCCAGATCTCCCATATTCCAACTAGTATGGTAATGAAAGAGCATCTTTCCACTGTTCATTCCCTCTTTCTTGCTCTTTCCTGCCTCAGGTGCACACTTTATAGGGATAGTCCCAATAAGAGTGCTCGACATGGAAATAATATATGAAATAACTGGTGGGAAAAGATAAACTCTCTCTTTTACTTTTTCTGCCATCAGTCTGCATTGTGGCAGAGAGGGCAGAAACTGCTGGATGCTGTGGCTTGGGAGTGTTGCTGAGCAGACCTACTCGCTCACCTTTGAGAAAAGGGGCCCAAGTCTCCTTTTCCCTCATGCTAGCTCTGGTGTAGTTAGGACAGCCTACTACATTCATTCCGTTCACTGGTGTGGCAAGAAATGGGTTCTGGGTAGTTTTTGGTGGATTGCTGAACCGAACTGTTAAGGTAAGGGAGTCTGCAAGTGCTGAGACCTGTTCAAGAAAAGCCTAGGGAGTTTCCCTTACACGAACTTTTCCACTTTTCTGATTCACTGCCTAAATTCGTCTCTGGAAACAGCCAGGAACTCTGAGAGGAATTATTCCATGGTGATAAAAGTGGCACAACTGTTCTGTAATTTTGCTTTTATTCACTAGATACAGATCAGTGCTCTTTTCTCCTAAAGCCTCCTTTATGTTGTGGGATTGTCTAATGACAAGCTCTTCAAAGAAGAGAAACAATATTCCTACGCACATGGAAGACTTCCATTGTTTCCCTTTGGCTCTATGCTGTACTGAAGGAGTAATTGTGGGAAGTCAATGTTCCTCTTCCTAAACATAAACTAGGTTGAACTGAAGTCTTCCTGTCTGCTATTGTTAGCAAGAGCAATAAAAAATTGCTGTGTACCATCAGTCATGGAAAAGAAAAAGTAGCACAATCAGCACTTTTTCATGGCTGAATGCAATGTCTATGTTTTCACCCACTGTAGGTAAGATTGTTTGTGATAGGAACTCTGACAAATAATCTTAATGAGAGCAAACTAAATCAAATAGGTTTAGGTTCTGTTTTTTTTTTCTCAGCATTGCCATTCTCTTTCAGACTAGCATTAGCCCATGAAGGGATATATTTATTCAGCAAGCACTAGAAGATCTTTTTTTTAAATTTTATAGTCTATTTAGCTAAGATAATTATTAAATAATTTGTCCTTAACCTTCTCTGTGTCACCACAAGAGAAGTCAGTGAAATATAATTAAACTTAGAACCACGCAAGTAACTAGTCACTATGTTCCTTGGTGCCTTCTTACTTCAGTCTGAGATTGTTAGGTCAAAGTCAGAGCAAAAGGAAAAAAAAACCTACCAAAAAACCCCCCAAAATTTAATATTGGTGGATATATTTATTTGCAGCAAAGAATATGTCAGAGAAATGCATTACATTGTGGCATACTATTGAGAAAGGTCTTACTATAAATATGTTTTTTTCAAGCCTGGATAGTTGGAATGCAGCTCTTCCTGCTGCTAAAATTTTCTCCATTGATACGTCCTGGGGATTTTGTTATTCAGTGCAGAGAAGTTTCACTGAGGTCAGAAAAAGTGCTGTTTTCAGGGCATGTGTGAAATGTCACATGGAAATTCCTAGTACGGAGGAAAGAATTTAATTCTGTGTTTGGAATTAGGTTCAAGCTTTTGTTTTTCGTTTAAAAGACACTTCAAGAGCAAGAGTAATTTTCTGAGCAACACATCTTGTTGCCTACTGGTTTGATGACTATCTTGTGTTATACTAATATATTTCCAAGTCTTGGCTGTGGCTGGTTTAGTCCTAAGAGATTAGTCAACTTTATCTAATTTAACATTTTTGTTCCTTTAGTTCCCGCTTCTTATAAGGAAGGAGATTTATAAAGCATCCTTATAAGGTGGAGGCATGTGTTGTTTAACAACATGATTTAGAGGAACATTTCATCCCTCTGATTAGAGTAAGAAAAATTTTCTTTTTTTTAAATCAGAAGACAGTGAATGATGATAAGCATGCTGGAAGGATTTTTAGGTTAATGAGGCATGAATACGTATAAGCTTTCCATGAGGAGATGAATAAAGTGATTGTATTTACTGTGTCTGAGCAATGTATTTAAGAATATCTAGTCAGAGCTATTCAAAACTGCTCTTTTAATAACATTTTTGTGTAGAAAGCTGTAGACCCATATGAATATCACTGTCAAAAGTAAGGAGTCCTTTTCTGCATAGAAGTAACCAGTTTCAGAGCTGAGGTTGAAACTACAAGTCTTCTGCAGAAGAAACGGAAGACAAGGGTTCATTTGCCAGACGGGGTAAAAAAGTGTAGACCTTGAATGTGACCAAATTGTTCTGGACTGAAAAATGGTTGAAAAATTTGAAACCCATTATCATTTTCAGCAAAAGCAAAGATTTGGCAAGTTTCAATCTAGAGAAATCAAGGCTTGGTCAAACAGAAGCATTTGAATTCAGTAAGAGTTTTTGGAGCAAAGTCATTCTAAAATACTCTGGCCATTATGGTATGAAGTCACTAATATGATATAATTCTGCTGAAGAACCTGTTTTTCATAGAATGATTAGAAATTTTCTGATGGCTAAACAATGCCATCTTCTTTATTGTTCTGAAGGTGCCATTTAGTCATTGTCTCTCAGGGCCTAAAACGAACATTGAGCAGTTCTGTAGGGATAAGGGGTAAAATTCTGGTCTAGCTGAAGTCAAAAGTTTTGTGCTAATCTCATTTTTGTGGCATAGAGAGTTGCAGTTTTTCCCAGGTGGTTACGTTCTGTGTAAACTGAGCTGGAAGAGCAGTTCTTGGCACAGGATGAATGGTTCTAAAGACGTTTGTCCCGTCTAAACTTCCTGGCCAAACTGTAAGGAACTGGAAGGGGGCAGCGAGAGGGTTGAGGCACTCCACATTAGGCTGTTTCAGGCAAATGTGGTACTTCCTGTGATGCTGAAGTAACACTAGTTTTACAGCTCTGGGACACATGGGATTAGTTGCGAAATCTTCCTGACATTGGAAGATTTCAACATTATGTAGGTCAGATTTGCATGAGAGCATGGTTTATGTATGGAGCCTGTTGTTTTAAAGTAGGGTGTAATGACTTACCCATTGCCTGGCTGAGGACTCTTTTTTAATGTTAAACATCCATGGAACTCCGGTGGAAGCAGTCTCAGTTGGCCACTTTTCTGAGAAAAGTGCATAACAATAGCACATTAGTCATCCTTGCTTGATAAAAACAAGAAGGATGAATGAAAAAGCCTAGCACAATGTAGAGCTCTCAAGAGCAGCTTACATTGAAAGAGCTGTCTTTTTTTTCTTTCCTTTTTTTTTTTTTTTTTCCCAAGTATGTGTGTGTGAAGACACTGTCATTACTTGAAAGCCTCCCAGTTTTACGTTTGAAAAACTACAGACTCCTTGGGACTGCAGGACCTGTAGCCATGGTTGATTCAGCCCTTTATCCTTTGGAAGAAGAGAAACAAAATTCTGGCTTCTGCCGTGGCATGAGGCATCTGAAGTGTCCTTGAAAACAACAAAGTAGAAAAGGTCTGTCTGCTCTGTGTAAACATTGAAGAGCACATAGCATTTTCTGGGTAAGCTGGGTTTTTGTCCTGAGTCACTACATTCTTCTTTCTCCACATCTGTGCAATTAGCTGCTGTCTTCCAGCGTGTTACACAGTGAAGCTGCATTGCATGTGAACACTGTCTGAAGCACATGAAAGACTCTTTAAGTAAGTAATAGTGACCAATTGCACTACATTGAATAAATGCTATTAGTCTTTCTCTATTTCGTTGTGCAATAAAGGGCAGTTCTCTAGGATTGATTAAATGGTCCAATGTCAAGTGTTAGGATATGTGGGGCTGTATGTAGATCTTGGAGGAAAAAAGGCAGATTTGATGACTTATGGAAAGACTTTTGCTTATAAAAGAAAAACACAGAGATGGGTTTATAGTCTCATAGTTGTTGACAGCAAAACAGAAGGAATTCAAGGCACAAAATAATGATTTGAGCACAGGGTATGTCAGCTGGGCCTTCAGGATGAGAATTATTTCTGTTTCTTCTTGTAAAATAATGTATCAGTCAGATGTTAGCCAGCATTGCAGGAAAGTGGCAAAAACACAACAATAAAGAGACCCCAATGTACTTAATGCTGAAGGCACCAAGCTCACACCTGTAACTTCAAAGGCTTAACACTTGGTCCTTCGTTCCCACATTTGTTCATTCAGCCTCTTTGGTTCCCTGGGCTAAATTTTGTGGTGGGATTCACTTAAAACTGGCTCATGAATTTGCAGGGACATGAAGAATTCTTTGAGAATTTTAGGATTTTTACATGTAAGAGGATTTATAAGTTTGCTTTTTCTGTATTACTAATTTCATTATAATTTCAAGCTGCGATGTTACACAACAGAGAGAATCACCCTCTGCTGTTATTTTATTTACCCTTTTATTCTCTGCCTTTTATTTGGTTTGCCATTGAAACTTTAGGACAAATGCCTCAAGAAATGGTGCAACAGTCTCTCTAAGGCTTTGGAGGCCTAGACAAAGCAATGGAGAGAACATGCAACGTGAAACTTATGCACTAGGGAATCACGAAGAAGACATTCAGTTATTGTTTTTTGTTTTCTGAGTAAAATTACAGTTGTAATTAAATTAAAATGCAAAACTCTGTCTTAGGAGGTGTTCAACGCCCTTTGCTCCTTCTGACGACAGTAGGGTCTGAAGAATGACAGTTCAGACATTTTATTCCCCCCTCTTCTCCTTTGACTGTGCACCAGTGATATTTGTTCCAGTCCTGAGATGGCAGCTAGATTAAATGTTTTGAATCCAAGTCTCAATAATTCTTCTTAAAAGACTAACTCCAAGGCAGATAATAAGGCTATAATGATAAGCTGCTGCTTCAGATGAGTGTAAATCTTGTTTTAAAGACCTGTGTGTGTGTCATAGGAATTCAGGACTACGTTTGGGGTTTTTTTTGGGTGTGGTCTGTGTGTTACACTGAAATATAATTGACTATAAATGGGCCTTGGCACATCAGGCTTTGTGGCAGATCACTGCTACTCTTTAAAGAAAACTTTGATTCAATGAGTTACAAGTGATGTGTCCTAAAGTACCAATTTCCAAAAGTGGATTAGGCTTAATGATGTAAAAAATACGGTTTATGCCAAAGTAAATAGTAAGCTTACTTGTCTTGATATTAAGCATTGAAGTAGGAGGAGCTGCAGAATGGCACTCTTGCTCAAAATTAGTTTTGTTCTTGGATTCTTCCCTTACTTAGAAACACAGCTTTTAGATGAAGAAGAAAACAATTATTTCTTCTACTTAAAATTAGTAGGCTGGAGGAATGCATGTCCTGTGCAGAAATGAGAAACCAAGAAAAAAAGGTAGGTGTCACACTACAGTGATGTAAATGTGGGAGATTCATTTCAGAGAATGACATTTCAGAGAAGGAAGATTCCTCTTTTAAGATCTAAATTAAAATATGAGCGCACTTGCAAAATGAACCTAAATCTAATGCAACAAAATGAGGGACCAAAATCAATGAAAGTAAAAATAATTTCTGACACAAATGTTTTCCATTAAAAAAAACCCTCAGCATGGCAAATTGATCTTGTCCTATAGGTTACAAGACCTTTATATCTCTGCAAAATGCTGGGCTGCTAGAATTTCAGTACTTCTGACAAAGCCTTAAAAAGAGCTGAAAACGAGGGAGTCCTCACTCTAAACGTCAGCGACTTGGCAAGTCTTTGAACAGTTGGCATTAACATCAATGCTAGTATTCAGCTGACATCGTTGTTCAATGTATCTGTCTAACTGTAACTGGCTAGGGACAAGAGCTATTGTGACTGAAACTTTGAAAGTAATATTTAATTAAGTAAATTGATGTGCTCATTGGGAAACTGCAAATCATTTCTATGTGGCCTTTCTTTCTTTATTAAAGACTCTTGAAGGGATGCCTTTCCATTCAACAAAATTATATCTTTACAATAAGAACTTAATGGTTTACGTGTTTCAGCTTTCTGCTCAGAGGGTATGGGGGCAGAGCTTTTCCTTTAAATCTACGTATTCTTCATCTACATCTTTAGGAAAAAAATATAATGGTAGATAGTGTTTGACTTGTGCTGAAGGTACAAATGATCCTTTTTATTAAAGTCTGAAATGTTGTTCAGTTCTACTTAAGGACTCAAATTAGGGAAAAAATAATATATCAGTGAGTTGATCTGTCCCCATCCCCCCAACTTCCAGAAATGTTTGTGCATACACAGCGGTCATGGAAGTGAAAAAGAGAAAAATGCTAACATTTCAGAGGGGAAAACAGCAGGTTGTACAGGGAGATGCAATCAATATCCTCTGCTTGGGCCTCCTGAAGAATTCGGAGAAACCAAAATGAGAACACTAAAGGGTTAACTACAACATTGAGAGCAATTCTCTATTGTTTCTCTATTAATATCATTCACCAGCTTACCACTCATCACCTTTTCCAAGTAGTCTCCCTATAGCAACAAATGGCCATAGACAAACCAGATGCAATCTCATCTCTGTTTTCATAATCATTTACAAATTGTTAAAAAGTAAGGGAAAGTGGGAGAAAAAAGTTATTTTGTGGAAGCTGATCCAAGGAGCACTGAGAACGGGGGACTCTCTTTTCGCTGTAACCCCCTCTGCTATGTGATAGGCCTCCATATTTCTGGGGATGATTTGATTTTCTTAAAGGACTTCTTCTGTGTCATTGAAATTAACCTAGATTCCCTTCACAGTAATCTTGATGATCTTGAGTTTGTACTCAGAATATTTAAAGCATGCTGTCAGAACCCTAGGTCCAAAATTGTACTCTGTTCCTCTCCACCTTTAGTTTGCAGCTGATTTTCATCTCCCTGTTTAATTCCACAAAGGAGTATTAGTTTTCCTCAGTGACAAATCTGCACATAATTGTTGCACACATGTTTTTCTGGCTGCAGCATGATGAATGCCTGGACTGTTTTTTTCCAGCAATGTTGCTCAAAGTATTTAAATTTAAATATTTCCTTTACTAGGTAAATCTATTGTTTTTTCCTTAAAAAGAAATCTATTTCTTTTCTTCTATTTTTGGTCTCTAAGCCCCTCTCAGTTGTAACTGACCCTAAAAGATGGAGAGCATTTGATTCTTTACATGGAGAACAACCGTATACTGTATTTGAAAGCAGGTTATTTCAGTTTCAGAAAACACACAAACAAAAAACCAGCCCAAACTCCAAATGCTTGTGAAGCCTTGAATGAGTGGAACTAATTTGTATTTCTATAGAAAATATAATTGAGGCAATATTTTATATTTGCCACGAAGATGCACAAAAAAATAATCAGTGAAAACATAATCAACATTAGTTCTTTTCTATCAATTGCACAATTATATTCAAGTGTTTTCCATCTCATTTGATAATTTGCAGATACGTATGTGCATAGAGGCTGGTTGGCCTGTGTAAATAGTTACGGAAAGACCCAAAAAGTTTATTCCCTTATATATAAGATTTTTTGAGAATTTCTGTCACCTCTTTGACTACTGTGGAGCTTTGGCATATGATGTTAGTGGACACCAACACTTTTCTGGTGTTGCTAGCCTCTGACACTGAAAGTCTGCTGAAAAGCTAGAATGATTTCCTGGCTGATGTTGTCTCTGAGGTATCTGTGGCTCTTGGTGTTGAACAGGAGGATAAACCTTATGCTCGAATAGATTTTACTGACTTTTGAAGTGCATCTTCTCTCCTTATCTGTTGCAGACTGTGATGTAAACAATCCTTTAACTACTTCCAGAGCTCGTTTCCACAGGCACAACATTTGTCTATGCCATCTGATTACCACCAAAACAGAGGAAAACAGTCACTTTGCCTGCATTATACTATTATCATTCAGGCAATGTTTACAGAATGCCACAGTTAATGTTACCCAGATGCTCTATTGGTGGGAAACCTAGAAACCAGGCAGCACCTACCATCAGCATTTTCCGCATTCAACTGTTTTATCCGAGGCCTTGTCTGTTTGTGCGAGCTGAAGTCATCCTATGGTCTGGGTATGCTGTCAGTTAGCCCTAACAGGAGATAGCACTGCTGAAGATGTTGAAGTTTGTGTTGTTTAGGCCACTTATAGCTTTTCAGCAAATATTTTAGAACAAAGTGATGTGGTTTCCCTGGCGGCTTGTTGACCTAAGAAGGTTTTTTAACAGAGGACTATGGCAGGAATACTGCCTCTTTTCTGGCTACAGGGAAATTTTATGCAGTTGCTAGTGAACACGTAGATGTTTTAGGAGTTGTATGGTTTCCAGAAGATTTACTGTAATTGGTATTTAGCCTGTGTTTTCCTTTGGTCATTGTTATAGTGTTTTGGTGTACATTATTTTCATTCTACTATTTCACACATGAGATGATGATTACTAAAATAAGTCATATCAGGTAGTCAAAGATCAGCTTTCTCAGGATAGCTTGCTCTTAAGGAGCACACAAAATAACATTGTCTTTTAACAGATTTTAGAGTGTTTATTTCACATTTACATGCTCAGTAACCCTGAGAACTGAAGAAGTAAAAATATTTTCAGAGGTGATACTGGAACTAAAATGTACAATCAAACTATGTAGTGTCATTATAAACTCATACCAATGGTATTTTACTGAAAAGAGTTAATAAACACTTTAGAAATGGTCACATTCTACCAAACACTTGTCTGGAGTATTATAAAATTTCATTAATTTGTAGCACCTCCATTAATTTCCTATAAATCTTGTAAAAGGCGCAGAAATTTCTTGCTTACAAAACTTTAAAAAGTTATATATGTTATAATGGTTTTTTAATATGCATTTATATGTCATCATCCTTTTTTTTTTTGCAACTTTTTATTTTAAACTGGGTTCTTTGGATTTATGTACTTCTGTTCAAGAATTTTTTTTTTTTTAGGAATATTTTATTTTCTGTATATTTTGATCATCTTATACAAGACACTTCCGTGCACTTATATTGAACTCCATTATTTGAGGTCCTACTATGCTTTTAAGTGTATGAATAAACATTTCTTCCTTTAAGGGCTGGAGGAAGGGTTCTTTTAACTGCTTCATATCCACATTCCAAAACCTATTTAAAAACCTGAGTCTAAAGTCCAGCTGACAATGAACTCTATTTTCAGCTAAAACCCCCTCCTCCCCCACTTGCCACACACTGTTTCTGCTGCTGGTCCACTTGTGATAAAGACCAAAACTGTTGTTTGGCTGACATGCAGAAGGAGTTGTTTATCAAAAGGGGGCTATTCTAGGAGGATATGCTCTTTAAACAGAACAATGGGGATTTTGAAGATAACCAAATCAGTACTACATAGGTGTTAGATCTGGTTTAAATTGTTTCTGTGCTAGAAAGTAGGAGGGGGCCCGGGTATCTGGCTTTGAATCCCCAGCTTGCAAGTGTGAAATGGCTAAATCCAAATTAGCTGCCGACTGTGCTTTGTGCTGAAGCTCATGTGTCTATAGGGCATGAGCACAGCACCTGGGGAGCACAGCACTGGGGTGCAGGGAAAGGGGCCTCAGAAAATCCAATTTAATTTTATGATCTAGGTGTACATAGTGCTTCACCCAGGGGGTTTTAATCCATCCTTGATGATGCCTAGTTCAAACGGCAGTTCTTAAAAGTAGATCTACCGGCAGAGTCATCTTTCACCATTTAGATCAGGTTATAGACATGTACCCATTCTGCTGATGTAAATTAAGTAGCTGATCAGAGGGAGGAAAGAACCTCATGGGAACCTGATTTCTGTACAGAAGTTCAGCAGATGTATGTGATGTATTTTTGTTTGCTCACCCATTATGCAGAGGGAGAATCTCACCAAGAATAAAAGTGACCTTCACAGGCAAGAGAGTGGAACGTATATTTTCTGTCAAGCTCTTAGATGTCTGTTTCTCTTCTTTCTGAGCTATGAAAATCCCTGATTTTCCCTAATAAAAGCTTTTATTCAAATATTTTTTTCAGATATTTGTGTTATTTTGCAATAATACTCTAATATCTGTCATCAGATCCAAGTGAAAAATTCCCTTTCTCGCTTGCTTGCAGTATTTTTTTTGTGGTACAGTGATCTCTTTTAAAAAAATCTCTTCAAAACTAAGGAAGTGAAGATTCATTATAGATAAAGAAGTATAAACTTCCTTCTTTTTTTTTTCTTTCTTCCTTCTTCCCCCCACCCCGCTAGTTGCAGGTAGTTCAGGAGAACATCTGGATGTGCTCACTTTTCCTGAAATTACTGTTTTGATTGATGAGGGAAGGAGAGAGTTTGTGGTCAGCTGGTAGACATCTCCTGGCCCCAAAATTCAACAATAATCTCTATTTTCTGTAGGTTTCCTGCCTTCTCCCTCCTCCAATACAAATACAAGCTTAAATTCTTTTAAATGTGGAAGGGGCATCTTGGTGATCCCTGTCCTGGAACACCACTGACAGAGTCTGGCATCCTTACCTGAAGTCTGGACTTATTTTCTCAAAGATTCCCATTAGGTAAACCCCATGGAAAAACTAACTCTTGACAGCTGTTGCTGTTTTGACCATCACCTTTTACAGCCAAGTGTGATGATGGGGAGACTAGGAGGGGTAATCCTCTTGTTTGTGCTAGAACCAACAAGTTGTTTTTTCGTTCTGTCCTAAAGTGATGCATTTTCAGAAGCTGTATCTTGTAACTAGGAAGAAAAAGTGACTCCATGGTTATTCAGATAGACATAGGAAGGCGCTCTGTGCAGCAAGGTAAGCAGTGTAGGCTGATTATTGCAGTAAGTATTGTAAATATTGCCAGAGGCAGCACTGCCCAGAGTGACAAATAATGAGCCCTTTCCTGTGCTTGCTTAGTATAATTGTGAGAGGACACAACTGTATCTCAGACAAGAGTGACAGCCCCATACTTTCCTGTGGTGGGCAGTCCTGATAGAACTATGGGCTGTGCTCTGCTGTTAGAAGTTTGCAGACTGCTTTATGGGTATGTTGGCTCAGACTTAACCAAAATAGATGTTAATAAACAACGTAATCATATTTAAACGAAAGAGAGTCTTAAAGAGGGATTGGACATAATTAGTGTATCCCAGTACAGATTCAGGGGTATGTTGTTTGCCCTTATTTTTGAAAATGCTGCCCTTGACTTTCTTTTCATCTTATCCAATATAATAAACCATGCTTTCATACTTTGGCTGTGTGTTTTTTTTTGGCTTTCTTCTAGTAATACTTGACCTACCCAGGTAGATTTAACTGTCTGGGAATAGAGTTGTGCCTACTTATCACAATGGCTATATATATTGACGGAAGTGACAGAAACTATTTTTTTATGACAATATAAAGGGTAGAAACTCTAAGAGGAAAATACACTCCCATACTTCAAAGACCAAACAATTTAGCGGAAGAAGCATTTATACCTTGCAGTGGTGCTGGCGTCTCGTGAGAACTTCTCTGTTTTGTTGGTATCCACATACTGAAGTTTGCTGGTGTACAAGCTGAGCACATGGATTGCTGCTTGAACTCTGGACTTGCTGATTGGTCGTTTGCTTTAACTATAGTGCTGGATGGAGCCCTTGGAGGCTAACAAAATGTAGATAAATACATGTGTGTTTTTTTCTAGCCTGTTAAAAAAAATAAGAAAAAAATGTATTTGTCAAAGAAGAGGGAAAAGCTGTTAAGGATACATTTGCATGCTTTTGAGATGCAGGAGGTACAGGAAACAACAGGTTTAGGGGAGGGGTGTAACAATGAGGAAACACAGAGATTGTTTAGATGTTGTTAGATTTAATTAGTGTAGATTGATCAGGCAAGTGGTGTTTATTTTGCTATTAATCATACAGAAGTATCTCAGCTTTGCATAAAAAGACTTATCCAGGAATCATGAAGAATGTTTTGTTTGGTCAGTTGTTTGTTTGTATTTTCTTTCTTTTCTTTTTCTTTTTTTTTTTTCATCATCCACAGGAATAGATAGCTTTTCTTTTAGAAAATTCTTTTTTGAGCGGAAAAAGAATAGACTAGACCTAGAAAATGAGTGGCAGTAGTAAAGCAGTTCAGGCATATTAATTGTTCTGCTGCCATGATTGTCCCTAGGCTGGATTTTTGTTCATCTTTAGCATTAGTGATATTTTTCTTTGCGCTTTTGCGCTTGTTGTTATTATTTTAAATGTGGTGCAATATGCTGACTCTTAACAAGTTTTATGTTTCAGTAAAGGAGAGACTGCAAATAGAAAGAACAAATGAATTCATAGCTGGCTAGAGCTGATTTTGTGCACTTACTAGCTTACATCATGGATTTCTCTGCCAGTTAGCTGTTTGAAAGTAAAATAGGAGACATGGCATGGTTGGAAACAGTGAAAGGTTGGAGTTTCAGAGGGGCAGCCTCTTCATACTACAGCCTCTCATTTACCTTACATGTGTAGATATAAAATAGGGCGCAAATCTTATGGCTGCAAGCAATCCTCCTCAATACTTGTGGTTTCGCTTCAAAGGCTTTATTTCCTGTAAAATTTTTCTCACTTTTTCTGAGGGAGAAACCTGGTATAATACATGGCCATGGAGTGTCACAGAGTTCGATGAAACGATCTGTGATGAAGCCTCCTCAACTCTTTAGTGCACCTGCTGGTACTTGCAGTGGTGCCCACAAGAGCTTGGCTCAAAACAGACAGCTTACAAGTAAGTGGTGATGCATATAGCCAGTGGGAACCTTTTCCAGCCATATGCTCCTGGACTAGGTAATTCCTGTTCCATCCCTTAGACTGTCTGCTATTTCCTTCTGTTACCAGCTCTTCTATGTTTCTTTTCTCCTGATTTAACTAATTCCTCCTCCGAGGACTACAAGGATGCACAATTCCATCGGGTTTACAATCTCTATTAATCCTGCTGTGAGGGAAGGCTTCCTCCATTGCTTTGCTCAACTAAAGCCACCATCAACCTCATCTAAAAGGTGGGAGATGGTTTGTCATCAGAGCTTCTCCTGACTTCCAGCCCCCTCCTGTCAGGTACCTTCCTTTAACCTGCACCTTTAGTGGATAAATAGATAATGGGCTCCTGCATTTCTCAGTGCAGGCCTTTCTTGCTGGGAAGGAATCTGTATGATCTTTGGCAACTACATGTGTTTGCCACTATATAGATTTATTTGCATAGCCTTTTCTTGAGTCCCAAATGCTGGTATATTTATCTACATTGGGTGACTGTTCTGCACTTTCTCTCTTGATTTCTAAACCAAATTTGAGCTACCTATTAAGTGCTACCAAAACTGTGTTTAGACTTTCTGGCTTAAGTTAAACTGTAGGATGGATTTGTATTTTTCAGCATATCTTTTGACCCACTTTGCTAAATTAGTTTCTAGTTTTCTTGAAAAAGTATGTCTTGTCTCCTTTCTGGTTTTGTTATTTCCTTTTGTTAGCTGAAACATTTATTAAAAAATTGCAGCAAGCAACAGCCATAGACAAAAGTGTAAATGAAGGAAATTTTATTGTCTGAACAATATAGAAGTTCAGATTTGGTGACTTTCAATTTTAAATGTATTTTCAGACCTTCCTCAATTCTTATCTGTATACAATTGTCAAGTGTTGCGGGTTTTTTCCTTTGCTTGTTTGAACTACTTACATTAGGCAAGCTGAAGATAAAGCCTTTTCTTGTTCATTTTTTACTTTTACAATACTTGTGATGATGTCGTCTTATTTGCTCTTCAGTCGTTCAGAGAGTGTTTCATAGGAGATATATTGCCTAGTAATAATCCAGTGGACTCCCTCTTCCTGTATTGAGTTTTTGAGATTAGAGAAAAAGCAGCTTTCACATATTCATTGTGCATTCTAAGTTATTTCAAAGATGTAAGAAAGGAAAATGAGATGAATACTCTCCCTGCCCCTTTGCAGTCATCTGTTAAACATGTGGTACTCTACTTGGAAACAGTGAGTAATCCTTACCTTCGAAGCTCCGTCAGCCTGGGCGTTTCATGTAAGAAACGAAGTGTTTCGCTGACATAGGGGGCTACTTACTCCAGTGGATTTCTCTTTGTGCCTTTTGAGATGCCAGAAAATGTAGTGCATAGGTCACACAAAGGAAAGTTAATTTGGTGCCATCTCGTTTCAGTCCCTGCTTATCCTTATCATGTGCCTGTGCCCTGCCTCATGGGCTGGCAGAGGCTCTGTGGAGAGGCCAGTGACAAGAATAGCAGGGAGAACTGCTATGAGCGTGAGTGGGGCTGGCTCCCCTGCCTTTAGGGAGTTGGCTGGCTCTGTGCCTGCCCTTGCCACGTGTGCCTCAAGCCAACAGTGTCACACTCCTCTCCTCCTCTCTCGTACTCACAGTGTTTCTGGATCGTTTAAATAAGATAGTCCTGAAAACCTAGCATGCCAGTTTTAGAGGCTGACTGGGCTCATCTCTGCATGGATATACCTGCTCTGAAATTATCTTAGCCACAGGGAAGTGTTCTGATTTACAAACATGACCGAGAGGAAAAGGACTTGCTTGTGTTGTTTGGAGGGGTGGCATGAGAGGGACATGCAAGGTGGTTGTGTCAAGGTTTGATGTCTTCAGGCTAGTTGGAGCCGTATCAGCACAAACCATACGTAGGAGGCTAGGAGAACCGTGGTGAAAGCCACAACAGAAGATCCTCTCATTGCAGCACAAGGTACCTGTACTAGGATTTTGTGGTATTGCAGCTACGTAAGTGTGGTTCAGACATTGTGAAACAAAACTGTTCCAGATACTTTTTCATTGTTTCAGTCTTCCCCCACCTCCCAAGCCTCAAACTCCTTAGCATTGCACTCTGGACTAAGCATAAAAAACTTGCCCTTATTTTTAATCTCCTCTTGTAGCAAACACTCCCTGTGCTATGGAGACTACAGCACTCGTTTTGTACTATTTTCTTGCTTCCAAGGAATGCTTACTTGTTTAGCACTCTCCTTATTCACACCATTATGGAAAAAGCAACGTTTTTATGTTTTGCGTGAATCTGAATGCAAAATGTGGGCACCAGAAACTTAACTGTAACCACCTGCTCTTTTCTCTATAGTTACCAGTAAGCAAATCCACTACAAGCATTTGTATCTCCACTTTAGATGCCAAAGAGACATTGATAGTTTTTGAGCCAATCATCTGTTGGTCTAACATGAAAAATAACCTCACTGGAATAAGAACTTTTTCCTTCTCTCGTCTTTCCACTGTTTGAGAATTCATATTGTAGCTACGATAGTTTGGATATTGCAACATCGTCAGAGCCATAGGGTGATACCTACATTTGTCCTAGTCTTAGGTCTGGAAATAGAATGATTTCATAGTTACCAGCTATAGCTATTTTTGAAAATGTTTAAAGTCTAGACATACCTGGATAAACTTTTGCAGATCTTTCTTAGATCTTATTTTAGCAGTGTATTTCAATGGTTATGCTACTGACCTTTTTCTTTATAAGAATTCATGTTAATTCATGACAAGCCAGAACATTGTTATAAATCTCTTGACTGTTCCATTTTTTTAGGTCTTTGAAATGTAATCAAATGTGGATTTATCTCATACTAAGAGATGAAACAGTTACCAGCTGTAGGTTTCCTTTCTTTCATTTTCTAGGAGGTTACTGCCAGAGTAAACTGAAATTCGAGGTGGTTTATGTTAATGCTTCAGCGTGTAGATTGCACTTGCTCAGGAGTTTATCCAGGAGGATCAGCTGATCCCGCTGCAGGATGGT
Organism: Tapera naevia; assembly: GCA_033556795.1. Classification (NCBI taxonomy): domain Eukaryota; kingdom Metazoa; phylum Chordata; class Aves; order Cuculiformes; family Neomorphidae; genus Tapera; species Tapera naevia. Next base: position 17,354,607 of record JAUMJJ010000246.1, read on the forward strand.
GACCTCTGGCAGAGACACAGGACAGAGACAGCTGCTTCAGCTCTCCCCGCTAACCCTGCTTAAGGTGGTGAGTGGGAGTTGTTAATACCATTATTTGTTTAATTGAAGGGCTAATAAATATTTTTGTGTGTGGTTTATTACAATAGAATGTGTGCAATAGAAGCAGAGGAAAAATCGAGTGTGCTACTTGTGAGCTTGTTCCCAAGTATTATTTTTTTATTATTAACGAGAGCCTAAAATGAAAATTAATGAGAAGCACCCTTGGCTTTAAACTTTGCAGTTGTATAAAAAAGCAGCCCACCCTGAAACGTCTGGTGCCATGGGGGTATATAGTTCTTTTAGGAATACAGGGCAAGGGTGAATTTTTAATTAGCTTAGTCGTCTTATTTTCCTCCAAATATAGACAGGCACGCCTTGGCTTTCTCAGTTTTATTAGTTGAGAATAGACAGCCAAGTGTGCTCTGGGAACTATTTGCTAGGGAAGTCTGTTAGAAAATGGGAATCCAAAAGTTATTTCTATTTTAATAAAGAGAGGATGAAGTTTTTAATGATGATAGCTTTATGGAACTGTAACCCTTTCCCTTCTTCCCCAACTCCATAATTTGTTTTATAAACAAAACAAAGATAAACCAAATACTTATTTCACAAGCTACTGCAGGGATCACACTGGCATTGTGTGCTGGCTTGTGAAGTGCTGTGTCCTTGTTTCAACGCACCCGAGCCGTGAAAATCTTGGGGAAAGACATGTGTGCTGTGGGAGCTACCTCCTATGCTCAGGCCCACCATGAATCTGCAAACAGTGGTCCTCTCACAGAAGGAGCTGAGGGTACTTGGCAGTGGAAAGTATCTTGCCTATACTGGAGCTGGTGACAGAATTGGAAATGAAGAGGTGAGTAGTCATTCTGCGAGGCCTGGTCAGGGGCCAGTTTTTGTCTTCATCTTGTTCCCTTTCTGGTTTTTGTTTTTTGTTTTTTTTTTTTTTTTTTTTTGTTATTTCTTGCTTTTGTTATTTTTAACAGTGAGCAAATGTTACTTATTTTTAGCGGCTTTTCCATTTTGCTCAGGCACTGATACTAAGTAATAGAATGCCTGTGGCCCTCCCTAGGGAACCATCCCACCTCCAAGACAAGCATACAAATGCAAGCTTTGGTGTAGGGAGTTATTGATTTGCTTCCAGGCAAGTAGGTGTGTGTGATACATGTAAAAGGTCTCCAGGCATACCATACATTAACACTCCAAGATCTTAACCAAATGACCTTACGTGATCTACTTTGGGCTGTTGGTGAGAAATTATTTATGTTGTGTAGCTCCATAAAGCAAGCAGCCTTGCAACTTGCTTGTTTTAGAGCATGTAAAAACAACAGTAAAAATCCAAACACACCCAAAATACACACACCCATTTCCACAAACAGAGCAAAAGCAAAATCCTCCCTCTGTACAGATAATTTCAGTTCTGGGAGGAATGAAGTGGATGGATCAATTCGTAGAAGCAGATGGAAGATTTACGTAGGAGTACGTGGTGAAAGTGCCATTTTTTCTCTTTTATCTTCTACATCTTCTATCACTGGGTTACTGCAGAGATGCTAAACCGAAGGAAAATAGTTCTGAGGGAAGCAGTTATGGGAGGACTTCCACTGAGGTGTGGATGTCCAGGGAGCCTCTGCCTCACAGATTAGCGTCTGACCAGCAGCATCTTCTACTGAGTACTTGTTCTAGAAACTTTATGTCTACTTTCCTACTAACAAGACAAATGTATACACCTTAGACACTCCCCCTTTTCTTAACCCCTTTAGGCTGCAAATTAAACATAAGGGAGGGTGTAGTCAACCTGAGATAAAACACTTTATCCTTTTCTACCCTTTCCAACAGATTACCTAAAAGTACTTCAGAATCTAGCAGGAGTTAGCTAAGAGCTACAATCTTAAACTGCAAATGGGAGATGCAGGCTTTTATGTCTCGCCCATCCATGTCAGTCCTGCGTCTCCCCGCAGTATGAGGGATTTGCTGGGAGAACAAGTGCCCTTGGTCACTTCTGACTATTTTGCATCATCAGAGCTTTACTCCTCCTAGATGCTAACCTTGTGGTACTGTTGGTGAGACATTTTCAGGCTCATACAGTTTTGGCTGGAAGGAAAGCAAATGAGGAGGTTGTGCCACTGGGATCCCACCCAGCCTGCAGGCATAACCACACCACTGTTTGGTTCTCTCAGTAAGGTCTGCCTTAGTTTAAACACTTTCTATGTTTTTTTTTCTTCCCCATTTTCAGGCTCAACTCACTCATTTTGGTAGGGCTAGGGACTTGCTACATGCATACTTATGCTGTCAGAGGAAACTAATTTACTGCTGATGGAGGAAGACAGGAGGCTGGGGGTATTACTCAGGTGCTGCCAGAACAGCTGATGTCCCATTGCTTAATTTGCTAATGCTATGTCAACCCAAGTGTTCTTACTTTTGCCACTGTTAGGGAATTACTATTGACTGCAATTGAAACACATCCAGGAACAGGAAGAAGAGAAGAAACCTTGTTTAGGAAGCAAAGTTTTGCCACCTTTAAGAGGGATCTTAATACCTTATCTATCATAAATCTTTGTAATCCTTCCACCTTTCTCCCTCCTCCAGTTGCTGCTAATTTTAACCTTACTCTGCTGGATCTCTGCAATGAAGCAAGTCTTCCCTGTACCAAGGCTGTCTTGTTACTGTCAGTCAAAATTCAGCTTTTATTAACTATCCTGAACCCAGTAGAAGCAGGGAAGGTATCTATTTCGAAGTATCTTTTCAAATTCATCCCTATTTGAATACTATGATCTGCACGCCTCTCTGCCCCCAAATTACTAAAACTGCAGCACAGTTGTCCAAGGCATATTTTTTAGTAAACGAATCTTGTAACTGGCATTCAGATCAATCCTAGTCTAAAATACAGCAAGACATTTAACATGTGGGATATGATATCCATCTTGAATGAATACAATACTGTGCCAGTTGATGTTTTCCTATTTTCAGGTAAGCAGGCTGGATTTTGAGGAAAAAGTTAGTTTATTAACATCTCTACTGAAAACAATCCTTTCTGCATGGAATAATTATTTTTTTTACATAAGCCCTGCAGTGCCTCTGCCATGTTTGCACTTTTAAGTCTCCAACATTATAGCACAGAAACCCTTTATGATTGGAGTCTGAGGTCATGTGTCTGCATTTAAAACACATTGTGCATGGGCTATCGTGCACTGGCTAGTGAATTCTGTAGGTTTAATAAGGCCTATGGGTCTGTATTTCAGGTATGAAGAAAGTAGGATCTTGTTTAGCACTTAAAGCACCCGTGTGTGTAACTCACAGATATGAGTACCTTTGGCAGAGGTTTATAAATTCTGTTTATTTGTAACTGGCATCTCTTCATCTGTATATGCAGAAATACATATAAATATATGTGTTCTGTACATACAAGACCATTATGACATAAAAGCGAAATTATCCTGGGCACCGAAGTCATTGTATCTCTGTGGAAGCCTTTCTGGGGAGAATATTGAAAAGCCTTTTGTTTGCCATACCCCAGGGCTCACAAATGATTTTAGGTGACTAGGGGTCCATGCTTCTGTTTATACAATTTCCGCAAGGATAAAGGATCTTTAACCAAAGACAGTTCAGAAATAGGTGATAGTGGGAGAAATGATTGTAACCAGCATGCCAAGGAAATGTCAGAGGTAGGAAGGCTTCTATCCTGGATTATGAATTCTGGCGCTTTCATGGATAAAATGTTGCAGCTGGAGTTGGAGAGGGTGTAATGACACACAAATCTTGAGTTTAATCATCTTCTAAAGTCATGCCCAGTGGTGACTTACAGAAGATGAAAAATTCTAATGAACCCTGAGGAAGACTGATTTGCAGCTGTCCTCGATACTTACTTGAAGGAGGTCTTTTTTTCATTGCATATGTAACCGCCGCATGTTGCTGTTTCCAGCAGCTGTGTCTTGGCTACTCCAATACGCTCATTGCTGGACCGATCTCTTGAAACTCTGGTCAGGACCTGAAAAAATATTGTTATTTAAGATGCCATTAACATCTAGGTTCCAGGCACAAATTTATGCTGGTCACAAAACATTTGAAATATGAGAGGCTGTCCATGCTCTAGAAAGCTGATTTTCTATCTGCAGATACTTTAAAAGAGGAAATGGGTGAAAGTGATCTAGATTTTCTTCCTCAATATGAACTGGCTAGATCAGTCAGTGAGATTCTGAACAGGTATGAGATTGCAGTAAGATTGAAGCAGTCTGGCAGAACTGCAGAAAATTTGATTACAAAAAAAAAAGTTGTGTCAATCTACACTCAGTAGCTGGGCTAGGAAAAGAACTTCAAGAATGAAGGTTAAGGCTGAATTTCAGCTTCTCTTACTATCTTTATCACCAGATTCTTTTGTGCCTATATATAAAACCTTTCACTACAGTGCTGGATACAAAATTTATAGCTTGCTCCCCCCCCCCCATGCCCCCAGCATATTTACAGCTTTTTAAAATCAGAAATGTTTACTGTGGGGAAAATATCAATGAAGCCCAGTGGTATAGTGACAGGAGGGATAAATACATATAAATTGAGGAATTGAAGGGGTACATTCAGAAGGAAAAAAGGTGCATTAACTCCATTTGTTAACTAAAAAATGATAACTAGCTGGAGGTAAGAGTTAGAGGCTGTGTCCTCTGTGCTAACAGGCCCATACAGGGAAACTGGGAGAACCCTGTAGTGAAAATTGCAAGCTGGTTGAATGCAATGTTCAGTGCTATGTCTATGTCTTTAAATTACGGCAAGTAAGGTGCCTTTTTGTCCTAGCAAGGATGAAGCATTAAATTAGATGTTTTGCAAATGTTTAAATATGTGCCTTTGTTAATATGTTATTGGCTAGTTAATATTTCGATTAAAATCATTGTGAAATCTTTAAAAATTAACTCTTTGCAACTGATCATTTAATCATAATTAAAGGCAGTGAAGGAAATCGGAAATATTTGGTAGTTTCAGCAGTAAAACTGAGGGGGGTGGGTGTCTTCTGAAATTCTCTGATGTTTCTGATGCAAGAACAGAGGTAGGGAACTCATTTTAAGGAATCGATTTTGGAAAAATTTCCTTGCTAGTAATTCCTTTTTTATTCATGGAATAATCAAAAGAGGAGAAAACTTCAGGAAGAAAAAAAATAGAGTTGCAACTCATTGCTAAAAGTGTTAATATAATGCTAACGAACCATAGCCTTTCCACCACATAGCTGGCAACATTACCATCCATCTGTGCCGAGTGGGATGTGCAAGCAGAAGTTGGGACTGAAAACCTTCCACCTGTTTTCGGAAAGTAAATGCACACAGACTGAAGTTACTCAGCGTATTTGTTCCGTCTTTGGCGCTCTGGGTCATGTTGTTACTACTGCTTTTCTGCTGTCTCATATCTCCCACTGCCATGTGCCAGATGATAGGGGAGCTGTGACATACCACACCCCTGCAGCTGGGAAGGGGGTCACATGGACTGGTCTCATCCAGAGCACTTTAAAGAAACTGATAAGCTCTATCTCATTTAACTTGGCCTTTGGAAGACAATTGTGGAAATTTCTGCAAAGGAGGTGACATCAGTTGTTGTTACAGCTGCTGTGTAAGTCTGCAAGGCTGCGTCTGTTCAGTATCTGGCTGTGTATTTGCGTGCAAATAGATATTGTTAATACATTGCATTTAAATCAAAAAGCAGTGCATGTGAAGTAGATGAGGAGGTTCATCTCTTAGAATATGTGCAATATCACTGAGACTGGAGGCAATAATCGAATACATAAACTTAATAAAGCAGAGAGATGACCAGCTTTGGACGGCCGATGTTGCATTGGAAACAAACCTTCTCCCAGGGGAATTCCAAGTGTTAGCATGTGGGACATACTCCAGCTGCTAGCTGCTCAGACTTTAAATAAACCAGGCAAAATCCCATATTCAGGCTCTACCAACTGATGCAAGGTGCTATTGCAAACCTTTCATCTATCTATTTTTTTCCCAGTTAGGTCAGAATGACAACAAATATATTTGAAAGAGCATTTAAACAATATTTCACACAGCTTTCCTTGTGCTTCTCTGAAATGACGTGTTTCTCAACATAGTTATAAATTTATCAAAGAATCTTGTTTGTACAAGTTGAAAAACTGTCCAGGGAAGACTGAAATTAAAAAGAGTTAGAGAGAATATTTCTACTTTGTGTGACTATGACATTGCTTACAATGTTACTGCTTTCTAATCTAGATTCTTTTGAGATCACAGTGTGACTTCATTAACTGAGAGCTGTTCTCCTTATTAAGTTGAACTGGGAGTCTTTTCTTAAAGAGAAACACATGTGACTTTAGGTTGATTTGCTTTTCATTTTTTTTCGCCTTACATGTTGAAGAAGAGATAATTTAATGTGTCTACGGAAGACACCATAGCAGAATTTCAGGAAAAAAGATGGCTGAGAGATACATAGTTGTTTGACAACTAGAATATGAATAACTTTGAGGTGGTCTGAAAATAGACTACAGTACTGTTTGCTTTGTGTTGTGGTTTGAGATTGACTTCAGATTTTTGGTGTGTGTTTTTTTTAATTTTATTTTAATAACCCTCTGACTATACTTTATTCCTAAGGTACTGAGATGCTTGGGAGGGGTGGGAAACAAGCAACTTAATACAAGCTAGGTAAATTATGTCTAATTTTTTTTTAATATTATCCTATATGAAACTTCATTCATCAAGACTACTCAGGGTTTTTTTTGTGATAAAACGTGTTGAGCAATATATAGTGCACAATGTTTAGGAATTTAATGCTCTCAAAGCACAGATATTCAAGCTATGCCAGTCAGCTTGAAAAATGTACAAGTGACTGACAACCTACCTTCCTGCTTCTTCTCTTTTTTCTTTACACACAGACACAGAAATTCTTGTTCAAACCAATAAGCTTATCCTGAATATATTTATAAGAGTGAACTCTGCCAGGCAATGGTTAATCACATATAGTGCTAGGGTTATCTTTCTTAGCTATCCTGAACTCTGTGACAGAAGTATATGCCACTCAAACTATTTATAATTCTAGGAGTTTGGAGAAGAGACAGATGTTTATTATTTTATATGAAAAGGCAGATCTTCCTTTGCAGAAAAAAAAATGCGCTGTGTTTGTATGGACACATCGGGCAGATCTTGTGCTGTTTTCAGGAAATGCCATGTTTGCACCCCAGATGCATTGCTGCTCACCCGATTAGCTTTTGTCTTCCGGATGACTTTGTAGCTCCATGGCAGTCAGATAGTTGTATGCTGGACCTCTTGTTTCTGTGGACTGTTGGAAGAGGTCTGTGCAGGGTAACTCAAGAAATGTGAAACTGTTGTCCACGTAGCACCTCTATCAGAAAATTTTTAAGGGCTTCCAAACCCAATAAAACTTTGATCCTCAGCTCTAGTGTTAACCACATTTTTTTTCCCAGATGGTATGCAAAACAACAATAAGGTCAGTTGGCCTTTGAGGAATAAGACTATTAACCATCGCAGCTTTTTTCTTATTTTCCTAGCCACCTCAAGCAACTATATTTCAGGACTTTTTGACAAAGTTTACATGCAGGTCATACTTCCCCCCTGTTCTTCTTATATATCTTGAATTATTCTTAGCTCTGTGTTTCTGTGTGTTATGGGCAATGTATAGACAAAGTGCCCTCAGCAGACACACAAGGAATGTTATGAGGGTAGCAAATTTCCCATTTCCCTGGTCAATCGGAAGATTTGTCTGTCAGTATAATGAGACTGAATGATGAACTGTTGTTCACAAGAGGCTTTGGAAGTTGATAACCTTTGTACTTCAGGTTTTGCTTTGAATAGATAAAGAGAAGGGTATAGCTGTTGGTAGATGTAAAACTGAATGGACAAACACAAGGGTATTAGCCAACCTCTGGCAGTAAACCTGAAAATCTGAGCTATTTATATAGTTGGTAGCAGAGTTGGGGTATTTTCATTATTTTGGCAGTGTCAGGTTTTATAGAGTCAGGAGATGTTCCTGCCTGGCATTCAGCCTCTTCTATAAAAAATAGGTCCCTGTAAGACAGTGTGATGTATTGCAGCTTTGGTTTGAGCACTGGCCAAGTGTAAATGGAGGGGCAGATTTTGAGCTCTGAAAGTGAGAAGTTTTTAGGTCACTCTGAACTTGCCTGGAGAGAAGCAAGTCAAATAATTTTTTTGCCGTTCAAAAGCAAGATAAAATGTCCGTAGACAGAACCACTATTACTACTATATAAGTTATTCACTTCAACACCTTTCTCATATCATATCAAGTTAATGACTATTTTGTGCATCTGGTATACATCCAGAATCCCTATTGTAATGTCAAGGTTGCATGAGATATCCCAGTTTGCATTAGTAAATGCTATAGCACACTACATTATTTTGACAAGTATCATAAAGCTACGTAAACAGAAACCATGCCTTAAAGATTTTGCTTTTCCCTAAAGGATATGAAGTAAGATTAAAGGCTGAACTTTGATTTTCAGATATATTACAGGGTCTCTCCTCTCTTCCCCCCATCCTAAATGGTAAATTCCTGGGAACCTAAAAGATAAGAGCCTGATTTTTTTTGCTTTACACAGCTAAAATGTAGCTATCTTTAACAGAAGCATAAGTATTATGTCTACTGGAACAGCATTAATTCCAGAAGTAACATCTGTCTTCTCTGGTATTCATCATTTCATAATATCCGCTTTCTAAAAAAATTTTGGTTGTCTCAAATATTCCAACAGCTCCATGTTATGAGCTCTTGAGGCTGATTTGAAATTTCACTGTGCATTTTTGCAGTGTGATAAAGAACTCTAGCCAGGACTTAAGGGCTTAGGTCCTATGCAGAAGCTACCCATGCGCAAAAATATTTTTCTGAAACACATGGGAAAGAACTGGGTTCTTTTAGGCATATGCCTAGAAGATAATTGGAAATCACTGTGAATCCCTTTTACAAAAATAGGAGCCATAAGAACCTCCTCCTAGGACGACATGGAGCATGCGCATTTTGTCTTTGAAAGCCATTCACTTAGCATTTTTATGCGTACCTACATTATGGAGTTTTGAATGAAATTTGGAAGGTCTCCTTACCTATAATCTCATCGCCATCCTTGTGTCTGTGTTGGCCGTAGTGGAGGCAGACTGTTGTTTTACCCCTGTGTCATTCTGTAGCAAGCCGTGGAAGTTCGAGGCATAACTGTGCGTGTAGCTTGGTGTTGGCAGCCACGCCAGAGAGCAGCAGTGGGGAGTCTTGTGTATGCGGTGCACAGCTATGGAGAGTGACACTTTTTAAGTCAGGGGTCTGATGGAAAGAGGGGGCAGAAGGACTGGCCAGAACAGCCCCATTCTCCAGCATGGTGCAAGGAATGAAACTGTTCTTTGGGGAGCTCCATCTTTCCTAGGTGTGGGCCTATGCTTAAATGATTTGTAATGGAAAATCTTACATGATTACAAATTAATATACCAAGCTCTGTATTTATGGCTTAGTTGGCTTGCCTTTTAACAGTACCCTTAGAGATACTATGCTTGCAAACCATGCACCACTAGCCAAAGCATGCCTTTTATCAAGATGGGTGAGGAGTATCTAGTGCTTCCCTACAGGCATGTCACTACCTGTAGGTGAATTTAATAATACTAGATTATTATAGTGTGGTTTATACTGGCTTTTTGCTTCATTATTTTGAATCTATTTATTTACTTAATTTTCCTACCATCAAGAAAAAACCCCACAACTATGAATAATTGCAAAAGCAGGGTCAAATGGTGACACTGCATTCAAAGAAGGTATTTATGTTCTTAGGATGGTACTCAAAAGAGCCTGTGGGCTCAGCTACGCTACACAGCCAAGTACACTATTACAGATCCCTGAGCTAATGCTATGATCGGAAGCTCTGTTAGTGTTGTTGTGTTCTCCCTGGGCTAATTAATAGGGGTGTCTCTCAGCATATCTAATTACCTCCATTCCTGTAGCATCCTCAGAGGCAGAGCTAATTAGCGTGGGTGCTTTGCTGTACAGCTATATTGCCTCTGGGATTTAAGCTAGCAACTGTGCATGGCATCGCCATGTACCATGTAGACAAGCCAGTTTCCTCAAAGCTACCTCTGGATCTCTAACAGCCTCTTACTGTGTAGACTTGTCCAATGCCTTAATGAGACCCCAAAAGCTTATGCAGGGAGAAGGATAGCAACTCGGGATGTGGGCCAGAGGGTAGCGTCTTGGGAGACAGATGTTTTAGGGTGAGTCCAAGACTCATTTGCATTTACTTTACCTCTGCATTTACTTGTTACCTTTGGATTAAAGACAGTACTAAAAGTAAGCACAAGCTACAGTGAGGCAAAAAAAATAAGGCCTACATCTAGGTATATGAAGTCTGAACCTGCTGCCTTGCAGCTTGCTGGTTTTTGCTTTTAGGTTCCGAACTAAACTTATAGCAACTAAAAGGTAGTAATGAACTACCGAATTGAAGCATTTTTTAAAGCATATTTCCCCATTGCTGTGGTCAAATAATAATGGTAACAAAGCATCATTTATGGTTTTACAGACCCTGCTCTCTCTGATCTTGAAGTGCTTTGCAAGCATGAATAAACACAGCTTCACATGAGCTCTGTGATGAGGCAATGCAACAATTCACATAGTACAGGTAGTAAATCTAAGATACAAAGACCAGCCAAAAGTAACCTGCATTTGTTAGAAAGAACATGTGCTCTATTGTTTAACTACTTATTGTACTATGCTCCTCAGAATTATCTTGCACTGATATATTTTCTTATCAGCACTATTTTAACTCACTGATATTAGGTGACTGTGGATGCATTTTAGCTGATCTGATCTGAAAATGTTGCATTGTGCTATATAGGATTGGCAGAAAGGTGGCTTATTATTCACAAAGGGACTGTACACTGCAGCGAGCTGATAAACAAAAGATCCACTGTTTCTGTCTTCTGCTTAGAGTATCAGTGGCAACAGGCTGCACTGATACCTTCCCTGATAGTTCAGCCGTGCACAGAAGAACAGTGCCACTTGTGGTTGTAAATTCTACCCTCTGCACAGAATCCTCATGGGCTCCACAAGTCCCAGGAGCTTAGTGGGAAATTTTTCTTGAGAAGTGGAAAAGATCTGTCAGAGACATACATCTCTTCATCTTGCTTCACTTTATTCTCGTTATTCTAATAACCCTAGAGATACATAACATGCAGCTATCCAATTTTCTTTCCTTCCCACAAGGAAAGCCTGTGGCTGCACCTGCAATGTATCTGAACTGATCTTGGGAGTGGTCTGAAGCCTGCGAAGTTCATTGTATCTTTGCTGCACAGAGTTCAGGTTGCCTATGTTTTCCACCTCCTCTGGCAAAGGATGGTGATACCCATTTATGAAAGACTTTTTCTTTACTGGGAGGACAGATTAGATACTGGGCAGTGACATGGTCAGGCAAGGGAAAGTGGCTGCTAGAGTCCCTCTGCAGCCATGAGTGTGCCCTTCAGTACATTGGCATGCACAGATCAGCCCAGAATGCATACCAGCAAGTAAAAAAATCTAGATGATCCCTAATTATGTCCTTAAGTTCTATCTATCTCCAGGATGAGCATTTGCTAAAGTAGCCTCTCTCTTCCAACAGGGAGGAGTGATGTGAGTGATCCTAGTGGGACGAGGGTCTCTTGCAGCCAGAGCACCCTGTGGCTGGTTCCACATCCGCCTGCCAAAAGCAGCAACCTACCAAATCCTGCTGTGGTGCAAAAGTGGCTCATCTTCCCTATCTTTTTGCTTTGATCAGTTGTAGCTAGGCACAGCAGGTGAGCTTTCAAACAAGAGGTCAGCAAGACCTCCTAGTTAGAGCTCTTCATAATACACTCTTCATAGAAATGACTTCTGGTTGTAACAGATGATCACATGCAGTTAGAAGACAGCATTGTTTACATTTGTGGATCCTCCTTCACTGAAATTCCAGAGATGTTCCTGCTTAAGCTATGTGAAAAGAAATCTGGGATTAAAAATGGCCTCATGAACAAAGAGGAACAAGAGACCATGAGATTTGTGTCTCAGCGAGACTTCCACGGAGAAGCCTCAACACGTGTGCAAGGTGAAAAAAATAACAGGATGACTTCAGTGTTGGCTTGTGATGGGAAAGGGAGGGCCCTTTTCATCACAGTCTGGAAAAGAAATGTATAGCTTCAGAAGGAGGAGGAAGTACAGACCCTTACTTCAGAAATATAAATCCTTTTTTAATAAGTAACCGAAACTGTAGGAGCTCCTAAACAAAGTCAGGTTTTCTGATATCTGTGACTCTTCCCCTGCGTGATGGAATGCTGTTATTGCTTTAACTTTCCTGCTTTGCTCACCTCTGGTGTGTTTTGGGGAGGGTGTGAGTGAGCGGTCTTACCATACAGTAAGAGGTCTCTAAAAGGTCAAAAATCAACACCAAGGCCTGTACCAGAAATAGCTGGAAGCCAGAGCAGCCACATTCTTACTGAATGTGATTTCCATGTGCCCCGAGGCTTATGTTCCAGTAACAGATTAATCTTGCCTATCTGCAGCAATGCATCTTGTCACCTAAACCATGTGTATAGTCAGTGAGGCTAAATAAGCATGTCCAGAGGGCAATTCATCCCACCTGTGTTAATTTGGGGAGGTGGGCCTGGTAATAGTGGAAATAAATGCTCCTGGGAAGGGCCTGCCTACTCCAGTTGACCACAGAGGGAGCCCAGGTAACTTTCTGGGGCTGTTTTCAGTCCATGGCAAAAGTCTGAGTCATGCAGTGCTGCTTATACTTTTGATTTGTCTGAAGCAAGAAAGTACATGAACTGTTACCTTGCCTTACTCAGGCCGAAGCCCTGAACACTAACCAGGTGTCACAAAATTCTAAGTAAGGGTTCACACCTTTCAATAAAGCACATGAATAAGAAAAAATTTGTAATTTAAATATGCTTGTATTTTAACAATTGCTAGTCGGATCTGAACAGGGGACATTAAGTTAGTATTTGCATGCTGATTTGGGTCTGTTAGTGTTGAGATTGTGACCAAGTTTAGAAGCTATAATAATTTAAAGAGAATATGATACCCTTGAAAATTATTTTGCAGTACAGATAAAACACAACAAATCACCTAGTGCCATAATGCAAAATTTTCCACTCCCCTCCTTATGTTCTAGTTTGATAACTCCAATCCAGCAGTTTAAACAAAACAAATGGGTTTTGATTTACTTTGTGCAACAAAAGTCAAGGCTAATTTTCATAGAAATATTTAATTTTGGTATTGAGATAAGAATGACCAACCCAGATTCTGACACTTTTATCAGTGCAGTCTAATGTATAACTCCTGTTTCAACCACACTTGCCCTCAATGAAAAGTGGGTATGCTAGCACAAGTGAGAGAGATTTTATGGCTTAATGCTTCTCAGATGGTTCCAGTTTTGGGCATATTGCGTATCTGTGCAATGTGAGTGAGGCTGGTAACTGTGTCTTGCTCTCTGCTGCCTTTTTTTGAGCCAGTGGCTGGATGGAGTGCTCAGTATCCAGTCTGTTGGACTCTGGGATGGTTCATAATTCTGTTGATAAGAAAGACTCATGAAAACAACTTTATTCTGTGCTTTTTCGTCAGTGGATTACTCTCCTGATTTTAGCACAACTGTCGTCAGCACACGTGTGAGGGAAGGCAGACAGTTCCTTTTTAAATGTCTGTACATTGTGTAAAACCAAAACCAGAGCAGTGACTTCTCTCTCCTTTCCCTCTTTTCAAATTTCTGGATGGAAAAAATAAATACTTAAAGAAATATGGTGTTTACGTGAGGAACAAATTTAAATACGAAGCAAGTTAGCAGAAAGTTTCTTAATGAAACTTGAAATTATACTGAAACATCAGGTCTAATGTCTCAAAGCTGTTTTCCTGCCATTCTCTTCGTGACTGGATTTATGAATTTATGTATGCCTAACAGGTATGACCCTAGCCTGGAATGCATATTTTGGTTCAGACAGCAAATCCTTGTTGTGCCCTTTCCCTACTTCTGCTCCCTGTGGCAGCAGAAAAATTAGGACATGTTTGTAAAGGTGCTGTTTTCTTTCTTGGCCCATCCTGCTGGCTGGCTGACTCATAAGCCAAACATTGATAATATCAGCTAGCAGTTATTTAAACCTGAGGTTTCAGGTTAAGGAGTAACAATGGATGCAAATCTAGCTGGCGAGAGACTGTTTGTTATGCACGCGCATGTGTTGGTGCCTGCTAGTTTTTTTTTAGGATCGTTACCACAAAAGCCTGTAGCACAAAATTGTAAGACACTATATAAGGGTCCCTGTCTGTTTTCATGATGTGGAGGTATAGCTGCTGCTCAGATACCCCTCTAAAAACTGCAATTTGTCTCTGGGCTCAACGGAGAGGATGCCTGCTGTTTCCTTGCAAACACCACTTGTTAGCAACAGAGGATTGCTTGTGACTGCCTCCTGAAAGCAGAAGGTATTGTATAGTAGCTTAAAAAGACGTTAGTGTTGCATAAGTACTAGCGATTAATGCTGGGAGAGTTCGCATTGGCTGGGACGTGGTCATCTCTACCTGTGACCCATTAAAGCATTCTCTGGAGACAGGGCATCCTAGAGACCATTCCAACTGGCAGGTTACACCCAGCCATGCACTTCCACAGGCTGAGAGGTTGCTGACATTGATATGAACCGTATGCAAGACAGTTAGCCACAGTTCTCAAGAGATGTCCACCAACAGATTTCATGGTCTCATTCTTTCAATGCAGCAATATCAACTATGATGCTGTCAGAAATGTTCCCATTTAGAAAATGTCCTGATTATTTTGTTAGGGGAAAAATGACCACTTACCCTCCACACATATCTTTTCCTGTTGTGCGTAGACAGGTGGCTTGACGTTTTCTGATGCATCATTCTTTTGTTTGGCTTCTCTCCTGTACTGCTGAGACAACTGTGTTGCTGCTTCCGATTTACCTCTTTGTGGTGTTGCAGTAATGACTAGTACAGACTCCTGGATGAGAAAGCTCTCACTGAGTCCTAGGCTGAAGCAGTGAAACCCCAGTGAACGTACAAAGTAAGCCAGCAGTAGACAGGAATAATTTTAATTCTTGTCCTTTTCTATGGTGGTGACAGGAAATGGAAGAGCTTCTGGGATACACCCTCATTCTTCCTCTTCATACCTTTAGGACAAATCCTGTTCCTGTTTCCAATGGTTGTCTACCCTCCACCTCTTCCTCACTCCCAGGAGTTTAAATATGCATATTTTTTCCAAGGAAACCTGAGAGAATATAGTCCAGGTAATATTAATGTAGGTACCAGGACTGCTTATTTTGAATATTGAAATATGATTGATGTACACTTTCTGGTATGTGTAGGAAAAATCAGTCCATGATAACTTACGTTAATAATGCTGCTGTGGACAAGAAAAAAGCAGATATTTCATATGAAGTGAGATTCTGCTTAGACAGTTTGGTAGGTGTGCTAATGAACATTCATGGCATCCTCTTCACTCATTCTTGCTTGGTTTTGGGCAAAAGAGTTGGGTTTTTTTTTTTTTAGTTTTGTAAATTCTAGTTCTAGTTAGAAATGTGAGATGGTATTGAGAGGAATAACTGATGATTCTGCCTGTAGACCTTCTCCTGGGTTTGTGATTTATTGGCCTATATCACTTGCTGGAACTTATTTCATTGTGTTACTTATGTTGCACAGAGTAGTATATTCATTCAGGAAGAGAGAGACTTTGGTCACATCAACATGTATTACCTTTAAGCTTAGTCTTTATTGAAGATGTTAAAATAAACTACTTAATATCCTGGGAACATTTGTGAGCAAAGCATATAAACACATTAAAACATCCTAGAACAATTTACAAATAGTTTAATTAGTGTTTAGAATAGCTTACCTTTAGCACATTTAATAGCCAATTCAGCATTTGAAACCAGCTAGTTAAATGCCAGACTGGATGCAGGAATTAATTTTGATCACGTAATTTCCCATTATGTGCCCACAGTTCGTCAGAGGCCTCATGAAAGATTCATCATTCCCAGGAATAGGAAATTCTTAGAAAAAGCTGTAGATGAATATCGGAACTTGTAGGACAAAATTTAAACTTCATCATGTCTTGTTTACACAAATCCAGTTCAGCTGATTCAATTACAAACTGTTCATTCCTGTTGTATAAGCATGACCCAACTGAGATATGAAAGTGGAGTTATTTTTCTGAAACCCATCCTGCTGTACCTCACAGCTATATCTTTTTATCTAACATTATGGTTTTGGACAATCATAAATAGAAACCATAAATAGAGACCTCCATCTTTAGTTGCTAGTTATGACCTAGTGAAGTCTGTAAAGTGCTGCAGAATCCTGTGTGCAGTTGAATCTCCCGAGTTCCTCTGTGTTACTTACTTTATATTATGTATTCATAGCATTTTCAGGTGTTTCTCCAGAAATTTAACTTACTAGAGTCACCTTGCAGGAAAATAAAGGCACAACACTTGAAATCAGACAAAGTCTGTCATGAAATTTCACTGCACCTTCTTTGAAAAAAAAATACTTTGGCTTCTTTTTAAAACTTTTAAGAAAAATCCCTTTCCAAGAACTTCATAGAACTTGGCAATCCTCAGTCTGCATAAATGTAGATAAAAGGGGAAATACTTTAATGACCTGGAGGTCATCAAAGTTACTTATCCAAATAAAAATCAAATGCCTGAGTTCTGTTACATGCAATAAGTGATAAGAATACAGTTTTCCACTCAGGTGCTGTGAACAAGGCAAATTATACCTTGTCCCCCCTGGTGCATCAAATATTTATGCTATAACCATCGCTTCCTATTCCAAAGTGTTTTGTTCTGGTTTTAGATACTGTGAAATTGGTAGGGCATTCTCTCTCAGTGGTCAGAAAGGAATCTTTTGTGCAACTCATGCTTACTTCATAGGAGTTAAGGTTATTTATAAAGTTAAATTTCATTCTGTTCTGTGAGGCACTGGCAGCAGAATAAAGTACCTTTAGTGCATTCATACTGAATTTTAGTGGTGTGTAAATGTGTCCAGATAAGAAAAAGGTTTCCACAAACTGCCTGACAAATTTGGTTGCCTTCCACAATGAAGTTACAGTGTGGGTGGATAAGGGTAGAGCAACCGATATCATTTACTTGGACCTGTGCAAAGAATTTGACACTGTCCCACTTGACATTCTTGTCTCTAAAATGGAGAAACACAGATTTGACAGGTGGACCAGTCAGTGGATAAGGAATTGGCTGGATGGTTGCCAATGAAGATGTGTAGTCAATGGCTCAATGTTCAAGTGGAGGCTGGTGGTGGGTGGTGTTCCTCAGCAGTCAGTATTGGGACTGGTGCTGTTTAATGTCTTTGTGGGTGACACAGACAATGGGATTGAGTGTACCCTCAGCAACTCTGCTGACCATGCTAGGCTCTCTGAAACAGTCAACATGCTGGAGGGAAGTCATCCAATCCAGAGGGACCTCGATAGGCTTGATAAGTGGGCCTGTGCAGGAACTTCATGAAGTTCAACGAAGCCAGGTGCAAGGGTAGGGGCAATCCCAAGCACAAATACAGCGTGCGTGGAGAATGGATTGAATCCCTGAGAAGAACTTCGAGTTGTTGGTTGATAATCTCAACATAAGCTGGCAGTGCACACTTGCAGCCTGAAAAGACAACCGTATCCTGGGCTGCATCAAAAGAAGCATGACCAGCAGGTAGAGGGAGGTGATTCTTCCTCTCTACTTTGCTATTGTGAGACTCTATCTGGAGTGCTGCATGCAACTTCATAAGAAGGATGTGGACCTGTTGAAGTGGGTCCAGAGGAGGGCCACAAAGATGATTACAGGGCTGGAACATCTCTCTTATAAGAACAGGCTGAGAAAGTTGGGCTTGTTTAGTCTAGGGAACAGAAGGGGAGATTTTGTAGCAGCTTTTAAGTACCTAATGGGGGCCTACAAGAAAGCTGGAGAGGAACTTTTTGCAAGGGCATGTAGTGATAGGAGGAGGGTATGTCTTTAATCTGAAAGAAGGTAGATTTAGGTCAGATATAAGAAAGAAATTCTGAACTGTGAAGGTGCTGAGACACTGGCATAGGTTGCCCAGAGAAATCGTGGATGCCCCGTCCCTCTGGAAGTGTTCCAGGCCAGGTTGGATGGGACTTTGAGCAGCCTGGTCTAGTGGAAAGTATCCATGCCCATGGTAGGGGTGTTAGAACTAGATGGAAAAGGAAACTGCAGACATCCAGGTAAACAACAGATGATATCTAAAGTTTTATTAATCTTGTCTATTAATCTCTGTTTCTTTGCCTCTATTGTAACTACCTCTACATTATCTTCCAAAACATGTCTACTGACTCCTTTTCATGGACTCCCTCTAACAGAAACGCCCTTAAGAATTGAGTCAATAAAATATTTACCAAAACACCCTTAAAACTCACTGTGTCATGGTGTGCAAATAGTATTGCTGTGTCCATGCAATGTTACTGATGATAACTTGCTTAATTTAATTATTTCAAACCTTTTTCTTGGCTTTTTATTGTAGTTCCTTGGGAATCAGTTTATAAAACTTTCCTAGCAAGCTTGTCACATGAGTTCCCTGTGCAATCAGTAATGAATGGTGATGATATCTGAAGCAAATCTTTCAAATTCTTTAGTGTTTTCTAATCATATTTAACACTAAAGTTTTCAGTTGTTTTTTTCCTGGAAGTAAGACACTGTCATTTCTTGCATTTTCTCCTCTATGTCAGCAGTCACACAGAGCTTGGATCCGTTCACTAGCAAATTATATTGCCACAAGGCTGCTCTTTTTCAGTATGCTAGGCCTTGGATGGGAAGAGTCTTTCTATGTAGTTTTGAGACTCTTAAGTGACTTTTGTTTTCTTTGTTGAAGGCCATTCATGTAAAGTTTTCAGTTTGTTCTCCTGCCCTGGCTAGTGGGGAGGCTAAAATAAGAGTGCAACAGTTTGTGTGTTTAAACAGGCAAAAAAAAATTATTTTGAATAAAACTAAATACTATCAAAGACTGCTACTTTTCTGCTGAACTGGTGTTTTACGTAAGCACTAGACATTCCTCAAAAATAATTATGACTTCCATAGTGGTAGGGCTATTGTGGTAGTGTGGGATCAGATTCCTAGCAGCCTCTGGACAGGCTCTTGCTGTCCCCAGTTTTTCTGTTCAGGGCTGGGGTGGTGAGGAGGAGCAGAAAGAAAGGGCTTTGGATCAAGGAGAAAACAGGAGTCAAGTAACACATGGCATAACTGAACTAGGTCCAATAACACAAATATGAACCAGAAGACTCCTAAACAGTCTGCCAAAGTTGTTTACATGGGTGGGAGTTCAGGTGCAGGTGCAGTGTCCCTTAGGGGCTACCATACATGTCCCCATAATAGTTAAAATAGAAAGGGAAGAGTAGCTTGCTCAAGTAAGTGCTAAAAGAACTCTGTAAGCCCAGAGTCAGGTAGGCAAGGACAACCTGGATGTTAAACAGGCTGGTTATTGATTGAGACATATGTATTGGGTCACCAGTAAAGCAGAATGCTACATAGAACAGTGAATGTTGCCAAAACCACAAGAAAGAGTTTAATTTTAATAACACAATACAACCACATGGCCTTTACCAGATGTCTGTTGTAGTATTCATCCTACCACCTGCAAGGTTTGCCACCAACGTCAAACCTGAGGAAAGATGAAAGGATGGTGTCAGTAACTGCTCTTTTTAGGAGGGTATGAGCAATATTGATTTATTTACCTCTATTTAATGTAGTGTTTGAAATGTATTGGGTGTCTTGCAAGAAAGTCTGAGACAAAAGAATAAATCCAGCCTTAGAGCCCCAGAGATTTAAATCCTGTTGCTTCAGACCTTTTCACGCTCCTCAGTATGCATTTTACATCACTGAACACGAGCTTTCGATTAAATCCTGTTCATGTCAGCGGAATGAATTCTGTAGACTTGAATAAGGTTTCTATAGGAATGCACCTTGTCATAATCTCTCACAATATTTAATGTTAGCTTTAGGGTCAGCTTCTGTAGCATTGCTTGACCAATGACAGAAATCAAGGCCTTATCTATCAATTTTTAAATATTCAAGTATCAACACTGAATTTTGGCCATTGTTTCTGTCCTCTCATATCACTGTAATGCCAAGTAACTGCTCTATGCCCCATCTGCAGGTGCTGTAGTTTGCTCCTAATGGTTCTTCTAGACTGTGAAATAATTTATTAAGATATGATCCATATCAGAGAAAGAGCACATATCAGAAGAAGTCTGATTAAAATATTTGGCAGGCCAAGTTTTCTTGAAGGTATGTCAAGAGACTAGAAGAATGATCTATAAACAAAGAAGTTATTGTAATGAGTAAGATATTTTTCTTCTTAGAAATACTTTAAGATCTTTTTCTAAATTATCCATTTCACCTCTTCAAAGACTTAAGGAATTACACAAACTCTTGGATATTTTCCCTTACAGCTAATCCTACAGTACTGTCAAATGAATTCCAAATATACCCTTCCTGTTTCCCTATATCTCATTTCGTATCAGGGTGATAGCTAGTATGCTGTGATCCAGTTCATTTCTTCAACCAGATAGTTTGCTCTCTGGCTAGATGACCTCCAAGAGATGTGCTGACATGAAACTAAAACTGTAGCAAAGACTTATAACCTAAATGCAAAACATTGGTGTTTGAAAAATTATTAAAGTCGCTTATAAATTAATCTCTATAACTTTTCAGGTCTCATAAACCCACCTGAGTTTAGGTGGCATAAAGGGTATTTAAGTTTATACAGGTCTCTGAGTCATCTCAAGGCATTTACACAAGTGCAACTTAGTTTGTGTTGCCTAGATTCAGTGCAACAAACCTTGGAGCATGTGGTCATGATTGAAAAGACTTCTGCAGTTCATCAAGAACCCAAGACTTTGGCCATGTGTTCTCAGGTTACTGATTAGGTAATATTTGTACACTTCTACAGAGAAATAACAGGTTTGTATAGAGAAGTATCTAAATATTATGCATTATGGTTATTAATTATATTTTCTTGACTGGTGTAATCTGTTAAATTCACTACTGAATGTATGTAGCAGGCATTCCTGATCTGTGCTTGCGAGCTCCCCTCTTTCACAGTGTCCGAGCACTTCATATTTCTTTAAACGTCCTGTGAAACAGGAACACTGTACTGTCCTTGTTTGATGGGAAGCATCATAGAATGGTTTGGATTGGAAGAGACCTTAAAACTCATCCAGTTCCAACCCCCCTGCCATGAGCAAGGACACGTCCCACCAGACCACGTTGGTCAAGACCCATCCAACCTGGCCTTGAACACTTCCAGGGAGGAGACATCCACAACTTTCCTGGGCAACCTGTTCCCAATGTCTCAGCAGCCTCATCATGAAGAATTTCTTCCTAATGTCTAATCTAAATCTTCCCCCTTCCAATTTAAAGCCATTCCCCCTCATTCTAGCACTATTTGCCCTTGTAAATAGTCCCTCCCCAGCTTTCCTGTAGCCCTTTTCAGGTACTGCAAGGTTGCTATAATCTCTCCCCAGAGTCTTCTCTTCTCCAGGCGGAACAACCCCAACTCTCTCAGCCTGTCTTCATAGTAGAGGTGCTCCAGCCCTTTGATCATCCTCATGGCCCTCCCCAATAGTTCCATATCTTTGTACTGGGGATCCAGAACTGGACAAAATACCCCAAGTGGGGTCTCACAGGAGTGGAGTAGAGGGGCAGAATCACCTCCCTCATGCTTCTTCTGATGCAGCCCAGGGTATGTTTGGCCTTCTGGTCTGTGAGTGCACATTTCTGGCTTGCTCAGTACTGCACTGAAACACTGAATTCTTCACCCCAAACAAATGAGCATGTGTGTTGACCCTGGTGTGGCACCATGCTTGCTGTGCGCTTCTGTGCTGTGCTATGGGCTGCAGGACAGGTGCCTGGAGCCAACCTGGTGTCCACACACTGTACCCTGCTGTGCAGTGTGGCTGGGTGGTGGCAAACTGTTCATGGCTGCATGGGGCCTTGAGGGCACTGGGTTTGCTAGTGCTTCTTGTATGGAAGCTTTGACCCATTTGTCTTCTCTGCTAAGGTGCTGCAGGGAGTGAACTCAAAATTAATTCAGGCATCCACAATGCCTGGTGAAAGTCTGCAACGTCACACAGGGCTTACAAAATTTGGTTTTGTTTGGGCTTGCAGCAAGGTTGGAGCAGTGCAAGGCTTTGCATGCTCTCCGTGGGCTGAGAGGATCAGGAGTGTCTGCTGTCTGGCATGGCTCCTCAGCTGCCGGTGGCTTTGGAAGGAATGACCCTTCTGCTGGAGCCTCTCTTGTGCCCTCGCCTTGCCCTGGGCTGCCTGAAATGATTTCTCCTCCATCTCAGCAGACCTTGGTTTAATTTGTGTGACTAGTGTTTACAGATTATACCCTGCTTCTGTGGCAGCTATTTTGTCCAGCTATCATCATGATGTAAATGTTTTCACTCAAAGATGCTTGGATACCTACTAATATGGTACAGTTTCCTGTGTTTCCTACTTGCTATTTATTTGCCTGAGAAATTTTTGAATTCATAATGTATGTTTTTTCCACTCTGCTTCTGTTTCAGGGTAGTGTTTAACCCACTACTCGAAACAGCTTCTACATTCTCATCACCATAATAAATTACTAAACTGAAAGAAATGTAACTAGGCTCCTTTTGCTTAAATTTGCCCAGCTTTTGTTCTGAGGTTTAACAGTGAATCTTAGAAAGCTTGTTTTTCATTTGTCCTGAAACCTTTCCCCTCCTGCCTCCCCCTTTTCATGCCAATAAAAGGTAACCAGAGACAGCTGGAGGCTCTCTTTCTTACCTCCCTTGAATGGGAGCTTCTTCTGAATACCTCTTTCATATACCTGCAAAGACCCTGCTCTGCTAACAGCTATGGCCAATGTTCTCAAAGTTTGAATAGGTTTTCATTGCCTGCATTTCTGGTCTGAAGCAGACTGAGAGAAATGAGTGTTAAGTAAACGTGGTGGCAGCCCTGCCAGAGTCAGCATTCCAACCCGCAGCATCGCTCTGGACCAGGACACTGCCGGCACAGGCTTCTGCACATCCATCTGTAGGGGGGTTGTTTTACTTGTTAGCAGTTGAAAACAGGGATGTGAGGTAAAGCAGAGTGGTGAGTCTAGTTTTTATGAGGCTGTTAATTCTTTCTATAAAAAGTATGTGGTGCCTTATTGATGTTGAATGGGAATTTAATACACTGATAAAGTAAAACTGTAAACTTACTAAGTCTGTTTTTAGATGCCTTTGTTCTGTACCTCAAAGCATCTGCAGAAAATATGTTCAACAGCATTCAAACACTTCTGTGAAATAGTGTGTGATTCTATTCAGCACCTTCTCCAGAGAGCTGATCACCCCACTGCAGCTGATTGAAGTCAACAGAAAAAGAAGGTATCTGTCCTTCCATGCCAGGCCTTTTACATGTGAAGTCAATGTTTTGTAGAATCATAGTTTGCAGGATTTTAAGTGAAAAGATAATTTTAGTTTTGGTTTTCCATCATAAGAATTCTACAGATTTTCTGTTACAGTTTAAAGATTTAGGAAATGCAAGTACTTGATAATACAGGGTTTTGGATTCGGTGTTTTTATTAGGGCAAACTCCAAACAGTCTAATGCCCAGCTTAAACTGGAAGTTACACATGGGAGGACCGTGCATTCATAAAATGCTAATAACAATGTTGGAGTATTTTCTGTTGCAGGAGGCAAAAATGCTGAACTGAATGAATTAGGTCTTTGTTTCCACAGACACCTAGGCATTGTGTAGACAGGAAAGTTTCCCTCTTCTACCAAAATAACCCCGTTCCTTACCACATGTAGGCACTCTTATACCAGTTTAAGACCTTCCCAAGTGAAGAGAGTTTTTTCCAGGAATGAGAATGTGCGCTCAAGAAGTTAAACTGCTGCAAAGGTAGTGTGGGTTATGCAGATCCTTCCAGTTGCTTCTCTGCGAGCTAGAAAGGTTACTCCTGTCCCAGCTGCTTGTTTAAGTTCTTTTGCTGGGTAGTGCCTTTCCCTTACCTCTGCCATGTAGCTGACTTGGATGATACTCCTCTTCCTGTTTTGTTCCCACTGAGTTGGTGGCTGTAGCTGCATTGAGGGCACCTTGAGATATGTCAGCACTATCTAGTTAAGGTATTTAATGTGGATGTACTAATGATGGTGAGAGTAGTGCTGTGGCGTTTTTGGTGTTGACTTCTCAGCCCATTATGTGTGATGTGAGGAAGAAGATGGCAAGGGAGAAGGCTTGAGACTAGATCATCAGCGCGGATGTAACTGTAGAAATGGGAGATGGGAAGAGTTACAAACTTAATGCATATGTTGTTCTGCATCAGTCCTGTGCCACCCATGGCCTATGGCAGACGCTGCAGAAAGGTCCTACAGTGGAGACGGGCAACAACCTCATAAAACCCAACAGGTGTATGTCCATTGTGCCTGCATCACCACTGCTTCTGGGACCCAGAGTCCGGCTGTGTTCTGGTGGGCTTCTGGATGCTCAGAAATGTGAGCTAGGATAACTTGTCCTAAGAATTTTCAGCTGTGAGCTCCCATAGCATTTGAAGTCACGTTTACAAAAATGCATACATAGAGCTGCTCCTTTAAATGTTGCTCCCAGATGAAAATTCATGTGTTGACTTAAAGAGTGGCTACTGCTGTATAATGCTTCAACTTCTTAGGAGCTTCTTTCTAATCTTCAGAAAAGTGTTTTTTCTGTATGCTTAGAACCAGGCCCCAGGCACTTTAGATGTAAGGTAACAAGAGTCACAAATTCTTGGAAATAAAACCCTTTCCCTCTCTGTTTCCCCCCTTTTTTATTGTTGCAAGTACATGTTACCATGTAGGATCATTAGGATTTTCTTTTAATCATAGTTGATGGTGCTGTTATTGAATAGTAATTATTTCCAGTGTTGTACGTAGCTGTTTGTCGGTTTATTGAAATGAACTGCCATTCGTGCACCCTGGTTAAAGCAGAGGATGATATCCCACGTGTTGCGTTTTTGAGACACCAACAATGAGGGTAACCTTTCACCCTTGACTTTCTTTTAACCCGAATTTTGAAAGACAGTAGCAAACAATTCAGCTAACTTCTTAAGTGAAAGAGTATTCAAACTAGCCCGATTGTAATGCAATGTTCTTTTCAAGTGAATGGAAAAATCTCTGAGTAATGCATACAAATACATAGGCCTGGGTAAGTTCATTACTTTGGAGTTTTTGGTGCGGTGATAGTAGTGAAATGGTTAAACGGTTAGCTTTCAAGTGGTCACAATTAGGCTTCAAAGTTAACACCCCACCCCACTGAGATGAATGGGAGCAGTTGACATTTCTTAGTGCTATTGTTTCAGTCTGGCTTGCTATGGCTTCTAAAATAAGACAACAGTACATCTGTTTACATTCTGCTTCCGCAAACCCAGATGGGCTAGAAACTTCATTGTTTTCTGAGTGGAAGCTTAGATTCTGGAGAATACAGCAATATCCACGGGGTATCTGTAGGAAGAAGAGCTGAAAGCCGCCTTAATCACAGACATCTCCCCCTTCCCTGTAAACTTCTATTGTTCCAGGACAAATCTCTAAACCATTTGGGGAAAAATAAAGTCATGTATATTTGAAGTACTTTTTACTTACTACATGACATGCACACAATAATTTCTTAAAAAGACCCTAGCATCCACATTTTCATAAATTGATGTGGGATTTTGAACTTTTTCTCTTTTAATAAATAGTGTGTGTTGTAAAATAAGGTAAAGGTCCTGCTTTTACTGAATGTGGTGGCTTCTTTTAACATCTCCTAACAGGAAAAACTTTTCCCGTCTTTTCCGTTTTACCCAGGAGTGTTTGAGACCAGGTGTTACTTTCTGTGTTTATGAGTAGAATCCTTTAATTTACCTCTGAGAGTGATATAAGAAGAAATAAGATTCTTATGAGGTATGTCTTGCATTTTTTTTTTTGATACTTTAATAAGGCAGCTACATTAACTGCAGTTAAGATCTTAGGAGCTGGAATGGATTAATAAAGGTTCAAGTAGGGCCAGAATTTGTAGCAGATGGTGTCTGTTACCCCATGCCTCAGTTCGCATAGGGAGTACACAGTGTCCTCTCTGACTTTTGTTGAGGGGTCTGCACAGTGGCAAAGTGCCCTCAGTAGCAGCCAGAACCCTATGAGAGCTTCTCTGATAAAGGCAGCCCATTAGATATGCTCAGGCTGTAGATTGAAACCAGCTGTGAATCTGTCGGAAAGATTTTCCTCATTGTACTTTCATCAGGGTGGAAAGTTTGTGGCTTGTTCTACATATATATATACACACATATATTGGACTTCATTGCTCTGACTTTGAAAGTCCTAGAGTCTGCCAGTGATAAGAGCTCTCATGCATACAGGCTCCTACTGTAGCTGGCACCCAGAGACCCTGCCTGCCTTTTGCCCATGGACAACACAGCTTGCACTTCAAAAGTGACATCGTGGGTGCTTCCAAATGGTGTCTCCCAGATTTCAAGCCCTGGTGAATTGTATGGTGAAAGCAAGAATACCATCTGTGGTTTGGGCGTGCAAAGCTTGTTTCCTGCCCAGCTTCAAGCAGCATTTTCATCTAAGTGAAAAATAAAGCAACCCTGAGCCTAGACAGTCCTCCAGATTGAGAAAACCATGGGCTTTTCAAGAGTATCATTTGTCTCTTCTCCTGTCCTTCTCTTCATTTCTTGTACTAAGTTGGGGAGTGCAGCAGTCTGGTCTGTTTGAAGAAAACACATGAGGAAACCCAAGAGGAATGTTGATTTTGAAAGACTCTCATGAATTTGTTTTATCTTTCTATTTCAAACCATTACTTTACAAGTGAAATAATGTTAAACCATGCTGGAGAAAAGTAATTCTGATGTGATAGAACTCCTATGGTGTGCAACATGAACCACTTAACACAGCTGTGGGTGGAAGGGCATGTTATTTATTCAGAGGGTTAAAAACCAGCATCAGGCATGCATTTGTTATATTTGTTTCCACTTCCCATTTCCCTAGTCCATTTCTGACTGTGGATCTCTATAGTACTATGCAGATGTGAGTTGCCTTGTGTATCTTGGGGAAGAAAATAGGTATCCTATGAGGCTTTTCAAATATAGTCAAAGCGACTTCTGCAAGCCTATGGTAGGTCAGTGGCAGAGTTTGGAAAGGAAGTTAGAAGACATGTTGGCCAGTCCTGTATGTTACCTGGCAAACTGACCTGCTTCCCTGTATTATAACAGCATTGTGATAGCTACAGAAGCCTAAACTTTGTAATCTCCCCTAACACCAAGAATTTCCTGAATAGACCTGAAGGAAAAACCACTGTAGCTTCTCTACCATTTGTACCTTAACCTGCTTTCTGCCTCATATTCAAAGGTAATTTTGATAACAGAATATGAAGAATGTTTAGTTATTTATTATTATATTTAAAGAATATGAAGTACTGGGGATTCAAAGGGACAAATCTGGACAAGACAGGAGTCTGCCATCATGCTGACATTATAACTTCTGAAAAATGAACATGTTATGAGGAAAAAAAAATCTTGTATTTTTTTTTTACTTTGTGCTGTTTTATGTTTCTTTCAGAAAAGAAAGTTGACCCTTCCATTCTGAGACTAGTTAGTTTAGAGTAAACGCTATCTTTCTGTTCTGTGATGCATTTCTTTAGCTGACTAATAATTCACGTGCCTACTACTCCCAGTCTCTTTGCTGGTCTGAGCTTGCTGCCAAGTGGTATTTGCCACTAAGCATCAGAATCCTAGCTCTCTTTGAGCATCTTGGTACATTATGGCAGTCATTATTCTGTAGAAGAGCATGGGGGTTGCAGACAATCACTCCTGTAGCTCTCATGAGAATTGCAATAGGAAGTGTCCAGCAAATTGAAACAAAATTTCTTAAGTCACGTATACTAAAAATGGACACTTCTTTCCAAAATAACCCCAAAGTTTAGGAAGAAAAATAATGAGTACCAAAGTACTTTATAGGATTAAATTTCAATCTTTTTTCAACTGTAATTATGATAATGTTGTACGAAGATTTTTTTTTTTTTTTTTTTTTTTTTTTTACTCCTTCATTTTTCCACCCTACACAATGAAAATAATTTAATCTAACAGCTTTTATGTTGTGGTCTGTGGACCAGAGACGACTTGTAAAACTTTTTCTTTCAGTGATTTTATTGTTCAAGAACTGATTTTTCCTGTTACTTCTGGCCATGCTGTGATTTTGTGAACATGTATGCCTAAAGAAAATACGACTACTAATCAAGTACATACATTTTGTACAGATTTACATTCTAATTAAATTAAAAATGGTGCCAGAACTGCAAAATTGACAGCTCCTCTGAAAGATGAAGTGAACTGAAAAAGACAGAAACGGCAGCAGTCGATAAGTAAAATCTGGGACCTCTTCACTTCAGACATTCAATAAGGAAGAGGAAACAGCACTGGTAAAACATAGCATGGAGTATTGGCTCTTACTGCACATATTTTTAAACTTGATGGCATAGTAAACTGTGTTTTTGGTTGTTTTTCAAGGAACAGAAAGTCAACAGTTTTCTGGTTCATGGTGGGTACTAGCAGACTAAGTAGTCATCAGTTATGATTTAAAAAGACAAGTGAAAGCTATGTGATCTTAGCTCCTGCATCATACTGAGGGGTTTTTTTTCTGTATTGCCTGTTGTGGCTTTACTATTCTAACGCTTAATTTTTGTGTTTTTTCAAGGTTGTTGTGTATGTAACTAGATTCCTTCTCGGATGTAGGCCAAGATTTTAAAAGTGATTATTTATTTTGAGTGCCTCCATTTTTAAGGGTTCAGACTGAGAAATTTTAGAGGATGGTGCCCTGAAAGGAGCGCAAATCAGACATTTTCTAAAACTCAGTTTTATGCGTGATGTTTCAACATGTCATGGAAAGTGAGAGAATGAAAAAAGGATGCAATCAAAATCTATGTTCACTCTCCACCATTTCAGTATATGATCTTTGGTTTGCTGGATTGAGGTGAGCAGATTTCAGTACTGTACTGTGCTGGAACCTGGGACATGTACCCTGCTGTGGTCCAGGCTAATGGAAGCAAAGCTGCAAAGTGTGACAGCACCTGAATCTGCACTTCCATTCTGTAACATCCTGATTGCTCTATGTCTTTATCTAAGATTTAGATGCCATCTTCTGCTGCCTTTTAGATGGTGGTGAGATCAGTGTTGACTATACCATATGGGGAATAGATACAGTAGCTACATAATATATATTATAATTCACATGTAGCCTATGTATTCCATCTTTCTGTCCGTTGTGTGGGTGAATCTAGATAATGCAGGGGCAGCAAGAGGACAGTGGTTTTAAAAGGGCAGCATAAGCATGGGTGCTGACAGGATAGTTGGGTTAGGGTTAGCTTTTCCCTCAAATTCTTTCTTACTAATACAGAACAGTACTGTTTGGGTTGCAGAAGTCAATTTAAAAAAAGAAAAAAGAAAAAAACCCCAAACTCCCGGAAGCATTTCTATGGATTTTTAGCTTTTTGAATGCCTATTTTTAGGACTAAATGTCAGCTGACCATAGCTCTGTTAAAAAAAGCCCTTTGGATTTAAGGAAAGAAATAATGAAGCGTAAGCTGTGAAGTCTTAATTGTTAGAAGTGCAACAATAGCTTAAAAACAGGCTGCAAATCCTGCTCTCACAGCTGGAGGAAGGGATATTTTTTATTCGTAGTTGTGAGGAATGGGTGTATAGGGCCTGAAAGAGGCAGCAGGGTATATAAAAAGCAGCCTTTTGACAAGAAACCATTGCCAAACTCCCTTAACGGACAGTTTATGAAAGGGCTTCTATCACATAAGCATCAAGATAATACATAGTGAGCACAATATAACAGCCTCAGTGAAAGTTAGGGTGAACCAGTGCAGTGTTCCAGCTCTTCTGTGGTAGAGTTGGACAGACCAGAAATGAGCACACGTGGCTCATTAGTCAACAGCCACTGCTTTCATGACTTGAAGTTTCTAGCTGGTATGCCATAGATAATGGTTGTGGTGACCGGAGAGAGCATTTACTGAATAATCATCATACTTCAGTATTTTATAATCTGATAAACACTAATTTCCTGGAGGACATGGCAGGGAAAATCCCTTTCCTCGGAAATTACATATAACAGCAATTGAATCCCCAATTTAAGGACAATTGCATATTTTCTGTGGCCAGGAGTTCACTGCATGGGAGATAAAAGGATTGCAAAATCCCCCTCATCACTCCAACCCCAGCACAGGGCCTCTGTGCTTCCAGGATGCACAAGGTGCTCAACACTGTAGTGACCCACACTAAGTTGTGACTGGTTGTTTATGACAGATCCAGACTACTGCAATTTTCCTGTTATTCCTTAAAATAAGTCCTTAGGTAACTTCCAAAACAAATTTGAGAAAGTCTTGGGAGCAGAAGAGCTGTAGTGATTGGGAAGTTTTGATTTCTTTTGAAAGCATATATCTATAAAATCGCTTTAGCGCAGACTCCCCATCTCATGCTGTGCTGACTCTATGTGAGATTTGACATTGTTCTCCACTCTAATCACGAGAGCTTGGAGGAGGAGGGGTAGGGGAGAGGAAATACAAGCAAAAATCTGAGCCTGATTTTTACCATCATACAAATTTAATCCAAGTTGCCTGTGCCAGTCATAATCCTTCCTTTCAGTTCTGTCCTTTCCATGTGGGTCAATGACAACTCAATGCCTGATGTATCAAATTCAGAAACTTGCTGAGACTGTCAGTATCCCCGGCAGCACCACATGGTGCAGATGACACTTATTTTGACTGTGGTACATGGCAAATCTATTCTCAGGGCTAGTCTTTGCTGGGGACATGGTATCAGTGTGGCTTCCCTGCTTTGCTACTGCTCCCCTCTGTTGTAGGTGTGTTGCACTTACGGGCAGCGGTGTTTGTCTTAACCTTAGTTTTAACCACATTATTGGTTTTTTTTTTCATTTGTTTGTTATTTTGCTTTTCTTAAGAAAGGTGTTTTCCTTTTCCACCAGTGACATTAGTCAGCTTCATTGGAGTTGATGGAAATCTCGGCTCCTGCTACTCTGCAGCAGACATCCTTTCTAATATATGAGTGTGCTGGTGTTGGTTTCTTTCTGTATGCTGTACAAAGCAGGTATACACTTCAGTAGCTACTGTTTGTTTGCGAGGGGTATTGATGATATAGGTATTTCCTTTCTGCTTTTCCTGCACAATATTTTTTTTCTCCATCCTTATTGCCCTCTCTGGACAGTGCCAGTAATGGGAGCAGCAGAGCTACCAAACAAACTACCTGATGTGCTTTGGGTATTATAAACAATTAGCTAGTTAGAAGATCAGCTGTGTATTCATGCTGGTATTTCTGTAGTTGTAAGTGAAGTGAAAATGTGATGGTAGATGTTGCTTGTGGCACTGCTGAGGAGAACTGGTGTTGTTAAGATGGGAAAGGAATTGCATTTCCATGAGACGTTTGGGATTTTGTCTGCTGGATTCCTTACTTTTCCTTTAGGGCACAAGAGAAATACTTAAGGGGTTACCATTTTACATACTGTGTAGTAATGTGTCCAATCTAGTCATGAAAGGAGGGTGATTGCATTTGCATTCATTGATGATTTGCAGGTTGAGAATCCATTACAGTAGACTTCTTGTACAATGTGATCAGAAGGAAAGGCAAAGACAAATGCTCTTTGTTGCAACCAATGATAAGATGTGTACCCATGGTTTTCTTATCAAAACCATATTGGCATGTGGCAGAAGGAACAAGAACACCACTCCTCATCCTGTCAAAAGGGATATGTATATGTATTTTTTTTTTATTGGCACACCCTAAAGTCTAGTTGGATTTGCTCCAACTGCTCAGGTATGCTTTTTTATGAGAAAGAGCTCCCTTTCTTTCATACATCCTACTCGTGAATGCTAAATCATGCTTTGATTCCAAGTTTCAGCTCCTTACTGCAATATGTCCATTAGAATTTCAGGTTTGTTCCCAGGGAGGCCTTCCTTAAAGTTTTCTAAGTGATGAAAAGTTGATGTTAGAAATGCTGTTAGCCATGCATCTGATCCAAAAAAAATATCACTTATGTTAAAGGAGATAATTCAATCTCCTTTGTTTTTTACTCGGTTTTGGTTTAAAGTGTGGTGATCATCCTGGCTATACTAGAACACATTAATTGCTGCTGTATATTATTAATGCTATATTCCAGGAGAAACACGTCCTTTCAGGATCTACTCTTGATTTATTAGATTAGAAAAAAAAATGTGTAAAAGACATCATATGAGGCTGAAACTGTAGCCCATCTGTTGGGAGATTTCTTGCTGTTATAGGAGAGGCATGGTGATGCTGTGCTTCTTGAAACAGCAGGACTATAACCTTCAGCGACTGAGGCAGGTTCCCAGTGTGCAGGGACGCATACCCTGTTTTTTTTTGAGGTGGGTTTTTTTGAGTAAGGTTGTCTCCCTGCCTTTCTCTTTACTGGCCTTGTTTCTACTTTTAAACATCAGTTGTCTTTGTGGGTCTTTCAAAAAGACTATTTTTTAAAATATATTTGCTAAATTATACATTTGTTGATTATGTTTGCTAAAATATGCAACTGGTTTGGGTTTCTCACCTAAATATTATAGCTTGGCTGAGAACCTGTGATATTTGTCATTCTCCCTCTTCTTCAATCTAGGCTACAATTAATGGAAACTTGCAAACAGCTTGTTTAATACACTCGTTTTTTTTGATATATTTTTTCTCTTCTCCCTCTCAGCATTACAACCTGTGCAGCTTCCTTGTACTTAGTTTTTTTTAAACGTACTTGGAGTGAAAAATAATTCTGTTTCTTACTTGAGCTTTGAACCTTTTAAAATAAAATTAAGAGAGTTTGCCTGTACTCAGCTGGTTAGGGTCTTAAGAGCTTCTACTCTTTTTCTGTATGGGAAGTTCCATAGCTGATGAAAATAGATTTGATCTTTTGTGTAATCCTCTAGATCAGCAGGTTAAATTGTGATTTTTTTGATCTGCAGCAGTACCACAGAGTTGTATGGAGTTGCTGCAGTGTGACACTTCAGCAGAAAAAATGTTTTTAGCCCGGGTTTGTGAATCATTGTCATTGGCATAAAATATATCTGAAGTTATAGTCTCGGGAGTGAGGCTAGGCTATTGACTCTCCTCAGTTCTACAGAAATGGAGGGGATGGAAAAATACAAAATGCTGATAATTCCATCACTATCTCCCAAACTAGGACCAAACATGATGACATAAACACGAATATATATAAATATAAAAATGACTATATACACAAATATATGTATATATGCAGTTCTGATCTCTGGCCTCAATTCATTATATTACTAATACGCGTGCCTTATACTACATATCTATATGTGTGATAAACATATGATAAAAATTAGACTCAGGCAAAAATGTCTCACAGAATTTGTGGCCTGTATGACAAGATTTATTCCATATGAATGCCTACAGCATCGTATTTTAAATTCATTCCTCTGCTGTCCTACTAAGCGGCAGCCACTCTAGAAAGCCCTCTAAGCTTTCCATAACCAGACGTGCCAATAGTAATCTTTCCAAAATGTGATGTCAATGGAGATGCAGCTGGTTAAAGGGCTACGCGGGGCAAAAAGTGGTATTAGTGGCTAATAAAGACTAATTCTTTTGCAAGCAAAATTAGCTCGCTTCACTAGCTTGTTATGACTTGAAGTGTCTGGCCAGTGAACTATGCATCTGGCTCATTTGTTGCTCTCAAAGAGAATGCTCCATGACTGACAGCTGTACTGGACTGGAAAAAAGTAGCCCAAATGAGTAAGAACAAGGGGACTTCAGTTTGTGTGACTTCGAGACAGTAGCGGTCCATGCAAACAGCCTTAATGAGCAAAAGAAATGAACCCAAAAAAGAAAGTGTGATACAGGCCCTGGCTCAGGTCACTAATTTTTCTTAAATAATTGATTGCTAAGGCAGAACTTTGCCTACAGATGCTGCCTTCCACTAAAGTTATACAAGACTACTTAAAAGACACAAATGTCTAGTAAGTGGTGGCAACAAACCTAAATAATCTCTAGAAGCGTAATTTCCAGCATGTTCCAGATCTTTTTATGATGGTCTAAAGTGATTTGTCTGCACCAGAATAGCCTAAGCTCTGTGAATACGCTATTTATTTTTACTCACTGATGTTTTGGGATAAATGCCACATCAGTGTGCTTTTATTATCAAATTCCTGTTCCTGCACAATGCAGCTGTACTTATTCTAAACTGCTTCATCAAAGGGGACCATTTCCTTTTTTTCTTAATCTCAGATCAGTTTACCAACAGCAGTTGTTCCTGACTTCCTTAAGCTTGTCCTGCATAATACCTTTTTTAAAGTCTTCCCTGCATCCTTTCTTTCCTTAGCACATATACACACACGTGCCAGGACATATTTTAGTCAGTTTCTGCTTCATTCCTACAGACTTGTGCCTGGTTAGACTGCCAAAGGACTCATGGAAAAGGTTATTGCCAGACAGTAGCGAAGAACACACTTCCTCGAGTACTTCAGCTGCTTCCAAATGGTTTTAATGACTTCTTTATTTATGAGATAGTTCAAATTTCTGAACTCTATGATGACACCACACAGACAAATGTGCACTAAGGTCAGGACTGATTACTTTTTCACTGTGATAGTGTTTTCTCAGGTGATTTGAGGTTCAGTGTTAATACAGGTCATCAAGAGTGAGAGGCTGATGATGTTGCCTTTTGTGCAGTTAAACCCTTGAATGTTGTTTCTGGATTGAGAGTTCATAGAAACCACATGGAAATATTGATTTATATTGCTAAGTAAATTCTGAGTCTCAACCTTTTTTCATTATCAAACAGTATTTGAGTTAAAAGGAGACCTTGGACTAATGAATGAGTGAGTCTGGCTTCTGTAGCATGCCTGCCCTGTGAAGTGCCCCCAGCCAGCATTTTGGAAGAGGGTGGAAAGGGAAAGGAAAATCTGACAAGAGAAGACACACAGGTCCAAAACTCATCACCCCAGAAAAACATAACTACGAACATACAGAAATACGATGTTTTCCATCTGTGTTGTTTTGTTCATTATGAATTTTTTTTTTTCATTAGCCATGGTTGGGTACAGCTTGGATGTCCAACCCTTTGAGAGATGGTGAGAGACAGTAGTATGAACACTCTTTTCTTACTGAGGATCTCAGGAAGTCATGCAAGATGAAACTCCTAGTATTTTCTTTTCACACAAAAAAGGGATGTTTCTCACACAGACAAAAAAAAAGAGTAAAGGCTCTTTGATCCAGTGGTAGAGATAAAGATATATTCAGGTGTGGGGAGGGAAGCCTTACTTATGGTGTTTAGTAAATGATAACTTTAGACACTGAAAAGATAATGAAAAATTACGAAAGGGAGATCTTGCAACAAAAAGGAAGATAGAGAGGAGACCTGGAGCTAACATTGATCCCAGAACAAAACTATCTAACCAGAAAAGCATTTGAGGAGATGAGTTGCTTGCCAGGGCGCAAGAGATACTGGTGGTGAGGAGTCCCACTCTGTTTAGATGCCCCCACAGTTAAAATGGCAGAAATACATCAATGCTGCTGACCATGCTCAGGCTGCAGGTGACAGCCACTTCTGCTAATCTCAAATGTTAGAAGTATTAATATGATGTATTACCACCAAAGACTGGTAGATAACTTCTAAAGATACTTTGACCCCACTGAAAAGTCAAAATAGTCTGCTTCTTGCTGGATCAGACAGTTTCTCTGTAAAGGACCAAAGTAGTACTCAAATAATGTGAGATTTGACATCTTCTTGCTCCCATTAGGTTTTACCATTGTTCTTCCTCTCAGTTTGCATCCCCTTGTAAAAAAATCTCAATTTTGAGTCTGATACATGGATTAGGCTGGGATACTTTTAATCTTTTTCTCCTTATGGGTCACACTATGGTGAGCATTATTACCTTTCTTGCTCCTTGCCCTGCTGAAGAAATTCACCTCTATATGAATATTCTTGATTTTTGTTCTGCTGTTATCACCTCCATGGTTTTAGTTCTTCTCAGTTTGCCTTTAGCAAAGGCAAAAGTGCTGCTCAAACCTTTTTGCTTCTACAGTCTCCCCAGTTTCTCCTGCTGTAACTCTATGTTTGAAGTTTTTTTTTTCTGTGTTCTTCTGTTGTCTTCTGTCTGTGAAGCTCTTTATGTGCAAAAAATAACATCATACTACAGCAACAGCCAGCAGTGCTGCAGTTGCCCCTGTGCTAAGCTGATAATGTGGACAGTTCTGAGGTATTTCTTCTTTTGTGCTTTGAATTCCTCCTTCAAGCTGTTTTCCTAATTTGTCTTATTAGCACTGATTTGTTTTGTACTCTGAGTGCAATTGCTCTGTTGATTAGAGTTACAGCAACTAGATCTCCATTTTTTCCTAGCATAGGCAAAGCAGCAGTGACGACTGCCTCTCCCTGTTTTTATCTTGGCAAACTTCCCAGAAAGATGTGTACTTAATTGTAATTTGCTCTCTGTGGTCAGCAGCAGTATCTCAGCCTTTAGTATCTCAGTAGTGTCTCTATATTGAACTCTGCTCTCATACAGAGTAACTCTATACAGTTAATTCTTCTTTCATTTGCTGCTTAATCTGCTTGCTGTGACTTCAAAACAAATCAACCAAACAAAAAAACACCCCACTACTTTCTTTTGGAAAATTAATACCACTTTCTGAGAAAGACTTCCTCTCCTTCCTTATTAAGATTGCACAGTGTCTGTGCACGTATTATATCATATCAGAACTGTACTGAATTTTAGGCACAGAAGCAATTATCTGTAAAAATCCTTCAAAAGAACCCACAAAATGAGCAGGCCATAAATCCAGGAGCAACACAAGAGCAGGAATATAAAACTTGCAATGTGCAATATGAGTCTTTTGGTGTAACCTCCCATATTTCTACTCTAGTGCTAAATATACTGCTGATGTCCTTGCAAGAAAACAAATGCTCTGGGCTTGGACAACAGTGCTTTTGCAAGGGCAATGGGCACTGTTAGTTTAGGGTTAGTTTCATTTCTGTAAATTTCCTAGATAATACATTGAAAAGAGAGAAGTTAAATTCTTGTAATTGGATTTTTGACTATGGTAGTGAAGTTTGGCAAACATCAGATCATCTTAATCAAATTTTAATTTTACATCTAGCCTTTTAATTTTAAAATAAATTTCTAATAAAAATAAAACTGACCATTTTCAATCCAAGTACATACCATGTTCTCCAGGAACCGCTGTTCTTCTGGATTAAGGAAAGTAAAATTTGCATTTGAAGTACATTAATAACTATTGTAAAGTAAGAAGATTATTTTAAAATGTTTAACTTGGCTGTAGCATTTGCATTAGATAAGTCAGCGATACTTTGTTAGTCAGGGTTGTATTGTATTTTATATAGGAGACAGCCATCCCTGTGCGCCTTGAAATGAACCTTTCTCTACTGTTTGTCAGGTGGTAGCTTGTTTTTTTTCTTACCTGTAACCTGAGGTAATGTAAGGAAGAATGGTATTGTTGAAAAAAGATGCAGCTTCAGATTAACGTGAAATTAAATTAAAAACTCAAATGATTTTTTTTTTGTATAAATAGTATATCAATTTTGAAACAAAATTATGCAGCTTTTCCAGATTTCATGTCTTTCACTACCATCTTTCTTGTCCTGTTTTGTGATCATGCTTGGTCATTTCCAAAATGAATTTTTTGGGAAATATGTGATTTGCCGCTTTGTACTGTTAACACTGTTGATGGAAAACCGAAAGCCACTCAGTGTTGTAAATGTCACCTTTTCAGGGTTTTGCACTTTCCTCTGAAATATTCTGCATTAATGACAGCAACTCCTGTTTTGAATTTTTATATGCAACTCTTCTTTGTTTTATAATACCTAAGAAGAGCTTCTCTTAAAAACAATATAGCTTTGCAGCAAGCTTTTAAAGATCTCATTCAGAAAGCCTTTCTGTCACAATTTAATGAGTAGTTCAATCTCTCTTTATAGGTTTTATCTCAGAATTTTCTAGTTACTTCATTGTTAAATGAAGTGTTTAATGGGTTTTAAAGTATTACATACTGTATACAAGTTGCTTATGAAGTCAGGTAGGTTTTGTTAATGCAGTTTATTTTAATGTGTTTTGTATAGACAATAAGTTTCACTAAATAGTTATGAGTGTCTCATGGATGAGTGATATTTTATAGGGTTTTTTTAAGTAAGAATTATCTTGTTCCCCTAATGCATATGAGTTCCTAACATCTGAACCTGAAGCAAATCACAGCGGTAAGGGCTGGCATGTGCCACATGCCAGGCACGGTGGGTCATGGCTTGAGGGAGGGAGGATCTGCATCAGGTTGTGCCTTGCTTTGTCCCTTTCTCTCCAGGGTCACACTCTCCAGTGGCAGCAGAAGGGTGATGGTGTCACCTTGCCAGGGAAGCATCTCTCTCCCTCAACTCTATGGGGATAGTTGCCCCTCTTCAGGGATCACCCCCAGAGGCTGTTGCCTCTGTGGGCATTAGAGAGCTGTGTACTATCTGTGTCTGGTAGGCTGGGATCCCAGCGTCAGAGCAAGGAAGCAATACTGCCCTGGAGATGCATGAGAGCAGCATTGCTGTGAATGTAAATTAGAGGGAGGTGATTAGAAGTGTAAGTGTGAGACTGTGAGACCACATAGACTCTATAAAGTTTGGGAAGTGGTGTTTTTTGTTGATTTTCCATTCTAGGCCCTATAGCAAGCTTACTGCTGGCTGACTCCAGAGACCCACTATGATTATACTGCTTACTGTTAATAGCAGAAAGAGAGATACTATGTTTTTACATTCGGAAAGAATAAAATGCTGTGAAACTAGTGGAATTGTAACAATAGCAGGAGGAATGCTGGTAAAATACCAGCACGACATGGCTTGAGTTAGAAATATTGTATTTTTTGCCACATGTTAAGAACCACTAACCCCGATGGCTACTGTAACTGATTAAAAATTGTATGGGAATCTGTTTTCAATATCTGTGATTTAAAAATATCTTGGAATGTAACACTGGAAAAGAAAATATATTTCCTGAACTCTGCCTCACTGCCATTTTGTCACTATCTAATTTCTGGTTTTCTTCTATTGTTTTATTTATTTTTTTTTTCTTTTTAATTATTATTTTAAACACCTTCATTTTTCAAAAAAACCCCTGACATTTATCAGAGGTCACATTCTTTAAATCAGCTGTGTAGTTATAAATGCTCTTTTTTTTTTTTCCAGGGAAAATGTAAGTATTTCAGAGAGAAGAATATATTTGTTTTCCTGTTTTTTATAAGATAAAATAGGAAGGAAACTTGAAATGTTTTTTGTATGCTTCTGTCATATCTGTTGATTTTTAATTTTTTTCTTAGATATTTAACTGTGAGTGCTGAAAGGATCTGATAAAACACATTTGGATTTTTACAGTTCCCGTGGTATCTACTTAAACTGCATTAAGCACTTAAACTCAGCCTAACTAAACTGGAATGGATGCTTTGAAGTAAGAATTATCTTCCTGTTTTCAATAAGGAAATGAAAACTGTAGAGCTACAAGTGTCATTATGGCTACTTTTCTTCCTAAATAACTCAAATAGATTTAACTCACTGATAATATAATTTCTGCCCTGTGGACTTGAAGGATGGATGAGAAGACTTCTACATCCAGTTTTTAGCTCTGGTACAGATTTCTTTTGTGTTTTAGAATAAATTATTCCTTCCTCAAATGTTTTAGCTTACTCACCAGCTATAAAACCTCCGAGGTGTATGTGCTTGCAAAATGCTTTAAAGCAGTGAGGTGAAAGTTTAAAAATTTTTTAGAAAAAGTTTCCGTGAGATCTCAGCCTGCTTCTGCGCTTGTCAGTGGAAGTTTTTCAAATGGTCAGAGTTAAGATTAGACAAAGTTCTGTTAAAATCGCAGTTATAAAAGTGTTTGTAAATTTTAAGTATTATTGTCAGCAATTGCCTTCATTTAGATTAGTGACTTTATGTAGGTATTCATATTAACAAGGTTCTAGTTTCCTTGACACTTCATTTGGATTAGAACCTAATTCTCCTGAGCTGTACTTGGATATATTCAGGCAATTAATTTAATTGGCCTGATTCTTCTCTTTTCATCCACCTAAAAACATACCTTCCATCATTCTCAAAGTCATGTCAAAAAAGCAACAAGTGCCTGAAATACCAGCATATTTAATTGGCTTGATCTGGAAGTGGCAAGGTCCAGTGTTCCTGAACCTCAAAAAGCACTGACAGCATTCCCTTTTTTTAATAAGGGATTCTGGCTTTAAAGCCCTCACTTCCCTTAAATGTGTTATGGAAGTAGGAGCAAGTGGTGTTCAAATACCAGGCTATAGGATATAAATGGCTCAGTAGGACCAGAAGATTGGCTATCCCAGCTCGAGAGCACCGTAAGCCTCCCAGTGTCCTGGTCAGTAAGCGAGGAACAGCATGGTACGCTAGCATCAATGCTAAAATTGATACTGCCAAGTTGTCCCGAGACTTGACATGTACAGCATCTACATATCTGTTTGTGGAATAGTGGTGAGCTGATTATCTCCTCCTGCTATTTCAGCCTGGATCTCCCATACATCTGTTGAATTCCAAAGGTGTATCTTGCTTTTGAAGGCTTGGGTAGGTAGCTTATATGGCCACCTATGAGAGGGTTTGCCACAGCTGTGCAGATAGTCCCCAGTTGCTTCCTCAGAGTCACTGTGCTCAATTTCCGTTTTCATTGAACTCCAGTGAGCTTGGTCTGGCCTGTGCTTCAATGCTTTGGTACTGACTAAAGCAGGCAGGACTTGCATAACAATATGAAGCAGCAGCCCAAGAGCATGATTTCCTGCTACTTTGCTAACTGTCCTAATGGCCACACAAATATTTTTATGCAGTAATGATTTCGAACAAGACTGCAGTTGCAGGCTTCAGAGAGCAAACTCGAATCATAGGTCCTTTTTTTCCAGGCAGCTTTCCAAACCACTCTTCTCCAGGCCTGTAGCAGTGCATGGGTTTGTTGTGACCCAAGTGCAGGACCCAGAACTTGGCCTTGTTAAACCTAATAGAATTGACCTTGGCCCATTGATCCAGCCTGTGCAGATCCCTCTGTAGATCTTACCTACACTCACACAAATCAACATTCCCACTCAGTTTGGTGTAATTCGTAAACTTATTGAGGGAGTACTCAATCCCTTCAGCCAGATAACTGATAAAGATATTAAACAAGACCGGCAGTAAAACCCAGCCCTGGGGAAAACTGCTTGTGACTGGCCACCAATTGGATTTAACACCATTCACTGCAACCCTCTGGGCTTAGTCATCCAGCCAATTTTTTACCCAGTGAAGAGTACACCTGTCTAAGCCATGAGCAGCCAGTTTCTCCAGAAGAATATCGTGGTGCTAGTGTCAAAGGCTTTAGTAAATTCCAAGTAGATAATATCCACAGCCTTTCTCTCATCCGCTAGGTGGGTCACCTTGTTATAGAAGGAAGTCAGGTTGGTCAAGCAGGACCTACCGTTCATGCACCCATGCTGACTAGGTCATCCTGCACAAGCCTGGTGAGAGCACTCAAGATGAAATGTTCCATAATCTTCCCCTGTACCGAAGTCAGGCTGATGGACCATATTCTCTTTCTGGTCCATCTTGTAGATAGGCATTATATTGGCAACCTTCCAGTTTTCTGGGACCTCCCCTGTTAACCACAACTGTTCATAAATGATGGAGAGTGGATTGGCAAGCTCCTTCACCAGTTCCCTCAGTACTCTCAGGTGTATCCCATCTGACTCAATAGACTTGTGAGGGTCCAGGTGGCATGGCATGTTGACTGCTTTCTCCTGGGTTATGGGGCTTTTGTTCTGCTCTCTATCTGTGTCTTCCAGCTCAAGGGGCTGAATACCCTGAGGGTAATGGATCTGGCTATTAAAGACTGAGGCAAAGAAGGCATTAAGTACCTCAGCCTTTTCTTCATCCTTGGTGGCAATGTTTCCCCATGCTCCTGTTGTTTTCCTGCTCCTGCATGTCACACTCACTGCACAAATCATGAGCGCGCTGGCAGAAGCGTGGGGGCAAGGAGCTTGGCATTGCTGCTGGTAAGAAACAAAGTGCTGGGCTGGATTCAGCCCACAGGCCACGAGTCTGACATCCCTGCAACAAAGGACAGATGTTCTCCTTGGCTCTCTTTTTGTTGTTAATACATTTGTAAAAATATTTTTTTTGTTATCTCTTGAACAGTAGCCAGACTCGGTTCTAGCTGGGCTTTTACCTTTCTAATTTTCTCTCTGCATCTCTGTACTCTTCCTGAGTTGCCTGCCCCTTCTTCCAAAAATGGTAAATTCTCCTTTTTTTCCTGAGTCCCAGTGACAGCTCTCTGTTCAGCTAAGCCGGTCACCTTCCATGCAGATTTGTCTTACAACATATGGTGACAACCTGCTCCTGTGCCTTTATGGCTTCCTTCTTGAAGAATGTCCAGCCTTTCTGGGTCCCTTTGCCCTTCAGGACTGTCTCCCAAGGGACTCTCTCAAACAGTGTCCTGAACAGGCCAAAGTCTGCCTTCTGGAAGTCCATGGTAGAGGTTTTGCTGAACCCCCACCTTACTTCACCAAGAACTGAGAACTTTATCATTTCATGGTCACTAAGCCCAAGACAATCTCTGTCCACCACATCTCCCACCAGTCCTTCGCTGTAAACAGTAGGTCAAGTGAGGCATCTCCTCTGGTAGGCTCACTTAATAGCTCTGTCAGGAAATTATCTCCCACTACCAGCTCTAAGAACCTCCTAGACTGTTTTCCCTCTGCTATGTTGTATTTCCTGTAGACATTTGGTAAGTTGACGCCCTGCGTGAGGACAAGGCTAGTGATTGTGAGACTTCTGCCCTGCTTGTAGAAGGCTTCATCTACCTCCTCGTCCTGATTGGGCGGTCTATAACAGACTCCCAGCAGGATATCTGCCTTGTTGGCCCCCTCCTCATCTTTACCCATATGCACTCGACCTTATCATCACAATCAAAACTCTCCATAAAATACAGAGTCACCCCTCCACCTCTCCTGCCTTGCCTGTCCCTTCTGAAGAGCTTATAGCTATCCATTGTAGCCCTTCAGTCATGGGAGTCATCCCACCATGTTTCTACGATGGTGACTAAGTCATAGCCATCCTGCTGCACAACGGCTTCCAGCTCCTCCTGTTTGTTTCCCATGCAACAAGCAATGGTGTAGACGCACTTGAGCTGGGCTATTGATTTCACCCCTAACACTGGCATGTCACCCTTAGGCTCAACTCTTGTGAGACTTGTTATATCCTCTTCCCCCTCCTAAACTAGTTTAAAGCCCTCTCAATGAACCTCACGAACTCATGAGTGAGAATCTGTTTCCTTCCTTGAGACATCTGCACTCCTCCTGTCACCAACAGGCCTGG
Organism: Tapera naevia; assembly: GCA_033556795.1. Classification (NCBI taxonomy): domain Eukaryota; kingdom Metazoa; phylum Chordata; class Aves; order Cuculiformes; family Neomorphidae; genus Tapera; species Tapera naevia. Next base: position 17,397,982 of record JAUMJJ010000246.1, read on the forward strand.
TGCCGTGTAAACCTCCTTGTGATCAAAATCCCCAGAATTCCAGCGATGGTACCAGCCTCAAAAAACAGGAATTCCAGCAAGGCAGAAATTTTCTGAATGTCTGACTGAATCATCTGGGAAGAAATGCTGCCAAACGGTTTGTACACAATAGTTAGCTCTTAGCAGCAAATTATTGAGAAAACAGATGGAGGCACAACAAACTCTTACATTCTCAAGAAAACTTTCAGGTGCAGTATTCTGATTTGGGGAATTTTGCCCTCAGAGTCAGGAAAAGAATTTGCCTAGATGGACATGGTTTCATAAATGCTCTGTAATTTTAGTAAGGTTATTTTGGACATCAGAATGTGAACTGAAATCATGTAAGGTGGAATAAATGTGTGTGCAGTGTTCAGTCTTCATGGCTTTACAGAATTACTCAGACTTCCTTTATTTAAAAAAGGAACCGTGCTTCCCACGTCCTAAAAGTGACAGTCTTATGGTGAAAAGAATAACTTGGTAATTCTCAGGTTGATGATAGCAGTCAGTGAGATGCAGAAATATAAGTGTTCCTTGAACACACTGACCTAGATGCACGTGCAAGGGTTAAAGGGTTCACATCTCAGAGGAAATGGTAGAGTGGCTAAAAGCTGCCTGGCAAACAAGGTCAGCTCTGAGGCTATTGTGACTTTTCTACTCAGTATCTGTAGCAGTCCTACTCTAAAACAACTTATTTAATTGTCGCTACAAGAAATTAATGCCTACATGAATCAGTTCTTTTATATTTGGAATTGGCTAAACCTTGTTTCATGGCTGGAACTGAACTAGAGAAATGGTCAAAAATATTTGAGTGACGGCACATTTGGTATTGTGTAGCTACCGACAAAACGTAAATGATTGCATGGTAACTAGAAAGATGCATTCCAGGTTAGTAGTGTGAGAACTTGGCAAATTAGGTTAATGACTACATGGAAGACACTCTAGTAGAGCTCCTATTAGTCATATAAGCATGTTTGATGAGAATGAGATGTGTCTGGATGTTTGAGCAAACACAATCTGAACCAAGTGTTTATTGTGTTAATAGAAAAACTCCCAGAGTCATACTATTGTGATTTGTCTTTGCACGTGTGTTCACACATCCTGTTATCTGATCCACGAAACTGCAATGACCATAAGGGCACTTGCACTGTGTTGTTCAAAGACACTTCAGACAAATACGTGTTTAGTGGTATTGCTAGAAGATAATCACTACTTTTGATTTAATGATGATTATAGGAAAATCCAACCCAGGACTAGCTCCATTAAAGAACTTCTGTGTTATAATGCACCTGATGGAGTTTATCTAGAAAAATATAGTATACTGAGGTGAGGAGCATGCATGGGCACCTTGGAAGGGAATGTGCGGAACTCTGCACATACCAAGGAAGAAACTGCTATCAGGTAGGAATTTTGTGGAAGAATGATAGGACTTAGCTTACTTCACCTTCTCCTACATTTAGGATGCAGTTCAGCCTCCTTCCTGCCAGGATCTTCAGCCATGGAGTGTTGTTGAGTGATGTAGCTCGGCACTGCATGGCTGATGTAATCTTTTGTAGCTTCCCAATGTACAAACAGTCCTTCAAAACTTTTTAAACAGTTTTAAGCCCTTTTCCAGCTCCTAAAATTCTGCTTTTCACCGGCTTTCTGGAGAGATAATTTGCAGTCCACTGCTCCTTTTCTCACTTTGTCTTTACTCCCTCTGAAATAGAACTGTTCTTCCCTGATCCTATTTAACTGTCTTGTAGTGGATACAGAGACACCGGACTCCCAGTTCAGCAAGATTAACACTGATATTGATCTACTGTACTATTTCATTTCTTTGTTGATTAGAATTAGTCTCCCCAGCTGTTGTCTCAATGATCAACATCGTTCTTTTTGCAGCACTGATATTTTTCTGCTCTATAAATTCTTACATTTTGTAGTTGGATGAGAAGTCCACATAATCAGCTCATGTAACTATTTACACAACATAATCTATGGAAAAATACATAGTGAGAAGGGACATTTCAGTCTTGCTTATGGTCATTTATGGTCACGTAACTGTAAATGGTGTTAGATATTTTGTTTAAAAAAAAGTTAGATAAATCTTCAGCTATGTAAGAAAATGATGGTAGGCTTGCAGAATAAGTCTAATAGTATGATGCTAAGTTGAGATAATGAATCATGTTAATTCTGGGGTGGTTAAAGTGACTTTTTATTGTACACAACAGAAAGGAAACAAAGAAACGATATTTGATTATTCTTATTAGTTAACAAGAAAGAAAGAAAAAACTCACTCCAAGCATTGTGAAAAATAGGGGAAAATTAGGATTATATGTCAGTGAAAAGTTTATAAACATAAGGACTCTTGTCCAAGAAAACCAGCTGTCAAATGAAGCTTGTTGAAGCTTGGAATTGCCACTGAAGATATTCTGGGCTCGGCTCGTCATCTATCTATGAAAAAAAGGATAAAGAAACCAGCTCAGCCACAAAGCAGGGATAAACCAATAGTGTTCCCTGCCAAATTTCTACCCCAAATTGTATATGATTTAGCTGGAATGGAAAAGGAAAGCACTTTAGCTTTCTAGATTTTTCACTGATATAATCTTAAAAGCAAAAATTCTCCTATCTTTTAAGAAAAATTATTTCAAGTAACTTTATTTTTTTAGAAAAATATTTACTGTAGCTGGAGTGTGTAGGCTTTGCTGTAGTTTCACACACTTTCAGCCTAGCTTAGTATATTGTTAAATTTTCTTGATTTTTTTTAAATAGAAAAATTTTAAATGGAAATTTAAAAAATAAGATAAAAAATAGCTCTTCAAATGAAAAATTGTTTCATATTGTCTTTTCATAGCAATTTTTTGGACATTGTCACATCACTCATACCAAGCCTGTGGAAAGACTGTCAGGAACAGTTTTTTTTTGCATACTTAGTTAGAGGTGTGAAGGACGGTAAGACTGGAGTGTTAGGATGGTTAGAATGGTGTGGTTAAATTTTTAACCTCTGTGTTATGACTTCAAATACAGACCAAGAAGGATAATCCTCATTCCTTAATCCTTAGTTACTGTTCAGATGAGTGATAATGTCATAGTTCTAGGAGGTGGGTAGGTAAAACATATAGTGCAGCATTCAAGACTGAATTTAGCTGGCAGGATAAGACTACTATCATCAAGAACTGGGGTTCAGGTTTTTGAGGCTATCTAGGCCTTTAACATTCAGCTAGTTGCCTGTTGCAATTTTGGGGAGATTGAAGGCACTCATATTAAGATGAAGTAAATGGAGTTAAAGCACCTAGGCTCTTTACAGAAAGCTAAGCATATTTTATCTGGAACACTAAACATCTTTAAATTATAGCCTAGCACCTTCAAAAAATTTTCAATGAAACTGATTCACCATTTTTCAATGCAGACTCAGTTACCATCCGCTTTCCCCATTGTTTATACCAGCATATTCTGTGAAAGAGATGAATGACCATTTATTAGCTTTCAAGTACACTGCTGCAAGCATAGTCTTCCTTCACAGCAATGTCTTCCAATGCATCAGTCATATCGGAGATAGGATAGCACAGAGATGAAGCAGATAATACAGTTTTCAAGGGGCTGTTTCAGATGTAGAACTAACCTTAAGTGACAAATTAATCTTCAAACTAATTGAGTGAGTACTGATTTTCTGCATAAATGTATCACATAGAGTTTACTGATTGCAAGCACAGTACTGTCCATACTTTGCATTCCATAATTTTAACTGTGCTAGTTTCTAAGAAATGCTGTAGAGTAGATCAAGGATAATTTTTTTGCTAAAGAAAGTCTGCCACATTGTCACTCTGCATTATGAAAATGTGTCGCATGATAGAAGGGAAGTATGAATATCTGCTATCTGATATATCAGTTGAAAAGGGAAAACACAGAGTGAAATCATCAAGCCACATCAGCCAAAGTGAACAGATAAGAAAATATATAAAACTGGAATTGTAAACAATCAAGCAGAGAACTGTGCATGTCTTTTAGATGTGAAAAATAAAATGTTGATTGCAGAAAATAAAAAAAATTTTCACTGTTTATCACAAGAACTGTTCAAAATGCTGTATGGACGGGGCAATAATTGTTATGTGTGTAAGAAGAAGATATTTTTTATGTCACTTGAAACTGGTATGCAAACAGCACAACTTATGAGCAAGGAAATTAAGTGCCACTGGATACTAATTGGGCTCATGTATGTGTGTGCATCCTGTGCTCCCACACCCAGCTTATTACTTCAAGAGCAGAACAAAACTCCTGTGATCTTAGAGGAAATGGTTAGAGACCTACTGGGCCAATTAGACATTCACAAGTCTATGGGGCTGGATGGAATCCATGCAATGGGATTGAGGGAGCTGAGAGCTTCATCATCCACCAGCAGTCCTGGCTGACTGAGGAAGTTCCACTTAACTGGAGACTGGCAAATGTTACATCCATTCACAAGAAGGGTGCAGGAGGGAGGATCCAGGGAACTACAGGCCTGTCTGACCTCAGTGCAAGGAATTGTCATGGAGCAGATCATCTTGAGTGCTATCACACAGCACACACAGGACAACCAGGTGATCAGGCTGTGGGTGTGGTGTACCTGGACTTGTGTAAAGCCTTTGACACCGTTTCTCACAGTATTCTGCTTGAGAAACTGGCTGCCATTGGCCTGGACAGGCACACCCTCTGCTGGGTGAAAAATTGGCTGGATGGCCGGGCCCAAAGAGTTGTGACGAATGGAGTTAAATCCAGTTAGAGGCCAGTCACAAGTGGTGTTCCCCAGGGCCCTGTATTGAGTCTAGTCCTGTTCAATATCTTTATCAATGATCTGGATGAAGGGATTGAGTGCACCCTTAGTAAGTTTACGGATGACGCAAAGTTGCATGGTGTCAGTCTGCTCTAAGGAAGGGAGGCTCTGCAGAGGGATCTGGACAGGCTGGATCGATGGGCTGAGACCAACAGGATGAGGTGCAACAAGACCAAATACCGAGTCCTGCACTTGGGGCACAACAACCCCATGCAGCGTTACAGGCTTGGGGAAGAGTGGCTGGAGAGCTGCCTGGCAGAGAAGGACCTGGGGGTGTTGGTTGACAACTGGCTGAATACGAGCCAGCAATGTGCCCAGGTGGCCAAGAAGGCCAATGGCATCTTGGCCTGTATCAGAAACAGCATGGCCAGCAGGACAAGGGAAGTGATTGTGCACTTGTATTCAGCATTGGTCATATCTCAAATGCTGCATTCAGCTCTGGGCCCCTCACTATAAGCAGGATGTGGAGGTGCTGGAGTGTGTCCAGAGAAGGGCAACGAAGTTGGTGAAGGAGTTGGAGAACAAGCCTTATGAGAGGCAGCTGAGGGAACTGGGGTAATAAGTGGGTGTGAAGTACTTCAACTCGAACAGTCTCACTGACTGTGTGCCACTGCTCTTGCTGCTGCCTCACCAGCTGGGCCTGGCATCCAGCACACTCTTCTCAACCACCACAGGAAACAGGCTATGCATGTGCTGCTCATCACCTTTATCTTCCTTTCTGAACATTTCTGTGAAACCACATGTGCTCAAGTTTGTAAATATGGACATCAGATAAAACAAGAAAACCTCGTGATCGGAAGATCTTACTTTTAAATGTGGCAGAGTCTCTACTTTCCTCGTTCCTTCCAGCTCCACCACCAAGAGACAAACCACAAGGATAGGAAGAGTGCACCATTTCCTCTTGAAAAGACTCATTACTGTCTGTAGCCCATATTTACCCAGATTTTGCTCTTTTAGAGTTGATGCACTTTCAACTGCACAAAACAGGAGACTTACCTGCACATTTAAGATTGCTTAAATAGGATATTTTAGTAGAGGAAACAATCAGGTTAGTGAATAACAGGAGCTTTTATAGTTGATCTTTCAGGCAGTGCTGCTGACTGCTGAGCTAGCTTTTAGGAAGGATGTGCAAGTTGCACTATTTTTACTTGCTACTTGTCTAGCACTGGACTCATTTGGAATAATTAATTTATTCTTGCCTATATAAGTACCTATCAACAAGAATTTATAAGAAATTTATGAAGCTAATTTTCACAAGAATTCCATTGAGGAGAGAGAGAGAAAACCTTGCTGAAAGAAGCTTTGAATGAACTTCAGAAAAAAATGTCTAAATACATTTGAAGATTCCTCTCAAAATACTCAGGTTTTTTCCTGTGGTGGGCTAAATTCTTGCTAACTTTCTGTATTGCCTGTTTGTATAATTCAATGGGTTTTATTCCCTGGTTTTCAGCCACTATCCTTTTCTAGTTTTCACTCATTCCAGCTTGAACACAGACACAATCTGGCTTTACCCTTGTGGGTTCCTAGACAAGGGCAATCTAGTTAGCCTTGTGAAATCCAAACCCCAGGCAAAACAAAAGCTGTAGAAACCCTCCACATGACAGGCTTTCTCACTCCTTTGTGAGGGGCACCTACATTATGCATGGCAACTGTCATAACAGAAATCACATCTTGAGCAGTAAGTTATCTTTTCAACCACCCTACTCTTTCTGCAAACTTCTTTCAACTTACTGGAGTTACTACAAGCCTTTCAGTCGAAAGAAGGTTGTCTAGTGTGTGTGTGTGTATGTGCAATTACAGAGCTTCAGAGTAGAAAATCATGTAAAAAACTGTCTATAAAAATGCTTGGAATAAAGTAGATTAAGAACAGATTTACTAAAGAAATTAAGAAGTCATTCTAGTGTTCTTTTCTGTTCTAAATAACATAGTGCAAACAAAGCTCAGAGGCAAGATTCTGGACAAAGACATTTCTTTGAAAGAGACCACAAGAGTCCTGGTCTTCTTAATGGAGAAAACAAGAAAGAATCGGTCTCGGTATGGGACACTCAAAATGCTGATCGTTTTGAACAATACAGACAAGTACATAATATTTTCCAGTATATTCATCCTTGATTAAAAATGAACCAAATTTCTGTGTTATGGCTGTCTCTTAGGAGCTGAAAAAAACCCTCTCCTTGTCTTTTTTTGTGTTTCCAAAGTTTCTACAGGAATTTATTTGGGCAAAGCATTTTGAGCCATATATCTGATTTTCCTGGAGACATTAACGTCTAATTGCAGTGGCTTGGACGCAAATATTCTTCTATTTCAGGCTTTGGGAATCTAAAGTCAGTAGGCAACTGCATATTTACATAGGTGCAATTCCCTGGTGCTGAGCAGAGTCAGGACTAAGGTGAATTCTCCACAACACCACAATCATCCCCCCTTTTAAACCATGAAGACTTTGTTTTTATTTTTCATCTTTTGTTGTATTTTATTGTTTCTCTTGGCGTAACAGTTTTCTGTTCTTCACAGGAAGAATGCATATCATGGTCCTTCTCTGACAGCATAGGCTCAGTGAAATGAAAAAGACGAGCAAGTTTTCTACTGTTGTACACCATGGAAAGGTGAAAATATAAACAGTCACTTTCTCTGCTTGGCAGTCACAAGGTTGGAAATGAATGTGTATGTAGCGATAGCTGGGACCAGTGATATAGATAGTAACTTTAGATCTTGCTAAATGCCCTGTGAAAAGCAGTACAAATTGCTCTCTGCTCTCAGTATTTCTGAGGTTGTATGACATTTAGATGATAAAACATGGTCATGTTAGCAGTAGGTGACATATCAGATGTGTTATCTTTTCTTTCCGATGTGTCCCCGTGAAAATCACAGTTTCACTTGGTTTTAATGATCATACTCTGATGGCAATGGTAGGTTTGCATTTTGACTTGATCAGAAGAGTAGAAGTAGATTGGCTAATGCTAGCAGGGAGCAGTGTCTGATATTAATTAGGCAGGTACAATTTTGCAGTTTAGAACTGGGTTTTTGATGCTCTTTGAGTTGTCTTCTAAAAGAGTGGCCTTTTCAGTCAACACTGAACAGAGGAAAATCTTACTGGTTGGAATTCTTGTGTCAGTTAACAAACTCAGTTATTTAGCAACAGTCTTAGAAGGGTGACTTTTAAAGGATGTGAAATGTAAATTAGCAGTCTCTGCTTTTTAATAGCAGTGGATGCGGAAGTTCCCTTTGAGCTCTAATGAAGGAGTTCAGAGCTGGAGACCACAACATGTTTAAACTAATTTTAATGTTCATTTTGCAGATTTCCAAGTTATCTAAGAAGTGGCTAATAATAATAACAGGTGTTGTCTGTTTCTCTCAGTATGTGGTGTGAAAGTAGTGTGGTCACAAAGCTATGCATTATTTACATGATGTCAACATGTCAGCAAGTGGGATGGCAGACAGCCAGATTAAATCACTTCTGATTTGAAATACATGACACTGAATAATAACAATGTGTCACACTTGAGGACACTGGAATCTGGCAAATCTGGCAGTAGGTCAATGTGCCAAGCTCATTTAAATTACTTTTCTCCCCTGCCCTGTATGATGAAAGAATCAAAATCAAGACTCAAGGAAACTGTAAAAAGTCCCCCGTCCCCCTTCTGTCCCCCACCCCGAACTCCTAAGTTTGTCTCCACAAAGAGACACACTTTGATCGTTTCATCTAAGGATGCACATGCACGGGGCTCTGTCCTCATGTTGGAATTTCTGTACCTAGGAATGGGCAAACACCCTGTAGTATGTCTGTTTGCCATTTGTCTTTGTTGCCTCTGTAAGTGGTAAATCTGTTTAGTGTGATTACTTTTGTTAGCTTTTTGAAGAAGCTAGAGCAACAGGTCCACAATCTCAATTAGTGAAGTGTATTTGTAAGAGACAATCACGTTATCTACAATGGGTATTTACAGGTTTGAGGTCTCACATGAAAATCTAGGACTGCTATTATCAACCATTTCTGTTCCTGCACCAACTCTGATTTCTGTGTCACTCCTAGAGGTTTACTTTGGTTTACTTTGCCAGCTGGTGGAACTAACTCAACAAAATTAAAAGCATGAATAGTTTTCTCTTGGTTTAGTAACCCGATTTGGTTCACTAAAGAACCATGTGAAAATTGGAGAAAGTAGAAGGGAAGGAATGGGCCTACATACCAAGGAAGGAAGGATGCAGGGAGAAGTGGAGGGAGCAGGACTGTTAGATAAGCAGTTCCTGTGCATAGCAACTGTCTACAACAGTTGAAAGAAAAAAAAAAGTATAATGGGAATACTGTAGACAGAAGCCTCTGTCATGGGATGTACCTTCATATACTTTACCCAGTGAAGGGAATGTCACTGTCCTCATCTTATAGGTAAGGTAACTGAGGTTGTGATGCGAGTTGTCTGTGACGGCACAGTAGAGGTGGGGACTAAAACAGAAATGGCCTTAACTCCTAATCAAGGACACTGCCTGCAGGTCACCTGTATCCCTAGGAAAGTGAAGTGCTGAAGGGTGAGATTTGTGTTCAAGGGAAAGAGTAGACTACAGCAGTGCACTCTCCTAGCAAGTGCTCAATGGCCTCTTGGAAATGTTTTGTTGTTTCCTGCAATCAGCTCTGCCAGGGAATCTTCGCAGATTCTCCTGTCCTCAACAGCTTTCTTCTATGTATAGAGCTGAACTGTGCCCTAGATTGAAGCCGAACATTTAGTATGAGAGGAAATGACCTCAAGTTGCACAAGGGGAAGGTTAGATTGAATATCATAAAAAATTTATACACCAAAAGGGTTGTCAAGCACTGGAATAGACTGCCCAGGGAAGTGGTTAAATCACCATCCCTGAAGGTACTGAAAAGACATGTAGATGTGGTGCTTAGGGACATGTTTTAGTGGTGGACTTGGTAGCATTAGGTTTACCGTTGGACTTGATAATCTTCAAGATCTTTTCCAATCTAAATGATTATAAAATTCCATGAATTTAACTATACTGCAAAACCTCACCCCAGAATGGTTAACGTACAGGGAGGGAGCTGTTGAAAGATTAAAAGAAGCACCCAAAATACTGGGATTCATTTTACCTTATTACCATAATACCCTTTTTATGAAACTAGAGCTATGTATGCACATAAAAATTTTTGCTTTTTTATTTTAAAGGATAATGCAGCTATTGGAATCCGTGCACAATTCTTTCAAGTTAAATGCTTAGTTCAACATTCCACTTCCATTTCCTGGTAGAAATTGTTTTATATGAAAGCAGCTTTAACCTTTCAGAGGGATCATTTACTGTTACGTTTGGTATCAACTTTCCAAAAAATGCAGTCTGCATTTGGCGTATTTTAGGTTCTGGTTTTAATATTGATTTAGAAAAAAAGTCATATGCCATAAGTCAGAAATAAAATATTGTGCCAGAATTCTCTCTGTACATGAATTCACCCTGTGAGCGAGTGGTTTAGGGTAAGTCTGATCTCTTAGAGGCAAGTCTTGGGCTTAATCTATCCATGAACCAGCTGGTAACAAATAACACATTCAACTCTTGGTCACAGGAAACTGTTAGGCTGCCTTTTTATAGACAACTACAGCTCTACAGCTCCCGAAGTATGAGGGAATATCATACGGACTTGGAAGTGCTGAACATGTACCATATGCACATAAAGGAGAGTAATAAAGATGAAAGGCCTGAACTGAGATTTAATTCCTATTTTCTGTTCTTGATTTATCAGCTGCTTCTGCATTGCCACAACATTCTTTGACCTAAAATTAAGCAGAAGATGTTGAATTGCTTAGTTTGATCAAATCAATCAAACTTAGGCTTCCCTCTCTGTCGGTGTAAGAGATGATGAACGGAAACTTTAAAGTATTTTCTTGCTTTCTTTTCAGCATTATTGTGGTTTCATTTCTGAAATGTTGACTGTTATAACAATCCAATCCACTGGGCAATTCCTGGCTGTATGTCACAGTTATGTAGGTGTTGCAGTCATGGTGAAATGGGCACTGAACTGGCAGAGTTGTATCAAGGTGACTCTGAACTAGAGCTAGGGCTGACTTGGTTGGATGCAGAGCTGTAAAAACATGGCTGAGCCACTTTTAGGACCTTAACAGCTTCTTGGCATAATGCTGCAATATGCTGTGGGACTATCTCAGCTGCTGGATTTGCTCAGGAATCTCTGCACTATGGTCCATTGCCATGGTTATTATCCTCCACAGGACTTCTGCTGTTAGTAAGCACCTCTCATAAGCACCTCTCACAGAAAAAAAGGGGGCCTTCAGACAGGCCTGGCCATGAGTGAGACAATAAAGGCTAATCCTCTGTGCTGCTGAGTCTCAGCTTCTAATAAAGGACTCAGAACTTGTAAGGGTAAAGCTTCAAAGTAAGTACAGATTTACAAAGGGAGGGCAAATAAGAGGGTTGTAGCCCACCCATTAAGGCCACCTGGTCTTAATATGTGGTAGCAGTCAGCCTTTGTGAGACACACTCTTTCTATACTCTAACCCTGTTGCAGGGAGTGAGATTTCCAAAAATTCTGCTGGTGATGTGCTTGTCAAAGTTGGATGCGCTCTGTAGTACTGTCAGTCATACATGATAGTTTTACGATTCCTTGAAATGATGCAGCCAGATCTGACGATGATGAAGCAGAACCTTAGTAAAATAACATTTATGACATTTAATTACACAAATGTTTTCTTATAATGAATGCATGTCCAATGCTTTGAAGATGTAAAGGTCTGCAAAAATGCAAACTATTATTTTATCTGGAAATGTGTTTTCGTGGCATCCCAAAGAGTATTCACATTTCTTATTCCTTTTTTTTGTGCATGTGCAGGAGTACTCATGAATTTTCAGCAATGAGTCCATATGGGAATAATTTTGTTGTGAGAAGAAGGCTTCCATTCTATCATGAAAAAAGGCTGCATGGAAATCACAGAACACTACAGAAGAAAGTACCAGTCATTGTTTGAAAGCATTGTGGCCTATGGAGATGGAAGCCAGAATGTGAATTTTATAAGCTTCTAGAAAACCAAATGATGAGAAACAAATGCAAAAAACTCACAAAAATAGTGATTGCTTAAAAAAATGTGCGTAAAGCCCTATTGCTTTTATGATGAACAGTCCTGGCAAGAAGGATATTAATTAATCTCAAATACCTCCGTTTAAACAGGTAGAACAATTCTCAGTATTTTTTGGTTGCTACCTAGGTTAGTGTTATACTTGTCAGTTGCTAACAATGAAGTTATCAGTCACTGGAAATAATAATTAAGAGGAATAGTGAGCTTACCATTTCTTGAAGTCTTCAAACTGTGAGTGGATGGTACGCTTTAACAAACAATGGAGACACAGCTGGGGGAAATTACATGGCTGTACGAAAGAGAAGGGAATATGAGAAATTCTATGTGGTCCTTTCTAGCCTTAAGAGATATAGGTCTATAATTTCACAAATACCATTACAAAGAACTCTTTAGAAGTAGTGATGACCATAACAGCAACATGAGTCCATCTCCTCATTCAGAGTAGACTATTCCAAAGTATTTAAAAAAAATATGGATTGTACTACTATTTCTGCATGTTTCTGTCACTGTAAGTCATACTGCTAGCATAATTTTACAACATTGGATATCCCTTTTTGAGGATTAAAGAGATACTTTCTCTCTCCTAAAGACCTAAATGTATTTCAGTTCATGAAAGAGTCTATAAACAAGTAAGCATGCATGCTGCTGCTTGCCTATCTTATCTTTCTCAGTTATTAAAATCTGAAATAAATAAGCTAGATTGACTCAGTGAAATAAAAGCCAATCTATGAAGGAAATTCTAAGATACTTCTCATTGTTGTAAACCATCTCAAAGCTAAACTTTTTCCTCTTTTTTAAAAGAGGAACTTAAAATATTTATTTTCCCTCATAGCAGTCTTTAGTTGAGAACAGATAAACTATATTTTTTTTTACCAGATTTCCAGTGTTTTGGGGCATTGAATGCTGCAGAAAATTAAATCTAGCAGGACAATTGGAAGCTTAGGGAGTTGAAACCTTGTATCTTATTGCACAGATGAACGTGAAAAGATATAGTTCTTCAATGTTGAGATTTTTTTTTTCTCACTATAAAGACAGAAGGAATTAAGTGACTACATGTGTGGAAGAAAGACCTTGCCATTTCCTGATGATTCTTGGGCATCACCTTTATAGCTCCATTGAACTGTTTCTCAGATAAAAAAAATCTATAACCTACACTATGAAGGGTTTGAATGTATGTATATCACATACTGTTATCAGCAATCACCACGAAGGTCACAAAAGGTATTCCTTCAATATGTTTAAACCACCTCATTAATCACAGGACAAAATCGCTCCTGTGGCAGTATGTCATCCACCCACAGAGGTGCGTTTGGCAGCATAGCTAGGACAGCATGGTTGGGAAGTTCTAACTAACACTAGAAGATGGAAAAAACATTACAATATAGCTTTTCAGCTCGTTCAGTGAAAGCTGATGATTTTGTGTCCAGAATGGATATGTGTAGTTCCAGAGGCAGATTTTTAGTTTTTCAGATGATGTTAATGGCCAGTTATCCTTGTTTCTGTGAGTGTCTAAGACTCTCTTCATGGTTTGCTTCTTCTATATATGTATGCTGTACTAAAATAAATGTCTCAACTACCCCTCAGCTGGAGGGCTATCTGCAAGACGTGCTTTAGCCAAACAGTGTGTCACTCAGATATAGTGAAGGGAGGAGAAGATAAGAAAGCCCAGAGGAAATTTGATATCTTGTCACATACAAGCATTCAGATTGCTTTATCAAGCAGTCTTTCTAGTCTTAAATTTCATAAATTTATATCTTATCCTGATTCAAATAAGTTCAGCTTTCTGTTGCTACTGTGTTTTGTGTTCATGTCCAAAGAAAACCAATAACAATTTCAGAATCGAAGTGGCTAATCTATTGGAAATGCAAAGGCCATAGTAAAGTATGGGTATGTATGTTAAATATTTTTCATGAATATACAAGAATAATTTTGGGTTAATTTTGTTGAAAGATCTCAGTTTTAGTCCCCTAAAAACTATCTGTGTAGCTTTCTTTTAAGTTGCAAAATAATAAGAATAAAAAAAGGGAGAGGGGAATAAGAAATCACTAAGCTTTTGAAAGGTTAGAGGTCTAGCCTATGTTTTCATTCATCAAGGTGGTTCTCAAAAGTAATTTTTGGGCATGCTGCAAGGAAACTGAAAAGACTTTGAACTGCTAATATTCCCTTTGTTGTGTGTATATACAGAAAACACTTTTCTTGTCCCACAAGGATTCTGTTGATTTTGAAATTTTAGGCCTATCATGGAGCTCAGTGAATATATCAGTGACTTAAGAAACAAATATTTCATTTTAATACTGACTTTTTTTTTCTTTTTTAACATTTTAATATTAACTAAATGAAGTTTCAATGAGAGAAGATGCTTTTAACCACACAAAAAAAAATATTTAGTTTTAAAATGTTGAAATGGCACATTTCTAGAATTTCAAAACTTGTTTTTCCATTTTTTTGAGGACAGGAAGTTCTTCTGGGAATAATTTCAGTTTTGATGAATTGTCAGTTGTGACCATGTTTTCTCTTCTATTCTCTATGAAAAAACCCTGTTCTCACTCCTAACACTAAACCCAGGCTTCCACTACTTACAAGAAGCCTAAAGTAAGATTGTCCTAGCTCCCTCGCTGATGTATTAGAATGAGACATACATTTTCGTTTTGGGCAACTATCTTTATCCACTCGTGCAATAAGACAACAGTGAAAGTGTTGTGATGGTCTCAACTGGGATTCTTCTTCCTCTGCAAGTACTTGAGACTGGCAACATTTCTGTGTTCTGTGTTTCAACATTTAACACACTGTTTAATATCAATTATTGGTTCAAAATCTGTAAACAAGAAGGTAGATTTACATGTATGCTAGGAAAAAAACTAAGGCACAAATTGCCCTGCAGCCGGAGTACCCACTTGCTCTGCAGTCTGGAAATGGAGGAGGTCCTGGTGGTGGAATGGAAGCACCAAGGGCTGGATGAAGTCTGCAAAATACTGCGAAACTATTCCAGTGAAAGTCCTTATGTTTCTCTCCTGTGTGAGAAGAGAAATCCAAGTTGAGGTGTTCAGAGCCCTGAAAAGAGGGGTTAGTTCATGGGTATTGAATAATGAAGTTAGCAATTAAGCAAGAAGGGGCAGAGACCAAAAAGCCCTTGAACTCAGCAGGGTCTTTCCTTCCCTCCTCCAACTGAGCACTACTGTATAGTGTCTATCAGTTAGTAAATGTGTGTTACCTTCTGTGTGAACAGAGTACTGACTTTTTTAATAGCTTGTAATCCTGCTGTTTGGTAATACTTTAAACCTCTTTTATTAATAAAATTGCATAATTTACTCAGCTATACTTCCATAAGCATCATTAATGAGCACAGCTTTAGAGTGTCGGGACCCTGGGAACACCAACAAGCCCCACCGTACCTGCTGGGTCTCTGGGGTTGCCCTCACCCTGCCCATGGCCCAGGACCTCCTGTCAGCCCGCTGGACAGTCAATCCCTGCTCCAGTGATGCTGCAGCAGGGCTGGTCACTGGCTCCCCATGGCCCTGTCCTTGCCTGGCTGTGGGACCCTCTGAACTGGGCTCACCTACTTGTCCTTGAAATGTCCCTGTGCCTAGGAAGGTGCCTGGTACCAGGAATGGAGCTGCTCCAGTGCTCTCTGGCTGCCCACTGCTGGTTGGAGCAGTGGGACAGGCCTTTCCCAGTGAGGACCTGTCTTGATGGACCCCTGGAGAGCCCTCCACTGCTACCTGTGCCCCTGCTCCATGAAGACACTGTCCCACATATCACCCTGAAATAGAGTTTTTGGTGAGGCCTTGCTACCCACAGTGGGCACAAGTGCTGCCACTGTGTCCAGATACAGCAGACACAGCCTTCTCTAACAGTAGATTCTTGTGAGGTAGTGTTGGCCTCAAGAAGAAAAGAGCTCCTTATTGCAGAGGTGCTGTCCCTAATTCTCAGAAATGAACTATACTTCCAGTGAAAGCATGTACGGGAAACTGCCTTTTAGCTTACCTTTGTTGTGGTGTATTCCGTTGAAGTACATGACTGTGGTGTGCTCTTTGACAATAATGCAGCTGGACCAGAAGTGATGTTTTCAGTTGTCAGCTTTCTGAAATTCAGTACAGATTTCATAGCTTTTTAGACATGAAAATAGCTCTACTCTTGTTTCAGGCTTAAATGACATAAAGATGAGATTTCCTAACGCAGAGATTATCTTTACATAATATATCACAAGTTTTCCATCAAAAGTGGTGAAGGCCTTGGATGGGGATACCTAGCTTCAGTGGGGCTTCAAGCATGTTATTCAGTCACAGAAAGCACAACCCATTCAGAAGCTCAGACGGGATTAAGGATACACCATAAGACATACATGCATTCTCAGGTCTTTCTTTACTCTTTCTTCTCTTTTTTTAAAACAAAGTTTTCAAACTCTAACAAATAACCTGAGATTCATCTAGAAACTACTGAACACCATCTCTGGGATCAAGATGTCTTTATTACTAGACAGCTGAAGGGAAATATATTTTCTTCATTTCAGTATGTCTGTGATTCCTACACATTATTGGGAGAACTTCTCTGAGCTGGAGGAATTAGCAGTGGTCTCCGCAAAGCATCAGCACTTCTCTGTAGTCCCAGAGAGGGAACATTCTTCATGATGCATCTTTTTGAAAGATGCATCTCCTTATCCTTCCAGCCAAGGAAACCAGAGTTCTTTTCTACTTTCTATGCCGAAATCTCCTTCCACCCGTATTGCAAATTGGCAATGCACAAAGAGCAGTGAGTGGAATATCCCATTACCAAAATTAAATGCCCTACTTGTGTATTGGCCCTCGTATAACAGAGCACTCTAGTTCCATCTGGTGCTGTCTGTGTTAATCAGTAGCACTCTTGCTGTCCAGTTCATTTTGTCTTGTTTCAAATCCTAAATTTGAAGCATAACACTAGGGTTATTTTTGGACTGACAGAGCATCCCTGCTTTGTAGAAGGTCAATAGAGAAGTTTTGGCAGTGGAGTGGGGAGCCATGAGGGCTTGTAGTGCTGCCCCTTGTACTTGGAGCTGGGGCAGGAGTGGAGGCTTGTGACAGGGGGCAGGACTGCATGCTGCTTTCTGTTGGACACAAGCAGTTTGCAGTTGAAGGCAGAGGAGATTTGGTTTTTATGCACCTTATGTGCGCCGTGAAAGTGACTAACTGCTCTTTCATTTTGAAATTGAAAAGAAAGAACATCAGCTTTTGGTTCTGTTGCTAAAATAATTTGTTTCAATGGCAATTCTTGTTTCTGAATCCTGATGATCCTTTGTTTTTGCTGACTGTGTATCTGGAGCCCCTGCAGACTCAGGCAAATTTCAGCAGTTTCTATCTGACATCAGTTTTAATATCTTTCTTCATGTCTGGGATAAGTACTTCTCTATAAAAAGAATAACGCTTCTTGTGTGCAGTTATATGACCATTAAAAATAAGATAATTATTTGGAGGTTAATGGTAATGGCATTTAAGTGCATTATCTACTTTTCTTACTTACAACTGACGCACGGCAGCATCCTGAATCTACAGCTGCATAAAATGAGTGCTGCATATCATAGTACATAGAAACACTGTTGAAAATAATGTTGCCTCTGAAAATCAAATAACCTCTCAGGAGCTTAGTCTTAGTACTAAATTTTTACTCTGGTCATATGTATGTCTTGAATTCTTACGGTCTGTTGGTTTAGAAGTAGATTTGGCTCTTGCAACTTCATCCTGTCATTGCATTACTTAGGTAGTATTTCAAATATTAGAGATACTTATATGTGGATGTTGTCAATAGATAATGCACATCCTCAAAATTAAGAATACAATTAAATTACTCTATAAGTCAGGAAGGCATATAACATTTTGTAATGTTGATTTAAGTACCAGCCAGAAGAATGGATAGTGTTGCCAAAGAGTGTAAATAGTTAGGATTAGTTCTTTTTAGGATAAAACAGAAGCACTGAATCCAGAATAACTTTATATTGGCTGCAAGAAATGACGCTCCTGACTATTCAAGGCTTTTGAGCAAACATATACATATTACAAGCTGAATATAAGCCCTTTCTCTTTTTAGGAAATCACATACTTAATACTTGAAGAAAGACCCAGTGTTTACTTTGGGGCAATTTTTCTTTCCCTTCTTTGGAAGCACATCTTCTGTGCTTCCACATTCAGCTCAGAATAAAAGTTGCAACTGTTGTTAACTAAGTAAAGGTATCTACTATCATAGATTTGTCCTGACCTGACTACATCACACCTCAGCTCCGTTCTTCAGCTTGAATTCTTGCAGGGGCAATTTATGAGATTGACTGAAGGAACCTCTTGTTATACAGGTATGAAGGGCAGCATTTCATACCGACTTGTTAGAAGAAAAGATTTATTCTGGACTTTGGAGATGCTACCTTTATGCATATTTTGGAAAATTGAAGGGAAATAAGTAGACCCCTTCCCCTTGAAGTGAAGAAATTTGACAGCTGTGAATGAAACAGGCTGAAGTAATTTTGGAGATGGGTGTTTAAGTTGTACAGCATGGGCGAGATTCATTAATATATGCTCTTTCTTTCATTACGTGAGGTTTTGCTTTTCTTGGCTCACATAGATTCTTGTAAAAATGTAACAAGCTATTCTGAATATGTCACATAAGAAACAGATGAATCTCTTTAAAAGATACTCTATCAATAATATTAATGGGAGCTCATATTTAGGGACCAGACATCTCCCTTTCCTCATGCCAGACTTCTTGGCCTGAACAAAGAGGCTCTTCTAGAAATGACTTGCATGTGGTAAAGGAGAAAAAGGAGATTGTGGTAGCTACAAAAAAAAAAAAAAAAAGCACAGCATTTTTCTCTTTTCACAATGTATTTTTAATTTGTTCCTCTGACTTAAGTGTGAACCTGCCCAATTAATATCATACAGAGTTGTGTTCATATGACTAAGAAAGAGCCTTCTGAATGAAGAAAATGCCAGCTGGTATAGTGTACAATAGGATGTACCTAAGGCTCCTAGGTACCTAATTTTGATTTTTAGATTAAAAATTTACTTCATGTTTCGCATTATCTTTCCGCTTTAGCTGAAGTAGCCTTGTATTCTCCTGATCTCTTGCCTTATGACAACTTTCTCAATAAAGAAAGCTTAGCAGTAAGAATGATTATGTACTCTGTGGGTGGCCATCCTCTCCTTCTTCATGAACAACAGCTTCATGTCACACATAACATATTTCTGTGCCATACACTGTCAAAACCTGACTTACCTGCTGTGCTGAAAGTAAACCAGAATAGCAGCTTCAGAAATGACTGAGTATGCCCTTTTGAGCTTACTAGACTCCATCAGTGTACTTGGTGTATCAAGCCTTGGATAACCAGTGAGAGAGTCCAGTGGGCAAAGGCAAGTGTGAGGCAGATTCTGTGATTGCTATAGCCTCCCTGGCTGCTGTCAAGGGCATTACCGGCAAAGCATGTTAGTTGCACAAAAAATGAGCTTCAGAAAAATCAAATAATGAATCTGAGCTATTCCTTTAATTCTGTTATTTTCTTTTACTTGGGGTATTTCCAAAGTTGGGTGAGTGGGATGTACGGTACTTGTTTGTTGATGAAATGATAGCTTAACCTAGGTAAGGAACATATGTACTGTTATTTTAATAAAAGAAACAAAGTTCATGTTTAAAAGGGAAACATAATACAGTAAACATCCTTTTGCACTGGCCTAGTTATTTTTCTAAACTTGTGGAAAGCTGAGGTATATATGCCTTCCAAAACCGAATTTTTGCAAGCGTCTGCAAGTTCTGTAATACCTTTTTCAACATCTATTGAGTGAGCCAAAGGTCTGTGGCCAAGTGGGCATCTCAATTACAACCCTTTATTGAACATCTAATTCATTAGTCTTTAATTCCTACAGAACTTTCTCTTCCAGGGCAAAGCTGCTGAGCATTTAATTTTCCTCATTCCAAGGAAAATATGAGAAAATGAAGCCAGTCTTCAACTGGTGATGTCTGTAGTCTTGGATGTCCAGGGTGTTTTGATATAAATGATTCAAAGTGATTAGGGAGACTTTTTTTTGTTTGTTTGTTTGTTTTGTTTTTTTTTTTTTTAAATGGTTTTAGAACAACCTGAAAACACATGGAAAGAACTTACATTTTCAAATTTTAACACTATTTCACTTAGAGCACTTATCTTTTCAGTAGTTATTTTTAAAATGTCCTATTCAGAGTTTTCTCACCTTTTTTGTGCATCTCAGGTTCAAAGCATTTTAGAATGATTTTTAAGTAAATATTTGATATGTCCAGTCTTGTTCTATAGATGTTATTATCACTGCTCTTAAATTGTAGTAAGATTACTTGTTGTAAACCAGGTAGAAATCAGAAGAAGGTAGATGTGAGTGTTGCTACCACAGTACTAAGGGTGGTAACGGCAAGTTACAGGCCTGGGGTGCTGCCACTCAGTAATAGCTTACATCAGTGTATCTGGTTTGTTGCAGAATTTCAATGTTAAGGTGAACATATGCCCTTGATACCTTGTAACCTATCACAGGACTCCAGGTGGAAACACCCCTCTTAGAGAAGAGAGGTTAGATTTTACACTGAGAACTGGTTGAAAGTCTTATCACCTTCAAAAAGAGGTCTGTGCTCAGAATCAGTTTGATGTGAGGTGCTATGAACGTGATGCCACCATCTGTGCTTTGTCCTGCTACAATAGCAACCATTATAACCTACTTCAGGCCTCCTGCACTTCTGTCTCCAGTATCCCTGGGAGCCTCTCAGGTGGCTTAGAGGCTGTTTGTTCATCAGGAACATCAATATGGACTCCCCATAGGAGAGATGTTTCCTTCTTTTATAGCTGGAGCAAATAAAGGAAGCCCAGCAACAGCTTCGATGCTCAGTTATGATAATGGTGGGTTTACTGTCCCCCAGAATGTCAGTATAGTGGGGAGAGTAGAAGCATTTGCCATCTCTTGCATGGAAGAAAAGGGTGCACATGGAAAACTGCCTAAGTGTTTTGTATTTGGTACTCTCCTCCTGCAACACCGAGTGATATGGTAGCACAAACTAACTTTCACTTAGATATGTTCCTAAAAACATTCAAAACATTTTGTCTTTAGAGCAGATCAAGATTGCTTTAAAAACTGAACTTCTTTCTTGTTGAATGTTTAAAGTTTCAGAATATATGTAGTTAATTTTTGTCTTGAATTAGAACGGAGAGTAAAAAGTGTTTTCAGAAAAAAATAGAATGTTTTTGTGATACTATCAGATGCTGGATATTTGACGATGACAATATTAATGATCTTTGAAAATGCATTATAAATCCAGGGCAATATCAACATTGGTATTAGTGGTGGATAAGTTTGTTTAAACAGCATTTAAAGGATCTTATTTACGAAACACAATCTTTTAGGTGTTTGGAAATGTCTCGTATTACTATGCTTAGAGCTTGTATTTATTATACTTAGAACTGACTTATTGCTCATTTAGCTGGAACTGAAAAGTTTTTCTTGCAGTCTATCACATGTGCTTGGAAGAAAGAAAGACTGGCAAAAAGTAGCATTTCTGATAACTTTGTTTCCAGTGAGGAGGCACCAATAATGTTCACGTAAACATTCAAAGCATTAGACCTCCATCACAATGGTGTTATGTACCAAAATGTTTCACTGTCAGTTGTAGCCTAAAGAATCCTGCTTCACTGTATCTGAACAATGCTGGTACATTTTTTTTTTTTAAAAGAACAATGCTGGGCATGTTTATCCATGGGGCAGTCATCAGTAGTTTGATTTGCATTGTTCTGAAATATGGTTTTTGAGCCAAAGCCCAACAACCTTCCCATCAGTCCCCTTCTGTGAAAACTATGCTAAAACTCTGTGAGGAATAATGTTAGTGCACACTACTTGTTTTTCAGTTGTGTTTGTACAAAGGGGAAATCTGCAAAGCGGTGAACATACTCATGCCCCCCTAAGTTCATGAAGCACCAGTGTTTAATTAGCCTTTAATATCTTTTTCTAAGAACTTTCTGTTCAGAATTATCAAAGTTCTGTTTTTTAGTTATGAGTGCATGTGTTATATTTTAAAGAAAATACTCTGTGTCATGCTGATTTGCATAACTCCATGTACTTCCCTGGCTCTGAGAAATCTGCTGTATGTAAGGATCTATGTATAGTTTGATGGGCATTTTTGATATTAAAAGCGAGATATTGGTCCAGCTTCTGAATGGAAGAGTCTTGGTGCTGCAGCAAGAGCTTGATACTGAGACATATATGAATCTGAGCTTTGGTAGTGCCTGGTGGATAATGTGTTCCTTTGCTTTATGAGTTTGTGGTTCATTAGTGTGAGTGATTGCCTCTGCAGCCCTATTTTCTGTTTCCAAGGTTAGCACAAGAAGAAAATCAGGAAAAGTCAAGACTAATGCTTCTGCAGATTATGTAGTACATTGGGATTAAGATTTTTCTGCTTTCAGTTTGTGTTACAGTGGTACTAATTATCATCCATGAGAGTAGACAGGATATTTCTTACCATTTCTGTAACACTTACACGTATCTCAAGGTCTGCAGAAAATGAAATTTTATGCCCATTGTGGACAAGAACATAGGTATGGATCTATTATACTCCGAATTTTTAATCATGACAGGTGAAGATGAATGGGGAAGATATAAAGAATATTTAGTTAGTAAATTTTTGCTTCTGTGTTCCAAGAATTACCAAGAATACTGAAATATTCTATATCTGCTGTGCTGGTAAAGCACTGCGTTCATGGCATTGGCCGAATCATTGTCACTCAGCAACAGAAGCTAGCAATTCCTGACTTGTAACCGTCTATGGACAAGACTTGTTATAATGAGGACAAGGACTGGAGCCTCTTGTGAAGCATGGAAAGCTGTGTAAGATGGTTGTCCAAGCTATCTGCAGAACAGTAATGTATGAAGACTAAGGATGACCCATCTGGCTTGGCCTATACGGCTTAACCTATCTGTTCCACAGGAATTGAAATTATGCCCATCTCCAGTCTCTCTGTTGTAGACCTGGTGAGGTTTTCTATTAACAGGAGAGTGTTTTTCTCCATCAATCTGTGAGCCACTGCAAAACAGTTCTGCTCTTTCTGTATTCTTCTGTGATGGCAGATAGGGTAGAATGCATGACATTTGAGCTTCAGTAGCCATCCCTTCTAGCTGGCTTTGTAGAGATTACAAAAACAAGCGGACTACATCTGTTTCCTCGGTGACCTTGCCTGCACTTTTTCTCTATGTCTCTGGTGCAGCTACAATCTCTAGAATCATGGTGGAGTGTGCATTCTGCTGCTAAAATTCAACATGTCAACTGATATTTGTGGCACTTGCTGCAGCACTGTATTTCATCCCCAGTATTTTTGTCATTTGTTGCCACCAACCTGGTACTGACTGAAGACTGAGAACGGTATACATCAAAGATCGTCTCTGTAATCTCACAAAGCCGCCATTTCTGTGTTGTCTGACACAGCCTTGAGACACCTCTAGCCAGCATCCCTGACATCACTTCCCACCTTTAAAACCATAGTCTGGCTAAGGGCTGTGCCATAGTGGATGCCTTAGGATGACTTGTTTCAGCAGACAAAGAATGCAGTTTTCCTAGTATACCTCAGGTATACCTCAGAGAAATAAGTCCTGATCCTTTTCTGACATGCTGTCCTCACAAGTATTTTACAGCTTGGGAAGATCTACAGGTAAGAAAAATACTTTTTTTCCTCTTTATTTGGAAGGTTTCAGTGTAAGGATCAGGACTTGGACTGTTTTCCTGGACTCAGAGAAATGCCACACATCTAACACTGACAGCTGCAA
This sequence comes from Tapera naevia, assembly GCA_033556795.1. Taxonomy (NCBI): domain Eukaryota; kingdom Metazoa; phylum Chordata; class Aves; order Cuculiformes; family Neomorphidae; genus Tapera; species Tapera naevia. The sequence goes on from JAUMJJ010000246.1 coordinate 17,421,630, forward strand.
GGGATGTGCTAGTTTTTTGATTGTGTTTAAGCACAATCTATCTGTTAAGCTATAATGATATGTGTAACAACTGTAAGGCTGAAAAGCTAACTCTTCCCCATGAAGTTAAAGAGGCTTGTTTCTTCTGAAATCCTGCAGAGATGGAAAATTATGGCTGCCTTCCCTGCTGCTGAGAAAATCTTGCAAACCCTGATAACTGATCTTGCAGTATTCACTCAGTGCCAGCATCTTACTCACGTGTCCTGTTTTGGCAGCCATGGATAATCATTTGAGTTGGAAAGCTAGGGTAGCATGAGGTGTCTGTTTTTGTGGTTAAGACCTGGGTTTTGGCTTATTGCAATGTTATATTATAACTATTATTAACCTTTTGAATCTGCTAAACTGCAAAATTAAACAGCTAAAATCTGGGAGTGAAAGACCATGTGCCATCAAGGTGCTGCAAGGAACAGGAGAAATGGAGTTTGCAAAGTGTTGTTAGACTGGTTGCAGGGTGGGGGAATTTGTTTATAGAGCATTATTAGGCTTGAGGAGCTTCCATGACTAAAAAAAAACATTAAATAAGACTGATATATACACAGCCCTATAAACATGTCCCCTTTCTTGTTTCTGCCTGGACAGGTTGCTCTGACTGATCTAGATTGTAATGAATATTCTTTGCTTCTGTTTGCACTTAATCTCTCTGAAGACACGCAGGTCTTAGATATTGGACCTGTGGCCTTCCATCTATCCTACTCCTGTCTGAAAATCATATCTGTCCCTGGATATCTTCCATGCCAGCCTGCTTCCTGTAGGTGCCCATAAAATGAGAGATTAATGTGACCATATTCCTGGATTATGCATGGTGAAGTTTCAAATGCCTTTAAGACAAGGCACTGTTTTGTCTTGTCTTGCATTTAACCTTGTCTGTGGTTTGGTTGGATATTGGCCCGGGATCCTGATGGTCCACATGACATATACTGCATGTAAACCACCCATATAGCCATGCTACTCTGATCCAAATCCTATTCAAAGGAAAAGGAGATTCCTCAGGGACCAACTCTCACAGTGAGTCAGATCAGAATTTGTACACTACAGCTGTGGCTTTACAGTGAAAAAACTTTCAGGGAGAGTTTAGACTTGATGTTAGGAAAAAGTTCTTCACTGAAAGGGTGATTGGCCATTGGAATGCGCTGCCCAGGGAGGTGGTGGAGTCGCAGACCCTGGAAGTGTTTAAGGGGAGATTGGATGAGGCACTGAGTGCCATGGTTTAGATGATGGGTTGGTGTTAGTGTTAGTGTTGGGTTATAGGTTGGACTTGATGATCTCAGAGGTCCTTTCCAACCTTATGATACTGTGATACTGTGATACTGTGATACTGTGTGATACTGTGATACAGTGGTCACAGAGATGAAGGCATAAATGTGACTAAATGGGTTAAAGGCTAGAAGAATACTGCAGAGGTCGTTGTCTGGTTTGCAAGAGAGTTGCACTCCTTAGGTAATTGAAGGTGATAGCAGCAGTATCCAGCGAAAAATGGCACTTCTTTCTCTGCACAGAATAGTAGGAAAGGGGCCTTGAACTTACAAAGGAAGCCAGGTATTTAGAAACATTATTTCCAATCTGTGATGTCTGGAGAAGGGGAAGCAAGGCCTCCAGCCGGGTGCAAAGGAAATTCAGGGCACAGTAAAGTACATGGATGATCTTAAGTCTTTCCAGAGTGTTCTGGGTGTTCTGACCTCATCTGAGATTTAGGTCTGGGTTAAGTCTGAGCTGCCAGAGCCAATCATTGGTCTGTGTAATGGGTCAGTGACCATTTTTAGGTGATTTTATTAAGGTTTCTATCATTTTACAAATCAGACAGTTATCCAGGTATGCAAATTTCCCTCACACAAATCTTTTCAGCAGCCCGTGAACTTGCCTATTTGGGCAGAGGTAATGAGATGTCAAAAAAGGCACAGCTTTATTAGGCTCTGTTAAAATGGTAAAGGTTTTTTTTTTTCAGCCAATTAGTACTAAAGAAAAAAAAGTAAAACTCTTGTCTTCCTCAAACACAGCACACCATGTACTTCTAATTAAGGACAAAACGTGTGCTGAGTGTCACATTTCAAACTTTAGCTTTTTTTTGCTGTTGCCCTATTCAAAAACAAGTATGGTTAAAATTTCATTACAATGGGAAAAGTGTGTGTATATATTTGCTTCCTACTGTTCCATAGCACAAAAGCTGCTGGGAATTTGCTCCCATTTTAACAAGATGTACTAGTATTGTGTTTTGTTTTGATTTTACACTAAAGCATAAAGAAAATTAGCTTAAAAAATGGATAAACATGTGAAACCAAGAGGCTAAGGAAGAAATTATTTTCTGACTTTAACTAGTATTGTTATTATTACTGTAATAGTTGGCTGAATTCTTCAGCTAACAATTTCAAAGTACATAAAATTAAAGATATAATTAGCTTATATATTTCTGGAGTTTCAACTGATATCAGATTGCTGCAAGATGTAGTATATTACTTCTGTAAGTAGCTTTGTGGCTTCTGTGTTTCACTGCACGAATCTTTTTGTTGCTGGACATAAGGCTCTTAGGGTACTCTTACATTATTCCAACCACATTATGTAGGGTGAAAGGGTTAGTGTACACGTCTAATTTGACAAGATAGATGAAGTGAAGGAACCAGTGTTTATTGTTAAGATAAGAAAATGAGGTGAAGGAGACATATGCCAAAGATCAGTTAGATTAAGGCTAAGAACTGAGGCTGTGTCTTACAATTCCCTTAATGATAAGAGAAAGTATTTCTGCTTGGTTATGGCAATCTCACACAGGTAGCGTGCCATACTGAAATATCTTTTAAGGTCTTTTGGAACTCTCTTCTCTCCTCCCCTGTTTATTCATAGCAAAATGTATTTTCACTAACAATGATTCTGCACCACTTTTGTACTGTATGTACAGGAAGCTGAATGAGTGTCTGGGGACCTTTTAACTGGATCTATAAAAAGTCTGTGTCAATAAAATCCTGTCAGATCTATCCTTCAGAGCTGTGATTACAGAAGAGGAAAAAGAAAGGCATTGCTCAACGTGATTGCAGTATCCCTGCATGTAATCTTCTCCCATGTGGTCATGTTTCCTCAGATAAGAAAAATTGCTACTCCGGTGTCATTGGGGATGGGGTCACTGAATGGGAGCAGGAACATTTTTGTTTTTTTCACAATGGACAGTTGTTTTGTGTGTTTTCCTCACTGGATAAACGATGTCCATGGTTACTGAGCAAAGTTTATTTCTATAAGAAACAGGTAACCATGTTTGTTCAGTGGGGGTATCAGAACACAGAGGATTTGAAAAGAAAGGTCCAGAGGTCATCAGCAGAGGGTATATGATGAGGAAATGCAGGGAGATATATGGTGTGGATTCTGGCATAGACTTCATGGGATGCTTCTTTTCAAGCACTGGTGAGCAAGAGAGGCAAATAGAAGCTGTTTGACAACACAGCAGCAAGGTAAATTCATTTCAGAGCCAGCTCTTCACCATGTATAAAATAGTCCAACTGATTTATGCGCACAGAGGATTTGGCTTGAAGCTTTAATTGCTTTCTTGGATAAGTTCTCTTTTCTTTATGTGTGTTCAGACTATCAAAAGAGTGTTAAATGTTATATTTCACCAAAACCTGTTGCTCTTGCCACCCTATTTGTTCATTATGTTGTCCTGAAGTATTGCTATTTCATAGCTCCAATAAAAAATGTACCCAGAACTACAAATGGCTTTGTGAATGCTAACAGCATTCCTAAATTGTCTTTTCTTGTTAAGTGACCAGTGGAATGCTGACAGGTTGTAACTGTAGAGTTGACTCCTACCAGATAATTTATGCCATTGCTACTCTGTTTGCATCCTGTGTTTCCACAGTCATCTTCAAGTTTCCTCATTGCTTCAGGTACAATGTGCTCTGTGGCCTTTTGTAACATTGCCTAGAGCACCAATTGAACTGTGACTGCAGCTCATGTAGGAATGAGCTTAATGCTGAATGCGCGAAGTAATGCTTAAAGCTGAGAGCGAGAAGTCTTGCTCAGAGTAGACTAAAGAGCCATTTCCAATTTTATTTACCTAATTCTTCAGCTAATAGCACTGATATCTCAGTTGGGGCTATTGTTTTGGACAAGGAGGATTTAGGCAAGTAACGGCAGAGGAAGCAACTTAAATTTACCTTGTTTATCCCTACACTATAAAATAAATTCCTTTTTTTGCAAAGGCCCATCTTCTGCCTCTCCTCCTCGTTCTTAATGATGTTGTACTCCAACTGTAGTAAGGCGCTCAGCAGTGAAAAACAAGCACCAATAACGAATTAATTAATCCCATATATATAGCTTAGCTCTCTCAAAGTTCACCTATCTGAAGCAGCTTCTTTGGCTACTTCCGAATTTGAGGCAAAGTAACAGGTGTTCTATCAGAGCAGTTCATCCCATTGTAGGAATATCAATTTGACTAACTTAAAGTTTGTTCATATTTTAGTTAGTTAAGGCTAAATGAGATAAGTCCCACTACAAGCATGGTAGAATTTAATATTCTATTTGTGGAAGCGTTCATGTTTTTATATGTTGACCTTTCTAGGTGGAGCTGAAGTAAATTAAGATAGTATTCTAGTATTCGAAACAGTCTGTGAGTCATTGCACTCTATTACGTATTCTAAGAAACCTACGTTCTCTCAGCTATTAAAAAAGGATATTTTTATTGTCTAAAGTGGCAATCATCTGTTGCAATTTGTATATTATGTAGCAGATTTGTTCCTGCTCAACAGCTTTCACAGCAGGTTTTTACTTTGCTGTGCCACAAAGTGGGATGCAAGCCAGAAACATGAACAACATAAAATAACAATGGTGGGTACTAACCTATCAGTAGTACACTTTCAGCTCAAATATTTACTGTATGTAATGCTTCTCATGCTGCAGCGCACAAAGAAGCTTTTGTCTAGAAAGCCAATAGAAATTGTGGAGAATTGCTTTATATTTTCTGGAGAAGGCCCTGGGATTAACCAGAGTAGAAAAATGCCAAAGTCCTGATTATGCAAACATTAATTCAGAACAAAGATTTTGTTTTTGTAGGTTTATTTTTTTTTAACAAGTACACTCTTTCTCAGAAATAAGAGAAGATTCCAAACCCAGTTACAGTCCTAAACACACTTATGCACCAGTTTGACCAGCCTCTTGGCCTTACATTTAAGTTAAGCATGCTAGCTAGGGATTACTGAGCCTAGCAAAGACAATGTTAAAGTTGATATAGCTATGTAGTCATAATGCAGCTGCAGAGTTAATACACCTAATGTGTTCTTTATTCTAAAATCCGAAACAGTTAGTTATAAAATGGGTAAGAAAGGGTTAGTTATAAAGTCTTGCAGTGCTGAATACGATGAATATGCGTCACTAGCACCGAAGGAAGTATTTTTTTTGTACCACATCTCTATTCTCAGCGGGAAATATCTAGACCTTGCTCACAGTCAAGTGGTTGAGACACACAAATAACTTGCCCTACATGAAGTAGGTTTTATTAAATTACTTTTTTTAACATGTCTCCTGCCAACTTTGTGCTTGGAACAAGATGTGGTCCCTTTTTCTATAGGCATCCTCATGTCTGATAGATGAGGTTGAGGTTAACTTGTATTTGACTTATTTGCAGAACTTCAGTCCACTGCTTTATATTGCCAGAAAGTCCAGCTTTCAGCAAGCTGTTCTGGTTCTTCAGAGGTTTTAAAGGGAACAATGCATTATTCATATGCCATAATATGAATTCATGGTCCTTCTACAACGGAAATTACTTCTACCTACTTCTAAGGCTTCTCCCATTCAAGAAAATTAGATGAAGCACTTGGAGATGTTTTTAATTGCTTACGTCTCAGTTGAGAAACTTCTAAGAATGGGTTTCTTTTTGTAATGTAACTCGAGAGCTCGTTCATTAAATGTAATTATGCTGTATGATGGATTGGGAAGTATAAGAGGAGAGATAAATAAAATGGAGATGACAAAATAATGGTAACAAAAATAATAGTGCTTGGGTTATGTGATACTTCCTGACAGAGTACATCACCACACTGTCACTGTCTTTGAATAATAATGTAGCTTTGTGGCTTCTTCCTGTAACATATATTTAGCAAATAGCATGTGTTGTCTCTCTTCCAGACTTCAGTCTACAAAATTCTTGGCTGCATGCTTTGAAGAGGTAGAAGTGAGAAGGCATTTTGTCTTCTCTGTGGAGTAGCTATGAATCTGCATCCCTGGGGTCAATGTGCTACCCCTCTCATCAGTGAGACTGGGTGGTAATTTTCACAGTTACGGAGGCTAGCTCTGCTGGGATGCTCAGCTGGAGTCCAAGACAAAGCCTTCGAAGAGCTGTAAAGGCCACTGGGTGCAGACCAATGTGTATAACACTATAGTGACACAGATAAGGTGCTGAAGTTGTTTACCACTAATGAAACCTCCATGACTTTTTCAATAGCAGTGTCAGAAAAGGCTTTTATAGATTCTTTAACACAAAGCAAACACATTTTATCAGTCACATGACTGTTTGCGTTTGCTTGTCTAAATTGCTGTATGGTACCAGGGCTGCTTCTGTTAATCTCTAACTAGGAGGCTGGCTGGAGAAGAATCACTTTGCCGCCTCAGTTAAGTATTTGCTGGAATCTGCAGAGGAGGAGAATAGCTCCCACATTCATAGAAAGTAACTGATGGAAGTGGCTGAGGTATAGCTTCAAAGAGAGAATAGGAGCACTTCTGAACATGAGCCATGGGGGGAGGAAGGGCTTATTGCTGAACATTTTCTTTTCCGAGTGTTAACTTTCGCTGTAACTTAAGAAACCAGACTACATGTGCTTTCCAGACTCCTTGGTTTTGTCTAGTGAGACAAATCCAGCCTTTCCCACTCTTCTGTTTCTCTTTTCCCACCCTATTCCAGATGTGCAGGCCTACATAAACCAGCAGGATACCAATTATAATGATACTTTCCCATTCACTATTCATCCAGTTTTTTCTTGATGCAAAAATGAAATGTGACCCAAAATAACCCAAATGGGGGGAACTCTACCATTACGTACATCCAATTTACTTTTCCAGAGTACTTTTTTAATTTTATCTTTTTTTTTTTTCCAAGTACTAAAACAAAACAAAAACCCACAAACAGGAAGAACACAAAACTGGATGTATGCAGGAGACTCCTATTCAAACCAATGGCATCTGAGGACAGGAATTGTCTCCTAGATGGAACAAATGAGCAAGACCCTGATACATAATGTTTACTAATTGATAAAAACAATATCAAGACCCATAGCGATGAGACTCAGAAAAATGACTTCTGCAAACAATACCAGCATTCTTGCTAGGAGGATACAGATGAATCATAAGAAATATAAAGAGCGAAAACTCTGAGACTTAGTCCTGGAGGCAAATTTTAAATTATCTCAATATCAGCTTTTGAAAAATCACAGAAATATGGAATAGTATAGAATTACTGAAAAGTAAATACTGTAGTATTTACCCTACTTTAAATACTGACTAAGAGATTGTGATGCTGTTTCGTTTTTCTTTTCCAGGTAAGCTGTGAGGGTATAAAGAATACATGCTTTAACTGTGCAGTTTTTACATTAGAATTGGGATGTGTGGCAATTTAGAGGCTAAACGAACAATATCCAGAGGCAAGTTGAAGTAAAAGTCAGGAATTGATCGTTTAACATCTATTTGAAGAAAATATGGCTGAATTTCTTTGTCTTTCTTCTGCTTTTTTTCTGAAAAGCTCTCAACAGTGCTTTCTTACAACAGCCTTATGGGCTTTGTTGAAGACAAAATCTTTATTAAACTTCTTATAAAAGAGTCAATGGGGAAGTTGATTTGATTTTTGTTGCTAAACAATCTAAGGTTAGAGGAGTTTTGTTAACCGAGTTAGTGCTCTGACAAACTCACCAGGATAAATAAGAACGTGCTGAACTATTTTGAAGAAAGTATCTTCCAAAGCAGCTAGCTCTAGTGACTTTGGTTCTCAGGTGTGGACAGCAGCTGTCTCGTGGCTGCACTAATTGCTAGTCCTAAGGTCATTGCAAAGGTTTCAGGAGATCCAGAGGAGAAAGTAGTGTCCTCATGTAAAGCCCTATGGATCCAACAAATTTCTAAAAATAAGGTACTCCATGCAGTTTTTGACCTGATTAACCCATTTCTGCACCTCAAGATGTCCTGGCCGTTAAACAGCAAGATTAAAGCTCTATTCAACAGAACTGTTGCATACTCAGTAAGTCCAAATATTTGTTGACCTTAATTGCTTTACACAATTTGCTCGCATTCTTCTTTCTATCCCCATAAGATGATGAGCTTTTTAATGTTTGCAGCTGGTCTCACCAAAGAGTATTTAGCATTTCTGAAAAACTGAGTTCCTAATTACTGTATCCTTCCAGGACCATGTAGGGTGTAACAGTGGTGGAAGATGAGGATGCCTTTTCATCTTTTTTTTCTCTTTTGACATTTGTTTAGTCACCTACTTACTATATTCAATTTCTATTTCTCATGCATTTGGAATAAAAGACAGTATAATCTTATGAGAGGGGAGAATCATGTAGCTGGCTGTATATCTACAGACTTGTTCACAAGTTAACAAATATTTTAATAGAATTGCCATGCTTTGCCATAATTCTGAATACAGGACTGTAGGTTCCAAGTAACTTCATCTTTTTCAAGTTTTATGGTATAATTAATATTTTTTTCCTGGAACATTATATTTGTAAAACAATGGAGTATAGCTGGCATTTTTTTATGATCCTGTGCTTGGCTAGTGTCATTGTCCAAATTAATTGTAATCTGACCTTTTGCAGTTTAAATGATTGGATTTTTGCAGAATCCAGTGCTCTGACCAGAGTGGAGAGATAGCCAGTCATATATATTCTCATGGCTATGCATATATAATTTTAATAGCTTTGTTTGAAATCTAGCTCTTTGCCGTTAACACAAAAACTGGCCTCAGAAGGTGTTATTCATGTGAAAATTCTTGTTTACACCTAGAACAAGGGCTAACCTATAAAGCTAGAGGTAACTGACATTTGCCTTGCAGTGCTTATTCAAGGAACTACATAGCAAAACACGCCGTCTGAATTCACAGCAACCTATTGGTATTATTTCTCAGTTCTCCATGGAACCTGCTATTTTAGTTTTTCTTATTTATGTAGATTAGGAAATTAATATGAAAGTGGCATAGGTGAGAACAGAAAGTCGTGAAGGAAGTCTATAGGATCTTTATCACTGCAGCTTCTGTCTTCTGATACATAGCCTTTTCCTGTGCTGGCTGACAGTAACAGCCCAGGGATTCTTTCACAACAGTGCTAAGATACCATCTGGAATGTAAATAATATATGATCTCTCTTTGATTCATCTCACTGAAAAATCTCTTCCAAAACTAAATCATGGAAATTCTTCCTTGCTAGTTTCAAACTGGTGAAACTCTACTGTTTGTGAGTTTTAGATGGCTGGTGGAAAAGAAGAATCAGGCTCACAAGTTCTGCTGTGGAAGCCTATTTAAAAAAAAGTCACCTTCCCTGTACACTTGAAAATGTTTTAAACAACTAGGCAACCAGCAATGGCTTCTGATCCCATGGAAACAGCCATAGAAAAAAAAGACTTTACTCCATTGAACAGTGGAGAGTTTAAAGCATTCTGTCCCATTTTCAGCAGTTTGATGGCAGTTTCCATGGGGATGGGAGTAGAGGATTGCTAGAGTGTTATTAGAACTCCTGCAAACAGCATAGATGGAAGTTAAAAAATGTAAATTATATCTCAATAGCACTGTAAATGTATTAATTTTAGGAGAGGGAGAAGGGAAAGACAACAAATCAGTTTTCCTCTTTCTCCATCTGCAACACATCTCTCACGAATGACCCAACTAGTCAAAATAAAAGAAAATGACCTTTTTGTCCTCTCAGACCAGAGGTGTCATGTTTCCTTAAAAGTAGATATTGTTATACTCATTTTATAAATTGGACAGCTGAGTCAGAAAGAAGGTTAAGCGGCCAGAAGGTGAGACATTGGGGATATTGCTGGAAAAACGCTGCTTGTTTGTTTCTAAAGCCCTAGCTAGGTGGCTGTGCAGCTCAAATAATTCCTTTTTTTTCCAGGATTCTTAGGGCTCTGGGGGCACCAACAGACCTCAGTGTCCCTGTCCAGCCCCTGAGCTGCCCTCACCCTGCCAATGACCCGGGACCCCCTGTCAGCCCTTCCAGTCCCATCAGTCCCTGTCCCACCAATGCCGCAGAAGGGTTGGTCTCTGGCTCTCCACAGCACGACTTGGACCTGGCATTAGCTGCCCCCTGTCCCCAAGGAGGTACCTGATGCTGCTTCCCAGTTGCCCACTCTCCTGACTGGGGCGGTGAAACACATCCTAACCGTCCTAGTGTATCAGACACATGGTGTGAATGTTGGGGTTGTCCTGTGCAGGGACAAAGGCTGGACTTGATGACCCTTGTGGGTCCCTTCCAACTCAGGTCATTCTGTGATTCCGTGAACAGCCAGACCCTGCCTGGGGGATCCTCCCAGGGAGATTTTGGCCCAGGCATCACTCTGACAGTGAACTCTAGGCAGGGGCTGATGGAATCCTGGGCCACGGGTAGAGTTGGGGAGGCCTTGGGGAGCAGGGGCAGGGGCAGGCAGGGCTGCGGTTGCCCTCATGGACTGGACCTCAATGACAACCAGTGACAAGCCCAAGAGTTTTCCTGAGAGTCGATTTTTGAAGCTTTTCAGCTCCAACAGTCCTAAAATGGAAAAAGTTAATTTTGTAGTTTCTGAAAATGATCTCAAATTGAGTGCTGCACCATCATGGCTTTGTAACATCTCACTCACCTGCAATGTGGAGATATGACAGCACTTGAACCCGGTCTCTCTGTTTTAGCTGACAGTTGGGCCTGAAACCTGAAGGTTTTGAATTACTTCTGCTTTGATAATCTTTGCACTCAAACAGATACTGAAAAGGGATTTTTTCTGAGGGGGGGGAGGGGAAATTTGGAAGGTGACGAAGAGCATGAATGAATTTCACAGTCCCAAGCTGAAAAAAAGGTCTTCTCATCACCCTTCTTTTTCTTTGTTTTTCTAGTTGGTAGCATTTAGGATATAGTTTTGTGAGTGTGAATTGTGGAGTATTTTCATGGAGGTTAAAGTCTCTTCAATAGATTCATGATGTGAAAAAAAATTACTATGTGGCTTGCTCATGGAAAATCTAATTTTAAACAGTGTTGCTTAGCTGAGATTTGTTGGAGAGCTGCACGGCATTGTTCCTCTGGTCTGATGTGATGAACATTGAGGTGCTACTATATATTCTGTACTAGCTTGTAATTTTCTATGAAGGACATAGGATGCACCAAAGAATAAATATACTGGCCTTTTTTTTTAATATTGTCCCGGTACTCCATTGTGCAAATACAATGGGTTTTTTTGCCTATAGGTATTTGTGACAAATATACAATTCAACTATTATTAGTTCCAGTTTCTTTAAAAAAGGATTGTCAATTCTAGTGCAATTTCACTTTACCTTCACTCTTTTAAGTTGTGCTGTGAAACTCTTTACAGTTACAGCTGAATTTTTTTTTAATTTCAAGCTACCTCCTAAACTAATAAACATTCAGGGCATTGCTGTGGTCTACCTAAATCTATTTAAATGAGGAAAATATTCTTTCCAGTGTCCTATTTGGGTAGGAAAAGACATCAATCATTTCACAAGTGGCAAGAAACACAGAGTAGAAATGTTCAAAAGTAAACAATACGTAATTACTTAGTGCATGACTCTTGACATGTCTCTATTCATTTTCAAATGTCCATCTATAATTTTATGACTTCATGACGAGTCAGCTTTGTTAGAGATAATTGCTGAGTCAGACTATGGAAGTGTCATTCGCTAAAGTTCAAATCTGAATTTTAAGTTTTCTGTTTTGTTTTTTTTTGATAGATATTTAAAAAAAAAGCTTTATTTTGATAAAAAACTTATGTATTTGGTTGAAAATAGAAGATGCAAACAATGACTAACAAAAAGCTTGATGTAACTATGAAATCCAGAAAATCCAAGAAGAGGATGATCACAGGTTGAAGTACGGGGAATGTATTAGGGTGAAAAACATGGAGGTTATCTGTGTTTTGGAACTGCTACAGAAAGGAAGTAAAGCCATTAATATTTCAATGACCTAGAATGCCTAAAATCAAATCCAATCAAGGAACGATTTCACCTATGTCTTCTTCAAGAATTAACCTTCATCTATTTATTTCTCTGTAAGTGTGAGGACAAGAAAACATCCGACTCCAAACAGCATCATAAAAATCCTTTGTGCACTTTAAATACCACTGAAATTCCCTTTATCTTCTCCAGCTCCCATCATGTAGAACTTAAAAGTTATGTATCCTTTCTTAATAGTCAGAAGCCATTTCTATGAGCTGGAAAAAAATTCTTATATTCTTTCTGTAACTGTGGAGATATGCTTTAACAGTCCTACATGCTCAAGACAAAATGCACATTGTACTTAAATAATTTTGACAATTTTTTTTCTCACAAGCTGTTCAGCATTGAGCAATGACTTACCAATAATGTAACTTGGTGGCTATTTAACTGAAAGAAAATATTTATGCTCATTTCCAGTTAATTTGTAGGCAATTTGTGGGACTGCTAAAGGTAATACCACTTCATAGAAATGGTGTTACGTTGTCAAAGTTAATATAAATGGAATTTTGGATTATATTTTTATCTACATTCATTGTTGACTGAAAAAGATCAGATTGAAAATTATTTATGAATCTTTCATGTGCGTATTAATATAAAACTTTCAAAACTGCACTGAGATTGTTGTGGCTGGATGCCTCTGTCACAACAGAAAGTTAAACTCTGTTAAACTAAGTTTCTTATTATTTACACTGCTGAAAGAAGAGCTACTATGATGCTCAGAATTATAAACTTTCTTTTCTTAGGGTATATAATTTAAAATCTGGTGAAACTTGCAGAATTATATTACTTAATTTACTGTTGCAATCAAGTGTTTTTTTATGAATGATGTAAGACTAAACTGTGGTACATTTTTATTGCTTTTGTAGCACTTAGCTGTCATAAAATGTAACATTTTGTTCTTAGAGCATAAACTAATTTTTTTTTTTTCCTTTGTTCTGATCCTTGTCCTTGGGATTCCACTGTGCACAACTGAGAAACTTCTGCATAAACTTCAGCCCTATGGCAAATATTTGTCTTTATTGAGCCATATGAAATGATCTTCCAACTCACTCTGGAAAGAACAAGTTGTCTTTTTAAGGGTTGGATGTTGGTGGGATATATAATCATTGGAGTCACGAGCATGGCTATGATCTATGAAAGGAATACAGTAAGCTCAAAACTCGTAATTAGAGCCAACTTTTGGTCCTGATCTTTGCTCTGCATTTTCAGTGCGTTGGGCCAGTAGACTCTAGACACTATGGAGAACCTTTCTCACAGAAAGTATGCAAAATAAATCTTCAAATACTAAATGATTAAGCATATGGGAAAATCTTAGTTAAACTAATGTTAAGGCAGATTAGAGCTATTCTAGAAATTTATTTTACATTTCCTTTGCATTTCTGTGGCATTTATAAAATGACTTAATAAAATAACTTAGACTATTTGGATTTTAAGGTACTACAAATGTGTAAACCGTTGTTTTGGAGAACAAGTACATTTGACTGAATGACAGACAACAGTTCTTTGAAGTGGGGGGAAATGAAAGTTACCATGTTTAGAAATGTAAAAAGTAAATAATCTACATACACATATGTATGTATGTAGTTTGTGTATGTATTAATTTGTTCTTCCTAAAATATCAGAAGTATCTTGTATTCTAAGACTTGCTTATTAAGGGTACTGAGAAGCACAATGAAAAATTAATTGACGACTTTATATGATGAATCCTAGCACTTGGTACAAGCCAACACTTCTGGAAGCAGTGTATTGTGCGTGATTCTCCGTGCAGTGAGTTCTGTGTACAGAGATTTCTAAATATAGATGTAATAATTCAGAGTCGGTTACCGTCAGTCAAATCAATACAGTTATTAAATATGTCTGAATCTGTTTTTGATGTTGAAAAAGAGGAGTAGTTACTGAGATTTCAGAAACTATGTGATGTGTGACTGTTTATCCATGCCTTAGTAGTCTGTGATAGAAATTCATGTGATTGTCCTGACATCTGCATCTCCAAATTTAATATATATACCCATATACACACAACATATTTTTCTGGTATAAAAAAGAAATTGTGTCTTTTGCCTTATCCAAAGCTGGCAGAGCATTTTGAGCAACTGACATTTTCCTTTCCATGTGGGAATTTCCTTCTTCATGGTTCAAAGCAATAAAGAGACATAATGTACATTAACGTATCTTTTATCTCTTTTACTTTTAACTTGTTTTTTTAGTGGCACAACAAGCAGTCTGAGTTGGACCTGTGTCTGCATTGTATGAACACTGTGATTTTTAGGGGCTGAATATCCATAATTATGATAACATTTAATCATAATTTAGCCCCAGTCTTCTCATAAGAACTACAGGCATTTTGTATTAGGAGGAGAATGGGGGAAGGAAGACAGAGAAGGTAGAGCAATGTATAACCACTTTTCACTCCTGATGATTTTCTCCTTACATCTTAAGCATTGGTTGTGTGCTACGTACTCTTCCATGAGATCAGATTGGTGCATGGGATGGGATAAAAGTCAGTAGAAAGGTTATTCTACAAGCTGTGAAACTGTTCTGCTGTAGTTGGGGAAAAGGAAAAAAAAAAAGTGTTAGAATATTTAGAGAAAATTTTTATCCCAGGGAAATGCCCCAGTCTGATTTTGATACAGTATAATTTTGCTTACACCTGTTTCTATGTTTTCTGTGACGTGGCTATTAATTATAAATCTATTAGTTGCACCAGCAGTTTTCAGACTCTCATGTCCACCATAGGCCATCTGCTCCGCCCACAAAACCAGAGTCCAGAATACCAAATAGACTGTGTCACAGTTGTTTCCCCGACAGCTAGATGTCATCTGAAATCACAACATTTGGCTGTTGAGTGGTCTTTTTAACCAGAGTGGCTACAGTCCTTCGGAGAGAATGAGCTGAACTGCCCAGTGTCCCCATGGAGAAGGTATAGCTATTGACATCAGGCTGGAGGCATTTGTTTCCTCTAAAACTGTTGTATTTAGGACATATGTGATCAAGTAGCTGGAATCATATTTAAAAGAAATAAAAATACCCTCTCCAAACAAACAAAATGGCATTTTAAGTGGGATCAGGCCCAAGCAGTTTATCATGAACATTGTGTTTCGTTCTGGGCCTTAATATTAACAGGAGGTGTAGTCAGCCTCAAGGGAACTCTTGCAGTAATAACGCAGGTATTATAAGTATCACCGTGGGGTAAAAGACAGCTGAGACACAATGCAGCCGTTCGTAAAGCATTTTAAAGGCTGAAAATTCTAAGCAGAAAGAAGCATTACTCTGTGTAACATATGAAAGTTGTAAGGAGAACGGACTTTTCTGTCCCTTTCTCAGCTAATAAATTTTTCAGCACAATCTGGTGCTTTCCTGTGATTCTTCAGATTTTCTTTTTTTTACTAGGCCTGGCATTGTCAATTATTATGTGATCCTCTCTCCAGCAGGGCAAGTCAAGCTTCTAAAATCAAGTATGCTCAATTCAATCAGAATGGAAATAAGAAGACTCATGTAAGTGCAAGGGTGAAAAGCAAAGGACCTATGTTTGCAGAACTGTTAGATCATGTGTACAATGAAATGGAAAAACAGTCTGAAAGTAAAAATGATTTAAGGCAGGGAAGGAGGTAGACAAGATGGTTTTAAGAGGTTGTTTCACCTCTATCTTGTCATGTAATGCCTAAAGTTATGCCTGTGTTTGTATAATACTTTTTATCTGTGAAGTCAAAGTTTTTTTACAAAGTCAGGTAGTACTGTCTTCATTTAAAGAGAGCAAAGTTATGACAAGATGCCTAACAAGGAGGAAATCTAAAATAGATACGTATTTTCTTGCCAAGAAAAAAGTTGAAGAGCTACATAACAGAATTTTGTAATAAATAATAACACTGTAAGATCCAATCAGAACAAGAATCTAAGCTTGCAGTCATGGAGAATTTCCTTGCAATATGGCCCCACATTCAAATCTCAGTTTTCATTCCACTGCCGTGTAGTGAGGAATAAAATCTGTCTCTTCCTAAGACAACTCTAGGGGACAAATATTTGATCTTTCTGGAGCTTTAGGACTGCTGCTGTTTC
The DNA here is from genome assembly GCA_033556795.1 of Tapera naevia. Classification (NCBI taxonomy): domain Eukaryota; kingdom Metazoa; phylum Chordata; class Aves; order Cuculiformes; family Neomorphidae; genus Tapera; species Tapera naevia. The sequence continues at coordinate 17,437,873 of JAUMJJ010000246.1, forward strand.
CCTGCCCTCATTCTCTGTAAGAATTACAAAACCATGGAATTGTTTAGGTTGGAAAAGACTCACAAGATCAAAAAGTACAACTTTAACACTGCTAAGTTCACCACTAACCAAGTTGCTGTGTCACATCTATATGTCTTTCAAATACCTCCAGGGATGGTGACTCAACCCCTTCTGTGGGCAGCCTGTTCCAATTATTGACAACCCTTTCAGTGAAAATATTTTTCCTTATATCTAATCTAGACCTCTCCTGGTGCAATTTGAGGCCATGTCCTCTCATCCTATTGCTTGTTACAAGGGAGAAGAGACCAACACCCACCTCACTACAACCTCCATTCAGGTTGTTGTCACATTTCTCTCTTTCCCACTGTGTTTACAAAGGCTTTAGTTAAAAATTCATGTTATACAGTCCTCTTTTCTAATGAGTGTATACTAAGTACAGTATAATTTCAAAATGCCACTGACTGGATCTAATGTTATTTTAGATTCACCTTGCACAAAGTGTAACACATTTGGAGAATGTGATTCAGTCTTTATATTTCCTCTCACCATTTTCCTGCTCTTCAGTTGGAAAACCTGTAGAATATGTGCAGAGTATAGAATATACAATGCTGTGAGTTAAGAGATTTCCTGGTAAGTAAGAATTTTGTTCTGTTTTTCAGGAGGGAAATTGCAAACTTACTTGAACTGCCCTGACTCCAGGATGGAAATTATTCATATTTTTGTTTATGAGGCACTTTTATGAGCAGCAAGTGGATATGATTTTTAGTAGAAAAAAAAACAGATACAGGGAAAAGATTTTTAGTAAACAGGAAGTCCAAAGAAATGCAATTACAAAATAGGAATATGTTTATTAAAATGTATTCATACTCATGTTGCAAACACTCTTCTCTTGCTATTTTTTTCACTTCACATACACTACTGTAGAGGTGTGAAGCTGAAGTGACTTTGGTACAGTTAATTATAAAACAGAGGGTCAGTTAATTTGTCTCACAAAGATACATTTTTCTGCAAGAACTTAGTCAAAGTTTGCAACAGTATCATTAACAGTAATAATCAGTGTATAAAAAGAAAATATGGATTTTTCTGTGTGCTAAGCAAATTTTCCAAATAGTGACTATTTTGAATTAAAATGTTGCATTTCCAAAATGAGTTTGGCAACTTGGGGTATATCTGAACCCTCACTTCCCCCTTCTCAACAGTGGTTCACATAGTGTATTTATTTTGTACGTCTATAGTTTTGAAACAGAGGGGGAAATACGACTGGATAGGAGATGATCTCAGCCTCTCTGTTATCAAAAGATACAGTGAATATGTGTGTGTGTGTGTGTGTGGTCAGAAAAAAAAGGAAAAGATCTGGCTTTGGACCCAAGTAAGACAGCTGTGTCTGCGACGCCGTTACTGTTGCTGGATCAGTACTGAGAGAGGAAAGAAAATAATCCTTTGGACCCTCTGCTTCTGCAGCTGTCAGACAAAGGTCTGAGCTTCCTGCAAACACTGTGAAGACATCATCTCTCAAAGGGTTTAGGGAAAGCTTTATAAAAGCAAAGAGATGGAGGGGAAACCTCTCCCTTACTCCCTCCCATCTACAGGGCACTTGTCCACTGGTGTGTCAGGAATGAAGTGATTTTCTGTCTGCTCTGCGTATACAGCCTCATTTCCTGTGCATGCTTGGGCCTAATTCCTCAGCTAGTTTGGCACAGTCTTCCCAAGTCAATGGAGCTGCCCTACTCAGGATCTAGCAGCTGAGGATGCAGCCTTCAATGTTATTCCTAGGCTCTCTGGCATGCTGAAAGTAGAGAGCATCCTGCTTGCCTAAGCACCCTTTGACTAGGTGAGCTGATCTTACAGCTGTGAAGCTGAGTAGGTGTGAGTTTTGGAGAGGGGATTTACTACTTTCTGGGAACCTAGTCCTAGTTGTTCTGTGTTTACTTCAAGGGTGGAAAACTAGAATGCTGGGACAGAGTTCAATCTTTTGGGAAAGTGCAGTTTTCATGAGTCTGATAAACACTTTGATTTTTTTTTTTAAAACTCTTTTCTCTCCTGACAGAAGCCAATCCTGAATCTGGATTTTTGTTTTCATTTTTGCATTTTGTGCCTGAATTTCTGCCAGATTACATCTAGGGGACTTTGGCATTTAGTCATATAATGGGTGAGTGACCTTAAGAAACTGTATATTTTCTGCTGCTTAATAGTTCTAAGGACCATGAAACTACATCTAATGCATTTGTAAATCAGCCACGCAGGAAGCAAGATCTGGAAGTACTGAGCAAACTGAAATCACTTGCTGAGTGCTTTGAGAAATTATTCCACTTTTTTTAGGTGGAATGTGGCAACTATTATACAGTACATGGCAACCACAGAGACAGTCTGGAACAGGATGGGAAACAGGAATACAATATGCTTGTGGGAACTGTTGGGGGAAACAGAGAGACAGACTGTCATGCAATAAACTTCAGGATCTGTTTGCACAGAGGAATGCACAATTGAAGGGGTGTGGGGGTGGAAGGGAAGAGAGGAATAGGAAAAATAGACTTCCTGTCCATGCAATGGATATTATTTAAAACAATAGCTGAGAATTTCTCAAATTACCAAAAAATATGATGCTGAAGAATACAGAGAAAAATACACAAGTGAGAATAGGGGAATGAGAGAGCAAGAAAAATCTCCAAATCAGCTGTACTAGTAATTTAAAGAGTACAGGAGGAATAATTTTTCTAATCAGTGAGCCTTCTCAATACTGTCTAATTAAAACCTACATAGAACAGAATTTTACCAAAATTGTTATCACTGAACGTAAACCCATGGGGGTTTCCAAGTGGAGACTGCCTAAGCTGAATTTTAAATAGGATTTTCTTTATTTCTCTTGTTAAGGCTGTTATTTTATGCTTGCAGTTATTTTAAAGCGAAAATGTTGATTTTGAACATACAACCACATAACTAAAAGACAAATTTCAAAATACTTTTCCTCCTACTTTTATCCTAGGATACATGACAAACTATGAAAATCTTTTACTATACTTGAAAGGAGATTGATTACTGAACACTATAAAAAAATCTGAACTTTCTTTAGCTCTGGAGTGGTGGAGAAAGTGAAAAATTGCTCTTTGCCCCAGATGTCAAAAAAGATGCCACTCAACATCTCTTGCACTCTTTAGGTTCCACTTTGTCTGAGACTGTGCATCACAGATACAGTTCTTTGCTGCTTAATCTTCAGGTTTGCCATATTCCTGAGGGTTTGACCTGTGAGTTTCTGGTACTGCTGCTGAAATCCTTTTAGTTTAGCTGGAAAGTACTCAACAGCTCACCAGCCCAAGTCTGATGGTGTCATCCTGTCATAAGTTTGCCCTTCTGAAAGCACTGGAGTATTTTTTTTTTCCTGGAGTGAATTTAAAATGTGATTTGATTCAAGATTCTTGCAATTGCTATTGATGCTGGAAACCTGTTATGTTTGAAGAATCTTGATCTGTATGTCTGACCTTCTGAGCCTCTGTCAACTTCAACGAGTATAGAAATCTGCTTGTACAGCTCAGGCCCTAATTGCACAAAGACGACTCTCATTTTTCCATAATGCAGCATGTCAGCAGAAACATGAAGGGTAGAGCCAAGGGATCCTTGCTCCCAGGCTCCTATGCTTTCTCCGGACAATAGTTTTCCCTTAGAAACCAATAAATTATGGACTAAAGGCTTCTCCATTTAAAATTATCTTGGTCTTTATGGCTAAAAGGATTTTATAAAAGAGGAGTGATTATTAAAGTATGTTACTGCTAAGGGGTTGAGGATAGTTAAAACTTATGAAAAGACTTTGCTTGAAGCAGAAAAACATGGTAACCACTTACAAATATCTTTTCTAATGTTTTTATTTTAAAAATGGAAAAAGTGAGTCAGTACTGAAGGCTGTATTCACTGCTATGTCCATACTCAGCTGCTCTAGAGAGTCTCCCCATTCCCTCCCTCATTTACGCTGTTGGCACAAGTGAGTGTAGCTACTCCTAATTGAGCAAATAGCAGTTGCTACCTTTGCATGGGATCTAACAATGATCCTGAAAGGTTTTCAGCTGTAGGATTTTCTTCTTCAAGGCCGTGAGAAATTACAGCCTTTGTGCAGAGACACAATGAAAATAATATGCAGGAATTGTTTTCAGGTGACAAGTTCATTCTATCTCCAGACTGCTGATATGAGAAAGTGATGCTGTTGGAGCATAGCTTCAGTAGTAAGAAACCAAATGGATTTCATATACACTTATCCTCATTTATACTTGGTCTAGAGATTAATTCACTGCAGTGATAGCTCTGGGCAGAAATAAATCTTTCCAGATTCTAGGAGATTTTGTAACTGTGCTCTAGGCTTGATCAGCTCTGATTCTGTAATTATTTTGCATTGTGAAAAGAGGCAGAACAGCTGTATTAGATGGTCTCTGGCAGTTATTGTTCCATAGGAAGTAAGGGTGGACTGTTTTATAGTATACAAAGAAAATACTGTGGTGGAGTTGAAGAGGTGTGTATGAAAATGTGTACCATCTTCTGTCTCCTTGTACATTAAGTCTTAATACCTGGTATGCAGCTTTTTTTTTTTTCCCCTCAGGAAAGCTGTATTCCATACTTTTTTTTCCAGTATCTCCTGTGGGTCCCAGTCTGACAGGGTTTTCAATGCACACTGCAAGCCTAAGCAAAATACACACCATGCTGTGAAAGAGATACATTACATAAAAGGTCTCTGAGGCTTACATAGTGCTGGACTGCAGTATAAACTGTCTCTGGGATGGATAAAAACCATCTCGCAACCTAGGATTAGCACTGATTCTTGTCAGGGGCTCTTGATTTGAGAGAAGAGAAGGAAATTTGTGTGCGCTGTTTTAGTGGGTTTTAGCAGCTATATTACCCACAGTTTGAAAGTTTGATGTGTATCTAACCATCAGCATGCCTGAACTGTGTTTGATGAAAGGGACAATGAGCTTCAGTTATGCAGCTCTTACTCCTGTTGCTTCTCCTCTGCAGCCAGAGAACAACCAAGGCTATTTGCATATAAATCCTGAGCGTTTGGCAAATTTTGCTGCAGCGTGAGAGAAAGGGAAAGAAATGTAAATTCCCCTGAAGGTAGTTTGTGTTTCAGTCACACTACAGACGATTTAGCTTATCCAGTGCTTGGCAAGTGATCCTAGCAAATCAGCTGGGGGTCTGTCTGCCTGTCTACAGCTTCTCTACAGTAGCTAGAGTTCAGTATCTGGAAGACTGACTGAAGTTCTGGGATGACAATGGTGGTTGCAGCTCGACGCTTCAAATACTGCAAGTTTTACTTTGTGGAGGGTGAAACAGAGCTTTCCTGGAGGCCACTCCAGGAAAGACATCTACAGGGACTACTGGCTGTGACAGAGTTCATTTACTTCCAGTCTCAGTGGAAGACAGGCTGCTTCCACTTTAGCTTCTCTAATAGCCCAACAAGCTGCCTTCTAGCATCACACAAAGGTTTTAAGATGTCCTCCCAGACCTCCAGACAGGGCATTCTAACACATGAACCTTTGTATATCAGGGGAGAGCACATAATGTGTATGTTACTCAAATCTCCTAGCAAACTACAGAAGGCATTCAGATTGCATGGCAAAAGATTAACACTTTAAATACATCTTTTAAAAAAGATTTTAAAAAATTATACACAAGAAGCAAATCCCTGTAGTTAGTGACCCCTTATCCTAAATCTGGATATTCTTGGAAGGGAGGGGGAGAAATTAAGTCACGATAATTGCTGAACACCTCACGTCATGCCTGTTACAATACCAAACAATTCACTGAAGATTTCCAACACCTCACAGAATTATATGAATGCTACAAGTTCAGTTTCAAAGCACAAAGGTGAATTAAGGAATGGATTTACAAAGAGGATGGCGTAATATCAAAATATTAAACTTACAATATTAGTCTTGCACACTGTCACCATACCACATTTTTTTCTTCAAATTTCTTATCAAAGATCTGCAGAAAGCTCTTGCATGAAGTTTCTTACATGAATGTGTTAGATCAGCATACACAAACATATCGATACACAATGTTTTCAGAAAGCCCAGAAGAAAAATATGAAGTGCTGCAAGGTGTTACTGGCTGCAGATCACAACCTTTTCTATCAAATCTATTAGATACTTTTTGATTGTTGTTTCTTATACATACGTATGTCTTTCAAAAAAGATATTTTTAAATTGCATCTGCTTTTTTTTCCCTCTCTTATCAAAGATAATTCTTGATACCTTCCAAAGAACTGCCCACCTTGTTGTCAATTTAGCAAACAGTGGTTTGCTAAGAGTTTCAGATAAAATTGCCAGACTTTTACAGGCAAAACCATCTTAAAAATACTTTTTCTTTCCAGGATAAAGGCCTACACACAAGGCTTTTATGGCACTGTGTAGTTATAGCTTTAGTCTGTCCTGTGAATGAACAGATCACTCCACAAAAACTGTGCAGAAGCATTTGATAAGTGTGCTCAGCAGTATGTGAGACCACAGGATGGGGAGGCAAAGGTGTAAGAAACCTGCTTGATTTTGCATTGTTGCACAAGGGAAAGAAGGGAAGGTCTTATCTAAGTTTGGGAATGACTGAGGGTGTCACCTCAGGGTTGGCTTTCTCTGAACTGCTGAGGAGCCAAAGTTATGCCCCCCCACCCCTGAGCCTTGCACATCTCTCACAGAGAAGAGGGTGGCAATGGTAGGGCAAAGGCTGAGCCATGGCTGTGGCAGCTGGTCAGTAAAAGCTTTCCAGATGGTGATGGGACCTGTGATCTGCTGATACTCTGAGATGAAATACACATGAACCTCACCAACCAGAAATCTCACTCTCCGCAGTTCCTGCCAGTAATAGAAATAGCTTACATCCAGAATGGTTTGGGAGTTAGTGCATGTATCCTGTCTCTGTCACACAGTGATATGATGACATATTTTGCACCTTTGAATGCCTGTCTTGCACACGGTCACAATGGTGTCCCCTGAGGCTCTTTTTAACATTACAGACTTGGTAGGGTCTCAGTCAGCAGTCACTTTTTTTCTGAATCCATCTGCTTTATTGAAATCCAGTGCCTGGAGAAACACCTGGACCAGCAGTAGAAGTAAGGCTGTTACCTTAAAAAACTGAAAGATTATGACAGACAGCATATTTTACCAGTGAAAAGGGAGACTGAAGTAATTGCTAATGAGAAAATGGGAGCTATGACGTAAAATATTTCAGTGAAACAAGAACACTTAAAAATTATTCTGTTTGTAAAGCTGTTATATTTAAGGTTTTGAGACATATTACATTGCTTTCCATTGGAAATACCATTTGTCTGTAGTTGAATCTGTGATAGTAATTAACTCTATACAGCTTTGATACTTTTTAGAACTCAAAACATTTCTAACACTGCGTGATCCTTATTTATTAGGTGTGTGCACGGTACATGGAAAGAGCCTGTACAAATCTGTTAGCAACTGAATGACGTGCCTAAGGTATTCAGAACAAACTGTTTCAGCTGAAACCTCTTCATCACCATCAGCTGTCTGCCTTCACTTCTCATGAAAGTGTGGCCATCAAAGAAGAATTTGTGAGTATATTTTAGGTAATCAGCTGCAATTATTATAGGCAGATTTACAAGTAGTCTGAATCTCAGTACTTCTGAGAGTAAATATAAAACTTTCAGTAGTAGCTTCCCATGTAACTGTGAAAATCTGGTGCACAGTGATATTATCAGCACATAGCTCCACTTCTCAGAAGGACCTTCCCCAATGAATGCTATGTAAAGGTGACTCTGAAACTATTTTTTGACGTGATTTCTGCATGCTACCTCTGCCACTTTATTAATCTGGCCCCTTCCCGTTAACTAATAGTGCATAACAGTAAGAAGAAGAAAGATCTAGATCCCAGTCCTTGTCACAGTGAACATAAATCTTATCGACATAGAAACTAGAGCACAGGTTCCCTCTCTAGCGAGTGAGTGTTGCAGGCATCAAGTTAAGGAGGACTTACCATAGCTTATGTTGTTTCTATAAAGCCAGGCTTTACAACACTTGTAAAGTATAGTTTGTCCCAGAAGAGAAGTACTCCAACTCCTCTTAGGTGGACAAGTGGTTTGAACTAGTGTCTCTTGGGAAAGCAAATGAGAGCAAAAAGGCAAAATCTCTGTAAGAAAATGTGCAGAAGAACCTGTGCAATGTACGGCTTAAATATAGCTAGACTTGAAAAGAAACTAGAGATTTCTGTGTTATTTTTTTCTGTACTTTAGCAAATACTGTTAAAGCAAACTGTCCAAGTTTTCTCAACCCATTAAACTACCATCTATGCTGAGGATAACAATTCCTACTGTTGCCAATTCTTTTAGCAATAAGATTTTTTAAAGCAGGATTTTATGAATAAAATGTCTCTGAAAAGAGTATTATAATTGCTGTGAAACCAAGCACCATTTAAAAAAAAAAAAAGATACCAGAATAAAGATTTTCTTAGAAGATCCACAAGAAAGCATGCACTTCTAGATGAGGCAGTTTGGTTACTTTGCAAATGCAGGCAGATTTTCAGGCGTTTGTTGTTAGAGGGCATAAATGACGCAAACTGCAAGTCATAGATGTCTGTTGCTGTGAAAGAGTGGGTGCAGTTTTGGGTAAGCTGTGGTGTGATATTTCCATCTGATACCTAGAACTAGCCAATAGCAGCAGGTGATGAGAGGCTGAAGAGCACAGCATGTTCCAGTAGCACCTTAGGTTTGATCTCTGTGGCACACTTGCTGCATGCTGCACAATAAGCCCCCGTTGTTGCTTTGTTGCTGCCTCTGAATTTGGTGCATAGAAACTGAAATGACACTTATTTTGCTCAGATCTTCAATAAGTAGCAATAATTTCCATAGAGGTATGATCCACTGCACCAAGAAATAGTTCCCATACATCCTGGTGCAAGCATTGATTGTCTAGGAGATATATAGTTGCTTACTATTTTTCTGGTTTGCGTTCAGGAGCTGTGCCTTCTGCAGGATTTCACTGCCCACCATCTGAAGCAACTATGAGTGATGGGGGTTTAAATACTTTACCAAGCCAGTGTTCTTCTCCACATAATTTAGAAAATTACAACCTTTGTGATCAGGCAATAGGTAATATATGTTGTACTATGTGGAATCAGAAGAAGGATCACGGTGTCTCTGCCCCCTTTGTGGAAAAAGATGTGTGAGCCGTGTTATCTCAGGGGTTGTAGATGTGCCTACCCATGCTATTTTACTGCTTAAACTAAGATGTTCTGTGGAGTGAATGTATCACCCTGGGAATGTATTCTGGTTTAGGATTGAGACTGAGTTGACACAAATGAGAGGGTTTTTTGCTTCAGATTCTTCATCTGTGAAATGTAATTATTTGAGAAATAGGAATGAACAAAGATGATGTTCTTGTTTGGCCTTAGGGTATGTGGGGCTGTGGTGTAGTGCTTACTTCACAGGGTTCCCAAAGTCAGGTTACAGAGCTTATTTTGCACATGTAGCTGTCAATCTAAAGGGAATTTTTTTTGTTGGCTTTCTGTGGACTGAGCTGTCTGGAAAAGGGTCATCTGCCACTAAATCCAAGCAGAGGTAGTTTAGGGTGTTTAGGTGGTGAAAACTGTATTGTAAAGAAGAGTTTTGACCCGAACTGTCCTGCTTACCTACTCCAACATTTGCTAGGTTTTGCGCTTTTTCTGCATATAAGTATAGATGCAGTTTTTGTCTCTCTTTTCTTGGTTGGTATTTTTTTTTCTTCCTCTCAAAAATGCACGTGTGCTTTCATAATACCAAGGAACCTGAGAGACTCTAAGTAAGAAGAATCACAAAAGTGGTCTACAGGGCTGTATCTCAATTTTGCAGAACAAAGAAGAGGAATAGGAGTCTGGCTGGGGTCTGTACTTTCATTTATTTTGGGATGGTACCCAGGACTTGTTACTGCCATATGATTTTTACTACCCACTGAGTCTGCCGATGAACTGTGCAATCAGAAGACCTCAGGTGCATGAGGTTGTATTAGTCTAGGCAGTAGGTGCTCATAATTTGAAGAAAGGGAGACTTGTTTCTTTAGTACTTTCTTCTGACATCTTCTAACGCTGGCTGTAACATCCTCTGGATATTGTGGGGTTTGATCTCCTTTCAGTTTTAGTTGTTACATTGGTTTGTTATAAAGCTCTCTTCCTAGTGAGGTTGCATTAATTTGCAAACTGTAAGTGATAGAAGCATTAAATATCTGTGTTTAATTTGTACGCCTTAACTCTGTGTAGCCACATGTGCCTTTTGAATCTCAAGTGTATGGTAGAACAACTGAGTGAAAAAACTTAACTACAACTCTCTGATCTTCTGTCACATCAGAAAAATAATTTTGTCTGTGATACAAAAGAAAAATTGCCACATTTCTATAGAATCCCCAGTTTTGGACTGCAAGTTAGATCTAGTTTATACCCCAGGCACCCAGATACAGGTGTTAGTATAACAAAGATATTGTTTAAGATGTGCAAGTTGTTTTATTTCCTTTGCATTTCATCTGGTACTAACAGAGTTTAGAGCTATACATGCCCAATCCAAACAGATAAAAGTAATTAAAGATAATATTTAAAAATTGATATAGAGAAGCAAGGTAGATTTTTTATAAGATAAGTAGATTTTCAAAGTGCTTTCTTCAGATGGTATTTTGTCACTGTAAAAGAGAAAATGAAAATTCATTGCTGATAAAAAAGAAATTTGATGTACTTCTAAAGTGTGAAATCCTTCAGCTTGTACCAGGAGAAGAGAGTATAACTGGGTTATACATAGCAGAAAGGTGCAAAGCTGAAGTGAGGCTAAGTTATACATCTGTGTCATTGTATTTCCCATGTTATTTGTCTCTTCCTCTTCTTTTTTTTTAATTAGTCCATTCTGTACAGAATACCCTAATTAAAGAAAACATGTAAGATTTTAAATCAGTCTGAAGCTAGTCTGTGCCTAATTAAGGACAGAATTAAGTTTGTATGTTTTGTGGTTGTTATATCCCTTTCTTGACATGTTCTATGTATATTGAAGAGCTACATATATGCAACATCTTTTCCACAGGGTGCGCAGACTGCTCTGTGAGGTGGTGTCAGTGCCTGCTCACCTTTTGGGAGAAGACTTGTTCCTTTAGGCCCAGAAGGAAAAAGGATCAGGTCCTAAAGATAAGAGACACTGGGCAGTGGAAAGCTCTGTAATTCCTGCTAATTTGAAAGGCCAATCATTGGCTTGTCTTGGACTGCTGTAATGGTGTGTTATGACCAGTTGTGAAGAGTATCAGCTTCCAACAAACTCCGATGTCACAAGACATCCAACTTTCACGTTTTTCTAGGAACCAACCTTCTCACCTTACCTTTTAACCTTGAGCACAGAGGTAGATGTGAAAGCCTGTTCGCTTAGGAATTTAAGACCAGAGAGGCACCTTGCCAAAGGCAGTTTTCTGTGGTCTTACACTACATATATTTTGCGTTTATGATAATGCTGCAGGAGTCACTTGATTATGAGTTATTGTCTTCTCAGGTCATACCACTATTTGCCACAGAAAAGACCTTTTTTCTACTTCTTTTTGTGGAATTCAGGTGGAAATTACAGTTGTATGATATCACTGTTAATAGATAGCACTTGTCTTACCTGGACAACACTGCTCTTGAATGATCTCGACAGATAGTACTTTGTGAATTCATTATGACTGTGCACTAAAGAAACTGAGCACTCTGGGTTTGAGGATCTTTTGTGCTGTGATTAGACTGTACAGTGGAGATCATCTCCTCAACCTCCCATGCAGTGGTGGAGCCATGTGAACAGTCCTCTGCCAGATATGGAGGTAACAAAGTTTAGATTTTAATTAGATTTTAATTAAAGTTTGTAATAGCTTTTGGGGCTAACAAAATATTTCTGTAGTTACAATAGACACCCCTATATAAATAATTGTAGTAAATGCAAATTGCACTATCCAATCACATCAAAATCCTGTGTTGTTGCCAATGTCTGAGCATTAAGACTGTGACAATGAGAGGAACAGTAGTAAAGAAGAGTGGCTGCGGCTCAGCTGGTCCCAGTTCCCCATGTCCAGCCCAGGCCCTGTTCGACAACACCACAACTGTTGCCATACATTTCCACTCTAGAGACAGCCAGGTAGGAGCATATGATTGGTGAGGAAAGCAATGTTCAGGCTGGTCCTACTGGAGGGCATGGTCAGGATGTGGTGAAAGGGCATGCCCTCCCCTAGGAAGTGTGGTGTTCTCCTATGTCCTGCTCTCTAGCTACAGCTTTTGAATTTACTTTCCTGAAGAGTGAGGAATATGAACTCTGAAGGACTGGAATATAAATAAGTAAATTACATTCTAAAAATTTTTATTTAATTACTGCCAAAAGGTAAGGAAAGTGTTTGTTTAAAATGTGAAGCATATTTTCTAGTACCTCAGGAACTCATACGTTAAAATTTTCTTCCTTTGAGAGATGATAAGAGTGTATAGTCTACTTTTAAACTCCTTTGAGCTGAATGGTTCCTTATGTGACTTTAATTCTACATGGTTGAGTATATAACGAGGTAGATATATTAGCTCAAGTCCCAGAAAAAGAGACACAAATTTGTGTGAATCTGCAGCAGAAGTGAAAACAATGAGCTTTGGTAAACTTTACTGTGGGCGTTTCAGGAGTTACAACATAGTGACCCCAAATTTGCTCTGAAATTGCGGTGCTTATTCCTGTCTGGCAATAATTTCATATTGGGAAAATAACAGAGGTGGTGAGGAGAACTGGTTGACTTTAGTGTGGAACTGTGAAGTTATTGCGTCTTGTCCCTCAAGTTCTTGTCTGTATGTCCCTGATATACCTCATAGCCTGGTGGTTGCACACACACTTGGTGCCTCATAGTCATAGCTAGTCCCTCCCTGAGGTAGAAAGTTTTTGTCCCCTTTCACCATTAGCTCACTGAGGCACCAAGCACATCGTACAACTTGCAGTGTTTGTGGCTGAGCCTGGAATTGAAATAGCGTCTTTGTGTCCCAGCCTATTATCCTAGACACTCTTTTGTTCTTTGGGGTCTGTCTCAGCTCTCCTCAAATACCCCAATTTCCATTTTTTTTAAGTGTGTGTTTTTCTCCCCCCAACCCCCAAGCAAACTTTGGTCTTCACTTCTGTGTTCGCTTCTTGCCACTCTTCATTGTTTGATCTTTGAAGCTTCAGAAAGTTCAAGAATGGCAATGTAATATTGTGGAAAAAACTGTTACAGCTGCATGATGCTACAAAAGCTCTTTGCTTATTGTGTTAGAGACAGTTTATTCTGTTTTATCATATCGTGAATAGGTTAGCCTTTTCCAAATACTAGGATGTGGGTTTTTTTAGCTCACAATTGTTTCTGTATGTTCAATACTATTTCTTTTCAATTTTTAAAATTAAGGTCCCTTTCAGAAGGAAAGCAGAGGATACTGAGTTCTTTCTGGATAAATTTGTAATTTTGCCAGTGTGCAGACTCTCCAAGCTTAGACTGAAAAAAATGTGGAAATGATAAAATGTCATCCAAGATGGAAAAGAAATTGTGGGATTCCTTTTCAACATGGTCATAAGAAGCAAAAATAATCTTTAAAGGTGTTCTATCCCCTACATTTTTGGGGAGGTTATTCAAACCAAAGACAGTGAACTCCAATTGTAAACTATTGATGAGACCGATGTTGAAAGAAAAGCTTGTTTTTGAGGATGATTTCAGGCTCAAAGGCATTACTCTCAAAGCACACAATGTCACTAGCCAGAGGAAATATTACACCTCACTTGACATCACTGCATTGTTTAATAAATTGTGCTTTTATTTTATGTCCTTGTTGGTCTGGGAACATCTCTTCCTTGCAGGTTAAAATTATGACATATTGGCATTTAACTGGCATACTTACGTTTTCTTCATTTAAAAAACATGGCCAGAGAAACTTGCTTTGGAAAAATAGCTTGATTTAATGGTACTGGTACTAATATTCTGCATAAATGTACTAGCAATTTTTATGTTATTTAGATACATTTCAGTTTGATGAGAATTGGCCCAGCTTATTTGTAGATTTGTTTCCATTCAAATATCCCTACAGAGTCGTACATGGTGCTCACTGACATTATGGTTGAGAGAGAGAAGGATAGTCTTAACATTTGTTTGCTGTAGTCTGGTTTACTGAGTTTATTACAGTGATATTAATATTCTATTTTTCTTTTTCACTTCTTTTTCTCTTCATGCAAACTTGGTATAGGAAATAGACTCCTTTTTTGTTTGTCATTTTTCTAGTTATTTTTCCTATCTATTTTTGATGGTAAGCTGCAAAGTTATTGCTTGCCAGCAACAGTAAAATCTTAATGAGGCATTTGAGAAGTCCCTATAGAGAAACTGTCAAATGTAAAGAAAATATAGAATACACACAGAAAATTTGCAGGGCAGTGCTTTGCTTTATGAATAGTCCTGTCAAACATAACACAAATCTGTTCATTTAGTCATTTTTATGACTATTCTTGATGAATGCTTCTCATATAATTATACCTTTCCTAGCAATTCCTCACAAGAAACAAGGTGGCTGGTTTCATCCAGGCACTTGGTCAGAGCAGCCCTGCCTTCTGAGATAATTCAGGTCTGTTTCAGAGATTCACAACCATTTCTAACCTTAACTGATCATGGATTAATTTTTGTTTTGATAGTTTTGCAGAAACTTTCTTTTTAAATACTCCACTTTTGGACTCTTTACTGAGGGTGAGGACAGTGAAGGACCAAGGATGAAGCTCCCCTCTCTCCTTATCTTTTCGTTTCCTACTGCTAATTTCTGGACTTTGACAACGACTGAGCTTTCAGCAAATCAGCTCATGTTAGCTCCCTCAGAACAAGAAAACCAAAGCTAACTCGTGCAGCTGCAGTGCTTTAGACAGTCTGAAGAGTGACTTACTTTCTATATCAGGGTTATGCTCACACTGCTGTCTGGCAAAGTGTAAAGGTAAACGCCCAAAGAGGGGAAGACAGCGGCTGCGGGGTGAGCTGTAAATACAGCAGTCTGTGAATCAAACCACTCTCTCTCTCCCACCCTTTCTAGAAATCTATCAAGCTGGCAAGCTGCCCTGCTTGAAATAAATGTGGAAAATATTATGTAACTTTGCCCTGTGTGCTGTGCTGACAGTGTAGGCACTAGGCAGGGTTTAGTTACACTATCTGCAGTGTTTATTTTTTGACCAAAGGCTCCTCTCCTCCTCTCTGTTTCCTTTCCCCTCACCCTCTCATTTATTTATTTATTTTTTTCCACTGACAACGGAATGCAACTCAACATCTGCAAACAGGAAAACAACATCAGCAAAGCTTTTTGAGGTCTGGCTATTCTCTTAAAAAAAATATCCCTGCCGGAGGAGGGATATGTCGCCTCTAACTGTAGCCAAGCACTGAAAGAGTCAGTTTCAGCTCCCCTCCCTTGGAGTTATATGCTGTATCAATACCTCCCTCTGCTGAAAGGTCTACATTCTTCCTCTTTTGCTTGGCTATTTTTTTTCCGTGACAGGACTTGCAATCTGCGATATATAATAGAGCAGACTACCTACTGCATCACAGATGCCTTACGAGGAGTGTACACTCTGGGGAGTGCATAATGTAAACTATTTGTCCTTCCCTAGTGTAACTGTTCATAGGCTAGAATCTGGGATTAGGAAAAGATGATAATTCAGCCAGATGACTTAAAAATACACTTCAAGGAACGCCTGTTCTCGAATTTGGCCATTGCCAAGGGACATTCTGTTCAAACACAATTCTACTTGCATTTGCCTTATAACTTCAATTAATTTCCTTCAGTTTTAGTCACTTAATTAGTTTTTGTTCTAGAAATAGTAATATTACAGCATGGCTTATTATCCATTGTGCTGCATGAACTACCATGTAAGACTTTAAGTGTCGTGTTACTCAAACTGATTGAATTATCTTAATGGCTGGAAAATCTATGAATCATCTCAACTACAGGTGGTGTGGTGGTTAGGGAGCTCAAAGTCAAGACCTCAGTTTTTCAGAGGCTACAGGATTAGGGACTCAAGCCAGTCATTTCTCATTGCAGGTTATTATAGGATAAAGATTTCAAAGTGACTAGCAGATTCTATTTTTCTCTGTTTTAGGTACCCCAAACTGACACACCAAAGAGAGTAGTGATTTTGTAAGAGATGAGTGATTGAACTTCTGGAGAATTGGGTAGCTTTAAGGTGTCTTGATTTGAACCTCTTATTTTAGTAGAGAGCTAGAAGACAAAGGCCTTAGTTCATAAAGAATATTTTACTTTACGTCTGCCCACCTCTTCAGAAATTATGAAGTTTCTGCCAGTGTTGCAGGAAAAGTTAATGCACTACAAAGCAGTAGCTAAGTTGTAGCAGTTCACAGCTTTTTTTTTATTAATAATCCTATGTTTCCTCAATGTGTTCAGCTGCTACAGAGATAGATGAATTTTCCCTCTATTTGATGGCAGATGGCAACAACAACCTTACATCAAGAAGTACCAATAAGGTCATTCCAATGAACTTTTTCAACAGCAGTTTTTAATGGCTTCATGAACTTTGGTAATGATAGGGGTAAGAGGTGGTATAAGCAAATGAATATCTAAGGGAAAAGAAAAATTCTGTGTACAGGCAAATTGTCCTGATTGAGTCAGGGTCAAAAAAACCCCAAAACAAAACAGAAGGTAGGGAAAGGATAGGAGGTAGAGAGTAGGGTGCAGGAAGAAGCACAGCTGTAGGGAGTAAAAAGACTCAGGAGATGGTCATATAGGGAGGAGAAAGAAACATCATCACATGGGCGAAGTTTTCATGAAGGTGATATTGCATGGAGACTTGTGAGGAGATCTGGCCTTATAGAGAAAGAAACAAAAGACTACTTGCCACTGAGATGGTGGTAGGAGTTAGGCTTCGGCGGCAGAAAGAGATGCATGACTGGAAGTGTGCTGTGAGGTTGAGAGTTTATGGCTTTCTGGAAGATGGGACAGGGCTTGGCCAAGGAAACATAACTTGAGGAATGGCACCTTGTAGAGATAAAGAAATGTCAAAGATATATGTGTGATTTATTAAACATCAGGTTTTATATGGAGGTTTGCTAATTCTTAATTACTGTGCAGAATATTGTATTTCTTGTCTCATATCTTGGATATTTGTAATTGGTAGAAAAATACTAGCAAAATTTCCTGTTATATGTAAGGAAAATCTTGGTATGTGTTTGTAATTGACATTTCTTCAGAGTGGTATTATATGATGTTTAGAGGTTGTTTGCATATTAAGTCCCTCATACACAGGTTCTATAAGAACACATCCGGATGTGGATGTGACCTCCTGAGCTGAACCTCAGAAGAAGAGGTGCAAAGTTACATAAATGGGTATGAAAAAGGGATCCTTACTGATTTTTCTGCACTTTTATCACAGTATCACAGTATCACAAGGTTGGAAAGGACCTCTGAGATCATCAAGTCCAACCTATAACCTAACACTAACACCAACACTAACACCAACCATCATCTAAACCATGGCACTCAGTGCCTCATCCAGTCTCCCTTTAAACACCTCCAGGGTCGGTGACTCCACCCCCTCCCTGGGCAGCCCATTCCAATGGCCAATCACCCTTTCAGTGAAGAATTTTTTCGTCATATCAAGTCTAAACTTTCCCTGTTTCACTGTTTTTGGATAATGCCAAGATTTCTAGCATTGGGTTGGATGTCTTTATAGCTAAAGAAAAATGCATATTATCATCTCTGATTTGGTGTGCGAGGGTGATTTAGACATAGACATGTAACCTTGACTGAACTATTTAGTAGTTAACACATAGGCATTGCTGAACTTTGTGTTAGTTTGTACCCTGTGAGAATTTTATAATGGTTGCAGTTAATAGACAAGGTCTCATTCTGTGCTTTGGAATTTACTTAGATACTGTGAGCTCTCAGCTGAATACCTTTTCTGCACAGAGCTAGGTTTAGATGGAGGGAGGCAGGCTACAAAATATGCATCCTAACTGTACCAGGACAGTCAGAAACACTTCTGTAATTTTGTGTGTATACAGTTGTTTACAGTCAGCTGAATGACAAAATCTGAAGTGGTGACTCAATGGGAATCTGCTGGTGGCTCTAGGTCTCCAGAGCTAGGTTCAATTCTGTGAGCTCTGAAAATTTCCCCACACTCCTCAAGACTCTTCAGGGATGGAAGCCCCTTATGGAAGATAGATGAAATGAGGATGTGAAAGGATCTGCACTTAATATAACTGCACTTGATTTGTTTTTATCATAGTTTCGGACAACAAGGTACGTATTTCTGTAGGTGTTTTTGCTCAACACAGTAACCATTCTCTAAGATGCCTCCTAATAAAGCTGTATTTTAAGTATTAAAAATGTCTGAACTAGCTGTTTTTCCCAATGCATAAAACACATGAATGTTTAAAATACATAGAGTAGCTTGCTAGGGGCATAATTCTCTTGCAAAATCAGTGTCACATATTTAAGTTGCCCAGCCATTAGAAAATAACCCCAAAGACTCAAGAAAATAGAACTTATTATCAGTTATGCTAAAAGCTTAGTGAAATGTGAGACCAGGCAAATCTCAACTGGTTTCAAGTTTTCTTACAGTCAAAACTTGGATCAGGTTACCCGAGAGCTCAAAAATTTTTGAGCAGAGTGAGACCTGCTGAACACTTAGAACTTGATTAGCAGCTTTACAATATTCAAAGCATTTGCTCTAAACACTAATAAATTTCTACGGTACCCATGTGACTTGGAGAAATTTGTTTAGTCTCCGCTTACATTTCAGCACATAGACAAACAAAGAAGCAGATTTTTAAAAGGTTTTAGGATGTAATGATGCAATGCAATATTTCATTGGGTGACTAACCTCCATAGTTAGGCCTTCAAGGTTTCTATCCAATTTTTAAGAACCCACAAACCTATAAACATATTGCACTGAACTGGTTATCTTGAACTCTGGTTTTGATGAGAGCTAGATGACCTATCTGCAATAAATACTTTGTGACAATATAGATCTTATTTTTGGTTTGTAATTTGATTTTAATTTCAGTACACCTGATCATTATGCAGAGCCTTAGGGGACTTATTAAGTGGAACATTTGTGGATGGATCAAAATCTGCTCTGTAAATACCAAGATCTGAGTCTTGGTGCTATTCTCACTGTCCCTCAATCCAATGGTTAAAAAGCCCAGTGAGATGTGCAGTGATTAGATGTGAATATCTGGGTGAACACATCCCAGTGTGTATCTTCTGCCAATTATCTATTTTTGGCAGGAGTCCTATGGAAAAACGGTCTGCGTTATCACATGGAGTAGTTCATTTTGGTGGGGGTGTGTGTATGCACGCACATGTCCTCTCCCCTTGGTCCCAAAAGGAATTATACAATGTACATGTGCAAAAGAGACAGGATGGCCTCTTCATTAAGTCACTGAACAGGAAACCAGGAGAATTAACTTCTGTTCCTGACTCTGTGAAACTTTCTGCCTGCAAATCTGGGAAATCCACTTAGTAAAATTGAGGTAAAACAAGAGACTGGAATAATTTTACTGTTGTATCTGAATACTTCAAACTGGTATGGAAAAACCAAAAAAAATTAAAGAATATTAAAAATAACATTAAAACTGACTGTGAAGTCTTGAAACATCTCCTCAAGTACAGAAAATACTTAAAATATATACTTCATGATTATGGGTGGGTATTGGGCCCCAAAAATTTTGCCTTGACCACTTTTCAGTAATTAAAGCAAATTTAGCAATATCGAAAGACAGACCTGCATTTATTCTGTTAATTACTCTTGCAATATTTGTAGATCTCTTTATAAAAAGTTAATATTTTTGCTAGAAATATCCCTTTTTTTTTTATGTGGAACAAGTAAACAATGTTACTTCTACTCTGTTTTTTTTAAATGATGTCTCAATTTGTGTACAGCCTTAGCATTCTGCCAATGCAAAATAAGTCTTCATTTCCAGAACAGCCAGAGAGCTGAAAGTTCTCTAATCCTTTGTTCTGATTAGTTATATGGACGTACTTTTACCACCTGTAAATGCTTTGAATACTCTGTTTTGTTCTATTGTTGGTACTCTATGATACCTCTCCTTGTTTCATTGAGTGGGATTATATTCAAATATGTAATGTTAGGTCTAGTGAAGCCCGATATCCTATGTTTTTGTCTGGTTAATATAGTTTGGAAAGTCTTTGTGTACTTTGTGTTTGTAAGCTTTGTCTGCTTTCTGTACAGATGCCTGGTTGTCTTACAATATGTGAGCTCATTGTTGCTTTTCCATTAAAAGGTCTACCAGGAAGCGTTCCTGTTTCCTTGAGGGAATGTCCCATGTATGCAAGAAAAAACTACTGCTAAGTGACTTTTCTAGGTTTATTGCCTTTAAAAAAGGTTGGGATGTTTAACAAGCCTCTCTACTCTGTGTAGCTACCCGCTTTAAATGTCAAGTTTGGAATCACCTAGGCTAGTTTAGGCCTTAGGAAACCTGTCTTAAAGTAGATGAGGTTAGTACAGAGCTGTTAGATCTTTGAAATTTTTTTCCTGTTTCTGAGCCATAGATTCAAAGTATTTTGAAGTTTCTGTATACGTTCTTGAGCAATAATTTGGGAATCTATTTTCTTCCCTTAAAGGAGAAATTAAGGCAGGTGCTTAATGGACAACATCTCTTACCAGCTATACCATTTAAATTTTCCTTGCAACCCGATCCACTTCTCTAGCTCTTCCTCCAGATGTACAATCTGTCACCTTGTTGGTCCTTTAGCACTATGTCTACAGGCATCTATTTTTGTGCATCTTTCCTCACTCAACCCAGAGTTCCAGCTCTGGACTGGCCAAGCAGCAGGTGCTGGTAGGTGAAGCAATCAGCACCTGCCTATCCAACACCAGGGCATCCGTTCTGTCTGTCCAGGGTGAAGACACTGGCCTGGCCTTGTGTTTCTAAACCTTGATTGATAACTGCACCTGCACAGCTGCCAAGGTCAGGCTGTCTTTGTGAAAATGTTTTATCACCATGGGCACCTGGCTTGGTGTAAGATTTAGGGCTGCGGTCTGTCTTTGACATGGGTCTGGCAGTCTGAAAAGACTTTGTTGCAAGATGTTGGCTTGCAAAGCCTAGCCAGGTGGCAGCTTTGCTTTTGGACAGCTATCAGGAGCTTTGAACAAGGAAGAAAGTCTAAACCCCACCTAGTGCATTAATAACTGATGTCAATACCTAATAAAAGATAATGAGTTTTTTCCGCTGATGAATATTCTGAGGACTTGGGGATTCCTTGCACTGCTTTTGTTTTGTAAGGCAACTATTACTACTTTCACAGATTGGTATATTTTGACTTGTGGGATGACAAATTACTCCATCTCCTCAGCAACATCACTGCAGGCGCTGGGGGACTGCCTGTTGGCCTCTCTCAAAGCCAGTTCTTCTCCAGACTGAATAAGCTGGGGTTGCTCAGCCTCTTCTTGCTGGGCAAGTGCCCCAACCGTGGTGGCTGTTACACTTTAATCAGTGGAGAACAACTGAAGAACATAGTTCTTGAGGGGAAAACAAAGAGATGTTGTGAGGAAGACTAGAGTAGATTGAAAAAAAAGATAACCCTGAGAGTAAGAGGTTATTCTACTAGTATTGCCCCACTCCTGCCTTTGAATGTTATTTATCCTTGACAGGATGAAGGGAAAGCTATGGGCTGGGCGCTACTGCCATTCTTCAGGACTTTGAGCTGAGATTGAGATGATGCAATGAGTTGGTCATAGTGATAATCTTCAAGAACTGGTATAACTTTTAAGCAGATGTCTAAGTATGCTGCAGTTCTTTGAGCTGTGCTTACCATCCTTGCTGTTGCTTATTCCGACTATATGCAAAGCTGTGTAAATCTACATGTTTTCTCTACTGAACTCCTGAATATATGGTAGCCTTTCCCCAAATCCTGCAAGTTGGACTTTCAAAGCACTGATCTAAATTTAAAATAAGAGACTCTTGCGTATTTCCTGAGCTTGCCTCTCACCTCTTCCAGGGCCTTGACACATCTCTGCAACGGCAATGTTATATTGAATACAGTATATTTTTTCTTATCCTCCTTTGGTAACATTTCAGTCAGAATACTCTGCTCTGGCATAATGGGAATTAAAATAAGTCAATAGGATATTAAATGCTATGTTGCATTAATCCTTTTTAACTTATTTTGAATTGTACTTGCACTAAGGCAACCATTTTGGAACAGAGTATTTAGCTGCAAGATCTGGCTAATGTAGGGGTTACATATGTTAGCTGACATGGCATGTTTAATTTTTTTGTGGTGGTTTATGGTCCCTTGATATCCATAAAACCATTGCTTGTAGTCGTGACAGGACAGCTAATATACACAAATAATATGTGCTCCTACTTTTTCACTTCCTAATGGGTAATTGGTGTATTGCCCAAAATTCCAGCCCCAGCAGAAGCAATATACTGGAAAATATAAGTCCTTCTAGAGATTTAGGTAATAAAAATGTCATTCAGGTTTAAGGAATTATGTTAAAACTTTTCTTGTGTCACAGGATAAAATGAGTGTGGGTTTTAACCCACTCTTTTGAAGAGTTCCTTTGGCTGGATCAGAAGAATAGCAAGCTGTGTTTGGTGTCCATGAATGGATTTGGGCAGGAAAATGATTATTCCATAGACTTATAGGCTGTGTGTTTGAAGGGGATATGCACAAAAAATTCTATAGCTGTTCTAAAAAACAGAAGAGAAGTCTAGGTTTCAGGCACAGTTAGAAGATGAGGGTGAAGATCTTTAGTGATCTCTTGTAACAATTGGCTCAATGTGTGGACAAACAAATGTCCTTTCGGCGTACCTGACTGCAAGTACAAAAGGTACTTCTGTGTCTAGGGTTTTCATCTATATTATTCAGAACCAGACACAATTGGGACTGAATTTCTTTTTGCCCCACCTGTTTTTCCTCAGACTATGCAATCTATTTTGTTCCCTGCTGCTTAGTCTCCCGTTTGGCTATCATTTCTCTCTGAAAATACATGCTGGCTCTGTAAATTTGCTTGCTCCCTTGGCTGTATGAATTTTTTGTGTGTGCTCTTGGATCCTGATTATTTGTGCATTAGATCACTCTTGTACTTTCCCTGCTTGTAGAGGTAGTAGAGAAAACCGCCAAGGGATTAATATGAGGAAAATAGTTCTCAAGCTTTGACAGGAAATTTCATGATATGCTGGAGGCCAAACTCTATCCAAATTGCTCATCTGAAGCACTAACTGTAAAGATCTGAAGAAACTTACTGAGCTTTTGGATAAGGTTTTTGAATCCTGAGTTTTAAATGGAATGTATTTGAAATCAGTGGAGTTACTCCACTCTTTCTTCTAAAATGAATAAGTGTATTAGTGTAACTGGTGAATGACTATCAGTGCTGACTATCTATTAATTTATATCAAAATGTCAAGTATTTTATTCCCCTTTCCAAATAATAACACTGTGACACTGCAGAATATCATGCAGAATTATTATCTTGAATCTATGACAAGGGTCTTGGAGTCCCCGTCCAGGCAAGAACTTTGGGTACAGCAGTTTGCTGTTGTCATCTATTTTGAGATGGACAATAGCCAAGCTTGCTGGTAGGCGTTTTGAAATCTATACGCACCCAGCTGCAAATTCATGATCTCTCACTTTTAGACAAAGTGAGGATGTCGCGAAAGCTCAGCTGAAGAGAATTTGGAACAGGAAGTAAAAAATCGGACCATGTGCCTTGATGCCACCTTCAGCTTGTTTACATCTAATAGATCTGACCCTGTTTCCACTGAAGCTGATGGAAAAATTGTTTTGCTTGATATTTGTCTTAATTATATCTTCTTTTAATGATATGTTCTGAAGCTATTATCACCTGCTTCTGGAAATCCTCAAGAGGATGAGACTTTGTTGTGCTGTTTGCTGTAAAAATGAATAAATGAAAGCAGGATCATACCCTGGGCAGCTCTAAATTTCAGCACTGTCATTTGACAAGTGGATGAACTGCGGGGAGCAGTCAACCCCAATCTCCCTTCCTCTGTCTGACTTTTGTTTTGGGGGAAAGATTTAAAAGCCTGGAGTAACTGATGACTTTTGGCCACGTGAGGTGAGTCTTAAAAAGAGTGACGTTTGCATCATCACTGGATAAACTACAGTTCATTTCACTGCTAAAGCAGACACAAAATATGCAACTTCCAGCTCCTCATCAAATTTGTATATATATTTTATTTACAAAACTTTCTGTTTCTTCTCCTGTTATCTGTGTGTTAACATTTATATGAAAACTTCATCTTGTGCTGTATTCTGTAATTCATATCACATGGTTGACACCAGCTGGTACAGTTCTGATTTTTATCACTGGTTTTATAGAGACTGTGCAAGAACCACTATGTGCCTACACATTGTGTTCCACAGCTCCTTAAGTGTGACTGTGCTGTGAGCAGCAAGGTGTAAGCACACAGAATTTTAACATTGGTCCATTACCTCAGAAGTGTGAAACCGCACACGGAAACCAAATGGGTACCAGGTTCAGAATGTGCCTTCCTGTTTTTCTGCTGTTTTCTAACTTGAGCTTAGAGTGTAAACAGACCTTTGTTTTTGTTCCTTTTGCTTGGTATATGTGCCTCTGTGGCAGCTTTCTCCATTCAACTATCAGCAGAGAAGGGATACCATTTCCCTTGAGCAACTCTGTAAACTATGGTAGGCTTCCACTTATGAAACCTTAAGGCCAGACTCAAGATCTTTGCTGAGCAAAATTGCCTAACCTCAAGTAGGACTTTTATTTGAATTAAAGGATGTAATAATTTTTGTTCTAATGATTATCTAAACCATATGTAATTGTTTATCATCCTGCTCTGACACTGTAAAATGAAAATACCATTTAAAAAAGATTTCTTAAATACTCAACCTTATTTGAAGCGATAAGGAAATAAAGCAGAAAGTATCTTCCAAAGAAATCCTATTGTGTAGCTTGCGTTTTCATGTACTGAAAAGTAGAATCATGCCTATGGTATTCACCAAAGGTGTTACTAATAGGAAATAAAATAGGAAATAAAATACATCAGCTATACTAGTTTTCACCATCTCAAGCTTTTTATTCTTTGGTATTGGCTAACTTTGGTAAGAAAGAACAAGTTGGATGAGTCCATATAAAATACCCAGTGTAAAACTGTAATTAAGAAGTTCAGTTTAACGGCAACTTATATAACGTAGGGGATTTACCATCAGTTTAAATCCTGGCCTTCACATCAGTTTTTTTTCTGAAAAACATACTTTTGTTTAGTCAAATATTTTGAACTTGCAAAGGGACTTGGTGGGTAAAATTCTTCTCAGTTTATGCAGGATGTCAACCAAGTGATCATGGGTTTTTTGTTTCTGCTTCTTTAGTAACTGCCATTAATTTTGAGGCAGTGGAAAATTGGAGTTTGTATGTATTCAGATGCCCTATATGTAAACTTACTGCCAAATAACTGTGTAAACGTAGGGGCCCTAGATCAAGATTGCAAAAGGAAACATTCAGTGCCTGGCAAATGGGAGAATGCATACAGGATGAATTGCACTTATGTAAAGCCATTATGAGTTAGTTCTTAAACCTGAAGTCTTCATTATTTCACACACAACATTCAGTCCCCGTTCTAAACGCAAGTGCAGATTGATACAATGTTTCCCTATAGGAATCTTCCGCGTTGTTTGCTATATTGCTATGCAGCCACCAGTGTTGTCAGCACAAACTGAAAGGGGAGTGCCATTTCTGTTCCATACGGCAAATCTGTAGTGGATGGAAACTTTCCAGCATTTTGTAACTGTTATTTTTGTAATGTTAACATCCTTTTAGTGCAGACAATTTGGATGACTCACCAGAAGTTTGGCACTACCTTGTACTAACCAGTAGTCATAGCAGATTGTTATTCTGTCTGAACAAGTGTGGAAGGAAACCTAAACCTTGCTGGTCAGCTCCACCAGCATTGATGGGGGGGCAAGGGGGAATGTGCATACCTGAGGTTGCATTTCAGGCTTCATTCAGCAAACTCAAACTTTTCTGCGCCATTTACGCCCAAAATTGCTCATGTCTTTAAACTAGATTATTCCTAACATGCTCCTAATTTCATGTGTCAGTCCTTGCAGTCACCCATTGGTTAGCTCCTTGTCCAACTCACCTCCTAGTTTCTCATTCTGCCGGCTCTTGGATCACAGATCCAGATACTTGGATTTCTTGTTCAGTCAGGTGGTTTATCTTTTCATTATAAATGTGCTGCCCACCCAGCTCTAGTGCTGTCTCTTCCCTCCCTTGTCCATGTGTCCTGGACCTGTAAGTTGCAACCTTCAGAATGTTTAATGCCTATTTTTATGTCTACCTTCACTCTCCTGTTTTCTTTTGTGGGTCTTTAGATTGTGCTTAGCCCCTACCAACTTTACCACTGGATTCCTCTGCTATGTTAAAACCCAAGAAGCATCCATTCTCCAGACTAGAACCTCCTACTTCTTTGGTCATGTCCTTCTGCTTTCCCCTAAGCCACCCTTCCAACTTTCAGTTCAAAGGAATCTCTTTTAAACATATTAAAGTCCTTCAGTGATTCGCCATTTTACCAAGAACAGACAAGATCACTGCCATCAGTTCCCCAAACAAAGGAAATAGAAATAGGTATTACATTAAGAAACAAAAAAAAAATAAATCTAGAATAATTTGCTTCTTCTCTTGATAGAATGACTTCAGGTGTTCTCTGGCAGTTGCAGGCAGAAGTGGTAAATGCATGGAGGGTGTATGGTTTGAATAGTATACACAGCTAGGACTGGTAAGAGATGGAAGCTTGCTAAATGAAGAGGGACTAGGAAATATTAACTGCTAAAATATACTAAGGTACAAGTGGAGACTATTCTATTTTTCATTTTCAAGAGCTTAGTGTGGCAGATTTCAGGTAAATGTACTCAGGCACCACAAAGGCCCATCCTCAATGCAAAGCTTTCTCTTGTAAAATGTAGTATTGCTACTTCAAGGTTTAGAAATGTTAGGATGCTTGAAGAAACAGTTGTTAGAATTTCAGCTTTGCAAAATCAATTTACTTTTAATGTCCCTTTTTCTTAGAAATAGTTGAGGTATTGATGGAACGTCTTCCTCTTCTGCTGTCCTTCCCCTCCCGATTTGGTTTAGTACAACATATGACATGGAAAAATTTCAGCTTTTTCAACCTTACAAAATTAGAAATTTGTTTTCAATTCATCATAGAGAGGTCTCTGATATAAATAAAGGTAGGACTATATCCTCCACTGTTGTAAATATCTCTCTTGCTCTTCCAAGCTAAATAAAACTAGAAGGAGGAAGAAAAATCAAAAGACAGAACTTCTTACATTCCAGTTTCCTGAATCATTTACTGATTGGATGGATGAAGGATATTTGTGTATGTATGTAGATATTTAGATGGACAATTTGGCCCTATGAGCTCTTAAAAGTAGTTATCTTCAAAGTTATCTTCAAAGGCTAGCTTTCTTTTTCCTTTTCTCCTTCCGCCACCAACCCTCCTGAAAAAAACTTCAATTTGTAAATTCAAGGGTTATACTTTTCAGACTTTGCATTTTAGCCTTATATTCTGAAAGTCATATTCAAGTTCCTTGATTTTTTTTTTTCTCATGAAATACCAAGCTCCGTGACTCCCTGACCTCAGATTGAGCACGCAACAAACTACCAGCGACTTTAAAGGTTATTCCTTTGGAAAACTTCAAGATGAAGAAAAGCAGAGACTTAATGGCAGGTCACTAACATTTTTTTGTGATATCCATGCAATAAAATTGTTTTTTTTTTTTACTGCTGTGCAAGATTTAAGCAGATACCATCAGTAAACAGCAGTGAAACTAATTGGATTGCTCTTCTCCAGGTGGTCCATGTTGTATATGAGAAGTCCTGAAAACTGCAAAAGTCTCTATTGTTGATAGACTTAATGGCACATAGTTTGAGTTCAGCATAAAGTTTTATTGTGAATGATGCTCTCAGAAATGAAACAAAATAGATTATATTTCATAATCTCTGCTGTTTCTGGTTTTCTCTTTCTCATGATACTTTTTTTGTTGGTGTTGATAACCATAGCCACATTTCTAGAAAGTTGAGAATGTATGTCCAGGAAACACTGGAGAAAATTTGATAACAACAGTAGCTTTATATAAATTTAAATAACAGCTAATTTAAATATTCCTCAGTGTTAAACTGCTGTTCTTACAGCTGGAACTTTCAAGATAGGTTATAAAAATGAGCTGGCTCTCAGTCATTCACAACCCTTCCTCTTATTTTGGAGCAAGTAATAGGACAAGGAAAGATGTTATAGCTGAAGCCCTTGGTGAGTACAAAGTATCTCTTGCAGTCTCTGCTGTAATTGGTCACATTTGAGAAATGCCATGGGTTAACATCAGAATCCATCGGCTTATATTGGTGGCGGCGTTTTCTCCCCCTCCTTATCCTAGACCTTTTCTCTTCTATCCTAATTTTTGGGCTGATACTTTGCTAATTAGAGTGGAGTCCATGAAACTAAGAAATGATCTTGCTTCAGCTACAAATCCTAAGGGAAAGGGACAATTTGATCTCGTAGAGTGGAAGGCCGAATGCTGGTGCTTTCTTGGGCAGAAATGTGTGTGATAGAGAATGCAATCCTCACTGTCAGCTTCTGTACTGGTAAACACTGATGCTTTTCTTTTTATCAGCTTGTTTTTTGACTTATCCACTTACTCAGATGTCTTTTGAAAAAACACTGTGTTCAAATGGAATAACTTATAAGAATATTTGTAACAATTCCCTCTGAGCCTTTACACAGCATGGGCAATAACAGCTATTTCTATTAATACAAGGGAGTTTCCCCAAGGCAGCTATTCATACCTCTGCACAAAAGTTTTCAGAAAGTCCTGCACAGCCCTATTTTATATTGCAGTAAAAGTTTGCGGTTTAAACCTCTTAGAGGATGCTTATATATAACTAGACTGAAAATCCCCTTATGTGAATGCTGTTAGTGGTCAGACAGGTTCCTCATATTTTTATTGTAAGGTTGGAAACTACAATGAGGTGCTATTTGGCAAAGATGCTAGCTGAGAAAAAGGTTTATAAAGTGTTACGTAATCCATTCAGAAGCAATGTTTCCCTAAATATCTTCTCTAGACCTAGAAGTAAGTCGTTTAATCAGTTTACGAATCCTCATGATACACAAGCATTATTGCTTAAGCTAAATTCATGACCTGTTGAACCCAATTACTACTCTATTTCAGTAGACAATCTAGAAAAAACACGAACGTCTTTGTTCTAGATTATTCCATCTGAGTTTTGTCTCTAGTAGACCAAAAATAATCCCCAGGAGTAAACTTTAGAAGATTCTGTTGTCTTGTTGAATTACTCCTCAAGATAAAAAATTAATACTAAACCTGGTTCTCCTAACACCTGCTACAAATTGATGTCCTGTTTCTCTGGGTTTAGCAAATGTGATCCTGATTTTTCTTAATGACACAGAAGAAACAGATTACAATGTAGATAGAAAGGCTATTCTGGCAGTAGTGCCAAAGTTAAAAAAGCTCATTTGGGACAAACTGCGTCCTAAAAATGTAACTGCAAAACTAGTACTGTGAAAACATGAGTTCTAGTTGCAGCCTCGATACTGATCATCTCTTATTCTGGGTAAAAAGCTTCAACTCTTTTCCCTTTCCTGTCTTCTAGCTTGACCTTGTCTCTGAGATTAAAATATACCAAAGGGAGTGAAATAGCTTTAAGCAAAGCTTACAAGCTAAGTGAAGAAACACTGAATCTGTTTTAGTTTTTATATCTTTCTGACCTCCATTTGCTTTTATTTTTCCTCTCTTCTCTAAACCCTCTTGCTTTTTTTTGCCAAATATATCAGTAGAAGAAGTGGGAAGCCAAGATGAAGCCTAGGGATTGCCCCTTGTATTGCTACAACTGTTCTCTGAAGAAGGAAATCTGTCCTCTGATTTCTGCAGTTACCTCCTCTGTATACGTCAGTCTGCCCGCTGAAATTAACGCTGGCTGTATTTACTAAGATCTCAAAAACTCAGGATTACTAGGTCTGTTATGGCCAGCAATAATAATCTGAGCAAAAAACAATGGTCCAGTTCTTTTGGATTAGACCCTTGATCTGCCTTTTTGGGTTATATCTAGTTACATTGTGCCCTGCCTCCTTACTGGAAATGAATGGCAGACATAGTTTGGATAGCACCACCGGATTCTACTGCAATTCTGGATTATCTAAGCAACTTTATTGCAGAAACATCAGCCTGAGAAACTAAAGGAACAGTAGAGTTACACATGCCAGTGACAGTTGAGTAAGCTTTCAGGTTGGGTGTATCCTTACTCTGGTCTCTGTGGATACCTATGGAATAAAACTGCCTGAGCTCCGATAGTAAAGCTGCCTATTGACAAGTGCCAGCTGGTTGAAAATACCATGTTTACAGTATGTTCTCAGGAAAATTTGGATTTTTTTTTTTAATTCTGTGAACATTTTTACAACATATTTGCAAAATATTTATCCAAAGATGATAGTTTCTGGGTTTTAAAACAATGTACTATTACAACCAACTGGTTTTGCCAAAAATGTTTGTTTTCTTAAGTTCTTATTTTTCTTAAAGTTAATTTTTAAAGCTGGCTTAATTGGTCTTTGGTCACACTAGGTTCTACTGATTGCTCATTGGGCATTTGGAGGTTCATTTGGATTGAGAGACAAGTGAGGCCTTGAGTCTATTCCAATACTAATTTTATATAAGCCCCTCAAAAGCCCATAGCAGCCCACTCCCATTTCAGGTTTTATATTTAATGCAATATTTCTGACATTATATGTACCCTGTTATCCGCTGTAAAATCAAGCACAGCTTTACTCTTTGCTAGGTAAGTAATTACCATATCAGAATGTTAACACTGTAAAACACTGTACAGTGACGGAAAGAGCAGTAAAAAAATGTATATAAATTTTCATTTAAAATGCCTCACTAGAGGTCTTGGCATCTTCTGTTAGCCTCTCATAACAACAGCAGTGCAAGATAGCATTTGGCTCCAACAGCAATATGATCTCATCATGTAGAACAGGAATACAGAGTGAAGAGACAAAACACTGTACTAATTTTAAATTCCACCCGAATCTGTCTTTAAACTTTTATTCACATCATCCTAGCTTGGGTTTAATCTATTCAATAACATCTGATTTGAATGGACCCCTGATGAACAGCATAGCTTCTTCGTGCTGCTTTGCTTCCTGTTTGGTAGTGGAAGGCTTTTATACTTACCTTGATACTTTCCTCTCACTGACTTTCTTGCATTAGTGTTGGTCAGAGCACAGTATCATCTAAAACCTGCATGTGGGGAGCCATGTGTTCAAACAGCCAGAGTCTATATGACGTTTTGACTAGACCCATCTCTAGTGTTTTGATGCTGCTTAAAAAAAGAAAGAAGTTAGGAATCGACAAGCACTACACTCTTTAAAGGCTATTGATTTAAATTAGTAACTTGATTCTATTCTTTTTTCATCATATTAAATCACTTCTAGACAATCCATACAAAGTCAGTGCAGTTATTCTAATACTGTAGCATGTTTTGTGTAAGTAACGGGTGAAAATTCTGGAATGCCTCAAGAGCAGAGACATACTGAAAGCTATAGTAGAACCTTTGTGCCCTTCTGATAGCTCAAAGAACTCAAAGCTGACTGATTTCCCTTGCTGGGGATTCCCCAGGCACAGGGGAATCTGCAGCTGGTGATTGCTCTGCATAGCTGTCTTTCTCCATGAACACCAAGCTGCAGCTGCTCATAGGAGAGCCTGTTGTTACCAGTCACTAGGTGCGAAAACTAGTGTACCTTTGTGACTGTTCTGATGCTCACCCAAGAGTTGTGCTTTTTATTTTTTTTTTGTAGTCTGTCCAAAGCCTAAATGTATTAGAAAACCTGTTTCAAAAAAAGAAGAGGAAAAACAAACCCCACAAATTTTTGACTTCATTGATCCACAGATGGTTTCAATTACTTTTGTATAATCTGAATCGTTTAAGTTATATAAGAAATATCTCCCTCTCATGCACTATGGTATAAGCCCAACATAAAAGCTTAAGATTTTCAGGACTTAGGACATTAGGCACATAAATAACATTGAATTTTAATGGAATTTAGGGTATTATTTGGTCTTTTTTGAAAAATTATTTCTAAATCTGTGCAGGATTAGAGGAAACTCCCACTGTGAATGAAATTTTTCAATAATGCACACCTTTTCCTGAAGTTTCTAGCCACTATTATAATATTTAAAATATCACTTCATGCCAGAGGAGCCTGGCAGAAATTTTCTAAAGTTCTCCGCAGTTCAGTAGGGTGCACACTGGTTTAATTTAGAGCAGCAATTTCTATTGCCTCATGAAACTTTGGACTTGCCTTTCATTTAAATTAATAGAATGAGAATTCATATAACTATATTAAGAGCTGCTTGAGGGAAAGACTATGCTAGATAAAGGCTACAACCATGGGTTTTCCTCTTTTATTCTTTTAAAATGGTAAAATAGATGGTTTCTGGTATTGTTTTAATTGACATGCTGTAAAATGTATGCTTTTCTTAAACAGTGAACATTCTCCCAGCTTGTGACAACGTTTCAGGTTTCAAAATCATGGGAGTTACATTAGCTGTCTGAAGCAATATTGTCAATATTTCTTCATCACGAGGCTCTGTTACCCCACTTTGACAACTGTCAGATGTTCTGCCCTAGAGAGTCTGCCTTTGGGCCCCTGCAACTGCACATGATCTTCCCTATCATTTCCTTTCAAGACAGGGAAGTTCACAGGTAGTATTAAGTATTGTAAATGTTGGTCACCAGATAGCTCTCAGCTGCAGAAAAGAGTTCCAGATACTTCTTCAGTTTTATGTTGCTATTCCTCTCCTTGCTGAGCTAGCCACATTTACGTCTCTGAGAGGAGGAATCTCCTGGTGCTATTTGGCTTCCAAACTATTTACACTGAAACATCCTTGTAGAAATGGAAAGAAGCAAAGGTCATGTTAACAGCCCCATGTTAAAGGTCAGAAATACCATGGTAACAGTAGAAATCCATCCAGCCGCCTGCAAAAAAGCTGAACCGTTTACGAATAGGAAATAACCCAAATAAACAGGGAGGTAGATAAAAAGCAGTATCTTAGCCCTGAGACACATGTCAAGTGGAAATATAACATTTGAGATCTTGTTGTTTTTTTCCTATGCCTAAGTTTGAACTACATTGCTCAAAACACAAAAGTGTAGCAATTATTGAGAAAAATAACTGCCTTGTAAATGTTCTGACTCTCAAGCTGAGGCTTTTTTACTGAAAGTGTAATGCAGCCAAGTGTTGTTGAGTATCCTTCCTGTGCCTTAAAGTGTGACTTTTATGGGTGACGTTATGTTTATGGTTCTTTGTTCATCCTCAGCCTCATGTACCCCACTGCTGATTTCTCTGAGGCTTTGCCGCCACACGGCAGGGTGTTAATTTCCTGTTTTGAGTCTGTCACAGACAAATTCAGAGCCTCGATTAAAACACAACATGCAGATACATGCTGCTGACAAAGGCACTAATAAAACTCTGAAGTTTAAAGGTGGCCCTGGTGTTTCCTCACTGAGCAGCATGGGGACCTTTCACCTCTTGGAGACATGCTGTTTGTAAAGGTTTCTTTCTTTTTAATTAGGGCTCGCCTGAATGAGTTTTAGCAAGCTGCTCTAGCATTTGGTGTGCTTGGTTTATGGATGTATTGACTATAAAACATGCACAGCTCACTTGAGATTTTTTTCTTAAAAAGACAGCCTTGTGAAACTTACAGGAACTAGAAAGAAAAAAAAGCTTCAACGGAAAATATGTTGGTTATGGTGATGGGTCTGGTATGTGTGGTCTCTGCAAGACATATGTATGAACATCTGAATTTCCTGACCTCTTATCTTGGTCATTGAGCTGAAGGGTGGAGGGAAAACTAGCTTTTTCTTGCTTTTGTGAAAAATCCTTCCTTTTGTACTCACATCCAGAGAGCAATACTTGCAAAAGTCATCCCTTAGGCATGAATTTCTACAGTTTTTTTACCCAACTGGTCCATCTAGCACAGGTTAAAATGTCAGCATGCTTGTTTTAGACCATTCTGTAAAGTCACAAATCTAAAAAAAAAATCTTCCTGTTACTCAGTAGAGGTTTTTTCTCCCTTTCAATTTGTTCTATTGTTCCTAGCTCTGCTGTAAAAGCCTTTGCCCCCTATATAAATACTGCACACAAATTTACAAGAGTACATTTAAAACTTGGGTTTGTTCTATTGGAGGCCTTGCTATTTTCATGTAGAACTGGGGCCTTTCTTTTTTTTTTGTTGCCAGTAAAATACTCTTTATTTCTGTATCTTAATGAATTTTAACATTAAAAAATACATTAGAAACCTAAGTTATCATACCTAGTCATTTTAACGTACAATGACTAGTTTTCATGTCTACTACAGTTACCCAGAAAGACAAACACCTCACCACAGAGACCCCTCATAATTATGAGGGAAGCTCTTGAGATTCTCCATTGATTTATCTCAGCAATCTCCTTTGCAATATACCTAAAGTTCAACTGAACTTCGGCTGATAATATCTGGAGAACAAATCTTGTAGCCTGATTTCTTGCAGATACAGCTGTGCCTCTCTTATATCAAAAGAAATACCAGCCATGTGCTCTTCATAGCCTTCAGATAGAAAGGGTCTTTAGTCCTGTAGCATCTGCCTTTAACCACTCCTTGCTAGCTATCTTTAAGTACCCCATATCTTCTTTCCCCTTTGTCTTTTGGTGTTCAATGTTTGTGTCTATCTGAATTACTTCCTTCTTGCCTCTCCTGTACACACCCACTTCAGTGGTGCCCTACAAGCCCTGTCTTTGAATCCAATATTCTCTGCTCTTCAAAACAAAATCCCAATGTGGCTGTGAATATCACTTTAGATCTGATGTATGGAAAGGACACCGTGTTGGGCAGTGTGATTTCATGTGCTGAAGATGCTGCAACATCATCTTATGCACATTACTGTCTGGTTCAGGGTAGGCTAAACTAGCTTCAATTGTACATTTCCTCTGCCTTTCCGCTGTAATGTTTCATACAGCTTAGGTCTATAGCCTTACATTGTGCCTGATGGGTTTCTGGACCCTTCTGTATAAGCTGTCTTGCAGTTGAAGAAACCATAGCTGCAACTTCATACACTATTATCTGCCCAATCAGGTTGTAATACTTAGATGATGGGAGCAGGAAAGGCGGTCTGGATTACACTAGTGGACATCTGGTAGCTTTAAAGGCAGTCACCTCACCGGGCCTTGTGAGCAAAGAAAAATACATTTAATTTGTTTATTTATTTTGAGCACTACCCTGGGCCTAGTAAACTGCTGCAGGTTTTTGGCTGAATCTGATTGATGTTCTCCTTCCTTGACTTTTCTATTCGCGGTGCTTTGTCCCTGAGACTCTTTCTTCCTCTCTGTCCAGTTTGGGTTTTGCTTTGGTGGCTGTTTCCACCCCTCCTCGTTAACTTATCCTATGTAATCTAAATCCTCACCCAGGAGGGAGGAAAAAAACCAGAACACTGCTGAATTTTCTGTGGTGTGGTAGGAGAATTAAGCTGTACAACATATTCTGTGGTAACAATTGTTTGTTTGACTCTGCACTGTACAAACATCAATATGGGTGGCGGTCCATAAATGAGATGCAGGCACGCATGTTATACGTATGATAAAAGAGTTAGATGACTACTCTGTATTCTTCAGTGTTTTCTGTTCTGAAATGATACGTTCTTCATTGGTCATGCCTTCAGGGTTTCATCTATGGGGAACAGTAGTTCGTAGTGATAAGCTTTTTTTTTGTTTAAAAGTAGTTGGTAGCAGCCATTGTATAGCTGGGGCAAGCTGTAGAAAAATAAGAAATGTGGATCATGTCTTAAATGAGTTAAACGTGATGCATTCCATGTGCAGGATGTATATGCTTCTCTCTGCTTTATGAGTAAGATGCAGACCTCATGTAAATTACGAGTTCTATGTAATTTTGCAAAATGTCAGTGATTTCAGACCTTTCCTTCTGTGCATTTGAGTGAGAATACTGGTGCATTCACAAACTGTGGAACAAACTTTACTGAGAATAACAGAATAAATCTTGGAATGCATGAGAAAATTTAATGGAGACCTGAAGGCCAGTGGCAACTGGGTGACACAAAAAACCAGACCAATTTGCCAAGGCATTGAGCCGTTTTAGCTAGACCAACTGAAATAGAGGTGCTGTCAGGGTTTCTCAATTTTCTAAGTTAAGCAGCTGATGTTCCTAAAGTTATTCAAGTGTATGAATGATATGAAAGCAATGCATTGAGGGTATTCCAAACTATTTTATGTTAAAATCATACCTAGCACAAGCTGTAACTGCAGTGCACAAACTATTGACTAATCCATGAAACAGACCTGTGAGTGCTGGCTGTTAGTTTGAGGGACACAGAACTAAGAAGCATCATTGAAATTCTCTAATTTCACTCCCAATAATGGATCATTAATGAATCCCCACAAATGTCAAAGGTGTTTCTCTTCTGAACTAATTTTAACTGCTCTTTGCTCCTGGATCCTTGCCTTGCTTATTTCCTGGTTACTCAGAGCTGCACTTTTCCTCTTGCTGTCCAAGACTGCATATTCTTTCTCTGTGAGTCCCTTCCTTGTAATTACTATTTTTTCTTTGTTAAAGCATACCGATTTTTTTAACTTCTGTTTCTGCTCTCCCCTCACCTATTTGTAACTAAGCCCAATCTCCTCTTATACAGCTAGCTTGCATGTTTCTATTTGTAGCACTCCACCTGTTCCTATGTGTGGTGGTCATGCTTTTTTACCAAATTCTTTCCTGATATTGGTCTGGAGAGAAAACACTTACCACTCTTCCAGTCTGAAAAAAAGGAACAGAGGAAAAAAACATTAAATAAACAAAATGTGTTAAGATGACATCTCCCTTGGACCACCTCTGCAGAGAGTTCTGCACCAAACTCCCTGGAGAAACAAAGTGTGTTCCATGGTGTATAGATGAAAGTGCTGATTGCTAAGCGCTTCAGACCCAGTCACATCTCTGTCACAATTGCATTTGGAAAGGCACATTTTTGAGTTGCTGTATCTGCAAGAGGTTGGATGACAGAAATTTTTATGTCTTTCTGAGGAGGATGGCTTGCAGCATGTCTTTATCAAAGCTTGGTTCATGTTAGAGGTGCTGCAGAGCTGCAAAATATTTCTACTTGCACGCTACAAGAACGATGTTGGTCGCCTTGTCTTCTCTCAATCCATTTGCTCTCTGCTTTTAATCATTATTGCTTTGTGGCAGTCTAAGATAACAGCCTAGTACCATGAAAATCACTGAATTTACAGAATAAATCTATTGAGCTGTAGGATTCCAAGGGTTATGATCACAAGTTAGCTGAAGAAGGGTTGTAACTGCTTTTCTAGAAGCTAGAGGCATTTATGACAATAGTCTTTACTAAAATAGGCTGTAATATGGAAAGAGTTTCAACCCTCAGACTTAAACACTATGACTCCCAGACTGAAGAAATGATATAGCTTCTGAGGATACTTTTATTATTGCCCAATCAAAATCCTGCCAATATTGCTATAGCAGGAGTCACTAGATGGCAACATTACCTGTACTCTTACAAATCCTTGTGTATGGGCATTGTTCAGCCTTTTGAAGAAGTGTCTTGTTCTGTAGAGATCTTTCTTCTTTTATGGGATTTCAGGCAGTGATAGGGGTGAAGCAGTTTCTCTTTCTAACTCCTTTCTGAATGGGGAGATTACTTGAATGCTGATAGCTGCGCACACAGTGTCGAATAAGTCACTCTAATGGTATTCCCACCAATTCCTGTTTATGTTACCATGCCAGAAATAAACAGTGATTTGGGATTGTGCATGTCTCCTAGTCAGCTGTTCCTGCTGTCAGTGGGGACACTGTAGCATGGGGCAGATGGGAGACAGCAGTAAGCTAGGAAGCTAGAGATGTTTCTGTAGCCCACTGGCCTAAATCTGCCAATAAAATGTTGTTGGTTGCTTTTCTTTTTAAAATGCTTTGACTGGATGCTGTACTGCCAGGGCTTCTCATCTGCTCCCACTCAGAAGCTGAGAGTGTCCCTCTTCATTCTGGGCTTGGCAGGTTTTTCACATGGCTCTGATTTTGTGTGAAGATGATTTTAGGTACACACCGCAGAGATTTTGCTAATCTAAAAAAAAAAAAAGCAAGATAGGTGGGATTTAAATTTAGTATTTCAATATCTCTGTGAGAAAGAAGCATGGTTAGGAATAATGCTTGAGGTTTAGCTGTTTATGCTTCATTGAGAAACTGGTTAGATAAGTTATACTATATTAATAAATGTGAGGACTGGACTTAGCTTATTTTGCCTGTTTTCCTTGTTAGAACTCTGCAGCAATATTTTAACAAAATGTTTTTTAAAATGGAAATTTTAATTGAAAAAGTTATGACTGGTTCATGCAGGTTATCTGGAAAACACAGAGCTGCTGAAGTGTGCAAAAATTGCCACCTTCTCTCTTCCCTTTTTGCCACAGATGTTGTTTCATTGTTCTTAAGTGTTTTGACTGAAAAATCTCTTTGAAAAAATCTTAGGGGGATCCCAATTCAGAAAAGCTCTGTTGCAGTCAATTATTTTCTCTCAATTTACATTTGAATGCAAAATAACAAATAATAGAGCTCTGACAGTAAATGCAAAATCAACCAAAACTTCCCCTAACAAACTTCTATTAAAATATAACAGCTTGAGAATAGTAAAACTTTAATAAAATATTATTTGGAATAGATTAGGAGCTTTTCTCCTCTCCATATTTTTCCCATTATTTATTCCCATTGCAAGGAGTAAATTGTACTTTTTGTTCTTACAGCCACATATCCTAACAGGAAAGCCCATCCCAGGCTCAAATGTGGGACAGTCTTTTCTCAACTCCACAGCCAGCAGACTAAGTCTGAGAAACATTAGTTTTCCCTCACCTGCATCATGTTTTCTATTCATGAACTGATTTTTCTTAAAGAGAATGTGGAAGTCTTTTGTAAGTAACATACTCTCAAAGTGAGAAATATTGTTGGGCACAGCTTCATCTTGCAAATAAACAATAGAAATACAGATTTGTATTGTTTGGGTTTTTTTTCCCACCAAGGAGGAAAAAACCCACACAACACCATTGGAAGGTGTTGCATTTTATACTGTTATCTTGAAACAAGCAAAACTGTTGTGCAGTGTGAGCTATGGAGTAATACACATTGACAGCCACACAACTGCACTCCTCTCACCTTTCAGTACCATAGTTTCCTGAACTGGTGTTCATCCCCACAAGTTCCCTACACAGACCTGTAGTAATAACAACTTACGGGACTGAAAATGAATTTTTACTGATAAAGATGTATCAAAGCAGGGCAGCAACTGATGGAGATGTATGTCTATCTATTGGCCTGATTTCTCTAGCAACTGGTAACAGAAAAAGAGGAAAAAACTGAATTCCCTTCCCTCCCTACTGCCCTCAAAGTGCAGAACGCTCAATTTTGTGAGGTAATGGCTTCATTAAGATAGCAACTGATATTAAATTATTAAAACTGTATTCATTAGCAACAGAACCTATGTTGGTTACTTGCCCTGTATTTAGCAAGCTCCTGGATGCCAGGTCCAAGTGGTGTCACCGAAAGCCCATGCTGAGGACTGTAGGGCCAGCTTGTGTTGCAGAGCATCAGGATTATTCCTGACTCTTGTTTGCACTTGGCGAGGGTCCCTGGTGAGCACTAGTGCTGCTGCTCCTCATATTGAGTGAGGAAATTGAAATGTACTCGAATTAGAAACAGATGACTGGAATTTAGAGATGAGTTTAAACTGCTCTAAGGAAAGGGTAAGAATGATGTAATTAGTCTGGCTTGTGACTTGTTTGCTTATGGTACATATCAAAGCCCTTTTTCATAGCTTTAAAAAGTTACAAAAGAAAAAACAAAATGAGTGTGGATACAAACAAAACTCTTGGTTTTGAGCTTCACAGTTCAAGCTTAGATCTAAAATGTTCCAAAGAAAAATACCAGAGCCTGGATCTCTGCTGGTCCATGTCTAGCAAAGGTATGATATCTCTGGGACCAGTATGATGGTTTTGAACCAAGATAAGCATTAAAGGACCACAGTGAAATTACTTCCTCTCTCCCTGCTGAAAATTTGGCTAGCCTCCTCGCTTTAAAAATGAGAAAATTAAAATGCTTAACAGAATCTGTTTCCTTAGTTTTGTGGTTGCTCAAGTTGCTATTTAAGCTATAGAGCTTGGAACCTTTCGTTTTAGAAGCTTGAATTTGATAATTTACTTCTTTGTTTCTACAGTGACCTCTTGGCTTTATTACAAGGACCCTTAAAGAGTATTAAAACGAAAACCTCTGAGAAGGACAGTGATTCCCAGTGTATTTTGTATGTTTTGTCCAGCTCTGCCAGCGTTCCTGGAGCATGGTGATGCTGACATCCACTATACTGATGTGTTGGTAGATGTAACACTGCTGAATGACTCAGAAAGCTTTAGTTTTCAGAAGACGTATAGCAACTGAAAACAAAAAGGTGCAACAAGTACAGAGCAGAATAGTTCAGACACTAAAGACGTGACTTTTGGTACGTAATGCTTAGTTCTCAGCTTGTCCTTCTCAGTCCTAAACCATTGGCTGAGACTCACTTTATTTTATATAGCATTAGTATGAACGGATGTACTAAGGCCTCTGATCAAATAAACACAAACCTGCAGATAATTAATTCCTGTTACAGCTGCAGGAGTTGAAGAATAATTTGTGCCGAAGTACAGCAGAAGGATAGAGCAAACAGCGAAATGCTCAGCATGTTCAGGTTCCTCATTTCAGAAAAGCACAGGTGAAACAGGTGAAAATGGGTAATGGGAAGCACACCCACCCACTTCAGTTCTACAGATTTAATTGGTTTGGCCAGGATCAGTTTAAGTTAACAGAGAGAACTCTGACTTCAGAAGTGAATGTGATGGAAGATATGCAGGTTACCATTTATTGTATATTGTTTATTTTAAGGCATGGGTATTGTAGCTAGGAAAATGATCCTAAAGTAGTCAAGTATTTCTGCGTGTAAAATGTGGGATTATCAGAGGATTTTGGCAAAATTCAGGTGGAAAATTGAGGGTGTATTTTCCAGATGAGCACATTTTTTTTTTGTACAGTGATCTTCACAGAGGACCTTCACCTGGAACTTGTAGATGTTACTATGTAATGGATTATTTGAGCTAGTAATGAATTTTTTTTTTAATTTGAAGTATTTATCTTTTCAGATATGCAGTTTTGTTGAATTTGCGGTATTTCATAGGAACATGAAGATTGTAAAAATTTGTTTTGTTCATTGGATAAAGCTTGTTCCTTTCCAGCTTTTGAAATGTTTTAATTTAGACTTTATCTTTAAAAAAATATTTTTAATGCCTTACAGTTTTAATGTACAATACACACTTCTAGTCATGTGATATGCTCTTATGGCTATATATTAAGTTTGATAGATCTTAGGCTGATGTTCAAAGCTTTCTACAATCGCTCAGAATCCCTGTTCTTTCTCCACTTGCAAAATAAATTCCAATTTCTGCTGTGTCTTTACACAGCAAAAGAATACAGAGGATTCAGTCTGCTGCTGCAGATCTTTCACTGCTCTAAGATGGATGTGTGTCTAGAAGGGGAAAAAAAGAATAGTTGCTTAACCTTAATAGGTTAAAGGTGTAGGGTCTTTTTGATAATTTATGGCAAAACAACTCTATGGACTACTGCACAATGTAATTGACTGCAGTTACTCAGGAACATCTGGACTACCTGCATGTCTCTGAAGAGTAATGAGGAGTCAGTACTTCAGCCTCTCTGAGAGGGAGAGGAAAAAGTCTGACTAAGAAAGAGCGGTGCTGAAGTGAGGACCCAGAAACTTGACCTTGGTGTATGATTTGGCTTTCTAGCTATCCCTGAGCTCATTGACAGAGAATCTTCATTTGAATACCTGGAAGTCAAATAGCCACGTTATTTTAAAAAGGCCTTTCTGTATTACTGAGGCTTTCAACATTATCAGAGCTCTTAGGCTGGCTTTAAAAAGTGGCTTTCATCTGAATCCAGGTGGGATTTCCATAGTATCTCCACCAACACAAAGTCAACAAATGCAACTAGCCTTTGAAAACATTTCTGCTGTGAAGTGAGGGACAGAGGTGACAAGTTAAATCCTGTTGCCACTATTACAGAGTGCACAGTCTCAATATTAACCTGCCCAGAGAAAGGCATTTGGCTGGGTGCATTGCAGCATGCTCAGTGGGATTGCTCATTTTTCCCTCTGTTTTCTTCCTCATTCAGTTGTAGAAACTGCCAGGTTATCCTGACCCTGCCACAGCTTAGCCTTCCTGTTGGGGAAGGAGCATCACTGTATTTCTCCTTTATTTTGCTCTGTGCCCAGATTGGCACAGCTGCCCTCTGTTAAGGAAAATCTTCAGGCATTGTCAGCTTTAGGAGATAATTCACTTGTGCAAAGGAGCCTTAAAAATGCTGAAGATCTGTGTGTCTGGCTATTATGAATTTTCCAATAATTGCTAATATTTGACTTGCAGGAACTGCCAGTTTT
This sequence comes from Tapera naevia, assembly GCA_033556795.1. Taxonomy (NCBI): domain Eukaryota; kingdom Metazoa; phylum Chordata; class Aves; order Cuculiformes; family Neomorphidae; genus Tapera; species Tapera naevia. The sequence continues at coordinate 17,480,411 of JAUMJJ010000246.1, forward strand.
TAAACTGCTATTCTTTATTGTACAATTACAGTAAAAAATTACTTTGTCTCCATAGCGTTCTCTAAAACTGAAAGCATAGTTAACAAAAAATCAAATTTTCCAGTTTGCAATGAATCATCTGCAAAAATACTCCAGAGGACATGATGATATCCACAGTCTGCAGCTGTTGTATTACTGAGAGCTGATCTCAGATCTGTGGTCAATGCTAATTTGAATTTCGTATTTCATGTAGGGATTCAACTTTTATAAATACAATCTTATTCCAAAATGCTTCTGCTCTGGGAATACGGAATGAATTTGAAAGTCTAGAAATAAGGTTGTTATAAATTAGTTAATTTACTAAATAATTCTTAATTGGAAATTTCATAATTGTGCTCTACTCTTCTGCACACAGGATCTCTAAAACAGAATAGCAATTAAAACCATATTTTACCATGGTTAAAATGAATTTAAATCTCAGGGGCAGGCTATGTTAAAAAAGGCATCTTAAGAAGCAAGGATGACTTGTTACCTTTACTTACCAGACTGTAGCAAGGCAGCAGGGAGCTTTCCACCTGAGAAATTACCCTCTTCAGAGCTTTATGAGTTTTTTGTAATGATGGAGATCAGACTTAAGTATCCCAGAACAAAGATAGTTTTATCTCAAGTTTGTACAATTAGGAGTCTGGGTTTGTAGCATTACCAATGATAATTACAGTGCCATAATTTATCATGGAAGGGCACCTGATGATCATTCAGCTTCTTTTGAGAATTTCAGTCCTCATGCATAACTTTCCACTAGGAAACATCTGTTCTGAGTGGTCTGACTTTGAACCTCAACTTCCTATCACATCCAATGCAAAGTTGTCTCCTGCTGGTGCTTATTAAAGAAGGAAAAAAAGAGAAAAGTATGCGTGATTAACAATGTTATACTTTGGAGATTTCACGTCGTCTATGTAGTCAAGAAAGAAAACCTTCTCCATGATAAATTATAATCTTATGTGTGTTTTTTGGTTCCTCCAGTCTTTCTTTGAAGAATAGGACACCAACCACAGTAAAAGAAGAGATTCAGGCAGCATTACGTTTTCAGGGATCTGGTTCAGGTTTTCTTATAGACATATTTGGGTCTAAAACTGCCAGCTTTTGGCTAAGATCCTTTTTAATTGTCAGGGTCTATTGGACTTCTTTCTCCAGATGTGCTGGATTATTAATTTGTTGCATAAGTAGAAGGCTGCTCCAATTCAAACAGAGATGAAATAGATGTCTCTGCAGTTCAGATTTGAAAATTTAATTAATACTTCTACTCTGATGTTGTAAACTACTAAAACACTTTGCTACAATATATTTATACTGGAACGTCCTAAGTCTGACGGATTCTTATTCTTTCTGCAAGAATGTAACGAAAACTTCCCTGCCACTTCTAATACGACTGGCAACTAAATGTGATGTCACTTCAAGCCTCCAAACCTCTCCCTTAATGTGTGCTGAAAAGTCCAAGAGCTGCATATAAAACTGATTAAAATTTTTCATTGCACTTGAAGAAAAACTTTTCCCAATAGAAATGACATTATGATTTTATAGAACTGACAGCTACAACATAATAGGTTTTATGAGATTTGATTCAATAGATAAGGAAACACAAAAAAATCCACTGCAAAGGTAATATTGAAGCATAATTTAGAGAAATTGACAGAAATCAAAACTAAATGTAAAGTTTTTGTGAGTCTTTGTATACTTCTGTTCCTCTACAAGAAATATTTCTTGTTTGAACTCCTGTAAATTTTGTTACATCCTCCTAAGCAGTAGCTATGTGTCAGACAGACCAACAATGTCTATTTCAGTTTAGACCTCTGAGTTGGGAGAGGTCTTCAGTACAAAATCTAAAAGTGGTCTAGATTTAGTTAAGCTTTGGTTAAATGGGAAGTGAAATGAAGCTTATTGTACATTAAATATACTCACAGCCACTGTAGTGCATCGGTGCCTAAGTGCCCTTTCAGAGAGACCTCATTTTGTATTTGTATAGAGATATTTTAAGAGGGATTTTGAAGGATGCAAGAGAACTGCATAGAAATACAGCTAAGTTTGCAGCAAAAAATTTGAAGATTAGAAGCAAAAATAGATCCTTTGAACCCTGTGCTTGGAACTGGAGTCCTTGATATTTTCTGTTTAATACCAAGTAGCAAAGAACAGCTGCTGCTCCAATAAATCAGAGCTCCATCAAAAATTGAGAAGGTGAACGTACTGTGCTAGAGGAATGCAGGACAAGAAAACAACAAGAATAGGAATTGTTTGCCTTTTACTCATAGAGTGGTGGTGGGAATGAAGTAGAATAAAGGAGGGGTGGAACAAAAGAGGCCCAGAGAAGAAATACCTTGAAACTGGAGTGTAAAGCTCTTACAGTTTCAGGTATGTATGGACAGCACAAAAAACCAAAACCTGCAAAAATAGCCCATCTTTTATCTCTTTCCTGAGAGCTGAATGTTAGTAACTATTTTTTTTTTCTGTTTCTGTGCTGTCTTCACACCTCAGGGTATTTGTGCTCGTGTTACCTGAAAATGGAATCATGAGAATGTGCACGTAGCAAGCAGCTGAGCCAGGTTCTCTTGGTCCATTGCATTAATTCAAAGCTGATACTGTAAAAATTTCCATGTGTGTAATTGTTACTGGATTTCCCAATTTTTTTTTCCTTTCTTTCGGGGTAGAGGTGGGCGGTTGGGTGTCAGGGAGGGCAGAGAGGACGGCACAAAACAGATCAAGTTACTCATACCACTAGCCTGTTCTCTGGGTGTGTTTAACCTGGATGTCATTTCGGGTGATCAGGTTTGCTGCACTGAATGTGATTGCTAATATCCAGTTTCTTAACACTTTGCTGCAGATTTTCAGACACTAATTGCTAAACACAAACCTGCTTGTGCAACAGTAACTGCTCTCTAAACTGTGTGTAGTACAAACATATGAACACAGAAGGAATGAAAAGCACTATCGAATTCTTGAGTCATTATTAGTATTTTCAAAGTATTTCTTTATAAGATCTGTGGTCAGTCTTTAAATACTACTTTGCTACATCTCATTCTAGAATTTCAATGGCTGTTCATGTGTTTGCCACGCCATAACTCACGCAAGTCTATGATCCGCAGGGGATTTTCAGCATGTATATCGTAACAGAGATTTCCTATGTAGTTTTAGTGTGTAGGAACTTCTCTGAAACTACTTACACAAGAAATGACACTAACTCTTGTTTTCTAAGCATAATAAATAAAAGCAATAGTGACTAATAAATTGGTTTGTTTTCTGGAGATGTGAAGAATCTACAAGATTGATTCAAAATTTGTATTTGATGTAGTGAAGATATTGGGGGTTGGTAGTTGTAGCATTGACTCACATAGGTTCTTCCTGAAGTCTGTGAAACACCTGTGATTTGAAAACCATCATTCACATTTCATGTCCCTTCAGCAAGAGTCTGGTTCTACTATCACTATGATGTCTTTAGTAGTGTAATATCTCATGGACTACGATCAGTGCTTGAAGACTCAGTGAGAAGTATGATAAATCTGTTGGAAAATAGTAGATTTTAAATGTGCCTGGAAAGCTTTCATCTGCTGCTAGATAAAATTTTATTTTGAAGCCACTGCTCTCACCCCTCTGACAACCAGGTTGGTGAGTAATCTGTACAATTCTTACAGAGGAAGAGTGACGATAATAGAGGAGGTATGACAGATAATAGACTGAGCAATGGTAAACACCAGAGTTACTAGTTAAGGTATATTTTACTTGTTTAAGTTGATTGTCAGTTGTGTGACATAGTAGGGTTAAAAGTTTTTCCCCAAGATACCATCATAGATGTGTGTGCGTTTTCTATCCTAGTGTGCTTCTCTGCTTTGCTTTCCACTCAAATCTGTGCCATGCCACTTTAGACCATACAGCGAAATAGGGGAAGGCAAAGATGGCATTTAACTTTCAGTCTTGTTGACTGTTTGTCCTAAATGGCTAAACCTCTGTGTCTTACTTGAAGAGGATCAAATCCTGGAGCAACCCTCACTTAAGGAAGAAGAGTAATCTCAAGCCATTAAGCCAAAGCCAGACCTCAAATCAGGAGACATGACTTTTAGAATCATAGAATGATTTGAGTTGGAAAGGACCTTAAAGATCATCTAGTTCCACCCCTCCTGTCTTGGGCAGGTATACTTTCCTCTAGACCAAGTTGCCCAAAGGCCCAAGTTGGCTTTCAACACTTTTGGAGACAGGGCATCCACAGCTTCTCTGGGCCTCGCCATCTTCATAGTGTAGAATTTCAACCTTATATCTAATCTAAATCTATTCTTCTCAGCTAAAAACTCTTGTCCTACCGCAACATGTCCTTATAAAAAGTCCTTTTCCAAGTTTCCCTCCATCAGCAACTTTCAGTTTAAAGCCCTCTTCACTGTCTTTGTAGGTCTATGACTGAAGATGCTCTTCCCCTGCTTTGACAGGTGGACCCCTTCAGCCTCCAGTAGACTAGGTTTCTCAAAGTGAGCCCCGTGGTCTAAGTAGCCAAACACCTGGCTGTGGCACCAGTCCTGTAACCATTTGTCGACCTGCTAGATTTGACTATCTTTTTGAGACCTCTTCCCCTTGACCAGGAGGATTGATGAAAAAACTGCCTGTGCTCTTATTGCTGCTCCCAGGGGTCTGTAATCCTTCTTGATACTCCTTGTTTTGGTTTGTAGGGCTGTGCTGGAATTGAAAAGACTCTTGGCACAATATAGGGTTGAATAACAACTTTGAGATTTAGCCCCTAGGAATTTCCTGTTTAAAGAATGTTGGGCTTGGCCATGAACTTCATATATGTAGTGCACACAATGCCAGATGTATGTACTTTCCTTTACGAAGCTGAGGGAACTGAAAGCACTCATGGATTTTAGCAGGATCTGCAGAAGCTCTGACAGCTGATACATACTAATGTTGTATCCATAGCTCATGAGTTGCTATAATGTCATACACATTACCTATATACATAATTTTGATGATATGGAGCAGTGAAGTGTGATTTGAAATGTTAACTTGGAAATAAGTGTGTAAACTTTCTGTGTTTCTTTGAAATAAAGCAAAAAGAGTACCTGATTGCAGGATCGTTTTTACCCCTCTAAAACAGGTTGATGCTAAGGTGTTGCAGAAGCTGCTTCAGGATCATCACTAGAGTAAATGAAACTTTTCTCCAGTTACAGATGTTGCCCTAGACATTTAAAAATATGTCTGGTATAGCCCTGAATCCAGTATACATTTAAGCAGAATTTAAAAAAAAGGCCAAACCAAACCAAAAAAACCGCAACAAAACCATCCAGGAGAAACTGTCACTCAACTGGATGCCTTAGTCCCTGGGTCAGGATGAGCTAATGAGTAAAATCTCAGCATGGGGGATTCGGGCAGAATTTGGAGGGTTTTTTTTTGTGTAGAACCTCATTAACTTTCCACTCGACTTGGAGGTATCAGATGTATAGGTTACTTCAAAATATATGGCAGATGATATTTTGCACCTGCATGTTATATTCTAGGATAAGGTAACTGTTTCAGTTTCATTGTTCCAGGCTGACAGGCAGAAGTTTTTAAGGGGTTTGCTGAACAGGCTCTCTGTGGTTTGGTCTGGTTCATGTTTCTAGTATGAGTGGCTTTTTTCGTAGTCAGTATTGTGTCTGTCTCATAATGATTTTCCTAAACTGTTTATGAGAATATAAATGGCCTCAGGTAAGACTTCACAAAAAATGGTGTTTGTATGTGTGCACATAAAGTATGTGCACTGTCACATGTTGTTACTCAGTCAACAGAAGAAATTAGATGCATGCTATTTTATTTCCTCTTGGTGAATTTGTACCAGTGTTTCTTACCCTATTGCACTGTTTAGGCTTGTGGAGACTGCTGGTGTTTGGTGCAACAGTTTCTGAGAGGCGCACAGCTGGCCTGCCTGAATAAGTGAAAATAAACTGTTTGGGAACAGTCTGACATGCATGGTTATGTTACTTTGAGGGTTCCTGGTAGCTTAAAGACTTGTGAAATTACTCTTGTACGTGTGCTTACAAATCTCTTCATCATTCATCACTTGTATGATACAGAGATACTAACAGGTCATAATTCCTGGTGTACTCCAATACTATTATTTTATACTCCCTGGATCTTCTCCCAACTTGTCTCACCTTCAGTCTTTGTAATCTTTGTTCCCTTTTGAGATTTTGGAGACTTTTGAAATTACTGAAGCTTTCTAGAGAAAACTCAGTCAGTCCCTGCTGGTTAGAATTAATCTTGTCTAAATGTTTTTAAGGCGTTAACAGGTTTAAACTTATTTTCACTGTTAAACCTTTGTGGTAGGAGGAGAAAAGCTCTGTCTCTGTGCTGTGGTAATGGTGAGATCAGCTGTAGTTTGTGATAAAATGTAGATGTAGTTTCCTACTGGCTGGAGGTGTTTGAGGCCTGTGAATACCCTTTACAGATGATCATCTGGCTCAGCACCACCTCTTTCTCTAACTGTGGTGTCTTTTTGCCTCATGCTTTTCGTCTGAATTGCCATCTTTGACAATAATTTCTTCTTATGTGCTCTGCAGAGAATATTGGGTCCTTATTTAGGATTTTGGATTTCACTAGGCACCAGTCAATTTTTAGGCACAGGGCTTAGGATGAGCTCAGTTGCTGTTGAGTCAGGCAGCCCTGAACACTATATTGCCATTGGGCTGAAAGTTGTTTCCACTATGTTTGTGCATGAACTGGCAAAACCTCACAACTACTCTAAGAAAGGGAAACAAAAAATTACTCTTAACTGCAGGATGATAAAACTGTATTTAACAAATAACGTATCTATGCTTAGCTTAGTTTATTTTTCTTGACAGTATCTCCTCCCAGAGTTTTCTTGAGGCCTTGTCCATGCTTACAAACTTTGTAAGTACTTTCTGGGAGCTTTAAAAAAATAACAAGAACAAAGATTAAAAACAATGATAATTACTATGCTGGGTAAACTTATATTAAGAGATGGTGGCTGAACCATCCTATTGCCACTACTGCTTACTTTGTTCAAGCAGTGCTATATGTACAGAAAGGAACCATTTAGTAAGTGTCAGTTTTACCTCCACTTAATGGACTAGTGCACAGATATGAGCTCTGCTTAAATTGCAAGTGAAGTATGGATTACGCAAGGCTTCAAAATGAAGCTATTAACTTAGTTGAGAAGGGCCTCTTCCTTTCCCCCAAAAGTGCACTTTCAGAATTTTATTATGAATAACAAAATGACTGGATGTAACACACCATGGGGCATGGTCCTCCGTTCTGCAGGCAAAACCAACGGAAAGCAGGAGCAAAGCAAATGAGAAAAAGACCAAAAGTCAGTTCCTTGGCTTTTATTGCATCTTCAAGTGATTTTTGTAGACCAACAGCAAAATTGGCACCAGGCTTCCTTGTTGCTACACTCATCATTAAATATGTAGAGTTGTACTAAAAACATAAGAAGCGAGAGGCTTTTTAAACTAGGTCCATTTTCTCAACTCTGTTGAAACGTGAGAAGTAAAAGAAATAAAGGAGAAATAAAGAATTAAAGGAAATGAGGAACAAATAGGAAATTGCAGAAAACATAAAGAATAAATGATAATGGAGGAGGGATGATATTAGAGATGGATAGAATGAATGGATGAGAAGGTCTACATCAGTATTTTATATGTCCTTCACAGTGAATGAAGGGATTGAGTACTGTGCCCTTCTCCAGCACTACACGTTAGTGAGTGCTATAATCGTCTCTTGGTTTTCTCCCCCTCTCCTTCATAGAAGTAGAGAAACACAGTTTTCTGGCAAAATCTTCTGTATGATTTTGAATAAAATATTTGCTTTTGTTCTCTTTTCCTGTCTAAATTTTAGCTACGTGAGACCTCTCTGCTGTGACTGTCAGACATGGGTAGCTGAGTCATACTGAGTAAAAGGGAAGTATGGTTGACCTGGCATTGTTGGAATGCTGTTATCACAGCTGTTTCTGTTACCTATATGAGATCTTTTTTTCATTGCACTACTATTCCAGTCTAGGTCTGCCCACTTAATTGTGTTGAAAACTTGTCTCATTCTGTAAACGTTCTAAACATTCACAGCACAGAAAACTTCAAACTGAAAGCCTAGAAGCAGATCCTAAAAGGTGCTAATTGTCCAACTTCTGTTTACATAAATTTCACTGGCAATCACAGCCCTACTCTGAACTGAAGCAGCAACATCAGTGAATGGTGAATTGACATCATCCTACACGTAAATAATCCTGAGAGTCTGAGGGAAGTTATAAGTGGATTCTGTCTTTCCTGCCTCCTTGCACAGTCCTAGATCTTCAGGACCCATGATTGTCACAGTGGGATCCAAAGAGGAAAGGAGTGGACTTCAGAATTGACATCATCCTACACGTAAATAATCCTGAGAGTCTGAGGGAAGTTATAAGTGGATTCTGTCTTTCCTGCCTCCTTGCACAGTCCTAGATCTTCAGGACCCATGATTGTCACAGTGGGATCCAAAGAGGAAGGGAGTGGACTTTAGAGGTAGATCCCTCCCTATGTGATGATACTCCAAGTTTCCCAGACGTCCTACAGTGAGTCCCTCTGGTGATTAATTATGGAGGGATGGATTTGTGCTTGTAGGTTTCTGCCCCTAAGAAATTACTGTTAATGGAGAAAGAGCATCCACTAGGATGAATTATCCAGATATGCTGTATGTACATCATTTAAAGAAGTAAACCCTTGCTTTTTCATGTAATGCTAGTATGTGCAATTAATGTACAGCCTGCTAAGGAGAGTTAAGGAAGGCTACAGGTAGGAAATATAAACTCAAATGTTACTTTTCCTTGTGTGCAGTCCACCACATAGTAACATCAGTAAGATATCAGGTAGACAGAGAAATTTGCCCCTGAAGGAAACAAAGTGGATGATAGGGAAAGAGGAGTAATGTTATTGCTAGACAATATTATTTAGTTTGTATTTGGTCCCACTAACAAATAGGCATTTGTTTCAAAATTCAAAAAGTGCTGAGAGAGATTAGGATGAGCTATTATGTAAGAAGATAATTATTGGAATGGTATTTTCAAGCTAGCAATCTTATCTTTTAGGTTGCGACATTGAAGTGCTTTGCAACAAAAGGAGAATTAATATAAACCGTTGCTTCAATTTATAGAACCCATTTTTTGCTCATGTTTAATAAACTCTTTAATTTCCTCCCACCTTCATGAGTGCAATGGTGTAAAATTAGCTGTTGAATCTTTGGAAGCAAGCTTCAGGAAACAGATGATTTACTTTTAGCCTGTACTTTCAAAACACTTCTGCAGCAGATCAGATTTGTTCTCTATTGGATATTCAAAAGGGAAATAGTAAACTATGTTGCTCTGTCCCTTGGCTGAGGAACAAACAAATTTGAATTAAATGTGTTATGGTGAAACAGGGAGTGCAGTTTTTCTCTGGGGTGGGCTGTGGCTGAATTCTTTTACTTTGTCCTACATTCAGGAGTGAGCATCCAGAGAGATGATTGCTCTATAGTAGCTCTATAATGAACGACATTTGGAAGAAGGTCCTTCAGGAATGCTAAAAATCTCTTGCTCTATTTAGCCTTTCTTCCTGTTCTAAACAGGTCAGAAGCCTTGACAAAGAATAATTTTTTTGGGAAAATAAATAAATAAAAGAATAAGGGTATGTATCCTTGCATCTGTAGTAGGGATGTAGGAATTTACTACCAAGAAGAATTCCTAGACCTTCTGCTGTAATGGCATCTTCAGCTCTGTATTTACAAGTAACCTTTGTTCTTTCCTCAAGTAGGCATACTAAGGGCAAGGTTTATCCTTGTCTCTTATTTTTCCATGCATTAGTAACATCCATGCTTGTTTACAGTGGATTTTCCTTCCATATAGCGTGACAGTGTGTAGATATACTGAATCATTGCGTCCTTATCAGGAAAGGCTGGGAAATGAGGCATGAAATATGGCCCTCCTGCAATCCATGAGGAGGAGGTTAGAGACCTGCTGAGCCGCTTGGACCCTCATAAGTCTATGGGGCCGGATGGGATCCATCCTAGGGTGCTGAGAGAGATGGCGGATGAGCTTGCCAAGCCGCTCTCCATCATCTTTCAGCAGTCCTGGCTCACTGGAGAGGTCCCGGAAGATTGGAAGTTGGCCAACGTGACGCCCATCCATAAGAAGGGCCGTAAGGATGATCCAGGTAATTACAGACCTGTCAGCCTGACCTTGGTCCCAGGTAAAATCATGGAGCAGATAATACTGGGTGCAATCATGCGGCACCTGCAGAACGGTCAAGAGATCAGGCCCAGCCAGCATGGGTTTAGGAGGGGTAGGTCCTGCCTGACCAACTTGATCTCCTTTTATGACCATGTGACTCGCCTGGTGGATGAGAGGAAGGCTGTGGATGTGGTATACCTGGACTTTAGCAAGGCCTTTGACACTGTCTCCCACAGTAGACTCCTAGGGAAGCTGGCAGCCCATGGCTTAGATGGGAACACTCTGTGCTGGGTTAGGAATTGGCTGGATGGCCGAGCCCAGAGAGTGGTGGTGAATGGTGTTTCATCCAGTTGGCGGCCGGTCACCAGTGGTGTCCCCCAGGGATCGGTATTGGGTCCCATTCTGTTTAATATCTTTATTGATGATCTGGATGAGGGGATTGAGTCCATCATCAACAAGTTTGCAGATGATACCAAGCTGGGAGGAAGTTGATCTGTTAGAGGGTAGGATGGCCCTACAGAGGGACCTGGACAGATTGGAGAGCTGGGCTGATTCTAATGGGATGATGTTTAATAAATCCAAATGTCGGGTACTTCATTTTGGACAGAACAATCCCATGCAGAGCTATAGACTGGGAACATAGTGGCTGGAGAGTAGTCAGGCAGAAAAGGACCTGGGAGTGCTGGTTGACAGGAAGCTCAACATGAGCCAGCAGTGTGCCCAGGTGGCCAAGAAGGCCAATGCAATCCTGGCCTCCATCAGGAATAGTGTAGTAAGCAGGACCAAAGATGTTATTGTCCCCCTGTACTCGGCACTGGTCAGGCCTCATCTTGAATATTGTGTACAGTTCTGGGTCCCCCAGTTTAGGAAAGATGTTAGGGTACTGGAATGTGTTCAGAGGAGGGCAACGAAGATGGTGAGGGGGCTGGAGCACAAGCCCTATGAGGAGTGACTGAGGGAGTTGGGGCTGTTTAGTCTAGAGAAGAGGAGGCTCAGGGGAGACCTCACTGCTCTCTACAACTACCTAAAAGGAGGTCGTAGTCGGGCAGGGGTTGGTCTCTTCTCTCAGGTGACCAGTGGCAGAACTAGAGTGCATGCACTTAAGCTTCGTCGGGGAAAGTTTAGGTTTGATATGAGGAAAAAGTTCTTCACTGAAAGGGTGATTGGCCATTGGAATGCGCTGCCCAGGGAGGTGGTGGAGTTGGTAGTGGAGTTAAACACCCTGGAGGTGTTTAAGGGGAGACTGGATGAGGCACTGAGTGCCACGGTTTAGATGATGGGTTGGTGTTAGTGTTGGTGTTAGTGTAGGGTTATAGGTTGGACTTGATTATCTCAGAGGTCCTTTCCAATCTTGTAATACTGTGATAATGTGATGCTCTTTCTGACCTTATGTCTTCCAAAACAAAGGGCTCCTGGTTAGATTTCAGACATCATATGGGAAAAAAGTATTTATACCTCCTCTGAAATAACAAATGGTGTGGGAACACCAGTATACAGATCACTGTGGACCCTCTTAGTATGTGCACAAGAGGTCAGTTCACTAGAAGGGACAGGTACAATTTAGGGGTATGCTGGCATAAAGAGGTAGCCTGGTTGGAAGTAAAAGTAACCAAAAAGATTATCTGTAAAAGTTGGAGGCCTATACATTCATCCTCTCAGCATGTGAACCTATCTGCACTCTCTAAGTTTGATTTTAAAAAAAAATGAATCCTTGATATTTACCATTTTTCTGTATGTACTTTGACTTAGAATTATGCAAACCAGTGTTCCTTTGATAAGAATCCTCAAGACAATTTTTATGCAACTCGATTTCTTGATTTTTCTGCTGTGTCTGGAAGTAGATTCATAGGTTTTGAAGACAGAAAGGATGGCCTTATCAGATCTCTTACATAAGACTTCCTAGAATTATTTCTTTCTGGAAGTAGAGGAAGTTTTTCAAAACCATGACAGGCAAAAATCCTCCAGCCTTGATTTTAAGTAGAGAATTTCTTTATTAAAAATAATAATTAAAAATTGCTTTGATTTGTTGACTATCAGAGAGTCATCCAATCCACATCTTTGTAAGGTATTTCTAGAATCATAAGAATGGTTTAGATTGGTAGGGATCATCTAGTTCCAGCCCCTCTCTCATGGGTTTCTGATTGCTCACTTTTTAAAATGGTAAACTGGCTAACAAGTTTTATTTCATGAGCAATAAGATGAGAGACACTGTTTGCTATGGATATATAACCTTGCAACATCTTTTGCTTTTCCCTCCCTAGGTACTCAAAGATACCCCAGCTGAGCAAGGGACTACTGCACCATGCTAGTTGTGAAGGGTGTATGTGTTGACTGCATGGATGTCAAATGGTCTTTCTTCCGATGGTTTCTGCCTGCTTTTCCTCAAGTGAAGAGCTCTGAATGAAATCTGTTCGCCATAGTCTTTTACAAAACTTGATCTTTGAGATTCAAAAACTGAAGTTGCCCAATCAATTCAGAGCTAACTGGGGAGGGTTACAGGCTGGGGAAGAACAGCCAGATTGATGATGGTAATGTCTAAGCCCCATTCCCTTCTATGCCTGACACCTGGTAAAATCTTAGAAGCTGGCAGTGTAGATTTAGTTGTTCTAATTATGGCTTTGATTTGAGCCCACACATTCACATTCACTTTATATTTCATGGGCCGTGTAAACTTTGCAGCTGGCTTCACTTCATGGAGGATGTGAGTGTGATTATCTTTGAGAAGTCTGAATTTGGACTGTGTACATTGAGCTATCTTTAATCACATTGTACATGTCTTTCCCTGCCAATACAGTGTGATTTTTCTCTCCGGGTTTTTTTATGACAAATGGAGTATCTCATCTTCCGAACTTGTTTCCAAAAGCCAAATGTATCGTATAATTTCATTCAACAAATCTAACATAAATTGAGAATTCAGTGCCACATGGTTATGGTAGACATAAAATTTCACAGACATTAAGGTATTTTATGGCTCTTGGATTTGCTCAAAACTGTAATTGTTAAGAGGCACCAGACATTAATGAGCATGGAAACTAAACTGCTGCTACACTGTGGAAGGAGAAATTATTCCTCCCGGTCATGGATAAAGTGATGTGATGAAGCAACAAACTGAAAGGAGTCAACAGCGCACTGCCCACTTGCAATTACTCTTGGACTGCAGCTATAATGATTTTCCATATGTTACTAAAAAGACCTTCCATCTTTATTATAGACAGAAACAGCAATAAAAATAAGAATTTATCCCATTACTGAAGGTAGAGTCTATTTGGCGAGTTATTAAGAGTCATTTAAATTCCTCTGCTGGAGATTTAAACTGGCACAGGCAACTATTACCGATGTCATAAGAGTGAGCTGCGTTTCTCTTGTCCTGAAATGGCTAGCCAGTCTGTTGCCCTGCATGTGTACAGGCTTTTTTTACAGTACTGTCTACTGTTTCCAGTGTTGATGATCTAGAGCACTCCTGCTCAAAAGCAACAGGCTCTAGGAATGTAAGCTGTTTCATGAGTTTTTACCTTTTTCACATACTGAAATAAAGTAATAACCTTGACTAGCTTATATAAGGGGCCATTAAAGTAATCAGATAGAGAACACTGAACTCAAGTGTTGGAAGTTCAATTATGAATGAAAATTTGATTAAAAAGTAGTTGCTCTCATGTCCAAAATAGCAGAAGGCAAATAAAATTTCTGTCACCGCTGCTAGATGTGACGACGTATTTAAAGATCTACTCTTTAGTCAAGTGACAGGGAGACAGGCATATTAACAAGAAAGAAGTACTCTCATCCTCTTTCTGGCACTGACTTTAAGTAAGGTATTGCCTCCTGAGTTCCTACTTGAACTGCTTGGCAATCACAGGCAGTGGCTGCTCCTGTCATGATCTGCTGAAACCTTAGTGAGCAGCCTTCTCCACTGACCTCAAATCCATAGATCTCTCCATCCATTCTGTTCTTTCCTTGCTTATTGTCTTCATCATATAAGAAATATTACTTTTTCTTCTCAAGCATGTGAATGAAATCTCTGTGGATGGGACTTTGACCCTTGCCTAGAAACAGAGCAGTGTTTTTTGATGTTTGTTTTCATACACTCCTGAAATGAGTGGAAGAGGTTTATGGCTGTTAAGCCTGAGTAAAGGTTTGAAAGTTGAAGGTTTTTAATCCAGTTTATTTTCATGTTCAGTCCTTGCACAGTTGCCAAGAAGGCTGGAAATTCAGGGGGAAGTTCCCTGTGGTTCTTATGCTGTTATCATTCTCCAATATGAGCCTTTATTGCCTTCCTCTGAAATTTTGCATATTTGATGGACTGTATGATTAGACCTATGTGAGCATCTTATACTTCATAATGAAACAGACAATGGGGGTGGCATCTAGCAATTATAAGTACGACTGAGCAAGTTTTTAAATGCACGTTATGCATATTCTGCTTTAGAGATTTGTGCCATTGTGAATCTTTGGCAGATGCACTAGAAACTATTGCAAGTTTTTGTACCTTATTGTGGTATTGGGAAATAAGCAGGGAATTTATTTCTAATGATACCAGTGCAGTAGTAAATAACTGATATATTCACCTAATGTTGATCTGGAAAAGAGAAAAACAGTTTTGTATCTTGTTCAGTAGGCACTTGATGCAAAGTATTCTTGAAATCTAAATGGAGATCAGCAGATTTTTGAGATGTGCTTGACCATATTGCAAAGAGCTTTTGCAAAATGTGATTTAGAAAAGCTGTTACTAAACAGTAGATTAGAGTTGGCGAGTCTTGTTTATTCTGTATGGGGTTTTTTTTGGTAAAGTAAGGAAGTAGACTTGTATCTAAAGCCTCATTAATAAAGCAGGATTACATAATTATTTTAATATTTTTATTATGTAACTGTAGACTAAGAAACAATTAATAACTATTTTGAAAAAAACAAATTCAAGTCACATTTACATTTTAAGCTCAGACTGAGGGTCCTGCATGTCCAGTGGAACAAATCAAAAAGCATCTTCTCACATATACATTATCCTTCTTCCCTTTGCCCTCCTCCCATGACTACCATGCCCCCAGAAGAGGAAAGAAAGAACGATATTTTTTGTGAAAATGAAGCATCTCCTTTAAGACATCGTGAGACTTGCAGTTGATCAATTGGAAGACAGATGAACACTCATATGGCTCTATTTCTGTTAAACTTGATGCATTTGGGTAGTTCCATTGATCTCTGAGAGACTGTTCCTGCACTGTGTTTTTGGTCCGGTATTTACCAGTTTCGTCATTTGTAGTTTGCAAAGCTATTATCATCGCTACAGGAATACCAGAAAGGCAGAGGCAGCATCTGAAGCTAAAAAATAGGCCAAAGTAACTTCTTAAAAAGGCTTTTCAGAATAAACGTAAAAGACTGGAGCACCTAGGACTGTGGTCTGCAGTGGTGAGGGAT
Organism: Tapera naevia; assembly: GCA_033556795.1. Taxonomy (NCBI): domain Eukaryota; kingdom Metazoa; phylum Chordata; class Aves; order Cuculiformes; family Neomorphidae; genus Tapera; species Tapera naevia. The sequence goes on from JAUMJJ010000246.1 coordinate 17,496,000, forward strand.
TTAACTGGTGCTTTTCAAGCTTTTTATGTTTCAATAATAGCAATACGAGTGAGTGGATGTTGCTGTGGTGTGAAGTAGGATGCAGCCAGTATTAAAGCTATTTCTGCTTTCATTGGGGTGTAGGGCAGCACATCTTCAGTGCACTGGTGTTACATCTTGCACCTCAGAATTCAGCAAGCTGGGACTATTCTAGGGCTGCATAATTCACAGCCTGTATGTTCAGACCATGGAAAAAGATATATCAGTATATATAAAGATAGTTTAATGCAATCTGTCATCTAGGCTTTTTGGTTTATTAAAGGGAAAGTGAAAAAAATAAACCTTTCTCTAGCTGGGAATAATCTATCCAAATTTGGAGAAGCATAACGAAAACCCTAAGCAAGATCTTCACTTTATTTAAACTTAAGTTGCTTTCTTCTGCACTGCTGATGGTTTATCTAAAATGCGTCACCACTCATTGGATTGCTGTGGATGAGAATAAAGTTGATAAACTTACAGATTAGTGATTTTATACCTACAATGATGTATGTGTGTGCACATAAGAGTAAAAAGACACTGTAAAGGCAGGTTTGATGCAGCTAGTTGTGCAAATAATCTGAACAGAAATTTCACTTCTCACTTTGCCATAGTTACTGGACTAGTCTGTCAGATTTCTCAGGTTGCTGTTTACTAATGAACACTTTGTTGTGACAGCTGTAGTTCTGATCCTTTAACTTTCAAACGTTGTCCACAGCCAAACCAAACTAAGAAACTACACAGCTGCTGTTGCCTTCATTTTCGAAGGCGCGACCTGGTTCAGGAATGGTATGGTGGCCCACCCCCAGCCTCTCGGGCCATCACCTCACAGGCACCAGTGTGGTGGGTGGCAAATGGCGTTTATTGATAGATAACACTGGCTTATATAGCCAAGGTTTGCGACGTCACTTCCGGCTGCTTACATCATCAACTAAACATCATTGGCTACTTGGAGAGGGGCCCTATCTTTCCGTATATCGCGAGATCTTCCGGTCGCCGGACCTTAGCTAGCAACAAGCTGCTTATATTCAAATGTTTTGCAGGATAGGAAATGCTACCTTTCCTACCCTGAAAGATCTTGCAGCGTCATAATGATGGCAGCAACACCTGTGTTGTACAAGGTGTGCCGTGCTTTTGTGTATGTTGCTAACATTACAATATTAAAGCCATTTTGGTAAATCTTTGTTCCTCTGTAATTACTTCTCTATGAAATTATGGATTTAGAGGGTTTCTGTCAGCTGCTTGTGTTACAGTGTGCCTCTGCCATGTGGTATGATTGCAACTACCAATTTGCCCCAGTCAAACACAGACCGTATTTGCTCTTACATAATACAAAGCATAATAATGTTGCTTTTGCGCATCTCTCTTGAATCTCAGATCTTCAGCAGTAATAGAAAGCAAGACCTGCATCTGATTTCCTTTTCCCCAGAACCTGTACACTGGGAGTGCAGTGAAAACTTAGAAGCAGGAGAGCCTTTGAGGTAGTGACGGTAGATCTATGGATATTGGAGACCAAATAAGGGGAGCTCAGGAAAAAAATTCACATCTGTTCCTCTGGCAAACATGAAAAATGTTTCACTCTTGCAGAAGTGTGGTTTGTTTTTACCTATAACTTGTGCAATATGCATGTGAAAACGTGTGGATTATTACTGAACTGCAAATGCTTAGGAAAGCTGCAAAAGATTAAGGTAGTAATGATGCTTGTGTGGAATTTTTCTATTTGAACCTGATATCATCAAGATACCTACAGGATTCTCTTAATGACAGGTGGCTGGATGACCCTGACTTCTGTGGATATCAAGGACTAGGCCCAGTTCTTGCACTTTCTGCCCGGAATCTTGACAATAGGGATTACAGCTGGAACCAGTGAGGAGCTTTCCATAATACAGGCCCTCATCCTGTTAGAGTGGCATGGAGAGGATTTGCTTTGGCAAGACTTTTTTTGTATTCTTCAATCCATTTCTTGAATGTGAGGTCCCATTCTGTCTGTCTGCATTTTATTCATGGTCTTGATCAATGCAACGGTGAAAAATTTTGTTTCAATGTAGTTACTTGTGTGATTCTTTACATGATCAGAGCTCCAAAATTTCCCATGGTTGCCCATTCTCAAAAGCCAATTTTTTTGTTTCAAAACTAGATAAATGAGTAGGGACAGAGATGCAGACTTGAATGATGCTCAGGTAGACATGTACAACAAAAGCAAGATTTGCAGGATTGAAACAATAAAAGTCTAAATTTAAATCTGTCTTACTTCATTCAAATGGGTTTTGAAACATTTACCACAGCTTTGAAAAGCTGCCAGTGGGCTGTTCAAAATAATAACAGCAAATGATTTCTCACTTAGAGTATGTATAAATAATTACAAAAAGAACCCCCCAACTTTCCAGCATTTCTTTTTCTCCCTTTTGGCAGCAGCAAACTTACTACCTGCTTTCTCACCATTAACTGCATTTCCCCCTCTTTATTCATTGGTCTGTTTCTCATTAGTGATCTCCTGATAGCTACAGTTTTCTATTTGGAGAAAAAAATGAGCCTTGAAAATAATAGTTTTATTAAACATATGTACAATTTTAGTAGGTCAGTTCTGTGGTACACCGCCTTTGACAGTCTCTCTTGACACTTCCCTCTCTGTTATAAATAGAATTACTTGGTATTGTGGTAAGGAATGAGCGACAGGGTGAGAGAGGACCTTTTATGAGGTGAAGTAAGGGATGTGTCTGCTCAACATGGCTGAAAAGAGATGCTGTTTCTAGATGCTTCATGTTATGGATGTGGTGGTCAAAGCTGCGGGGTGACTTGGCTACAGTAGATTGGCAATTTAGAGCCATTTTCAAAATATATTGAAGACATTCCTTAAAAAAAACCCAAATGATTATGGATTTTGATGTGGAATTTTTTCTTACCTGTTTCCTGCCAGAAGAGTTATATAGGTCTTGGCTGGTGGCAAGCAGCTCTTGGGGAGACTGAGAGCCCGTATTATGAAGATCACACCAAATATATAGTTTAAGCTTGCGTATTCATCTTTTTTTAATGTATTGTACACCCTGTACTTCTGGAGTCTATCAACTGAGATTACAATAATGCAAAATGGTCTTCTGTGTTTTGTTTCTTATGATTGTTTATGTACATAAAACATATGTGACTCTGGTTGACTAACAGTTTTTGTGATTGACTTATTCCCCACAAAAAAAAAGAGAGGAAAAGTATGACCAGGCTACCCCAAGAAGACTTTACTAAAGCCTTTTGAAATGTCTGGTCAGTGGGGGCTGGAGTCTGGGATTATTGGGTGAATACTGAATCTCCAGGATTTGCTGATTGTTCACTAAAATTTGGATACATGCTCTGTGTCAGGGCTTTGGCTCCCTTTAGACACTTCATGTTTGTCTCTATCTTACGATTCTCAAACAGTCTGCTCAGCCTGTCCTTGAACTTGTCTTGAGAAACTGTGGGTGGCATTGCCAAGTGTCCATTATCTCAAAGCGGAGTTATGTATTGTTGATTGTCTCTATGACAAAGAAAACAGCAGTTTTGCGATTTGGAAGTTTAAAGAATTATTCTGCAAATTTATTGGAACATTTTAGAAAAAGAGTGGCTGCTGACATTACCCCTTGTTACCACTATAGACAAAATAATGTGCCTTTAATTCAGAGTGCAATCTAAATGGGATTTCAATACATCACATTGAGACTTTGTTTAATTTCAAAATTCGGATCTCTGTTCTAAGGATATTAAAAATACCCTAGATAGCTCAGGTGGTATCCATGAGGCTCACCTAACATCCTTCACAGAAAAAAAAAAGAGAGGGAAGAATTAGAGAGATTCCTTGTACAAGGAAAGAAAGTTATTCACTAGGTGCCAAGAGACAATCTGTTCAGAGTACATCTACCAGCTGTTGTTGGGGTGATACAATTAGAGAAGGGAATCAGGACAGCCGGTGACCCTTACTTGGGTTTAAAATGGAATTTAGGCACCATTTAAAGTTGTGAGGCCCAAGTGGCTACAGGTTCTGTCTGGTTTTGGAGCTAATTTATACTTCTGAGGGGAAAGCACATGTCTACACCATGGAAAATGAAGCAGTGAAAAGATGCCTGAGTTAGCAAAGACGGTGCTGGAAGTGGAAAATATGTAGCTGGATTAGTGTAGTGCTATAGCAGATCACACAGGGCTTGCCAAATCTCTGTACAGATGCAGCTATACTGGTCCTTGGGTGTAACTCTCTGTGGGGCTGGGCTATGTGGATGTCCCAGTTTGAGCTAGTGAGACCTCAGACATTTTGAGCTGCAATGTGGCTGTTGCTCTGGTTTTCGAAAATGCTTCTTAAAAATAATATTCCTTTTTCTATGTGGCTTAGACCTTGCATCAGAAAGATCTTGCATCTTGTGTATTTTATAATCTGGGCCAAGTGATCTTTCTGTTTGGAGAACTCAGCATTTTAACATGTTTTTAACTTGGGGACCAAAATGAGTCAGGAAATATTTCTTAGCTGTGTAATTTGCTAAATAGTCCTTGTCGCTGGGATTTTCTAATGTTGTTCACTTTTGAGTGTAATCTTGCTGGCAGAGGCTATTCCATTCTAGGAATAAATTACTCTCAAAGGATGGTAAATGTTAATGTTTGCATCATTACCTTCATATGGTGGAGGATAGAAACTATGTTTTCTCCATAAAATGGGGATTTTTTTTTCTCGTATAAGAATATTGACCCCAAAAAAAAATATCCCCTTCACTTCCTCCCCTCTTCCCCAGCAGCGTGATGACAGCTTATATGTCTGACTGTAATTAAGCATAAAAATAAGCCATGCTGCTTCTCTGTTACTTATCTCAATGTAAAACTGTGTTTTGACATAACAAAAAATATTTTTTACTGTTAATGTTCTCTTCATTTAAGGGAGAACTTTTGGTTGTGCATGGTGTGGGAGGATGTTTTAGTGACTCTGTAAAGGGCCACACTCAATACAGTAACATACAATTTTGGGCAGGCGTGGGATGGCTAACTATTTTGTAGACCAGTCTGATTGCCCATTAGAGTTTCCATTATTGAAGATCCCTGGCAGGCTGAATTCAACTGCAATGAAGTGAAAGCCCAAAATGACTCAATAAGGCAGAAGCAAAACGTGGATTCAAAATGCTTTAGAAAGTACTGCATGAAAACAGGTGGCACCAGATTTTGATAGGAAGATGTAAATAAATCTAAGTGGGCAATTGCATGTGGAGGCCACCTGAAAGATGTTCTCAGAGTATGTGCAGAGTAAGGCTGGTGGGACTCCATTTGGCTTTGGAATTAATAGACTGCTTGAAGAGGGTGTGCGTGCATGATTGGCTTTGCATGTAGAAGCAAATCTGAGTGAAAGAAAGGAGGTTTAAATGGAAAACTGAGTTCACGGTCAAACTTTATTGCTCACATGTAACCACTCTGCCTCAATTTCCCACCTACAACATGTGAGTGTCCCCCATCCCTCAGGTGTATTTGAAGGGTGAGAACAGATTTTACTCTGACAGGGCTTGTTAGAACAAGATTAAATCTTTTTCTTTTTAAAAAAATTATTATTATTTTACACAGTGTTATTATCCTTAGTCTTCACTTGTGCTGCTGCAAGCTGTGTTGTAATTGCATTTGCCTCTGAAGTTTCATTTAAAATGTCTTCACAATTCAAAATGAAACTGTCAGATTTTTCCCCATTTCACCTAATTTCGATGTGAAACTACATGTTTCTCATGGCACTTTAGATCACAAAGCTGTGCTTGAAGCTGGGCCCCAGTTAAATGAATAGTTATGCAAACATTAGCAGATTTTCCCTTGAGCTAAGTTTCATAGTTGCAATGAAACCTGAACTCAGGCAAATTTTGTGTGGTTTTCATTGCAGACATGTAGGCAATGCAAGAACGCTGTGCGTTTTCCTGTCTACCCTCTGGAATGACGTAATTTTTCACTTTTCTCAGGACTCCTATGTTAATGCAGTAGCAGATTAGTTTTTAATTTGCATTTAGTATCTCTATGTTAGCATCAGGTACAGTGTTTGCTGTAATTTTTCAAGGCATTTTTAATAATTTGGGCAATTAGAGTTTGAGTGATGGCTTACATATTAAGATTTTAGCCAATGCATGAAGAAGTTTCCTTTTTTCTTCTTGGCATAATCTGAAACCCCAAATGTACTTTGGTTTGTTTGTTTGTTTACAAGCATGTGTCATGTGAAACAGAAGGCCAGCTGATTAGTGTGACTGTCTAGTCCCCTTCTGCCAGATTTTATATTTGGCCTGGAGTGGCGGATGGCTGTTGTTGGCAAGAAGTGTAAAACCACAGAACCCTTCCATCTCCTTATGGCACACTTGGAGAGTTTAGTGCTACGCTTTTCCGTCCACAGAAATCTGCCCTTGTTGCAGGAATCCTGCCAACTCCGAGCAGTGCTAATTGAACTTCTGCCATCATCAAAAATTATCAAGATTTCTACATAAAACTTCCCAGTTTTATGATGTACGTAATACGCAAGGTCTGCGTTGTTTTTAATGCTTTCTGTTTTTTTTCTTATGGAAATGATTTTTGTTTTCTGCTCCACTTCAGCAACCTTTTCAGCAGTTAAAAAAATTTCTTATGCATATTAATAGCCTATGGGAAATTTTGCACTTTCCCCCTCATGGCTTTCCCTCCCTGCACAAGCACAGAAAGGAGTACTTGTTAGCTAGTGCATGAGTTGGCAATCTTGATTTATTGAGCTGAAATACCTTTGCCTCTATGCGATTAGAGGCAAATTAGGGATTCTTGTTGGTGCTAGTTTGCAACCCCAGATGATGTAGTTTTGAATAAAAAACAGAGCAGAGAAGTCTACAACAGTCCTCAAGCAGCAGAAGCTGCAGCTGTTCTTGTCGCATGCTCTGTCAAAGCCTCAACCCCTTCAACAGGGTTTGAAGAAAGCAGTGTGTACCCTCAGTGACTTCTAGGCATCATCTGGTCTGTTAGTTTAATTTTCCAGAGGAAGTGGTGCATTTACACTGAAACACGGGAGTCTGCAATGAAGTGGGTGAGGTGTAGACAGTTTTCATTTACAGGTCCTGCTGTGGTAATGAAGTAACCTTGTATAGAGGGATAAGCTGGAAGACTGAGTTTCTTTCTGTCCCTTGTAAAATACTTCACTGAAATTACTGCATTAGTCTCCAAATTATTTAATCCCTTACTAACTAAGGATAGATCAGAGAAACACAGTAGTTGTGATTCTCCAAATCTGGCTGTTTGCATCCTAGTACCCAGGTGGCAATGAATATCCAATGCTTTCCAGAAAAACTCTTTATGAGTAACTGCATTGCACAATCTAGTACAGAGGGTATAAATAAACTACTGAAGGGAGTAAGTTTGTTTCCTGAAGCATGGCGTTTAGACACTTATTTGGATAGAAAATTGTCCTTTTTATGAGTTTGTGCAGTAGTTTCTACCCAAACATTTTGTGCTGTGCGCTCATTCATCAAACAGCAATAGCCCCCTCCTTCCTGTAAGTTTATGTTAGTGTTTAGGTGAACTAATGAACATGCATAAGGGAAAGATGTAAGAAAATTCTCCAAAACATTAATGGAAAATCTTTTTTATTGGTAGTCATGAAGAAAAGTACAGTAGGCCACGGTGTACTAGCTAATTGCATGTAATGCATGTATGCACTTTGGCTGTAGCCCTTTAATGAAATCCTTATTATGCATTTTTATCTGTCTGCCTCCTAGGTTGGTTGTGTGACATGAGAGAAACTGTAACCTGAAGTGGATGTCACTGAAAGCATATTGTCTCTTAACTTTTCCTTCAAGTATAGAGCCTTGTTCTCTTTTAAAGACTGCAGTTAATGACAGCTAGTAGTATTGGGAAAACAAGGCTTTGGCATTTTTTCAGCTTTCCTTGGTCTGTTTGCTGTTCAGATAATATTGGCATCTTTTTGCATGGTACTTTTTTTGTTTGGTTTGGGGTTTTTAGCAGGTCTTCCTCCCATTCCCTTCCTTTTTCTCAGAGCTCTAAAACCATTTCCTGCTGTCTTACGTCCAAAACTCATACTAAATCCTTTGCCATTTCCATTGCAATGGAAAAATGAGAATTGACACACAAATCTGTATGACTGTTGTGCCACACCTGGTTTATCTGTGTACCATGGCAGTATTCACTATTCTGCAACACGGAAAGAAAAAGCCTTTTATTGTTATCTTTCTGCTTGTGTTTTTATGAAGCTAAAGATCTAAAAGAATGAGATAAAGTTCCTCTGTTAAAGTATATAGTGCTTTCCTGCATTTATTCATACTTGCTTTACAATTTGCTCTGAATTTTTAAAAAGACTTGTAATTTTGATATCTTTATGTACTCTCACAGTCGCGGGCTTGAGCTGAAGTTCATATACCTCCATGGAAACGACACAAGCTTGACATAATTGCTGTCTGCAATTTTTCTCCTGTTGGTTCTTTCTCTAGTTGTTTGAACACCGGGGAACTTCACCTCTGAAGAGTTTGTTAATGTTTAATGGAGTTCAAAGATCTCCAGCACAAAGATGTTTGTTTACAGTGGGCAGTTTTGTTGCTATTATAATTGCAGATGAAAGAAATTCTAGTACTTCTAGTATATTTAATATTTCAGATTAGCATTAGTAGCTCAGCTTACCTCATGCTCATCAGATCACTTGCTTTCTATGAATCTCTTTTCCTGACTCCCTACACACACCAATCTATTTTTTTAATCTATTTTTTCTTTCCATCTACATATATTTTTGCTATTTCTTTACTGCTTAAATCAGAATTTCCTCTGATTTAACACTGTAAACAAAACCAAGGACAACATGGAAAACATCTGAAAAGACTAATGCCAGCTGCATTCCTGTCAGCAGTGCAGTTTATATTTAGAGTGGAAGCGTGCTGGAGAGGAGTTGAAGAGTTCAGAGTGGGATTCAACCTGAGTGCTTGGATCTGAGTGACGAAGGACTGACCGCTGCTAGGATTGAGCTGGCCTTCCCAGATCATGTACAGAGTACCTTTTTTTCAGGCTATAAACAGGCTTTTCTCTCTGCAGCCTTAGAATAGCTTTTTGGAAACAGAAAGATGCACCCAACACCCATGTTTTTGCTAGAAGCCACAAGTTGAAACAGGAGAAGCTTTTGGTGCTCTCTGTTCTTGCAAGTTACCTGACATAAACCTGACTCTTAATTGTGTATCCTACTCTGAGGACCACAAGCTTCCATACTTACCATGAGTTTTAATGTGTGTTGATCACTTACCCTGAAATTCATGTGTTTATTCCTATAGTTCTCTTGTAATGGAGGGAACAGTTCATGGATCCCCATGGTACAGATGAGTCATTGATTCTGACAGAGTGATCTCAAAACAAAATTCCAGCAGTGCAAGAATGGAGCCATCCTTTGTTGACTTTTGATAGAAACATAGCTGAAATTTTACCCTTTAATAGGTTTTGAACCCAACTATCATATCAGTAGGCTTTGCTGCAATATTTTCTCTACTTCCTGCTAATCATTTCAGGAGGAAAAAAGAGAGTGTTAGTTAGTGTAAATCTGGAGACCCTGAAAGAATAATTTTGTGATATTGTTATTCAGAAATAAGAAAATCACAGCTGCCTGTCTGTTCATGCTGCAGCTAGTCTAGCATCTGGAACTAAAAATGAAAGCTGTTAGCTCAAATGATGCTATTTATTAACTGAAGGAAGCAAAAACTTTCAAAAAATGTCCTGGACACAATTTTTAATTATGATTTTAATATTGAATTTGGGGAGACTGAGATGAGCAGGTCTTATGCCTTAATGTACAAGGAAAATAGCTGTCTTAATCTCATCAGTATGGTTTAATGGCAAAAGACTTTATAACCACAGCAGCATCCATTACCTCTTAAAGAAGATTTTTTGAATTTCTGAAAAGATTAAATCTGAGTGGTAGTGTCAGACAGAAGAAATAACCCTTCCTGAGGCTTCATAGCATTTCCTCTCCACACCCCTGCACCACTCCATATGAAGGCATCCTGTAGTGAAGGGGTTAAGAATGCAGAATGGTGAGTATTGTAGCTGAATTTATCTTGGTAACCCAAGATCTTCATGAATGTGGAACACTACTTACTACTGCAGCTATTCTTGTATTGGCTTCCCCACCAAGTCCTGACATGCTTTTGTCCATGCATGCTTCTTGAGTTTCACTCCAGGGGGAAGTTTGGGGGAGATCTGATGACAAACAGGTCTCAATCCTTTGCATGCTTACCGAATCAAGTTGTTTGTGTTTTCCACACATCCTGCTTTTGTTACATTGGAACTTTTCTTTCCCTGTGCTATATTATACTCTTGTGTGCTAATTAAGATTGCAAATTATTTGTTTTCATTAGAGAACAGAAAACAAATGTAAGCCTTGAATTTTTTTTTTATTTTTATAACCTAGTATTGAAACAAACAGGTAAACCAAAGAAACGTGTTGCTCATGCTCGCAAGAGAACAGTGGATTGATGCATTTAGACATAAACTCCTTGCAGATGGCAAGTACAGAGCTATATTATTGTAGGATTATCAAGGAAGCCTGAGGTTTTCCCCTAGATTTAGCAGTTCTTGGCCACCTTGGTGATTTTCCAAGGGGCAATGAATGCTTCTATAAAGACAGCAACTTCTGATCTTTATCATGTGTTCTGTTTACAGGTGATACTGGCTCACACCAAAACCTGAAAACCTGATTCAGAAGATGTTATGGGATTGGAATAAATTGAAATTACATTTCTGCGAACTATCTTTCTCCCTATCCTCTTCACTATGTTGCTAAAATCTTCCTATATATTGGCCCAAATCCTGGATCTATATATGTCCCCCACTACAGTGTTAAGCTTCTTGATCCAGCCAATCTGGCGTGTTACATAGCTCTACCTTCTCATAGTGCTAGGACATGGGTATCAAACTCCCGCTGTTCTCCTGCTCCTGCAGGCGGGAGCAAAGAGACAAGGAGGTCCGTGCTGCTGCTGGGTGAAAACAAGATACTGGGCCAGATAAAACAAGATGGAGGTCCAGATTCGGTCTGTGGGCTGTGAGCTTGATAACATTGTGCTAGGAGCTATATACCTTGATATCACTGTTAGAATGAATATTATACATGTGAATGTTTCACCACATTTGGTTATCAAAATATTGTATTCAAATGCAACTTGGCTAATGTCTAGAAGCACAGTGCTTATGAGGCAAGTGAATTACAAATGCTCCAGCTGTTTTTTTAGCTCTTCCAAGCCCTGAAGCTCAGGAAGCACCTAAACTGGAACAATCTGTACTGGAACAATAAGATGGAAGGCTGGGTTTATAGATTAAGCTGATAGTTATCATCTGTGGGACTGGTATTGTGACAATGCTCTTTCTACTCTGATACCTGATGCAGAATTTTGATAAAACATTTGAAATCTCCACCCGTAAGGGAAATTTAAGCTAGACTTTTATTAGATGACGCTCTTTATCCAGAATAAGAACATCCCCAGAATGAGATTGTTATGCTGTATTTTCTCTTAAGTCTCAGAAATTTATAAGCGTCGGCAAAGGGTTTTATTAGGCAGAACAATCTTTGGGACTGGGCGGATAGGTGGAACAACGGAGGTATGTGTCTGTGGATCATTTTACTTCTTTTTGGGGATCTCTCTTTTTATACTTCTGTACAGAATGATAATTAGTAACCATCTTCTCTATGCAAACCACTACACGTTTAAAAATACGAGTGTCAGTATTTTCAAACTAATCATTAATACCTAAAAAGAAGTGCTGGAATTCAGAGATGCTAAATGTGCATTTTTGAAGACGGATAATTGAAGTTTTCTATCTCTGGAAAACCAAGAAATAAGCTTAGAAGTTTAACTCTAGGCTTCAAATTGTAAAAGTAATGGTAGATATTTCCTAATCTCTGAAACTGGCTGTCTATTCAGAAGGAGAGCTGTGAACTTGCATATGTTCTCATTCTGAGAAATGCCTTGAGATGGGTGGGTATGAAGTGCTGGAGAACAGGCGCACAAAATTGTTCCAAATTAGCGGTGCATTTTTTTGAGCGGGAGGCAATATTTTCAACCTGCTACCTCAAAGCTGAAATGGTGTTTGCTCAAATGCTAACACGGTTGTGGTGAAAAATGCAAATAACATAAAAAGGGAAAATGGGTGCCTTGGTGAGATGAGTAGTAAATACATCCAACAATGCTACTGTTATGTGGAGAATTCCTTCTTTTTTTTTTGAAAAAGAACTGTATTCAGCACAACATCAGCAGAAGTTCCTTTCCTTCCCTATTCTGTGTGAAAAGAAAGTTCACAGTTTGCAAGACTGTGGTCTTTTCAGTAAGCTGATATGAGCAATGCTGACAACGTGCCTTGCCCAGCAGCATGTGGTCAAGTGTATATTAATAAAGAAGAATACTCTTAGTGGTTTGGCCCAAATTCTTCTGGTTCTATAGGCACTCCTGCGCTGCATGTGGGAACGGGAATTGAAATAATTTGAAATCCTACTAAAGCTAAGTGCAATTTTAGACAACTACGAAAGAGATGAGAAAGGAATATCTTACTCTGCAGACATCTCCACTGATTTCTCAGCAACTTAATGTTGCCTGTGATATCCTGTCAGTAATGGTGTAAAATTTGGCAGATTGGTTTGAAAAAAGCCCAGCAAAAGACCCAGGATTTCCCAGGATCAGGGTAATTCCTAAAATCCAGTGTGTATCTCAAGGGTAATCTAGGACAATGTTATAGATTTCCCTCTTCTGTGTCTCTTGTTTCTCTCATCTGAAAGCTCTTTGGTTGGATGTTGCTGAGACAAGAGCCTCAGCTCTGATCTGACTGCTTGCTCAACTAGGATGAGTTGCTGAGATGCCATGTTTATGGCTGGTAATACGGGTCTAAATCGTATAAAGGCCAATCGATAAAATCAAGAAGTGGAAATTCCATAAAAATTATTCTAAATTCTGTTCCATAGGAACAAAAGACTAGGGTAAAGAATATGTCACACTTGAGGTTTATTCTTTTTCTTGTAATTTAAAAATTAAGTGTAATGAAGGCAAGAGTCCTTATTGAGTAAGATCCTAGTGGTTAATGAATGAAAGAGAGAGCTCCTTAAAGGACTTTTAGCTTTTTATCTTTGCTGAACCTGTTATCCATGGAGGACATAAGAAAGGGTTGCTCACACTTCAGTATCCCTGTTTGTGTAGACAGGCATAACTCATGTTAAGGTGGTTGGGTCTGAGTGCAAAATTGTGATGAGCTTGTGTAGAGTTATTGAAAGATATACCCACCAAGGGACATCTCCGAGAAGCTGGGCTCACTTCAGTGAGAAGGTGTGGGGATTTGGATGCCTTTCAAATGAAAATACTCTTGAGAGTCCTACTCTGTGGCCTGATTTTCTTGGGTTGCAGACATCTGACAGCTGCTGTTGTGGAGCTGTAAAAGTTTGCTTTAAGTCTGAGTCTTCACCACTCTAGAATGGCACTTTCCTGTCTTGCCTGGAAAAGGACAGTGGCTTTTGTGTTCTGGAAGCCATTAAAAGCTCTGTCCTCCATCATGTCTTATCTCGAAGTACTGAAGTGAATGTGAAGAACAGGTTGTTAGGAGCAGGAAATCAAAGGATGGCTGAAACTGTGAATGGAGTGTGGAGATAGTAAGCTGCACTGAGAGGATGATACATAAGCTTTTAAAGTTACTGTCTTGAACTTGGGCTTATTTGTATATAAATCACTAGGACAACTGGCACGTGTTTAGTACATTGAGTTGGGTTAAGTCAGTTGTGGAATCCTAGTTACTGCAGCGTATATTCAAAGCCTCTTGTGACACAAACGGAGCAAAATGAATCTGTGTGTTAAGGAAATTGTATGTTCTACTTTCTTCAGAATCTGCACCTAAAGGGGCTGCTTTTTGGTAAGCTCATGCCACCCACCCTCCAAGTGCAACTCTTCTGACACAAATACAGTAGTGCCAACCTGTGCCATCTTAGGATTTGTGTAAAAGACAGTACCTTCAATAGAAGGTAAAAAACATGTTTTAATACAGTAACTTCATTTTGAACCTCACCTAATTTTTGTGATTTTTCCCTTTGTTAGCTGTTTTGACTTCTTATGTGAACTTGGGTAGTGATGTTTGGGGTAGAGGAAAAAAATCTTTGAAAAGAGGAAAGTAAACAAAAAACATCTATTTTGAAATTGTATGAAACAGCTGACTTAATATTGCCAAATTTTTGCTTTAAAGCTGATGAACAATTTGTCTGTCTCTAATTCTGTCTTTTTAAATTTCTTTCAAAATGTTCTTTTATTATTGCAGTGTGCAAGATCATATAAATTCTTGTAAGTCTGTCCTTTGCTGAACTGTTATACTATACTCTTTCAAGAAACCTTGATGCAGGATGACTCTGCTTTTGTACCCCTCTGCTCTTTTCTCCCAGCCTCTTAACAGATTCTTTTTACTCTCTTCTAACTCTCTTTATATTGTGAAGGAGCGGAATCACGTCTCAAGTGGCAAGACCTCCTCAGATGTACAGTGGTGGAATAACTACTACCATCCCTCTCTCTCTTCCGAGCAAAGGCAGCAGGACAGTCTGGCTTGGAAATGTTTCAGAGCCAACAGCAGTCATATATTATTGCTCTGCTGGTTTTCAGCTGATGTATGGTTCTGGAGTGGGTACGACTACATGATGTTTGTTAAAATAGCCACTGTCTGAAGCTGCAAAAGTCCTTTCATGGCAGCAGCTGAAACAGGTGAAGAGATTTAACATCTCTGTACTACTACTGAAGGCTACAAGCTTCTCTGTGCTGCCAGTTGATACAATTCTCAATTACCAGTTTCAGTCAAAATCAGCTGGTTTGGCACAAAATAATATTTAAATCATTTAAATTATCTGGGCTTTTGAATGAAGCAGAAGGGATGACCAGCAAAGCATCTCATCTAGCAGATCTGAGGGGACAATAACCCTTGGCAGAAGGGCAGTGATGAGTAACTAGTGTTGGCTTAGAACCTGTAGCCTCCTCAGCTAGCACTGCTGCAACTAGAAGAGAGTGGCTATGGACAGTCCAGGCTGTCCTGCTTCTGCCAGTTAGCTGGGGGCCTGTATTCGCTGCTGGATCCTTGTGTTTTCTCCCTGAGTAATTTTAAGATGGGAGGTAATTATCTCTCTGCTTAGTGTGTTTACCAGGCTATGCAAAATGCAGTGGTCCTTTCTTTCCCCTCACAATAAACAAACTTTGTGGCACATCCATAATGCACTGCTGGCAGCGCCAGAAGTGTGGGACAACTTTTACCACACTGCTGTATGGGGCAAGGAAGAGCTACAGACACCGTGGGCCAAATGTCCTCTTTTATGCTGTTCCTAGGATCTCAGCTCTTTCATTGCTGCTTGGTTTCCCACAGAGAAGAGAAAAGTACTTTTTCCCCTCTTCCTCTTCCTTACCACTCATTTTGGAAGGTGCTTTAAAAGCCCTCTTCTTCACCTGCCTCCATTCCCTCTCAAGTATGAAACTGCACTTAACACTTCCTCTCTTCTCTGAACAGTCTTAAAATCTCTTCATCTGTCAGCTGATAGTTAACCCTTATTCTCACTAGTGAGCAGTTACTTCAGCAGTATCTTCCTAAGAAAACTAAGGGACTCTGTCTATAGCTCTTCTCTGGCAGTACCAGAAGAATTTACCATTTAAGCCTTTTAAAATCCTTACATCACTTGTTTTTGTGTTTTGCAGGGAACTATTGAAATGACAAAAATAAACTGGGAGCTCTAATTTGCCATTTGCTATTTGCCATTTGCATTCCTGTTTCTGTCAAAAACCCAGGCCAACCAGGCTTAATCACATCCATGTTTGATTGTCACTCTCTCAGATCCAGTAGCTGTCAAACAGATGTTAGTGGCAGATTTTCCACAGCAAGCCTCAGCATAGGCAGAAGAAAGTCTTCAGAACATGGCCTGTTGATTCCTTCTGCTGGTAACAGCTTCCTGGGTTTCTCTTCAAAACTTCCAGCCTTGTTTTCCATTTATTTAAATGAGAATTGTATCACTAATCTTTGCAAAATTTTGACCAAGGTTGGTTACACTGACAGTTTTTCCTGGCATCATTTTTGTATGGACTAATCTGTTCTTACTTGCTTGGGCTAGAATGATCCCTGGGGAGTGTTTTGCAGGTTGGGATTGGTGGATGTGCATTTTAACACAGCTCAGCTTCCCTGCCCTAGAACATCTCCCCCCTGTAGCCAGTCTGAACAAGACCTCAACTCCAGTAGGGAACAGAGGTGTGAGTGCAGTTATTGCTGTGAGGTGTCCTTGACAGGAAAGACATTTTTGCCCATGGCTGGTCCCTCTGCAGTCTGTGGAGAGCACACAGGACTGAGGAAGCCTTTGATATGTCTTGTTTCTTAATCAAAAATCGCAACAAGTAAATCGTGGGTGGATTGTTTGGATTTTGGTTTCAGTCTTCTTGCTTGAAATTTCAAGTAAGGCACCCCCACTTCAAGTGAAATTAAGCAATATGTTATCACATGCATGGCATTGACATTTTTAGGGTCTACAAATAAAACAGGAAGAGTCTTTCTACCCCATATGTCAAAAGGAATCACAGGATTCTCTCCAGGGCAGCCCGAAGCCTGAGCTTCTCTACACAGTGGGTCACAGTAGCTAGACATATCTCCATAACTATGGCACATTGCAGAGCATGTTCAGAAGTTGAGAGCTGTATTTTGAGACTCTTTCAGGCTCTCTTAGAAATTTACCTTGTTAACTAGACATCTTTTAATTAAGTTTTACTAGTGACACTACTACACATAACTACATTCAGGAATTAGAGCAAAAAACGTAATGCAAAAGGAAATGAGTGCATTGATGATATCCCTTAGCTGGAATAGCAGATGCATTATGCAGATCAGCTCCAAGACAGATCAACGTGTGTCCAAGGTCACTGCTTCACCCTTGGCTGACTCAGTTCCTTAGGGGAATTTTGGGTTTGCCAGAGCGTATTTAGACTTTTGCGATTTGCAAATAATTTCCCAGGTGCCTCTTGTTTTCTACAGTCCAGCTTGAGGTTCTGTGTTCCAAATTGCCTCTTTCATAATCAGCTTTGGCAGACTGTGCTGCAGAAGTATTCTGTGTTTTCGTGGACCCTCCACACAGAGACAAAAAAAAACCCTTGTGTTCCTGAAAAGAGATGGCAAGTGAGAAGGGTACTGCTGCAAGTATGGATGTACATTATCAAGTATTGACATATTTCTGCTGATTTCTTTTTAGACAATAAATACATCTCTAAAAGGACAAGAAAAAGAATAAATGTAATATTTTTAGAAGGTCATCAGCTGTTGCACGATTGCAGCTTGTCTTAATTATGAGTGAGAAGAATTTCACTAAAGTTTCAGAAACCACCTTGAAGCATTGAAATATTATTTATCCTCCATCTCTTCCCATCTTTCTCAATAAACTACTTCCTGCCACCCCAGAACGGTCAGTGCCACCCCTTAATTTACAATTAGGAAAGCAGACACGAGAGAAGGCGAGGGGATAAAATATGGTATCAAGTTTGTATCTGCTCACATTTCACACACTAAGGAGACAACCCCCTTTGGCCAGTTGCCATGGGGAATTTTCTTGCAGAAGTAAATAACTCAGAACAGAAAGAACTCAGATTCATACTACCCCAGCTGCAGAATGTCATTAAGTCTCAAAGGATGCTATGTGCATTGTGTGAAAGGAATTTTGTAATCTGGCTATAACTGCAGTTGAAAAATTATGTTTGAGTTTAAACCTTTATTTTGAACTTCTAATTACTGGATTTTTTTCTTGTATGTTGATTAAAGCATACATTGTCTTATAAACAGTTTCTATTATTAAATCTTAAAACGGTTTATATTAGATGTTTCAATAGCAGATGAGTGGTTTATTTTTGTTTTGTTTTCTTGTTTCTTCCTATGCCAAATGCACTCCATTTCCCAATTCACTTCTTAAGGATGCTTGAAAAAGGAATTAAATCTACCGAGGCACTCAAAATATCATGTAGACGCCTTTTTATATCGAAGTGTCATTAATTTCTGATCCAAATAACCTTCACAAACTTTCTTTTATTTTTCTTTTTTTTCTTCGCAAAAAGTCTGAGAAGAGAGAGCACAGACACCTCTCTTTACTAGTAGTTAGCCAGTTCTCTTTCAGTCTGAGTCACATGTCTGCAGCATCCATGAAGCTGATCCTGGTATACAAGGCAAGAGACTCATGCTTTGTCTTCATAGTACCAGAGGACAGAATAGCTTCTGTTTTGGCAGTATTTCTTGTAGATCTAATACCTCCAGCTCAGATTTAGTGAAGAAATGGGGAAGATGTATGCTTTTAGCACTGATTACAGGTCAGCATTTGAAATAAAACTTTTTAGCTAGGTAAAACAAATACCTGCTAGAAAAAGACGTTCTAAAATTTGCCTTTTAGTTGGTTTCTACATCTCTGGAAGATCATGTGCAATGGCACAACTTATATTACAGGTTTTCTTTAGGTATTTTGGTTGTTGTCTCTGTAGCAGTAGGTGCTAAAATTGCATGCAGAAAGATTAATCTGTGTACTTGCAGTCATTGAATCACGGCTTCATACGCTACTTTGCATAAGTGCATCAAGCATCCTATGCAAGGATGTTTTAACTGAGGTCATCTTTCAACCAACTGATTGCTAAGACTGTAGTGACTCTAGTGTAGGGTGCCCAGAAAGCAGCAGGGCAGGGAGGTTGTCTGCCAACCAAAGCCCAGAGAGACCTATGGCCCCACAGTTCTCACAGACCTTCCTCTTGTCTTGAAGAGTGGTAAGGACTTGCTGCCCGGTCAACCTCAAATCTGTTATGTTGGAGGAGGTGAGGTTTGTGTTTACATGTTCCCAATCCTATGTCCCCCACCTGTAGTGGCCTCTCTTTAACAAAGATTTCAACCTAAGTTTAATTTGCTTGGTACTTTGTGGTGAGAGGGTAAGATTCAGGCCAGACCCTGCCAGCTCCCAAGCATCTAGTGAGACCCTTGGTAGTTCTGTCAAACTCCCCTGCAATCCAGAGAAAGGGGGATAAAGAGTAAAAATACCACCTAGGTGGGAGGGAGATTGTGCATGTGTGTCAGTGTCATGGTCCATTAGCTCTCTGAGCTGCAGTTTGGTGGAACGTGTACCGAGCTGTATGCCAGCAGAGAGTACATCCTGCTCCCAGCTCTTTCCCCCGACTATTTTTGTGCTCTTCACAACTGTTATTAAGCAAGACCACAGAGTATTTTTACAGCATAAGCAGAAGAGGTCGATCCTGCATTTTAGGGCTGTGATTTCTCAATAACCCGTACTGAAATATGGGTATATGTGATACCTTTAAGTAATATGAAGAACATGCGCTGAGATAAGAAGGAATTTGAATGCTGTTGTTTTGCTCAGTGTTTGATCAAACAGATTATCTCATTGTTGGATTCCACCTCCTCTACCTCTTTCATTTCAAATGCTTCCTACAAAGTTTTTAAAGAACTGCACTTCTGATAATAGGAGGACTCACTGTGTTTGACTTTGGTTTTATTGTGGCATGGGTTCCATGAGACGTCCTAGACTGGGCACAAAGTAATGCTACTGCAGGTTGTTCTGCCTAGGCTAGTAGAGCCAAACAAATGCAAACTTCTTGATCTAAGTGTGGTGCATCTGACCCTGTGCTTGGGTCTCTGCTCCCTCTTGAGAGAGAGTCTCTGTAATGTCTTCTTCATTAAAGTTGACAAGCCAAAATATTTCTTCTAGGTCTAGTTGCTAGTAGCATAATACTGGACAAGAATACACTTATAAATATGATAATTTTTTAAGGATGCTTTTGCCCAAAATTTGAACCAACGTCACGTTTAAGCCGCTATCTTCTTGTTTTGATTTCTGTAGAGCTTCATTCTTTATGTTTAAAATGCATAATTGTTTATCACTGATTTCAGCGAGATTTGTTCTGCTAGCAATTTCTATCTTAAGTTACTATACACAATTAAATGTTATAGCTGAATGGGAAGCCTTATATTACTTTTTGATTCCCTTAAGCAATGTTTTGGGGTTATAATGCCCAGTTTGGACATTCTTGAAAACATTGACTAGCTCCGTTTCCTAGACTCAAAATTTTTAAGGATTACATTTCAACAGGGAGATTACGACTAGATGGTATAGGTGAGACAATACAGTTTGTAGTTTATGGAGGAGACAGCGGAAAATAAGAGGGGTTACAGAGAGTGTATGCTCAGTAGTGTGCTCCTGAGGATGTGCTTGTACTGCTCTGAAGTATACCAGTACCTGCATTTCATGTTGTGGGAGTGCCTCTATGGAAATTTCTTTGGATCTATAGATCTGTGTGGCAGACCTATTGAAGACACATTGCTGCCTCCTTTTGAGAATGTAATGGTCCAGTTTCTCAAATTATTTTCAGTGTAAATCCAAGCTGATACCAAAGTAAGTTACAGGAAAATCTGGCTTTTATTTTATTCCTTGGTTTTTCCTTCATTTTGAGTGGTAGTCTTATTTTGTCTTGGTGATTACGGTTGATTGAAGCCCAAGGTTTTGAGGAAGAGGGGGAAACACAAGGAACTAACTTGTCTCAGAGTTACTTGAGTATACTTTTAAAACATGGAGTAAGCATTAATAAAAAGGAAAGTAATGACAAACGTCTCTGAGACGAGGCCAATTGTAGATTTAGAGGAGTGGAGCTGAAGTGCCCCATAGCAGACAAAGTTGTTGCTGAAGAGATCTGCTTCCGCTTTTGTGTGCACTCCTTCCTTAAAGAGATTTTTGTGGATTCTTAATCTGGCAGCTGATGCAGAGTTAACAAAACAGACTTAAAATTTCCCCTCATGTTTATATAGGATGGAATTATAAAATGTGAGGGCTGTGGTGGAAGACATGGCTGGATGAGAGCCCATGGGATAGCCATCCATGTCAGGGAATGGCAGAGGCGGCCACTGTGCCTTCAGCACCGCTGGCCCCACGGGACTGGGCTGGGGCATTTCACTCATGTCATTCAAAGTGAGTCAGATTGCTGTTGTGGTTACTCGGCTGATCCACTTCAGCTGTTGGGATAAGTATGTATGTGCAGATGAATGTGTGTGTCAGTGGAGCAAATTAAGGAAGCAACTGCAGCACGTCAGCTGAGAGACGCTGGGTGTGGGGTGAGTGGTGAGGCTGGGGCTGGGCTAAACAGCAGGTAGCAATAGGAGCAGTGAGCTACAGGTCTGGGATATGGTGTGCAGCAAGTAGGACAGGGTGCAGAATGATCAGGAAAGTGTCTGTTTAGCCTCCCAAGTTTACACAAGTACATGTGAATGGAGAAGTTGTGTTCAAAACTTTCAGAATCCTTTTTGACTCCTTCCGTAACGCGGGACAAATCCTGCTTCTTGCCATGCTTTGATTTTCTTCTCTAAGGGAGAAATAATCTTGGAGATGTCTGAATGATCCGTGCCTCATTCTCTCCCTGTGCAGTGGTGTGGCTGGGGGCAAGGACCCTCTTCTTCAGGAGGCAAGAAACTCTACCCCATCTCCTCTCCACCTCTCACACATCTGTAGGAACAGCAAACCCTGGTTTCTGCATCTTTCCTGTCCAGGTTCACTCTGGGGGAAATATCTTGCAGAAGGAGCAAGCATCAGCCCCTCTGCCAAAACCTGACCCACAGCCTTGCCAGGATCGCCTTTTCCTCCTTCCATCACCTGCCCAGCGCTGCTGCCATGCTGCTGTCATCCTTGCAAGGAGAATGAGTCATTTTATCTTCCCTGAAGCAGCAGTTTGGTGTTTTGCTTACACACCTGTAATGGTTGTTCTGGCTCTACTCTTGCCCTGGGTGCATCGTAGGACTCCTGAAACAGCCAGGATGAGGCTCCCCATGCAGTAGCAGCACCGTGGGTGTGCTGGAGGAGATGCGTCAGGATGGGAATGAGAAGGGCTGCTTGTGCCTTGATAGGAAGGGTCCTGATCATGGCTGCTTACAGTGTCTAACCAACCTGTGGGGAAGTGTCATCTGCCAGAAGATCGTCTGTATGGTCTCGTGCTTACGGCAGTACAAAGTAGAGTCCAGAGTGCAGGGATGGAGTTAATTATTGACTTTTACTGCCTTGGGTTAGACTGTCTGTCCTCTTCTCCTTACAGTCTCCACTGCCAGTTTCGGATGTTGGTGTTGATAGAAAGAAAATATCTAATGTTATTACTGCACTGTTAGATTCACTGAGTGATGGTAGAGTTTATCCTTCAGTTAAAAAAAGTCAGCACTGATTTAGGTAGTTATTTTACTTATGTAAAGGATTACCCAGGACATATCTAACTGAACACGATGACAGTGATTTTTTTACCTCCACCAGGTTGTTTCTTTCACGGACGTCAAACATTTATTTGTCCCCTTTGAGAAATGCCACAGGGTTATTCAGAGTTGTTAGATTACTGTTGCAAGTAAGAATTTTTGATGCAATGCCTCAATGTGGATTTGACTATATCCAACGATTTTGAATTCTGTGTAAAGCTCATCACAAATAGCTCAGTATGCTGGCTGGGAAAGAAAGTGCGGTGATATTGGCTTGCTTTCCTGCACCCCAGGAATTAAACTGGAAATGGGCTGTATGGATTTTGTATAACAAGTTAATATTTTAAACATTTCTCTGTCTGGAATATGAGCTACTAGTACTTTAGTTGCTTTTGCTGTTGCTAAGTTACACACAAGTGTTTCTTTATGAAGTGACACCCTTAAAAAACCTCAGCTGGTTTGAACAATTTTGCTGAATCTTGTGTTCTCTATTTTTTTTTTAACCCCATCTCCTTACTTCCTCTCCTCCATGCACTTCCTTGCAAAAGGTGATTATAGTGACTTATTCTGTTCTAATAGGTCTAGAAATGTCAAATGATAATAACGAAAGAACACAAAAGGGATTTTTGATTAGGATTGGTCTGATGGATTGCGATCTTTTTTGTGCCCACACTTACACAGATGTATTTTCTAGTAGAGTGCATTTTTCATTGTGAGTACCTGATGAAGAGATCTCCTTGGTCTCCTCAGTGCATGCCAGACCTCTGAAAACTACCCTGGTTTTCACTGCATAGCAATATGCAAGTCCTAAGGAGATCAACTTTATCATTCCTTTTGACTGTGCAGAAGTTAATGTATTGGGTGGATGCTTTTAACTCTCTGCCCTGGCAGTGTCCTATGAGCAGCAGGTGGCTAAGCTCCCCATATAGCCCTTCCATACCAGCACAGGGAAGGGGAAGGATCTTACTATGAATTTTGCTTTTTAAATTTCTGGTGGTGCCAGCAGAAAGATTTTAAGTGAGGATGCTGGCCTTTCTCTAGGTATTCACGTAATTTTTCTCAGTAAGGTATAAAAACCTGCAAACTAGTCTGTCCTTGATGTCCTGACACTTGCTGTCATGAGGGCTGCCTATTGAAATGTGGGGAATGTTGGTTAGCATGGCTGAAAGACCTGGTTTCTGAAAATATTTCTGAGACCAGGGAGCCAAGTTTTGTCCTGGACTACACCCACATAAGCTCATTCAACTACAGCATCAGTGTTGCAGGAGCGGGGAGCCTGTGAGTGGCAGGTCTGTGTCAGTGGGGGATTGCAGAGTGGGACAGAGAAGGCAGAGTACCAAAGCATATTCTCCTGTAGCCACCCACTTTCCCAATGGGACTATGAGCTTTTTCCACATCATCTCCAAAAAAAATGGTGGTAAATGGGGCAAAAATCCTTAAGCATGCATGTGCTTCCTAAAAATGTTGTGACATGTGTAAGAGGTAGCCAGGTGATCTGGGCAGTGTCACTGACACGCCTTGGAGAATGAGTTTGCAAGGAATGAAACAGGGTGCTGGCTCTGTTAACAAGGCTGAATGTGTTTTTTCCAAAACCCTTTGAAAACCCTTTGAAAGAAGCTTTTAATTGTGACGTGCTTAGGAGGAAATTTAAGGCAACTTATAGTTAAATTACATTATAGATTCAGACAGAAGATGTGTCAAATACCTGAAAGGAAAGTATGACTGTTTTGGTTTACAGAACAGTCCAGATTTCACAGAGAAATGCCATTTCAAAGCTCTAAGGCAGACACAACAGTTTTCCTGAAATAATACCAGCAATAATCCCTTCAAAAATCCCCCAGTGTATTGGCTCATGCATGTTTTAAAATTCTTTCTCCATTTTGTTATAAAAACTTGCATATTTTTCTCCCCTTCACCATATGAAAATCTTCTAAGAATTATTTATGAGCTTTTGTAGACTTCAGAATAAGCTCTCCTTCTCCTCCCCTTCCTTACTTTCTAATCCAATTTAGTCAGATAGTTACTTCAAATCCCTCAGAAGCCTGTAGTTTGTTAATTCTCCCACAGTGCTGAGATTTCCCTCCAGCCCAGCTGGCAGGAGTTTTTAGAAATAACAATATCTCAGGGGGAAGGAGCTGAAGATTGAATGGGGTCTTTTGTCCAAGTCTCTATGAAGCCAGATTAATTATGCATTGCAGAACAGAGTTTAAAGCTCTGAATTAGGTCCTCATTGCAATGAAAGGAGAGCCCAGGCTTGAAAACTGAAAGAATTCCCATTTCCATCAGAGGGACAGACATATAATGACTGAAAGCAGGAAGAATTTTTGAAAATTGCAATTAAACAGTATTTTGTATTTACCACTCGGTAGCAGTTGTCTTAAGCATTTACAAAAGTGATTCTTTGACATTTTTTCACATGATCGCTCCATAGGTGGCTGGACTTTGAGGATTTTCAAGTCTTTTCTGTGTTACTAGGTTACTCTTGAAAGTACTTGTGCTTTGATGAATGAGAGTGGGGTTTTTTGGCCAGTGCTTACCTGAATAGAGGCCTTTAAAACCTCAGCAGTACAATTAGCAGTCAGTCAGATGATACTGATGGTATGGGAAAAAAGCAAATGGTTTTCTCCTTTACTTCTGAGGATTTTCTAAAGCCGTCTGACCCAGTGTGATGTGCAATAACAACATTTTTCTTGGTTTCCTAATGCACTTTAATTCCAGTTTGAGGAAACTAAAACGCTTTCACGGATAATAAGTCCATAATGTTATACAGCTGCCTAATAAAATGTTGTCCGCAGGCATTTGTATTTATAAGGGTACTTTCTGTCAGGGTAGGCAATTGTGTTTTAGGTAAAGGGCTGGGGCCAAAAGAGAGATAAGGAAAAGTTTAGCTATGAAACCACTTATATTAGAAATCCTTAGTACTCTCAGATGTGACCAAAATGGGATAGACGGAGCGTGAGCAAAATAAACTGAGCATTTTCCTTTTTATCATCTTCTTGAAATCCCATATATGGAATAACACTCTGTAAAACATCTATAGCATATTGAACTCTGCAGTTCAATTAATTTTAATTTTAAATGATAAACTGTAAACATTCAAAGAGATAGCCAAATACACACTTAGAAGGATAGCAGTGTCTTGGGGCTGGGTATATAATTTACTGGATCGCACTAGAAAATCTACAAGTAGGAACTCAGTGTAGAAGTAATTTGATACGAATATTATGCAAGAGAAGTATTTTCTACAGAGCAAAAATACATACAAATTCATAGCGTTCTTTAATATTCAGCATTATGTTATGAACATAAACACTGACTGTTAACTGCAATTTGTCCAGCTATCTGTTGTACAGTAAAAAAATAGCAAGTTCCTTGTTATTAACCTGAGCACAACTATAATGACTCTGGTAACATATGTGAGGCTAGCACAGTTCAGTGGGCAAAAATCTTTGGGTTGTTCCACTGTTAAGCATGGCAAGTCTGAGAGGTCTCCAAGAGAACTGTGGAAACTAATAATGTGCTTGGTCAATTTCTGAGGCATAGGATTTGTCCTAGATTGTCTCCACATTGCGCTTTTTGAGTTGCAAGGAATTCATTATGCTGCCCAAAAGCAGTCAATACTGGCAGGGAGTGGAGGGAAAGGGCATCTTTGGCAAGGATCTCCTGCAGTTTGCCCTGAAGAGGGGACAGTGTAGAGGCGCATGTGGCTGTGTAACTTCAATTCACAGCTAGTGTGCAGCTATGAAAGAGCCACCTCCAACTGGCCTAATTCTTAGTTACCTCAGGTTCCTTACTTTATGGTGTCAGAATGGGGTTGGTTGAGAGGGAATGAGTAGCATGCCATAACCTCTTGCTAAGGCATATCCAAGGCTGGTTCACTGTGTACCTCTGCTTCTCTTCGTTTCTGTTTTGGGTCTACTTTGCTCTTTTTGCAACAAAAGGCAAAGAGCCTTGTTTTTCTTCTCTCTTTTTCTTCTCTGCTTGTCCTGGAATGAACCAGTTGAAGTAATTAGTACATCCCAAGACTTTTCCAAAATTCAAATTGAAATAAGGTTTCTGAGATTTGAAAGAAATGTGAGTGCTTCCTATCATCATCCCATTTGCAAGCATCTATGCCAGGGAAGTAGCTTCCACTGACTTAGAGTGCTTGGTAAATCAAGGCTCCAGATAAGTTAATGCCAGGGCTGGAAATACCTAGGTCACTCGGTCTGCATAAGGGGTCTCGTTCTTAATGTACGCCATTTGAACCTTCTCATTGGTAGGTTTTGGACCACACACCAATGTTGTCCAAGTAGTCTCTAGGAAAGACGAACAGAACTTGGTAGGTTTTCCTGATAACTTGCAGAGTGACAGTGGGGCTCATCATGCTAGTTACAATGCTCTTCTTCACAAGTGAACTTTTCCATGTCACCAGCCTTGAAATAAAAAGTTGCTTTTAAGTTAAGAATGCATGGATAGCTGGAGCTGACCAGAGCTTTTACCCTCAAACAATCTTCTATTAGAAAGTTGAACAAGATGAATCAAAATGTACTGCAGTGTCAACATTGATCTGCCAATAGAGGCGAAAAAGAGTTGCTGAGGAAATGTGCCTCTTTTTAAGGAAACTGTTTTAATTGTCTGCAACATAGCCTGCATCGTGCAAGGCTGCTTGGGAGCTGCCATGGTTAAAGACGTGGAAGAGCTTTGCTTGAAGCCAGGAGGTCTCTGGGCTTTCAGGTCTGCATCAGTAAGTCTGCAGGCCTGGACACCGCTTTTTGGGGCCTCCGGATAGCTTGGCTTCCAGCCACTGGGCTGAGAGCAAAAGAAAAAATTTCACCGTCTTCCAGAACTGTGTGCTACTTGGTGAATCTCAGTTTGAGAGTTTGTACACCAGGGAAATATTTCCATTAAAAAAATTTAAACATAGATAAATTAATCCTCCTGCTTTGAACATACATTTAATAAAGACTGAAAGATAATGAAGTTAATGACAGGGCTGGGAGTATCACATCAGCTTTTTACCTCTGGTTGCCTATATCTGAATATTTTGGAAAATCCTGTCAAAACCTTCTAGTAAAAACATATATTTAATATATTTCGTCCTCAAATTTCAGCTCTTCCGTTTGGAGAAGTTCTGAGTTTCTCCAGCAGATCAGACTTTTTTATGGTTCTTAAAAATTCTGTGTTAAAAAATTAAGTGCTCACTTTTGAATTTCCTGTCTGTCTAATTTAAATTCCTGTTGAAATATATATATGTCATTCTTATCATTGTTCAATTTTTTAAAATTATATAAGTATAAAAAGCCTCTAATGTCTGAAAGCGATCAATGTAATTACTTAATATCAATGTGAATATAAAGCTGAAGACAAGAATTCTGTATGTTAATATTATATCTGAACTTCAAAGTAGCAAATCAGCATTGTCACAGCTACTGATAGGTGGTTTTCTCTGTCAGCAGGAGATAAGGAATGGTTATCTTTGTTAGTTTCTCTGTAAAACCTGCACCTTCAATATTTGAAAATGTGACATTCCTATATTTGGATACATGGACTCAGCTGCAGTGTTCAGCAGTTTTGACCCAAATAACTCTCATCTCTTAGCTGGAGTATTTGCTTTCATGTCAAGACTTGTGCAGTTGCTGCTTAAACCTTTTTTTCATTTTTGCTGTGAGATTTTTACGCATATTGCTCCTCCTGGACTAGTTTAGTTTATGAATTCTGCATATGTGCATTTTTGAAGAAATCAAATATTACAGCTGGAAACTGTGAGATCAGCCTTGTCGCTGCCCTGGCCTCCCATTTACCGTGAAAACAAACACAGCTCTCTTCTCATGTCTGCCAGCAGGAAGCGGGTGGAGAGGCGGGCAGAGAGGCAGGGGAAAGTTTTTCTTCAAAAAGGAGGAAGGTCAACTATTTTGGGAAACTAAAACCACTCAGCAATTAGAAGAATTCTTTTCTTTCTGCTCAGTGATTAGAGAAGTCTGCAGGCAAGCCGTAATTGCTACAAACAGTAGAGCTGTGCAGATGGACAAGAGGTAAAGGCATCTCTTTGACTTTGCAGAAACATGTCTTTGCAGAAGATGAAGTGGATAACACAACATATTTTGCTGTGCCAAGAGTTAAACTATCACATGAAGTCTATAAATCTCTGTACTGGATAAGTTAATTCTTCAGTTAGTCAGCTGATGTGCTGAAGGCAGAGACTGTATGACTGGTTTCCATCCATTTTTTTTGACATCCCTGTGTGATTTAATGTGTTTCTTAAGACTGTATCCACCTAGGACAGGAAAAGAGATAGAACTTGGAGAAATTCTTACTTCCAAGGTGCAAAGAAAAAAATAGAAAAGTGGTGTTTAAACTGTAAAAAAAATTAATTCCAAAGCTGGAAAGGTTCTTAATTGTCTGAAGAAACTGCAGAATACCTGGTTAATGAAGCTTTGTTATGGGGTCCTCGAGCTAGCCCTGCACCTCCTGCCAGCACCTGAGGAGTGTATACATCCTTCAGGCAAGCAAACGTCAAAGGGGAGTCCATACAGAAAAACATAAACATGTTTTTCATGATTCTCTCTAGTGTTTGTGAGTGTCCTTGACTTATTTAAGATTCACTTCAGGCCGATCAATATTTAGAAAACTCTAGTACAGGGTAGGATCTGAGAAGTGTATTTTTTGAAATGACCTATAAAAGACTTCTGGTCTTCTGTTCTTTTTAATGGGGTTTCAAGCAATCAAGATTCCCTTGTATTTTTAAGACATTTTTCCAAAGCCTGATACTTCTTCTTTAAGATTGTTTTTTTCTTAATAGATGCATTACTTCTCTGTGTTATAATGTGTTCCCTCCATTATTGGTGTTTACATTGCAAACACTGCCAGACTGCTGTTTACAGGCCTTTCTCTGAGAGCTCTTAGATGTGCTATAAATCTGTTTATCGAGAAAATTACGTAATAATCTGTTAGAAAGCATTGCTCAGCTCAGGAACTTCCCTAGTTTTCATCATATGGTTCTGGTAATCTGATGCCTAAGTGACTGTAGTATTCCATGTAGGATCATATGGGAACTGTATAAAATCGGACCATTAAAATGTCCAGTCTGCACTATATCAAAAGGCATATGTGCATGCAACACAAAGTTGTATTCAACTTTGCAGCTGTGTTGAAACCTGTTGTATAATTGGCTCCCTGCAATCACTCTTAGGTGTCCTTTGTTCTTCATCACTTGAGTTTTGTCATCTGACTGTGGACTCACATGAGGATGTCTTCTTCCAGATGGATTCAACTGTTTATATAGTCTTCTAGTGGCCATGCCTCTTTTTCTTTTGTTCAGTACTATCTATAGAAAGCATAAGTTTCCATTTCTCCCACATTCCTTAGGAAGAGCTATTGTACAGAACTAATTTGGATGTCTTTCTCTCTGTGTTTTCAGCAAAGGTTTAGCCAAAATACCGAGGAGAGAGATTCAAATCATGCTGTTCAGTGTACGTACCTTCTGATTGCCAGAAGTGAGTGTTTCATTGCAGACACATCCCTGAAGGCACTGCGAGTCCACAACATTGGTAGGGAGTTCATTGCCTTTTCTTTGTCTTAACTGAAGCTCCTCCTGCAGCATTCACAGTATTTTCAGCCTCTGAAGCAACTGTTTCTTTTCTTTATCTTTAAGACAAAATAATTCCTACTCAGAATTTACCCTAATCTAGATGTGTTCTGCCCTCTCCATTTCCCTGCAATACTGTGCCT
Organism: Tapera naevia; assembly: GCA_033556795.1. Taxonomy (NCBI): domain Eukaryota; kingdom Metazoa; phylum Chordata; class Aves; order Cuculiformes; family Neomorphidae; genus Tapera; species Tapera naevia. The sequence continues at coordinate 17,525,940 of JAUMJJ010000246.1, forward strand.
ATTCACTGGCTTTACAAGAAGTGAATGCTTTATTCAGAGAAAAACACAGTGGGGAATGGCCAGTAAGATTCCCAAGAGAAAGATCCTTCCCTGGTGTTGGGTGTGCACAGCCTTCTCAAGCCATGTCTACAATAGCTTTTTCTTCTCAAAATTACCATTGTTACTATCATAATTTCTGCTTTGTATATGATGTGAAGTGAAAAATTTCCTTGGCTCCTCAAGAGTTTATTACTGCTTTTCCAATCTTTTCAGAGCAAGCTGTGACAATAGTTGCAACATTGTTGTGTTGAAAATTATATTTTGATTTATTATTTTCATTAAGTATTTCAAATGCACATTATATTAGATAACATAAAATAATACGCTATTTTAATATATATTTTTTAAATTAAAAAGTTTATGTACTTTCTGTGGCGTTTTGCTGCCAATAGTGACATGAAATGGAGGGGAAAAAAAAGGAATTGGGAGATCTAGTTTCTCCAGGATCTGAGATAGCTGTTTCATTTCTGTTAGGTCTTTTTGAGATCACATACCCCTGTTAGAGAGGGTTAAAATGCTTTGAATGCTACAGGGGGAAGAGGAGGAGGAGGTGGAGTTTTTGGCCAGCAGTCAGATAGTCTCAAGTCTTTCATCTGACAATGCTTGTGCCTTTCCTGAGCTAATCATAAGATCATTAGGTTATCGAGGAAGACAATTACCAAGGCAGATACTAGCCATAAAATTCTTTGTCACATGTTGAGGTAACTATGTGTTTGTCAACTCCTACATAACTAGATTAAATCACAAGCTCTTGGGATTCATAAATGTCCTGCTTTGAGTTCATTCTCTTATTTTTCAGACGGCTCTGTAAAGGGACTGCCACTAGGCAGGAGTACTGCTGGAAAGTCTTGAATTAGAACTAGCCAAAGGTTGAAAAATTTCTACTTCTATAATCCGAAGCATTTATTCTTTCACTACTCAACTTCTCACATGTCATCCTTCGAATGCAGTATGACACACCAAAAAATCCCAGTGAACCCCTCCAACAAATATTTATTCACAGTAGGTGCATGATTCATAAGGCGTTGTTCTGCCAGCATATGGACATGTTTTTATCCTGTTTAGTAACTACTTGGAATCTCATAAAATTCTCTAATACTGCACTTCTTCAGTGTTTCTTTTGGAGAATACGGATTTTCCTTTATTTGCGATGCTATAAACAATTTAATTTCATGAATCACTATGTTCTAGAGACTAGTATAGTTAATGTTTTTAATAGAAGTCACTGACATTGATAAGTTGTTTCTCACTAATGGGTGGACATTTGGTGTGGGTTTTCTCACCATGGCCTAGAAAAGCCTGTGGTGTAAGTCTAAGATAGCCTGTTCCAAGGTGGATGCCAATCAGTAAACGTAAAATGCATTGCACTTACATTTCATGGTCTAAATTTAGATTTATATGCACAGGAGTAATGTACTTTAAAAAAAACCAAACCTGTGTCCAGAGGGTGATTCATTTGAACTATGTAAACCACCTGAAATTAGGACGAGAGGATTGCTTTCTGGTAATCCCTGATTTTCTCTGTTGAATAGTGTGCAGGAATCCTAGATGAGGTTTAGAGGACAGGTGAAAGCAGATGGGATGACTCTTGCCAACAAAGATAGCCATAGCATTCAAACAAATATAAATTCTACTACTTTAAGTACCTTCTCCCACTTTAAAATGGAGTGAGATAGAAAGAGACATATACTATTGAAATACTGTTTAGCACATATTTCTGAGAAACAGAAGATAATGAGAAAGGAATCTCCATTCAATGTAAGTACAAACAAACCAATACCTTATAATTCATTGACTAGTACAAAATTAATGTAATTAACTGGGAACATCGTATGGATCACAAATCTTGTGATAGTTCTGTATTGCTGCTTTCTGAGTGTGCAGAAGCTTCAGCTTAGAAGATATTCTAGTGAAAAGTTTTTTTACAGAAAACAAGGCCGAAACTTTACCAGAGAATGAGTTTACTATGCTCTATTCTGATGAAAATCCTTGCAGTGAGACTTAACTGATGGTGTTGAGAAGCTGACGGGAGCAAACTGTTGAAAATAGCTATTTTCAGTACAGTGATTTCCACCAGTCTACCAATTTTCTTAAATTCATTGCGTATTTTGACTGTAAGGCAAATAGTTTGTGTTATCTGAGATTGGGGTTGGACCTTATGAACATATAACAACGTTTTTAAGAGTAGATTCTAAAATAAATTCTCTTAATTCAGAAATTGCTTTGAAAATTGTCCGGGTTCCTATACCTTTATGACTGCTGCTGAAGTCAACGATACTCTTCAGTGCCATTATGCGGCAACTACAGGATGACCAGGCGATTGGGCCCAGTCAGTGCAGGTTTAGGTAAGGCAGGTCCTGCTTAACTAACCTGATCTCTTTTGATAACAAGGCAACCTGCTTAGAGGATAAGTGAAAGGCTGTGAATGTTGTCTACCTAGACTTCAGCAAAGCCTTTGACACTCTTTCCCACAGCCTTCTTCTGGAAAAACTGGCTGTTCGTGGCTTGAACGGGTAATTTGCACTGGGTAAAATACTGGTTGGATGGACAGGCCCAAAATGTTGTGGTGAGTGGTGTTAAATCCAGTTGGCAGCCTGTCACAACATGGTGTTCCCCAAGGTTTAACAATGGGGCCAGTTATGTTTAATATATTTATCATTGTTCTGGACAAGGGGATTGAGTGCACCCTCAGTAAGTTTGCAGACAACACCAAGTTGTGAGGGAGTATTGTTCTGCTTGAGAGAAGGAAGGCTCTACAGAGGGATCTGGACACGTTGGATTGACGGTCTAAGGCCAGCTGTATGGAGTTCAACAAGACTAAGTGTCGGGTCCTGCACTTGGGGCACGACAATGCCATGCAGTGCTACAGGCCTGGGGAAGAGTGGATGGAAACTTGCCTGGTGGAAAAGGACCTGAGGATGCTGACTGACAGGCAGCTAAACAAGATCCAGCAGTGTGCCCAGGTGGACAAGAAGTCCAGCAGCATCCTGGCCTGTATTAGAAACAGCGTGACCAGGAGGAGAATGGTAGTGATCATAGCCCTGTACTCAGCACTGATGAGGCCACACCTAGAATATTATGTTCAGTTTTGGCCCTGCACTATAAGAAAGGTATTGAGATGCTCGATCATGTACAAAGAGCAATGAAGCTGGTGAGGTGTCTGGAGCACAAGTCTTGTGAGGAGTGGCTGAGGGAACTGGGGTTATTTAGACTGGAGAAAAGAAGGCTGAACGGAAACCTTATTGCTCTCTACAACTACTTAAAAAGAGGTTGTAGTGAGGTCTGTGTTGGTCTCTTCTCCCAGGTAACATGTGATAGGACAAGAGAAAATAGACTCAAGGAGGGGTTTAGATTGGATGTTTGGAAAAATTTCTTTGCTGAAAGCATTGTCAGGAATTAGAACAGGCTGCCCAAGGAAGTGATTGAGTCACCGTCTCTGGAGGTATTTAAATGACGTGTAGTTGTGGCACATAGGGACATGGTTTAGTGGTGGGCTTGGCAGCAGTAGGTTAACATTTGAACTACGTAATATTAGATGTCTTTTACAATCTAAATGATTCTATAGTTCTATGATTGTATTACAACTCTTGCAGCTAATTAATAGTTTTTTCCAAATGTGCTCCAGAACTGGTATTTAGGACTTGAAGAATATTTTGATGCTTTCCAGCATATTCATTAACTGTATTTGTGTGTTTTCTTTTGCTTTGCAAAGCCAACAAAATCTTTAGCTTTTTGCTATTTTGTGTAGAGTGATAAGCAATTGACATTATTTTGCAAAGAATGAGTAATTAAGATTTTGAAGCTTAATATGCTGGAGAGAGAAAAGGGACCAAATTTATAATCCCTTGTAGCAGTAAATATTTATTTTATTTATGTTGTGATATTCAATGACTGTAAACCATATAAATCGGAATTTCTATTATTTACTTTTGCAGCTGCTGCTTTTACGTGTTTCATTTGCAATGCTTTTGTGTGAAGTAGCAAGCTGACACTTGCCATGTTTTTTCTGTTCATTTTTCTCAGAGCTCTAGATTGGGATGACATAGACTATGAACCACGTTTGAAACTGTGACCTATGTTTGATTTCTGTAGGCATAGGTCCAACATCAGTATATTCCCATGCTGTTCAGATCTGAAAAAAATCAAAGCATTTTAAAAATAGATTGGTACCATTAACCCTATTTTATAGTTATAAAAACTGAAACAGGCCTTGTAGATCTCGTGTCCTATGGTCAGTTAAGAAGTATTGCCTGGATTTTTCCAGGAACTTATGGAAGCAGGAATCACAAGTTGTTTTAAGTGTTTGTAGGCTTTGACGTCTAAGTGATTGTGGCAGTTCTTGTTCTGGTGAGTTTTTTTCATTTTTAAGGTGTTTCTTGCAACTAGGAACTTCAGCTCGCAGCACTTGAGTTCTGTTGTTGATTCATTGAGATGGGAAAACAGTCAACATTTTGGTGCCTCAGTGAAGTATAGATTAATCTTTGGTAGCTTCACTGTAAAAATTAATTAATATTTGGAGTTGCTAAAATAAAATGAAAAGAATCTTGATTAAGGTTTATCCTTCCATGCTTAATAGCAGTCATTTAAAGTTCTTTTATTGAAAGAAACGGTGGTTTTCCTCCATGTATACAGCTTGACCACAAATTAACGGAAGTCCTTGTAAGCTTTGTCCATCTAAGAATTAAAGACTGCATTAACGACAAACAGCGCCTGACAACTTTCTGTTCTGTCCTTTATAGAGACCATCACTTTCAACTCTAAATGAAAGTAGTGAGGACAACTAAACAAACAAAATCCCCAGAATTTAAGATAAAATATTCAAACAAAAGAGTCCCCGTAATTTAAGGTAATAAAGTTAAGATTTAACTGTGTCTCAAAGAGTAATAAAAGTTTGTTTCTGTTTTAGAAATAATTTTTATATACTTTGTCTTTCACCTCCTGTATTTCAACACACATGACAAAATACATTATTTGCATACGGGTATTTTATCTGTTGTTCTATCTAATTGTGCTTTGAAAGTTTCTATCAGTACACTTTTCCTGTATTTTATAAATCTTTACTGTAACACGAAACACATCTTTCACAGATATCCTTGCTCCAAACATCCGTGTTCAAATCTGCTGAAAGTAAAGGGAATTTTTTGGCTGACTGTCATGGATCAAACCTCTCAAAGACACTTTGGTCTAAATTTCATATTTATTTAAACGCCAAGATATGAATCAAATTTCACTCTTTAAAGAAGGAGCTGTTTGATAACTATACTTGCAACTACACTGGAAAAAGAATTACAAGGAAACACAGTTTCATAGTGTTTAGAGTTTAACCCTGTATTTTGAAAAGATATTTGATAAGGGCATTTTATACTAGTTTTGACTCTTATTCTATTTAAATTTTACCAAGGAAGCAGATTGCTCTTATTTACATACTGAAAAATATTGACTGATATTTACGCTTTCATGTACTGGCATAAAAAGCATTTAATACAGATTGAAAGGGAGAGCTGTCCTGCATGGTTCCCTTTATGCACTCTAATTTAGATACCTTAAATAATTACATGCTCTTATCTATGTTCCTGATTGGTTTTAATCATGTTAAATCAGCAGAGTGATGGCAAATGAAATTCCTCACTCAACAAGTCATCCAATAATTATTTCTGTGAAAAGTTGCAGAGTTTTCCTGAGAATTGCCTCAAATGATTCCAACAGGTGTAAGTACACTTCTGGGAGGCAGATTGGTCTAAAACTTAGGTGTTTCCTCTCAAAATTAGGTGAGAAAAGCTATTCTGTCAATACTGCCTTGTGAAGAGTGTACTTTCAGTTGTAAATCCAGTGTTTCATTTGAACTGAGCAAAGAAATGAGGATTTTCCAAGTGGTGAGCAAGGAAAAAAAGCCTGTTTCAGAGGCACAGAAGGGGCAAAACTGCATGTTTCTTCCTTTATTTTTCTTTTCCTCTGGCAAAAGCCAGTGAAGGGGTTTAGGGGAGAGAATAGTCTGCTTAAGAAACGAGCAGAGATCATTGTGAGGGAGGTAGGGAAAACAGACTAAGGGAAAGCACAAAGTGCTGCCGTTGGAGAGGGCAGAGGCAGTTGAATCAGGGTGATACAGACTTTTCATTATCAGAAACAATTAGTCGGCAAGAACAGCATGGGACTTCATGAAATGTTTTTGAACTCAGAGTCTTGATAGGAGCACATTATATAACTTGTGCTTTGTGAATGCTGGCAACTGTCAACCTACAGAAAGAAACAGCCAAAAGCAATGCACTCAGCTGCTTGCTTTTTTAAAAAAATATATCTGGGCCAAGAATTAACTAGAGAAGCCTATCCTCACCCTTCCCCCCTGCCCCTCCATCAATAGAAGCCTGGTTTTCATCACAGATTAATAAGTGAAAACTTCTATCATTTTACTGTTCTTCCCACAGCCTTTTGGTCGGAGTTAACAATGCTCCGAGTCAACATTGCCATGGTGCTTGAAATATCTTTGCATGTTTATTCACTTGAAAGAGTTGTAGCGATGAGGTTAGAGAGAGGGTTTTAAATCGCCAGCGCATACACCCTCAGAAAGTTTGGGATGGTTTTGATTGGTTTTGGTTTGATAAAAATATGCTGGGTCATTCGGGCTATTGCTTTTTTTTTTTAAAAAAAAAGAGACCATGTTATATATTTCACTTCTCCTGAAGTGATTGTTTGTATTGTTTGCTGTTAAGGAAATATGTCTAAGTGCTGAGGAATTCTAATTAAGCAGACTCAGCTGGAGCAAATAACTGCAGGATTTCACAATACTGTTCTGAAATTACTGGCAGGCCTAGAAGCCAGGGAAATTCTTGAATTTTGGGGGTTTACCATGGTGGACATAGACACTAAATCTTACTTATTTGTTTTCAAATCAATGGGTTTGTACGCCATGTTATTTCACAATCCCTGTCGCTGGTTTTTCCTCTTTATTACTTTCTCTTTCATCTGCTCTAAAAAAAGATACAGTCTTAGCCAAACAAGCAGAACCCTTCCAATTTTCTAAGTGAAATGTTTATAGGAAAAAACACCATAGAATCACATTGGGTTCACATGAGTTATTTATGAGAAAGAAATTAGCTCATTGTCCTTGGAGGTGGAGACAGTCCTGCTGAGCCCTTGAAGTGACCCACATTGTAGGTAATTACTGAATTTTTGAAAATTAACAGTAAAAGCACATACTAAATTCTATTGTAATATATCCTTTTCTGTGCAGTTTGCTCACCAAAATACAAGTTAAAACTTTTCTGTGTTGTGTAACTCTCTAAATCTCCGTTTTTATGGTAAACAGTTCTCTGTTTTGCTTTCCAAGGGCCGTCATTCCCTGCCTGCCTAATCCACTGTTGCTGACAAAAATGACAGTAACGAACCAGGGAGGAACAACCTTCTTTGGCCTTTTGTTTTCACTCTGCTGGGTGAACACGTGTGTTTTTCCCTTTGCCTTTTCTCTTTTCTCATTTTTTCTTAGGGAAAGGAAACCATTTGTATGCTGCACTAAGGAAAAGTTATCGAAAAGTGGAAACCCGTACTTTTCTCTTCAGTGAGTGGAGATCTGTTTTCAGTCTGATGTTTGGTGAAAGGAAGCTTCAGAGCTGTGGGCTGGCTGCCAGGAACATCTGATTTCCTTTCCACCCACTTTTATGATCCTCCCTTTTGGCAGTGATTACCAATGACCACAGCTGTCATACTAGGTCATGGTAAGCTGTCAAGCTAGGTAAGTACATAAGATGTACAAGGCCCAGTCCTTGATCTGTGCTGAAGAACAGGGTCTTAGATAGAATCTAGTATCAGGCAGTGCAAGAGCATACCATGGCAAGCAGAGTTGGGCTAACGTCAGCTTGTCATTTTGTTTTCTTGAGAAGGTAGGCAAGCAGGAGGTGCTTCTCTAGTCAACAGAAAGGTTTTTTGCAACTTTCCCTAGCTAGCAATAGCCTTAAGCACGAGGACGGGTAGTGTATTAGTGAGAATGGATGGTTGTCTAGAAGGCGCAAGTTCTTCCAGCCAACTGAAACTAGAAATAGCACTTTGGTTTGCTCTCATCCAGTAAGTATGCATTAGTACAGGAGAACTCCATAATCAACGACTGAAACAATAGAGTTTGGGTGGTTGTGCTGTATGGTTTTGCTGTATGAAGCACTCTGTGTGGATGCCTGACTGTTGACATTATGGATGTGGTTGAAAATCACTGTAGAACTGCAAACTTCTGTTAAGAAAATGATGGATACTGTTGTCAGGGACATGACTTCTATAAATAGGACTTGCAGTCTACATAAAACAGTATTTTGTTAAGCTTCACATGTTCAGTGCCAAATGCATAAATATCTTCTGAAGAGGTAGTGTTTTACTATGTTTTATACTGTTTTGCTGGCTTCATAATGCACTTTTTGCTGTAGCATCTGTTCCTCTTCTAACAGTGTATAAAATAATGTGATTAAAATTTGTTCCGTGTTTTTTCTGTATGTCTTTCTCCAAAGGGAGAGGCCTTTGCAATGTAGTGTTTGTTTTAAAAACATATAAGAACAGGTTGCTTTCTGCTTCCCAGAGGAAAAAAGGTCAACACTTGAGGGACCGAGGTCATAAATGCTGTGATTGTCCATTGTTTTTGTGGGAGTTTATTGCAGTTTTAGGCTGGTACAGTCAAGGAACTTGCCTTCAAAATAGCCTCAGGGTACGTGGATGTAGGTAATGCTGATTTCCTTCAGTACTCACTTAAGATGACCGGATCTGGTCCTTGTGGTTTTGCTCTAACTGGAGGGACGATCACTTTAGCAAGTCCCATCTGAATATCATTTGGTATGATTTACTTTAGGACACTAAATGTAATTTCAGTTCTTTTGCTCTTCGTTCTCACAAAACACCTATGGCCTTGTAACAAATCTTACCTAAAATTAAATTTGATTATATCAAGGTCTTACACAAGGTTGTGAGAAAATTCCAGGAACCCTCTGGACAAGAACTGGTTTCTTTACAGATTTCTCCTGACCAAACAAGGCAGTTAATAACTATTTTCACAAGATTGGGGAATCCACAGCTACAGCTAAGAGGTGTAAAAAACCCGTAATAAATAAACAAGTCTGTCCACAAACCCTTCCTCAGGAAACCAGCATGGGAAGCACAGGCATTTAGAATGACAATTCAGCATGTTCTGCCAAAGAGAGACTTTTTCCAAAACAGCTGTAGAAAGGGCTAGAATCTCCTTGAATGTCCATTTTAATAACATTATAGCCTCAACTATTTATATGTTAATCTAATTATTTTTATGTTGTCAGCTGTATCTATTGCAACTGTGTAAAGTTTTAAAGCCATATGAGTAACCCTTAAGAGAGAGTGTTAGACTTCAACAAATGCTGCTGTCCATGAACCCAGCTACCTTCCAGCCTCCATTCATTCAGATACAGTCAGTTTTGAGGCTGTGACAGAAGTTGTTTTTCATTTTCCCTGTGGGATAGTACATTTGCTTCACCTGTGTAGAAAGCTTTTCATAACTGTCCCATGTCTGGAGCACTCAGAAATGAATATGCTTCCTCTCTTTGAATAATGGCTGAAGTCCCAGTGGAAGAGGAGATATTTAAATAACCATGTTGCCATGTAGAGTATCTAATGATTTCAATCCTCAGAGTCCCTGAGCTATCTGAGCACGTATTTATAATCAGCCTAGTGAATGCTTTCTCTCTAGCTGTTTATCAGCTGTCAGCCTATGTTTCCATTTTACAAGTGCAACTCTATAACGTTAGAATACAGTATGTCTTGTCATTGGCAGAATTTTTTTGTCTCCAAGAACAGAAAGTTCCCAACATAGGACAAACCTTCTTTGTGTAATCTTATATACTGTCTTCTCTTTGCTTTGCTCTCTTTGGACTGTGGAACATAATTGCTCAGACACGAGAAGATTTCTGTCTGACCCTCATTGCCGTGTTGGCAAGTTTAGCTTTAAATGCATTTACAACTGGGAGGGCCTGTGTCCATGCTACTGAACTCTCCAACACTCAGAAAGCCCAAACTGGCTTTTGGGATCCATCTTTGGCCTATGATAACTCCTGAGCTGTGGCTAGGAACTAGCTGTAACATGGCATTCTCCAAAAATACTTACTGAAACAGACTAAAACTGTGTCAGGGCTGCTCCATCACATTAAGAGGAAAGGCATTAGATGTTCCTTAATCTAACAGTATATACGCAGCTTTTAGCCATAAACAGACAGGTCTGTAGTGGTCAAAGAGAGGATTCAAGCCCCTTAAATGAGATTCAAATGCCTAAATTTCAGTTCAGATTGAGAGCTCGTAAGGCCATCTGCAGTCATTGTGGTTTCGGAAAGCAGAGACACAATTTTGCCAATAAATTCCTCAAGTAGCACTGACTTTATTTAGTCTTCTCTTTTCCAGGCTAAATAGACCCAGGTCTCTCAACCTTTCCTCATAAGAGACATGCTTCTGTCCTCTAATCGTCTTTGGAGTTGCTACTTGGGCTGAAACTGGACAGCCTGCTCTGGGAGCTGGGCCCTTGGAGCAGAAGTGAGCATAAGATGACCATTTGAGAGTCCCATTGAAGCAAGCAGCATTGATCCAACGAAACTGAAGGCAGGTGTCCTCAGAAAATGGTTTGAGCATGCAGTTGGCTGTCTGCTCCAGGATAGATCACATAGCTGTAAATAAAAATTGGTGCTTTGAAGTGAAGATGTTTTTGTCCCTTTCAGCAGAACTCTTGCTAGCAAACAAGGAAATTCCTGAAAAAATGCTGCGAAGACACCTTTACATTCTCCATTTATTGACTTTGCATCAGAATTACCTACTTCTTCACCACTTATCTGCATTTTCCTTGTCTTGTCAGACAGTCTTGCCTATATATTTGAAAAATATTTGCACCTCATATTTTCTGCTTGGTTGTCAATCAAACAACGGCTTTGAGACATGCTTTGAACTAAGAATGCTCCGTTAGTCAAAACTCATATACAGTTGATGCCAGTAAATCCATAGGATGTCAGAGAATATCGAATACCCACTTTTTTAAGGCTATAAACTGGCTTGCATTGGCTAATCAGAAATGTGAATCAATACTCAGTTTTGAAAGTTTAGAAAATAAATCTTTCCACTTCCAGCACAATATTTTATGTGCATGATAAGGAGGGAGTGTTAATTAAAAACTGTACATAAGAACAACATTTTGATAACAGGAACTGTTGTGAAATGTGGATAGAATGAGATGATTTTGGGGTGTGCTAGAACATTAAAGAGAAAAATTCTACTTTCTTGCTATCTAAATAGACATCCAACTAAAGTTAAATGGATTTGAATTTCGGTTTAGGCCTGCTTTAACAGTCTGACTGACACCTGGGATAGGATGTGAACTAGATTTAACAGAAAACTGCTTTATACTTTGTGAAGAAGAAGCTTTTGCTGAGGTTGAGAGTTAAATTAGAAATTACTAGATGGCTCATACAGGAGACATCAGTCACGCAATTTTATTACTTTAAACACCCTGGAGGTGTTTAAAGGGAGACTGGATGAGGCACTGAGTGGCATGGTTTAGATGATGGTTGGTTTTAGTGTTAGGTTATAGGTTGGACTTGATGATCTCAGAGGTCCTTTCCAACCTTGTGATACTGTGATACTGTGATACTTTGTGTGCCTTGAAGAGATTTGATTGCTAAGGAGCACTGCTGACTCAAGCTGCTGTGGGAAGGTGTTGAAGGCCAGCCAAGGAAATCTCTGACCTTCACTTTGACGCTGACTGTCACTTGGCTTTTCCTGCCTGGAAGAGAGGTGGTGGGCTGGGGTAGCTGGGGAGGAAACAGAGACCAGAACCATTGACCTCAATCTAAACACAATACAGAAAAAGACAATAAACTCCATGAGGAAAAACAGAAGAGTGATTTACCTACGAGGAAGTGAGAATATTAAATTCTTTCAAGTAACTTCAGGAGGTGCAATAAGGGAAATCTATTGAAAACACACAGAGAAGACAGCTGCCTCTAGCCTGTGAGGGCTGTGAGTTACTACGTAACTCAGATTTTACAAGTTATTAAATCTTATCTATTCATCTGAATATACATTCAATGCAGCAAAATTGCAAGCCCATTTGTTCAGTGTTGACAAAGGTTTTTAATGTGGGTCACCGTCACTTGTGATGAAATTCTGCTCCTTGAAGATCTGCTATACCCATTTTACTTAATACTACTATAACTTCTACTCCTTTCCTCTTCCCTCTTTCATATATCCAAACCCATCTTGTGTTTAACACAGAGAAGAACTGTAGCTATATGAATTGCCAAAAACATGGTAAGATTTTGTTTTATCCCTCTCTGCAGAGCTTGTGCAAATGTATCACCTTGGTTATAGGTATTCACCAGATACTCTTGATGCTTATCCCTTACCAGAAACTGAGGAGACCTTTGCACAGTCGAGCCTCTTTTTAGAACAACATGGGAAAGCATCCGGAAAGCCAGTTTGTAACATGGGACAAGTTATAAATAGTAACTTACAGAATCACACTCTGAACAGACTTTTCCTTTTTTTTTTTTAATTTTGTTCATGATAGTATTGTATTACATTGACTCTGTTTTCCATGTGCTAGTCTATATCATATCCTCATCATATCCTTAGGTTATTAGAGACAAAGATCAATTAACATATGTCAAGGGTAATCCTTATATTCTAACTATGCCTTTCTGACTGAAAGCCCCTATGCATGTAGAGTGACGGGATAGGGCACCAGAATTTAGGTCTCTTAAAGGGATTGTGTTCTGTCAGATGTTAAAGATTAAATAATGGAAAGAAAGCATTCTCTTTCTCTCCAGTCTCTTGAGTTTGATATCTTTATAACTTGACATAGACTAAATCGTCATGCATTTTGAACATGAAAAAATATAGGGCTTCTGTCTTTTATAAAGAACATATTCATCAAAAAGGAAGCTAGAAAACCATCTTTAGAGTAATTCCTTCTGAAAGAAATAGCCAAAAAGAACCAACTTTTTCTCCTTCCTCACCACAAGCTAAACTTTAATAGCACAATTCTGTAATGAAAGTGAAAATAAATTTTACTCTTTTCTCCTAATCAATGCCATATTGCCATGTAATTGCAATCTTTTTTTGTATGAGTGCCCAGGACATTGTGCTCATGTTCAGTGCTGTGAAAGAAAATCTGGTAAAATTCTGTTTTGCAATGTTGAAAGCAATTCTTCTGGTTTCAAGGAAGATAATATTTTTTTTTCAAATTGACTAAGTGTGCCCAAGTACAAGATACGCTGAGTAAAACAGTATGGTTCTAAACCTCTTCATAGTTCTCCCCAAAGCAATCTGAGAAAAAGTATCTCCAGAATCTACCATGTAGCATATGGGTAAAAGAAGAACCTACCGACTTCTTACTATCAAGATGTTTCATCGTTCCATACTTTGGCACACCTCTTTTTTTTTCTCCCTTTACTAATATAGTAAGTGATCGAACACATGGAAATATAACTTACAATTTCCTTCTTGTTAATGATGTCAAGAAATGACTTTCTGAAACATGGACCTGAGAACAGGTTTGAAAAAGATTCATTGAAAAGTTTAACTCTCTGTTGACTGGACACGAATGAAAGAGGGGTTTAACTTTTCTTTTTGTGTGTTCATTGTATGTCATTAAGGCTACATGACGTGTTTGGGTGGCGTAGTTCTCATTCTCATAATTAAAAGAATTCCCAAGTGAAAAATCACTCCTGGGAAAGTAATAGAATTAGATCAGTGACAGAGATTCTATTTATGTGAACTATTATCTCTTTCATGCATTTTGTCTCCAAACCTCTTAATTTAGGAAGACTTAGATATCAAAAGCATAGGAATTTTGTAACAGGTGCCTTAGGTTCATGTTCACGATGGATGTAATTTCACTAAGCAGTTTACTGTCCTCCAAATATCTTTAGAGTTGAGATAGTCTGTTTGTCCCCATCAGGTTTGTAGTCTAGAAAGTGGTTAAACCCAACATTCTAAAAATGATCACGTCAAATGTGAGGGTATGACAAATTTAAAAGTCTTGGCAAAATTCTACATTTCTTCATAAGAGAATATAAAGTTATTTTTCATCTCTATGAGTTATCTTGTCTCTGAATCACCAACGAGTCATCAACTAGTAGGAATACTTCTGTAGTTACAGGGTGACACAATAAACAGGGGTGAGAAATTTCTAAAGCTGTTCGTGTTCTGGTTAACAGGCCTGTAGTGTTAAATTTTTCTTGTGTGCTCTGGCAGCATTTGCTGTCTAAGGGAGTCTGTATCAACTAATGGTAGAGTGAGCTGTAGCAGTGTGGCAGACCTGTGATTGCACACTGTAGCTGTAGAATCATCATGGATACAATCCTGGACCGATGCCTAATTGTAGGCACAACATATATGACATTTCAGTGATGAGCAGGAGGAAAGTGTGCTGTAGATCTTTGACAAGGTCATGTTCCAGTAGGCCATGTACCCTACAGTAGGATTTGGGTGGATAGGGGGAGAACATCTGGCTGGGAGTCTGTCTTCAAAAAACCCCACAAATTAATATATCACAGGAAATTTTGAATGCTTTGAGTTGGCAGCTACCTCCAGTAAGAAATGAGAAAGTAGAACTACATGCCAAGTCTCCTGGTCATCCTCTGTTTTTGCCTTCCATGCTGTACAGGCAGAAATATATAACATTAATATGTCGTTTGTGCAGACTCAACTTACTCTGTATTTCCAATGATGAACGAAGAACTGTGTTGCAGGCAAATTCTTGAGAAGATAAAAGCAACACAACCGAAGAATAGAGGAAGATCAGGCTAAGGATTTAATATTACATGGGCTGAGAAGCTAAAGCAGACACGCAGCTGGAGTGGTGGGCTGGGAACTCTGTACATGACCAGTGCTTCCGATGTTGTGTTATCCTTCTTAAAACCACTGGCACCGCTGAATGAACTGTGTAGAGTACATTCATCTTTATTTTTGATTGTTATAACTGTATTCATTTCGATAATCTAAAATTAAATACTCTGTGGATTCAGCTACAAAAGCTCAAATTGTAAATCAATCCTAGTTGTGCATGTAAAAGAAATCCCCTTGGAAACTGATCGTCCCACTGCCACAGAGGTAGTATTGTGGCACTGGCACTTGCTGTGGGATGTTTGGTCTGCTAACAGACTGGAACAGGACGGGGAGTTAATGGGCACTTATTGGAATACCTCTGAAGAGTAATAACTTATAAAGACTTGCAATAAATAATAAATGCCCAAGGTGATATTCTTTCTAATGAACATTTTAATGGTTTCTTTTCCTCGGTAGGGAACTCTCAGACTTCTTAATGGAGGCACAGAATAAACTCTGTGCTGCAGCTGTCTCTCTCCATCACTTTTTGTTTTCTTCTCTCCTGTCCCCTATTGTTGGCTGCCACTGCTTCAGTCTGCCTCCAGCTGTGAGGGCAAAGTTTACAGTGTCTTCAAAACCTGCTGTTTGTTTTCTTTGGTTGGGGTAAAGCATGATGAGGTACAAAGCAAAGTGCCTCCCTTGGCCACTGGAATGCCTCAGGCATCAGAGAGAACACTTCTGCAACTCAGCCCTGTTCTGTATACCAGTGAACCTCCCATGAACTCTGAACAGAAGAACCAAGGCTGCTTCTGCAGTCACTGTTACAGGCTGTCCTAGTGGTATGATGAAGATTAGCTGGATTTCTTTTTAAACTGTCAGCCAAGGCAAACTACATACATTTTTTTCATGGAAGCAAAGTATTCCCAGGTTATCCATACACTCTGTGTGGCTCAGCTTTTATTGCAGCTAAAGGCAAGTTTCTTTTGTTTTTCATGGTTTTTTTCCCTAAAATTTCCAGAGGCATCCTGCATGATGGAAAACAACTTCATCTTCTGCCTTGCTGATTTACCAAATTCTGTAATATCAGAATATCCAACTAGTAGTTTACTATCAAATTGCTTTGTATTAAAATTCAGTCCTGCTGAGAGATTATTCCCAGCCACCTTTAAGTGGTTAAGAACTGTATTTTTAACCAGAGTTAGAATATTTCCTAAAGGAACCAATCTGGGATGGCGTCCAGATGTACATTTGAGATGGCTAAAATGGAAAGTCCTGATTTTTTATTAGGCATGCCATTCAGACTGCAAAATGAAGTGTGAGCAAAGAAAACATGTTGGCATGGCAACAAGAAGTGTAATTTAATGCAAC
Source organism: Tapera naevia (assembly GCA_033556795.1). Classification (NCBI taxonomy): domain Eukaryota; kingdom Metazoa; phylum Chordata; class Aves; order Cuculiformes; family Neomorphidae; genus Tapera; species Tapera naevia. Next base: position 17,542,152 of record JAUMJJ010000246.1, read on the forward strand.
AGGTTTTGATTCTGATCTGAGAAAGGAACTATTTGTCCTGGGAGTCAGCTTGTAGCCCATAAAGAGATCAGTTCTTCTTCACTAAAGGCCAGCAACTGGAGAGTTGGGTACCTCAGAGCTCTTTGGTCAATAGAAGAATCTAATTATTCTAATGGTTGTTGTTCTGGCATAGATGTGCAAAAAGGAATTGCTTCAATAATGTATCCATTGCTCACATGATAAACACCCACAGGCAACCTTTTAAGCACAGGGTCTCTCTCTTTTTTAATAAGTTATGTGATGTTTTTAAAACTGTAAGACATAATGAAGCTAGGTACTTTGCAGAAAAATAGGCACAGGGTCAATTACCAAGATTAAAATTTAGGGTTTAGAAATTCCTGTCTCTCAAACCTACGATGAATCCACAATTATGTCCCCACCATTTGCTACAAATATTCAGCTGGAAAGACTGAGACAAGAAACAACTATGGGAAAGCAAGCTGTTTTATACATTAGTTTATTAAGGCTGGAACTAATGGCCTAATGGTTTAATAGCTTAAACTGCGCATCTGATTCCAGGTATTTGGTTTTGAAGGATGTGCTCATTTTCCTTTCAAGATTAGCTGCTCTGAATTCCTGAGAGTGGAGATGGTTGCACAAGCCACATTCAAATCATTTGACTCTCTAATTCCATCTGCCATCACCTCATCTGTTTCCACGGGAAGAAGTAAATTTACAGGAGAAAAAGGAGAAAGTTTTTACTTCAAGGAAGAAATAAGAAGCACCACAAATCTTAGAATAACTTTCACCTTCCAGAATTTGCAGTTCACTCTCTGGACTAAAGATGCTTGAAGAAGTTTGGCTAAGGGTAAGGTATAGTCATCCAGAATGAATAAAAGATATTAGACATGACTCAGAGACTCAGCTCAGAGAGGGCTTTGGTGACTCAACTGGAAGTGGACTGTACCTGTGAGCACTTTTTGGCTTGAGAATCCTTGTATTCTTTTCACTTCATTGTTTGCAACTGTCTTAATAGAACAGTGGGCAAAGGGATTTGTGCTTGCAAATCACATATGCACCGAAGACAATGAAATTTTCCCCTGCGTAGATGTCTGTGAAGTAAAGCTTTTCTAACCTTCTGACACACCATGCCATACTCTCACTGTAGCCAAATCTGAATAGCTCAAAATACATGCAGAAACTGAAGTGTAGCCTCCTTGTTAAACCATGATTGTCTGTTGTTTGATATTTGTGTGATCGATTCACAGTTCTTGTAGTGGATAAAAGTAGTCATAAACCATATAAGACTTGAGTTTGGTTCATTCCTGGTGCTGTGACTGCTGGTTGCATTTGGAATATACATCCTAGTTAACATAGGCTGATCTGGGCTATGTTAACAGTCAATTTGTCTATATATTTAATGTGTTCTTTCCTTTAAAAAGAAAGACACTTAAAATGTTCCAGTGTGCCTGAAACCTTTCAACAGAGGTACACTTAAAATGCACATTATTTTGTCATATCCTGTTGACAGAACGATGAACATGAAGTGGGGCTGCAAGCAGTGAAATTCAATGCCTTTTGATGCAGCATGGGTCAAGTACACATCATGACCTGAAGTCTGTTCTAGTCCTCTTTTATGTGGTTCTTCCTTTTTTGTCCTTGGTGGATCTTTTGAAATTTTCTTCTGTTAATGAAATATTTTTTTCAGAAGCATGCATATGTTAAATTTTGCTGTTTTATAAAGCACTTAGATCTTCTTCCACGGCCTGCTGAAATCAACGGAAAGAGTGCCTTTTCATCTGTCTCTTGGAAAGTTTTTTTGCTGTTCAGCTATTTTTCTGATTATAGAATTGTTTCTTGTTCCAATTATTTAGAATATAGCAGAAACTACTGGTGCCAATACTGGGATAAATTCTGTCAATCACAGTATGACAGTATCATAGTATCATAAGGTTGGAAAGGACCTCTGAGATCATCGAGTCCAACCTATAACCCAACACTAACACCAACACTAACACCATCATCTAAACCATGGCACTCAGTGCCTCATCCAGTCTCCCTTAAACACCTCCAGGGTCGGCGACCCCACCACCTCCCTGGGCAGCGCATTCCAATGGCCAATCACCCTTTCAGTGAAGAACTTTTTCCTCATATCAAGCCTAAACTTTCCCTGACGAAGCTTGAGTCCATGCCCTCTAGTTCTGCCACTGGTCACCTGAGAGAAGAGACCAACCCCTGCCCTACTACAACATCCTTTTAGGTAGTTGTAGAGAGCAATGAGGTCTCCCCTGAGCCTCCTCTTCTTCAGACTAAACAGCCCCAACTCCCTCAGTCGCTCCTTGTAGGGCTTGTGCTCCAGGCCCTTCACCATCTTCGTTGCCCTCCTCTGGACACACTCCAGCATCCTGACATCTTTCCCAAACTGGGGGGCGCAGAACTGTACACAGTATTCAAGGTGAGGCCTGACCAGTGCCGAGTAAAGGGAGATGATAACTTCTCTGGTCCTGCTCGCCACAGTATTCCTGATGCAGGCCAGAATGCCATTGGCCTTCTTGGCCACCTGGGCACACTGCTGGCTCATGTTGAGCTTCCTGTCAACCAGCACTCCCAGGTCCCTTTCTGCCTGACTACTGTCCAGCCACTATGTCCCCAGTCTATAGCTATGCATATTTATTGCGTCCAAAATGAAGTACCCGACATTTGGATTTATTAAACATCATCCCATTAGAATTGGCCCATCTCTCCAGTCTGTCCAGGTCCCTCTGTAGGGCCATCCTACCCTCTAACAGATCAACCCTTCCTCCCAGCTTGGTATCATCTGCAAACTTGCTGATGATGGATTCAATCCCCTCATCCAGATCATCAATAAAGATATTAAACAGGACTGGACCCAACACCGATCCCTGGGGGACACCACTGGTGACCGGCTGCCAACTGGATGAGACACCATTCACCACCACTCTCTGGGCTCAGCCATCCAGCCAATTCCTAACCCAGCAGAGAGTGCTCTCATCTAAGCCACAGGCTGCCAGCTTCCCTAGGAGTCTACTGTGGGAGACAGTGTCAAAGGCCTTGCTAAAGTCCAGGTATACCACATCCACAGCCTTCCTCTCATCCACCAGGCGAGTCACATGGTCATAAAAGGAGATCAAGTTGGTCAGGCAGGACCTACCCCTCCTAAACCCATGCTGGCTGGGCCTGATCTCTTGACCGTTCTGCAGGTGCCGCATGATTGCACCCAGTATTATCTGCTCCATGATTTTACCTGGGACCAAGGTCAGACTGACAGGTCTGTAATTACCTGGATCATCCTTATGGCCCTTCTTGTGTATGGGCGTCACATTGGCCAACTTCCAGTCTTCCGGGACCTCTCCAGTGAGCCAGGACTGCTGAAAGATGATGGAGAGCGGCTTAGCAAGCTCATCCGCCAGCTCTCTCATCACCCTAGGATGGATCCCATCTGGCCCCACAGATTTATGAGGGTCCAAGTGGCTCAGCAAGTTTCTAACTTCCTCCTCATGGATTGCAGGAGGGTCATATTTCACCCTGTCTCCATCACATGCAAAGGAAATTGCTGCCCACCTAAAATACATCAGGTAAACTCTACCCTTGGCTTCATCACAGTGGGATGCAGTATAAGAATGCAGTGGCTCAACAATGCATGATGAAAATACTATAAAGGTATTATTCTTTCCTTCTATTTAAAGTGTACCATGCAGCACTTCCTTTGGAGGAACTGAGAAGTAATTACTACAGCACCATTTCCTCAAAGTTACTAGACTAACAAGAAGTTATGAGGCTCCAGAGCTGGTGAATTTAATCCTTGTTACCATTTATAATTTCTGTCTGTGTCCTATAATATGCTTTCCCATTAGCTAAAAGTGGTATTTCAGGAAATTGCCATCAAAAGCTGGTTTGATGGGGCATGAGGGCAAGGGAAGAAAACACTTGCCCTATTCCACTACAGCTGTAGACAGTCACTTAGTAAGAAGCAGGCATGTGTTTTTCTTATCTGACAATTCTTTTTCAATTATTGTTCAGTAGGACGGCATCTTCATTAAGTTCACAAAAGCCATTGCATCTCATTTGTTTACAGGTAGTCAGTAACAGGGTAAAAAGATTGAAGGGATTCTAATAAATCACCTGGTTAAAATTCTCTAGTTTCGCTAATTACTAGATTTTATCACGGAGAAACTGGAATATTAGCCTTATTAGTATTGATTAATCATAGCTAAAGGGAAAGCTCTTTGCCTTTTACCCTCAGGACTTGTATCTGTACTGAGATTATTTTCATTTTGTGCCAGTACTATTCCTGGCAGGACAACTCCTACTCTGGAATGGAACAGTTGACAGTTCTGACAGCCATGTGTAACTTCAATATTTCTTAAAGACCTCAGTAGTTTTAATTTGTGGTTTGAGAGATTTACTGTCTCCTGTTCCACATTTATTGAATTTACAAATTCATACCCGTCCAATAAAACAGTCCCACAGGTGGACATGTTTGGTCTCAGAATCTCAAGAATATTTTGTACATTATCTCTTACTAAACACACTGTTTGGATATGTTGGGTTTTTTGTTTGTTTGGTTGTTTTTTTTTTTAATATTCTTTCTTGTTCCTGCAAATTCAGGAAGAAAATGTTATATTTTTTCACATAAAGTACTTATAGTCCTCAGTGAATGAGATTACTAAGAGAAAGAAATCTAACAATTGAAACTCTGGATAAATTTGCTAGGACAGAATCCCATAAATACCCAATTCCTTGCAGAGGCATCATAAAGTAACATCAGAAGTAAAAGACCAGGCAAGGCTTCATGAGCTACATATCAAAGCCAAGATTCTGGTTTTTTTTCACTTGAAATATTTACTGTAAATCTGGAATAACTCGATTTAAAATGAGATTTCCTGAGAGAATATTTGTCCCTAAACTATTTGTGACATTCTACTTTCCAACATTTTTTCACATACTTTCAAAATTGAAGATTGTCTTCCAAGCATAGGTTTTGCACAAAGCCTTTTGTGTATAGGAATCTTCAGTAATATTCTTGATCAAATAGAACTGATTTCTGGAAAAAATGATCTACAAATTGATTTTTATTCTCATGTAGCTCATTATCAACTGTTCAGTTTAGTGTTTTTTTCCCCATTAATGCAGACAAACCCCACACCTAGATAGAGAATGACTAGAGTGACTGTTGTTAGGATTAGAGGGGGGTTTGTTTTCATTGTTATGTACACAATTGAAGCAAGAATTGTTTGTTTTGGTGTGATGTGTATTTGTATTTTATTTTGTATAAAGTCTAATAATTCACCACCTTTATTTTCAAGGGTGATTCTATAAGAGTCTAAAATCTGAATGCCTCCTGTTCTTCCGCATGGCTTGGCTTCAGATGAAAAGTAGATCATCTATTTTAGTAGTAAATCTGGCCAATGATGTTGTGCCACTTCATTTTTAAGTGGATTTTAATTTGACAGTTGTGCATTTAGATATCCTGTATCATCTGACTGATGCACAAAACGTGTATTCTTCCATGTATCTTCTGCACCTTTTCCATCTCATTTATGCACATCTACAGGTAGTGCTGGTTGTTCAAAAGATATCAATATGAAAATGATGACAACAGATTTTTATTTTTTTAAAATCAGAACAGAGCATGACTGGAGCAAATCAAGAATGTTTCAAAGATTGTGTGCCAGACCTCCTTGACAAGAGCAGGTGGCTGAAGAGTCAACAATATGACATAAGTGCTTTGAGCGTAATTTGAATGGGCATAATTGATTCACTACCACATGATATCCATATACTTTGTGGGGACTTCTACTCCAATGATTGCTGCATTGAGTTATAAATCGGCACAGAGGGTTAATTCTACTGGTGCTGATCAATGAGATATGTCATTTATGTGTGGGATGCATGATTCTATGCTTACTCAACACTTCTTACAGATGCTGCCCTCTAACAGTGAATATATGAAGAATATGTTTTGATTTAAAATCATTGAAAAGTCCTTTTTTTTGTATAAAATTAATTTGTATGTTATTGCATGCTGGGACTTGATCATCAGTTGCATACTCAATGACAAAATTGACAAAAATCTCTCAGAAGAAAATGTGCAATGAACATCCTAAACATTCATAAGCAACTAGAATACAGCATGGAGAGAGGAAATAGCTAATAATTTATCAAGAGCGAATTATGACAAAGCAAATTAACTTTATGCTATGATAAAGTAATGGAACCACAGATACAGGGGACAGACCAAGTCTCCTGCTCCTACATTACTTAAGTTTGTTACTCTCTTGAATGATACTGTTATTGGAATGTTAAAGAAACATAGTGTTAGAGTAAATGCAAAACTGAATAAAAAGTGAAACTCAGAATATTTACCTATTTTTAATTAAAATATACTGAGAAGTTTCTACAGGAAGTTGTCCTTGATGAAATATTGATACTCTCATGGATGATCTGAATGAGGGAATAATATTCTATGCAATAAATTTTCATATGGCAGGAGATTGGGGGTTATGAACATGTGGAAAGCAGCATTACAATCCCAAATGATTTTGACAAATTGGAGAGAACATCTGAAAAAATAGGATTAAGTTCAATAGGGAAAAATGCAAAGTGTTAGGCAGAAATAATCAATTGCACAAATACAGGATGGGGTAACACAATGGACAGCAGTTGTCTGGAAAAGATCTGGGAATGAAAGTGAATCAAATTAAACATTAGTTGATGAATTATTAAAAAGGTAAGTGACCAGCTAGTATGTACACAAAAACAGGACATATCTTGCAGAAGTAATCTTCTAGTATTTTATACTGGCAAAGACTCACCTTGGAACACTGTATCCAAAGAAAACTTGGAAAAATTAGAGTTATTAAGCACTCAAAAAGAAGCTGGAATGGTCAGGACAATAATTAAGATGTAAAAAAACGTCTCTATTGTAAAGAGGAAGGGAGTAATATGTCCATTTTGTTCATGGCAGGCATAATAAGAAGTAACAAGCTAAATTACACCAGGGGAGAATCAGAACAGTTATTAGGAAAATCTTTGTAAACATAAACATAGTGAAGCCTGGGGAGGTGGTGAAATCACCACCATTAAGAACATACATCTTTCACAAGTGACACAATTATTAATTCTGCCTGAGGACAAACTAGATGACCTTTTAAAGTCCTTTCTAGCTCTACTTCGTATAATTTTATATCAAGACATGAATAAGTTTTGTAATTCTGTGTATCTTGAATATCAACTAATTCCATGAGATTTATTGAGTCACAGGAAAAAAGTCTCAGTCAACAAGTGCAATTCTTAGTCAACTAGATTTGGTGAAATTATTGCTTAGTAATCTTGCCACGTGATTTTTTTTGTTAGACTTATATTGACTTATACCTGCAGGTATTTTAAGTTCACTATTTCAGATTAGTACAAGTATAACAAAATAAATTCTGAAGTGAATTAATTTCCTTAGGGAATAACTGTATTCAGTAAAATTAATTCTTGGAAAGCTTTGGGAAAAGAGTGGTGACTGACTCATGCCATCTTTACGCACAGTCTTGCTGTTTTGGGCTGCAGCTGTCTCAGGAACTCGTGGTTGTAATAGAACCACACAGAGCACTGCATATTTTGGTACTGTGCATTGTGTCCACGACCCAAACTTCGTCATCGCTCCTGGCAGAATAGGACAAATGAGTTGCATGAAGCCAATGAACCGACTTTTTAGCACCTGGGCTTTGTCTACAGTTATTTCCCCAGGGCATCTTTTGCGCAATGCAAATGGTGTGACCAAGGGGCCACAGGAAGAACTGTATCAATTTTATTCCTCTGTCTATCTGAAGTTTTCTGTTTTGATAGGAACTTTATGTTCTGAAGTGTTACCTGAGCAAAGCACTCAGTTTGTCATTTGTTCAGGCTGGTGATGAAATGCTTAAAAGATGTGATGATGAAAAAATATTTGCCCTACCAAAAAAAAAATAAAAATACAGATTTCTGAACATTTAGGGAATCTTGTGAAGCTCTTCACACCTTTCTGCTCCTTGAAGTCTGAGATAACTCTTTTGTATGCTAATTCCTTCCTGCTTTATGTATGACATGATACGAAATTACTGCAGCAGAGATTGGGAAACCTCTATTTAGCAGGTCTGGTTTATGGTTATGCTAAAAATAGAGATGAAATGTGTAACTTTTAAAGAACAATGAGATCACAGGATAATTTAAATCTGCCTAAACACCTACGGTGAGTGTCCACATAGTCTGGATTTATTATTATTTTTTTTAGGAAATTTGGAAGTGGGACAGCCTACTCATTGTAGATGACTCATATCTTCATGTCCTAGTTTGAAGTGGTTCACCACACTGTGGTCACAGCTCCAGAAATGTCAGATGATCATCAGACATCACTCCTACCTGTAAGACTGATTAATTTTCCCATCTTTCTAGAGTTTTCATAGATTTCTAACCTCTACCCCTCAACCCAAACAATTTAGGTTCAATAACAAGCACTAGGGCACCGTTCACAAAATAATTGATATACTATATTCTGTAATAGACAAAGAAAACTCTTAGAGCTGGAGCTCTGGGAACTCAAGTGACTGCCCTTCTCAGGGACTCTTAAAGCACTTTTCCATGTTCACTTGCAAAGGTTTTATCTTTTCCAGTTTTAAATCTTTTTGTCTAGACAGCAGTAAGTAACTGGCATACCTTTCAGTCAAGAATGGTATGGTTAAGTCTTTCAGATATATATAGCTGGATATTTAAATACAAAAATAAATGTCTAAAGCTCTACTTATTAGTAGCATCTGTCTCGTGCTTGATGTGTACTTCTCAGAAATATTCTAATACCTACAAGGGCTATATTTAAGCAGCCTTGCTTCTGCTTTGGTGATCACATGTCATGTGCTGCCTATATTGTTGATTTTGTTGCTAAGCCCCGCTGTGAGTTCTAGTTTCCAGTGTTTCAGATTACATGTTTAAACCTGGCCTTCCAACTGTTTCACACTATCCTGCGTGTCCCCATCTACTAAAGTTGTTAGTCTGGAGGACCTCTCTTTCCAGAATGGTCTACAGTGGCATGAAAAAATGAGTGGAAGGAGGAGTTAGCATTACAGATTTTTTGTTTATGATAGTTTTTAACTTTCCACTTTGGAAATATCATAAAGAGGAAGCCTTAGGAAGAATATATTGGGTGTATGTGGTCAGCAGATTGACCTCTGCCACCTTCCCCCTTTCCCAGACACTTGTAACCATTAGGGAAGAAAACCCAGAAGATATGATGAACCTGGCAGACATGCAAGCTGAGAAACCAAGAGAACTATTGAGAAAAAAATCTTCTTAAAATCTCTTTCTTATAAACCTTTGGTTTGGCGTTTTTCTTTAGAATAGATAAAGAAAAATTTGATCTTATGGACACCACTTTGGAGAATTCTATTTAGGTCCATTTATGTTACTGGAAGAGAGCTCCCTGTACACCTGTGAGGTTTCAAATATCTTACAATATAAAGCATCAGTGACTTCAGATAGGATCTGGGCTATCCCAGTTAAGTTTCGTGCATGATGACATATCGGTCAGCGTGACAGGGCTTCATTTGTGCAAGCAGAAACCCCTCCTGCACCGTGTTACGGAAATTTTTGCACTGTGCCAAGAAACTGTTACTCCATCAGGCACAACTCCATTCCTCTGAGTCTCTCTGAATATTTTTTGAACGTGGCTACAGGTAGTTTGCCTTTCTTCGGTGAAATAACTGCAGGCTGTCTAAATGTTTAGATTCATGGCAACATGTTATTACTCCTTTGATTAGAGCAGCCACTGTTGTTTGTTGTTATATTTAGAGCAAAGAAATGTAAACAACCTTACCATCAAGAAGGCTAGGTGGGATAGTATGAAGGCAGGTTGTTTTTAATCTCTATACAGCCTGTATTCTGTGCTTATTTTTGTGAGTGCCTGTTTTGCCTTCTGGTCCAGCAGAAGCTGCTATTTTTCAGAATGCAATAAAAAGTACTTCCTGAAGACTTTCCTCTGGGAGGTGAAGGGCAGAGGAGAGAAAAAAATCCAAGCTGAACAAATCCATACACTGAGGCTGAATTTACCTTTGCTTGGATTTTCATACCCCTACACTGGTGCATTGATCTACATGCCAAAAAGAGCTGGTTGGTTTTGATTTACAGATTTTACATTGTTTAGGAGATTATAGTCTAATTCTTTTTCTGCTGTGGCTAGTCAGGGCATGAACTGCAGTCATAATGCTAGGCACTCTGTTTCTGGATTTTAGCATGCCATTCAAGGATGTGACTTCAAAGCAAAGCTGAAACATGTGGAAGAAGTGGTTGTGGGGGAAAGAACACTAGGAGGAGGAAATTAGATTGACCTTGGCTTATTAAAGAGTAGTATACAGTGATGAATCAGTGAATTTAGGCACCACTGAAAAGAATAGTACAGGGTGAAAATGATCTCTGGCTTCCATTAATAGAGTTGGTGTGAAATAGCAAATGTAAAGAAAAGGTAACTTAGAGAAGGATCCACTTTTAACCTTTTGGAATAAGGTTTTATTGTCAATGGTTGTTGGTAATATTCACAAGAGACTTGTGTTCTGGCTCTGCTTTGGGATGACAGCACAGGGAGGAGCCATACTGCACTTCTTACTCTACATGAGTCTAATAAAAGACTCCCTTTCTTCAGAGTTCACAGCTCACACAGGGGTGGGATAAAGGGAGTTCCTGCTTACAGAGATTATCGAGAGCAGGAACTTAACTACAAAACTTTGAAAATGTCCTTGAAATTACTTGGTAAAATGTAGTTTATTAATGTGTAAAGCTGCTGTAAGCACTTTGGTTTTATTCACATTTTTTTTGGTTTGGGTATTTTTTCTTTATTTTTCTTTTTTCCACCCTTTTCTCAAGGCTGGCCTGAGATCCTAAAAGACATTGAAGTTTAGAACATTATATTTTAATAAATTTTGGCTTTTTCTGATCTCTTACCTTAAGCCCATTCCATATGCTATTTCAGCACAAATTAAGTTTAAGAAGCCCTTATTTGGGACTCTGGATAGTTCTTTGTAATAGACAACTTATTTGTGATATTTTGCTTCTTTGTAGCCAAACATGATTTTCTTTCCTTTGATATTTTGAATTATTTCCTTAATTATTTCTGGGACTAATTTTTGGGTTGTTGCTTCCTCAGACGTAGTCTATTTTGTCTAACGACAAAATTTGAGCAGATTAGGCTTGCTTGTACTTGTTTCTTTCTAAAATTGACAAATGTTATTGTGAGGGTTTTCTCAAAAGGATTTACAATTATAAACTCAAATGTTGCTTTCTGTATTTTCTTCAATAGTCAATTAAGTTTCTTTGTCCAGGTTTCAGTCAGTACATTTGCTCATTAGAGGGTTTTTACGTAACCGCTTTTTGACCAAGCCATCTGTAGAAAAGCGACAGTGAAAAGAGTGATACATAAGGGAAAGGTTAACAAGTTAAATCAAACATTGGACTCCAGAAGATTTCAGTTTATGAAGCATTAGAGCTGCCCTAGGTGTGAAATAATTTAGATCTTGATTCACCGGTTCATCTTCATTCGGGAAACACTTCAGTTTGGGGACTACACAGAGATTTTAATTTAAGTGTGTGCCTCTGCTCTGTTGAATTGGCTCAGTGTTATTTTGCTCACCTGGAGATGCACTTCCTTCAATAGATGGAGGCCGAGTTTGTTTTATAACTTGAATATTAATGTATATCCAGAAAGCTAAAAATCTCAGGGGAAGCTTGATTTAATCTGAAAGCCAAAACACTTCCAACTGGATACAGTTACATCCTGGCTGCACACACACACATTCTTTACTCTCTGGTAGTGAAGAACACGTGCTGAAGCAAAGATTTCTCTGACGTCAGCGTTGTACAGCTCTTTTTTTCTTCCTCTCATTCTCTCTCCAGATCCTTCAGGGGTCATAGAAGTTCCTTTTGGGTATTGAATTACAATGTCATCACTATTTTGGAAAGGAAAATACTGCCTGAAAATATGGAACCTTTTTTTTTTCTCCCTTTTTGCACAGTAAGTATCCTCATAAGTAAAAATATATGAATGCAGTTGTAATGTCAAATTAAATGCTACCAAGAGAACGGTAGCTTTAAAATTGTAGAGGTATGTGAAAGACTGTTTAATCTTTTACCTGCTGTATGTACTATAATAACATTGGCATAGGTCGAGCAGCCATTTGGGATTTTCTGTATCGAACAGAGAGTCTGTGTAGTTCGAAATTTAATCCTTGTGAAATATTTGACATCCCGAATGGCATAATTGACACAGGGACACTAATTAGGGAGTTGTAATTCAAAAGGTTCTGATCATGTACTTTATACTGACATGTATATTGTCCCTCTGGTAAGTGTTAATGGTGCTTAGACGTGTGCATCAGGAAAAGAGAAAGTACCCCTGGGAGCTTTGGAAATCAATCTCCTATGTAATATGTTTTTAATAATGCTCTAGAAGGAGTGAATTTACACATTTTTCCATTTATTAAGCTGATCATACATAAAATATTCTGGATTTGGAATAGCCTAACTCAGCTGGTGTTTTCATTCTCAAAAATTTGCAGTGAATAATATCTTCCCTTGAAACTGAGATTTTCACTTGCTTTGCAGTTCTCAGTGTTTTATTGAATTTTTCAGTAAATCTATTATATTCAGCCGAATTGAGTCCAGTTTACCTTATGCAGGTATTATTTCATCTGCTCTTGAAATGCAAAGCCTTCAGTGGCAAGAGAGAGTCTTGTGGCTGTGGTGCTGACCTAAAAGACATACTCTCTCTAAGTATGATTTTACAGGTAGTGAGAGCAAGAGCTGCTTTAAAACAACAAAAATATTTGCCTTAGGCAGAAAGGTGAGCTCATTTTTTTTCCTCTCTTTTTCTCCTGACTTTGTGATCATGCTACATACACAATCAGACCATCTGCCTGCCCCAAACAGAGCATTCTTTTATGGCATTTTAACAAATCAAGAGCTCTTAGACTGCTTACTCGTCTCTACCAGATTTTTCAAGCTTTCTGCATGATCGTAAAGCTTACGTCAAGAAACAATTTTAAAGTACTCATTTGTTCTATGGAAAGGAGATATGGAAAGGACATGCAGCACTCTACCACCGCAGGGGACAGGAAAACACCAAACAGATTAAAATCCAGTTAAAACTACTGGAGTCTGGCAAAATGTAGTTACCAAATTTAAAACCACCTGGGGGATATTGATCTCATTCTCGAAAAATGTGTAGAAGGATTTTTGACTCTTTCAAAATGAAACTTTTTTTTAGGTCTCCTTGTGTGCAACTTCTGCAGAAGCTGGCTCTCTCTGCAGTACAATGTGTCCTCTGATGCTCGCGTTTGGGTGTTTCTTCAGCAATGACTCAGAGTTCCAGCTATTGTTTCACTAATACCAGCTCCTGCAGTGTTGGGGGTTTCCCCTCACATCTCTTTCCAAAATTATCAGCCAGCTCCAACCCTCTTCTGTTCATACAATCTGACAGGAGGCCACACATTGGACTAAATGGCTACAATATACTGTTTATGCAATTCTAACGTTGCAGCTACCCCGCAGAAGAAATAATGGTGATTCATTTTCATATCCGATGCAGGACCCCAAATGCTTTGAGGCATCAATGAGAGCAACAGTCATTGTGATACTGTGCGGGTGGCAGCACTTTGTCAAAGACTGCACTTTGGTGGAAATACCTCCTGTAACCAGTGTATCTTACAGCTCTGTGTGGCTTCCCTGCAGAAGAGTCACACTGTCATTTCTGTAGTTCTTTTGAGAGGAAGAAGAGGCAGACAGGTTTAAAAATTTTAAGAATTGCCAGAGAATGAAGACCCATGGAAAGCATGGGGAAGACCTTTTACTATTCAAACAGGAATATGGGCAGATAGAGCAAGATAGTGTGTGTTAAGACTTCAAGGGAATTGTTCTGCTGCAGTTGTAAATTTGGACTGGATAGGACTGGAAAGAGCTGAGGGTATCAACTTTATATGTCCTGTAGCACAAGAACATGGAAAATGGAAAAATGAACGTGTGAGGTACAGGGTATGCCAATGTTTTAAATGTGTCTATGTTACAGCTGCCAGCCACCTGGGCTGGAACCTGCTATAATTAATCTAAAAGTAAGAGGGTTTACAAAATATGGTTTTCACAAAACTGAACTATTTATGACAGCTCTGACCTGTGCAACACATAAGTCATTGTGATAGGACTACTAACATTCTCTGATACACTTAATCTCATCAAAGATAATGAGAATAACCATTACATGAGTTCTAAAGTGTCCTTGACTTACAACAACATCCATATCTCGTATGGTTGCAACCTTCCTTCATGTGGATATTTCTAGGAAGTTTTTTTTAAGTTTTTGTTTTTAAATTTTCATTTATATTTCTTATATACAGAAGAAATTATTCATTTGCCCTGTGCATGGGCTTTTCTTTTAACAATTTTCCATATTCATGCTAACTCTACCTTTTTTTCCCTCACCTCCATTTAAAGTTAAGTTATTTACTCATCTGCAAATATAGATTATAATCTCTTTTGAGAAGGAGCTACATGCCCTTTGCTGCTCTGAAAATCATAGGGTACTCTGAAGTTTCATAAAATAATGCTACTCATCTTAATTTCTATCTTTATCATCCTTGCATCTCAGCATCAGTCTAAATTAGATGCATTCACTGTTTAATACTATCCTCAGAGATGGATTAGGAGGTGGAATGAACAGGTCTCTTAGTTGGCCTGAAAAGTTGTTTGGTATTTTGCTTCATTTTTGATGCTTCAGCATGAGATGTACAGATTTCCATTTCAAGTGCTTTTGTGTGTACTCTTGGTAAATTTTGATAGTAACAAATATGATTCTTCTGCTTGAGTATTAAACTTTTCATAGGCATTTTTTTTTTCTATTTTGTACTGCTTAGAGTGCTTGGAACCTCAATGTAACAGAGAACAATGCTTTATTAAAACAAGCTGCTGTTTAAAATGTGTTCTTACTCGGCTGGAAGCTGCCTGGTCATTTCTACTGCTGCTCTCAAGTTCCAGAACTGCAGATGGAGTTGTGTTAATGTAATATAACTTTCCCAAGAGCCTACAATAGGGTTTGAAGTGTTTTCTGCTACATGTCCTCATCTTCCAAACTAACCTGAAGACAAATGGGATCTATTTATTTTCTGCTTCTCTGGGACGGTGTATTTGGCTGTCATTGTAGTGTCTGCTTTATATTTTGAGTAAACCTGACTCCCTAAGGAACTGGTTAACTAAGACCAGGGAATACCCTATATGTTAAAAAAAGAGTCAATGGAACACTTCAGCATGCAACATGACAGGGAAAAAATAAACAGAAAACACTGAAAGTTCTTAAGGGAGATGGTATGTGTGCCTGATCTTTGATTCAATGTCTTCCCCCTTTTCCTAGGCATGTGTTATTCAGTTATGAGTACAGGAATCACAGAGAACCTGAACAACAATAGCAGCAGTGTGGAAGTCAACCCATATACCCACACTTACTGAGTCATACCACAAGATGTGCAAAATTCTATTGTAGGAAAAGCTGATTCATACAATTCTCCATACCACAAAATACAACAAGAAAAAACAGTCCTGTACACAAACATATTTGAAATGTGATCACTGAGTATGCCTGGTACTAACAAATAATAGTCTTGACCATATTTTTATCAAGAAAACAAAATGCAGTATTTGATAATAAAGCTCATTAAAAACAAAGCCCATAATACAGTGTGCTGTGAGTAGATCAGCTTTTAACAGAGAAGACTGACAACTGCTATCCTTCCTCTTCATTACTCCTTGAAGACAGACTGGAAGAGTAGTGAATATGCAGCTTGTTGAACTACTGTGATGCCAACAGTTCAGGTAATTACCGATCAGGCAGATAACTGTGGAGATGCACTTCTGGTGTCGTGTACTGTGCTCTTAAGATAAAGGACAACACTGTGAAGATAAGGTTGTGATCCAGGACTGAGCACCAAAACCAATGTTCTTTGATGCTATAGGTGGATTCCTACTGCCCTCAATGGGTTATGTAAACATGGTAAGATTTTTTTTTAAATGGGTATTTGTATTTCTGCTGACTCAGCCTTTTTTTTGGAAAGGGGAAACTGCGTCCACAGAGAGACATTGCGATTCAGTGCCAAGAATATTTGGAGATGAAATAGCACAGGAAATTAATCTTTCTCTATGCCTCCAGCTTGTATGAAACAAAACAGGTTATTAGCATTATTGTTCATGGCTAGTTGAAGCCATTTCAAGAACATGCAAAACTTACAGATGAAATTATACGCATAGTATAGAGACTTCATCTCAGTATCGTTTCATTCAACACTGCAAACTATATTTTTACATTACAGCAAAAACTATCAATGAGTAAGTCCTTAATTCCCTGTGGCTGACTATATATCTGCCTAGTACCTTTTACGGTAGGTACAACTAGCTATTCCTCAGTAAGAGCTTCTCATCTGCGATTTACACCCCCATCCATTCAGCTACAGGGCTAGGCAAGGGCAGGAAATGGCCTTGCACTGCATATGCCTACATGGTACAATGTGGTGTGTTAGAAATCAGTTAAGTGGTTTGATGAGAACTGAAGTTAACCAGGGGTCTTTGGCTAACTCTAACAGAAGCCACCCTGGGTCTTCAGCTGCATGTTCTCCATAGGGGAAGGGAGCAGGTGACAGGACCAGCTCAAAGCAGCGGTCTTTCTCCTAGACGATAATGGATGGGAGATTCATGACTCCAATGACTTCGAGAAAAAAAAATTAAAAAGCAGAGACGGTAGGAAAGGATCCAGGTGTCATCTTGTCCATGGAAGTATTAGGACAAGTTTACTCTTCTCTGTACATGAACATTCATCAACAAGCTGCTTTCTTTAATTGGCAATGGCGATGGTGATGAAATTATCGTCTTTTTTTTTGACTGCCCTTCTTTAATGAGATAAACCCTTAGCACTATTACAAGTGCTGAAAGGCATCAATAACAGCAACACCAAGAGTGATAGAAACCAGCACTGTTGCACATTTTTGGCAAAGTGGGGAAGAGACATAATTTTCAACTTATTAAAAATAATTTTAGACAACTTATTAATAATAAGTAAAAAAATTACAAAACCCTTAGTATTCAGTGAGATAAAAACACAGCTATGGGTGACATAGTTTGGTCTGGATTACAGAAGGAAGTTGAGGAATGCAGCTTCAACTCCAGGGTCTAATAGGCTGTGAAAGAACAAGATGTGAAAGATATGCGCAAACAACACATGTGACAAATTCCTTTGAGAAAGTTATTACTCCTCCTCTTTTCCATTTCCATTTGGAATGAAAAGAGAAACAATTCAACAGCCTATTCTGTTGTGCTCACATTTGCTAACTGTTTACATTTCCTAGTTAATTACTTTCTGTAATGGAAAGAAAACCCCACATACCTTGTTTTAAAATGTTACATTTGACTTACCAAAGAACTCACAAAGTTCATGCTCAATTCTACCTTTCAATGCAAATAAGATCTTTCAGATAGTTGAAGAATAAAGAGCAAACACTGCAACAGACTCTAAAATACTCCTCATGCTGAGACAACATTGGGTAGGAAATTAAAGTTTAAGAGTTCAACTAAGGAATATTTCTTCAGCTTCTGGGGCAAGACAGAGTTGGTCAGAAGTGTGGCATTTTGCCAGAGCAGGGAGCCTCCAGGAACTGAAACAGAGCAGTGCTGGTGACCCTTCATGGCCTTAGACCAGCTGTTGGGGAGAAGGCATGCACTGGTGTGTGTACTGCTACATGAAAGAGAAGAAACGAGTACATGGAAATTGTCACATCAACATTAGGCTGTGAATATGTATCTTTGCTGGTGGTAATGTAATATTTTCCAGGTTTATTTTCCATAATGTTGTTTTATAGATTATATACGCAATAATGCTTCCTCACCCCCACTCCCCTAGAATTCTGCCTATATTTGTGCATTTTCCTGCAAAATACTCTGTCATTCTTATGTGGCCACAGAGACTGGATATTGCAGTTGAGGGGATCTCTCCTTTAAAATTACTTAAGAAGTTTAAAAGCATGATCAGGGGAGTTGTTTTGTTCCTGACCACCCTAACTAATGGAAAATTTAGACTAAGGAAGAATCCAAATGATAATTTCAATGTTTTGGGGACCCTAATGCTATTCACCCAGACAGGATCTTCTGTGTAAAAAGACTTGAACTGAGTGATAGGGACCAAGTGCATAGTGATTCAGTGGAGAAGTTGTTGGATACCTGTTCTCTGTACTGGATGAGTTGGAGGGAAGGCTTTTGGGCTGTCCCTGCCTGTGTTAAACAAAGTCTGTGGGCTGCAGGAAACCTGCAAACCAATGCGCTGGTTTGCTGGGTCACTCAGAATCATCCTTGGATGTTTACAATCTTCCTGAATCCCACTCAAGCTACTTTTCCCTCTGGATTTCTGGCCCAGCCCCCAGAAAATAAAATCCAAAGGTACCTAAGAGGAAGGAGAAGCTTAAGCCGTGTATGCTGTGATACTGCAGATACTTTCACAGGGCATGGGAGAATGGGAATATTTCAGTTGGAGTAAAAAAAGGAAAAGCCAAATGTTCAGTGGAGGGCACGTGCTTCTTTAACTTGCACAGTGCTGACACACGGTGGAGGGTTCCACAGTACCCTTTCCAAAATTCACTCCAGTTCCCAATAGGAAAAGAAATAAGCATTTTGAGTATCGAGGCACTCAGCAACCCTAGAAAGAGCAGCAGCTGTTCAGCCAACTACAGAGAGGGCTAATGGGAGAACACCTAAAGCTGAGATCAAACAGATAAGAATGGAGCAAAAAACCAGCAGGAGTCAAAAGGATGCAACCCAATGGTCTGTCTTGAACGCAGTTCTCTCTTAATCCAGAGTGACCTGGTTTTGGTGCTAGGATGGGAAGTTTTCCTAAAATCTTATTAGCCTTTAAAGGATATCTGATTCTATTTCATTATTTTTCACTGAAGTACGTTCATTTATGCCACTGTGGGATCCTGTTGGCAACATACTTTTACATCTAGAAAGTTGTAACTATCCATGCTCCTATATGATTACATTTTAGGAGGGGAAGCAGCAAATCCACTACAAATAATTGTTAAGCACTTTCAATTCATGTTGCCTGGATAAGAATTACAGAGTACGGCCTTTTTTGAGACTCTTGTCTTCTCACCTGTATGGGCATGATACAGTTAGATTAAATGGATTTCCTTATATTTTGAAATAAGTCACATGAGAGGATATCCTAATACTCTTCTCCAAATTGATAGGGCTTTGTCTTACCCTTAGAGTCATGTGCATTTGCTGTGTTATTCAGAGATATATATTTGCCATTAGTCATTCGTATGAAGGGACTGTCTAAGATAAGCCTTTCCCCAAAGCAGTTAATTCTTCAAAATGAAAATAATCAGATAATGAGTTCATTTCCGATTTCACATTTAATGCCAAACATTTTTTTGTAAACAAGATATGCTGGCAGAGCTGTACTCTCATTGTATGTTTTTTATTAACTGGGAAACAGAGAGTTGATTCTTATCCTCTCTATCAACTCAAATTAATTACACATATTTTAGAATGAGAGACTTATGCAAACTGGTTGGCTAGTTTCATTGTGGGAGCCCATCAACCAGACTCTGTAAACTGCACCCAGGCCTCTCTAATAAGAAGTGAAAACTTCTGAAGATCCAGCTTGGGAATCTCCCACCCAATGGAAACTTTTACCATAGTAACTCATATTTCTGCAGCATAAAAATAAATAAGGAAGTAGAAAGTCTATCTCTGGCAATTTTACCAAGTCAGACAGGTCCTGTATCTGAGCTGCTGTGCTGTTTCTGTTGACAGCCCCTTGGTAGCACGAGGGAGCCACTGAAGAACATGGATGCTGCAGCGTAGCTTCCTGCTGTTCATGAGCCACTGTATGCTCCAGCTGTTTGCGAAGCACAGGATAGCAGAAACTGCTAGGTATTTTGGGGTTGTGTTTTAAAGGTGTTTTGGAAGGATGTGAGCTCAGCATTGGTAGGTGGAATTGCTGTAGTTTTACAGACCTGCCAAGGAGAATAGAATCTGGTCCTGAGCCTAAGGCCCTTAAGTTTTCAAAATCAATACTTCTTCCCAGGCAGAAGTTGAGAAGATTTATTGGGAAGTGGTATTTATGACATATGGTATGTCAAAAGTATTTAAAGATCATTCTTAATATGTTTCAAATTTTAGCAAGAGGTCAAAATGTTCGTAAAAATTTCATATTTTGAATATTGTAGATTAATATTCAGATTGAGGTCTAATGTCTCATGTACAAATAATATTCTTCCTATCTATGTACAATCGAACTCAAACACATCATGAAGAGACTTGTTATTCATAAACGAAGCAAAGCTGTCTTCCCTATTGATTCTTTACACTAGGTTAGCACTTAGGTTGATGGTGCTCCTGTCCAAACTGAGAACATAAAAACAACCTCTGCACTAAAGAGGTCACAGTCTAAACATACAACAGAGAGGCAGGAGATGGAGACAGACAAGAGGAGGGAGTACAAACACCGTGATATTTATCAGCATAGCATGAACACAGCAGTAATTGCACTGCAGTTAATGTTTTAAATACTGCAGGAAAGGAACATTTCAAGGCAAGATTTGAAAGAGAGCGATGTGATTATCGTTTTAGAGATTTATCTATTTTTTAAAAAGGAGCTAGAATCTGCATCAGAGAAAACAGTTTGTCTGAATTCAGGCTGTGTTTTCAGGAAGTCGTAATTGACCCCAGAATTCTCATATGTTTGTCGAACAAAAAAAGATTAGTAGAATTTATTAAAATGATAAGTTTTTCTGACGTGCAAAAGAACATGCGTGGCAATGGAGGATGTAACAGAGCTACCTAGGTGAAGCTGGAGGAAGACTTTGGCTTTTGCAAACTCTGGACATGTGCTGGCTCTGACAGCTTCACTGTTTAGTTGCTGAGGACCCATTGAGTAGAAATTGTCTGCTGTTTTGCAGAGGTATGGAACAGAGAGAGTCTGCTATCCACAAAACACAGCCAATGAACATTGTGATTTCTGGGAAAAACAACACTTGCAGCATGGGGTCCAGACAGGAGGAGCTGTTAGTAACATGTGGCTGAAGATAGTCTCAGTAGTACAGTTCTTGCTCTCAGGAGAGTAAAGGAGTGTATTGAGAGAGCTGCTTCCTTCCAACGAGCTCCTTATAGGGAGAAAAGTGCAAATATTGTTCTTTCTGCTGTCATTCTGAGGGTGAAGCCACCATTTGGATTTTCCTAACCCAGTGTTTAACTTTCAGAGGACAGAAATAAAACAGTTCACAAAAACTGGCCTCAGCCCTTACATATATACTAGTTAACATTTTCATGGCCGAGTTAAGTTCTAACTAAATCTAAGCTTCTGAAATACGAGTTTGGAAAATTATAACCACCCCTCAGAAAACAGCAAAAAACCAAGGAATAAAGATGTGTACCTCTGCTCTTTCCTTTTTAAAGACCTTTTCACATGGTTTTCTTTTGTTTTTCAGTAAAATCCTGATTTGGAAAGTTATTGTCTGGAGGCTCTACTTGCGTAACAGCAAATAGGATGAACCTGCATTGTCCAGTATTGAGGAAAAATAACCTTCGGGGAAAAGGAAGGCAACTTGCCCTGTTGTGAGTCACCAGGGGCTTTTGTGCTGAAGGAAGGAGACTTCTTGAGGAAAAACTTGCTATCATAGTTCTAATGCAGGGGAGAAGCAGTGTTGTACTGTCGTTATGACTTCACTAGCAGAACAGTTAACAAATTGGGTGTGTGCTCTGCTTTTCTATTCCCAGGAGGTGGAAATTCCCTGGAAGATTGATAGTGACAGTTGTTTGTTGCAATATTTCCAGGTTGGTTCAGCCACTTAAGGCCATATGCCTAGTGTTTGGGTGTACAAAAATTTGAAGTTTGTTAGATGACTGCCAGTTTTCCATATGAGCAATGGTAGGCTCTGGGCTCGATATATCCTTAATGAAAAGGTGCCTTCTTCCTTCTCTGCTGAAATTTCTAGTCCATAGTTGTTGTTTCAGAACTTGTTTTGTATTCTGTTTGTCTCCATTTACAGCAACTTTTGTACTATGCAGTTTTTCAGGGAAAGAAACCTGTGACGAAGGAACTTTCAGGAAAGCATCCAGCTTCTCTGCAAGATCCTTTAAGGAACTCTGCTGCAAGAAAACAAAAATGCTGCACCCGAGTCTGGTGATAGTTTTGTAATGGGTCTTGATGTTTTACCATGTCATTTGCCAGCCCATTCCGGTTTTAATGGTGTATTTGGGACTAGCACTCCATTTCATCAGACAGGAAGGCTGCCACATGGCATAACATTCTCTTGACTAT
Source organism: Tapera naevia (assembly GCA_033556795.1). Classification (NCBI taxonomy): domain Eukaryota; kingdom Metazoa; phylum Chordata; class Aves; order Cuculiformes; family Neomorphidae; genus Tapera; species Tapera naevia. The sequence goes on from JAUMJJ010000246.1 coordinate 17,564,512, forward strand.
TATGCCCCAGTCAATCTGGAATATACATATGGCATTTTGAGTAGGAATACCCCATTTAGACTAGTTTCCTGCCTACTCTGAGGTCTGCCATAGACTGAATGACTCTCTCCCTGATCTCAGCCAAGAGGGTCCCCACCTCCAGGAGAAATGTCTCATGACCAGCACTGCAACATCCAACAGAAATTGTGTAGCTCTTGTTTGTCCTTCAAGTGTGAAGCCAAAAAGGATTGTCTACCACAGTTTTTGAACGTATTTCCAAATATGGCAGGACGCAGTGGCAGGCACATAATAGGACTTTTGGCATGTATTATACTGTGCTCAACAACCCCACTCTCTGATCCAAACATGCCCACCAAAAATAACCTCAGTGAACAGCTTTTATTTTAATTATTCCAGTGTGGGACTCATGAAGTTTTGCCAACAATTTGGTTTGTAAAGCTTTTTGTATCTAAACACAGAAACCCATAGTGTGTAGTTAATTCCCTGCTGGGATTGTCCTGATCCAGTCACAGATCTATTCTGCAACCTTATCTTTCTTTACCTATCACTTGCTCTTGATGCTGTTCACCCCATTGACTCCTTGAAATCTCTCCCTTTCTTGGCTCCTGAGATGGTTCTTTTCCATCTTTGCCCCCTGATTTTCTGTTTTCTCTTTCAGCTTCACATTTAGGTATTTTTGGTAGTTATTTGGCAGCTCCCCAGTATTTCTGATATCTGCAGATCTCTTGGTGAGATCTGTATGTAAACTTTCTCACTCTGCGTTATACTCCCTGTCCAACCTACCACAAGGTATAACAACCAAACTGCACTTTTGCCAATGGCTTGCAAATCTGGCTTTTCCTGTCAGTTTCCTTTCATCACTGACTTTCTCTTCTCTTCCTCACCTGTCCCCCTCTTCCAACCTCCTTCCCTTCCTCCCTGTGTCATAAATTATAAAGCAAACATAAGAAAAAGGACATCCTTGTGATTTGGTGGGATGAACTACTGGGTTCTGCAGAACACTCCCAGGCCTTGAGTAGGTTGACTATGGGCATTCCTATCTGTTCTCTATGATGGACTATTTATTTAACCCTTCCTTCATCAAACTTCATTTTGCTTTGTGGGGAAGCACAAGCAATTTGGGACTCTTCGAGGGTACTGTATTTAAGGAAGTACTTGCTGTTACAAGTACTTGCTATTCTTGTAAATAGCCTCAGATGCAAATACATTGTCCTTTTAAGAAGATTAGATGTGAAAGGCAAAATTGAAAAAGAGTTAATATGATAATTGGTTTAGGTTGGGTTCATTTCCTAAGCATGACAAAAGAAACAGCTTTAGAATGAAGAGGAGGAACCCTCCAGAGCAGGATAGCCTGTAGTCTGATAGTTTTTACCACAGATGTGGATACCACAGGTTCAGATTCCTTCATACCTACAGGGAACTGAGCCTGAAATCACCTGCAGTCTGAGGGAGTTCTCGGGTCGTAATGTAATGATGTAAAACAGGTCTGGCGCTCTTTTGGTGGAGGAGGTCTGGACAGCCGTGAAGGAAGGTGGAGCCTCCTACCTTGAGATAGGTGAATAAGATCCAGAGAGGTTTAAGCTAATTCAAATATCCTCTGCATTTCCTAACAGCTAATTCAGGCAGCTCCTGCTCCAACCCTCTGTTTGTGGTGTCTATACTCTCTGCTTCCCAGAACTCTGGATCCCGACATGCAACCACACACGTAGTGGTCAGGAGTTGCAGTTTCCAGTGCTGTGGGACCAAAACGCTGCTTGTGGCCAGAACAAACTATTTACATGTATTTATGTAAATGCTTAGCTCTACAGGGTCTTGTGCTTGGTTACCTTGATAAGTGCTATTACTAATAAGAACATGGACAATATGACATTTATATGCAGCATTCCAATAACTTTCATATGCCATCTCTTACAACATCTATAATACAGTGCTTAAATTTATGAAGCTTTGCACCAGCTAAGGACAGACAAGGCATACACTTTTGTGAGAATCTTGTTGTGTTCCAGATATTTTCAAACCACTGCTTACAAGCGTGCTACTCTGTGTTTGACTAAACCTGAAACGCGATATTTAATACCAGTATTTTCATTTTGTCTCACGTTTGAACTGTACTCTTATTCTGCTACCTTAAGTTTCCATGTGTATCCAGTGGGGAGTATAAAATGGGGGATTTTCAAAGATCTGGTGTTCCTTCAATGTCAAATTATTTTTGAAATTTTACTTTAGCATTCCCATAAGTCCCCGAAACATTCTTGGCAATTTACAGAAGTCCTTGTCTGAAAGCATTCAAAATATATTTCAGATGTGCTGAGAATATGAAGCTAAAAACGGGGGGGGGGGGGGGGGGGGAAGGAATGAAATAATCCAGGATATAGTTAAAGGATCAGTGATTATTCAGCTACTTAGTATTTTATTTTTAAGGCTTGGATGGAAGGACACTTAATTTTTGGTTTTTTTTTTTATTAACTCTGATTGTGACAGTGTAAAAAATGTTTTTAGAAGTCAGATATGAATTAGACGAGTGTTTCACATGAAAGCTGAATGCTGTCAATAGAAAGAGTTGCAAATTCTAGACTTCATTATCTAGCACAAATACTGGAAACTAAATGGTTTGTTGATCTCTTTCTCATAAGTCTCATTTTTCCAAATATGTCATAAACGGTTCATTGATCTCTTTCTCATCAGTTTCATTCTTCCAAATATGCCAGTGAATTTACCCATCTGTGGTTAAAAATATAGATAATCAAGAAACATTTGCCTCGCGGTAAGCATGAAGAAAACAGAACAAAAAGCACTGCTTTGTAGTAGGTAGAGGGATGCTTCAATATCTAAGCAAGTATCAGCCAGCAGGTGTTAACAAATAATCTGAAATAATGAACAAACTTCCACTTTAAAAATTTTAAACTTTTAAAAAACAACAACCTTGGCTCATGTAGATTTGGTGCCTACTCACTGGAAAGTCACCAAATCTCACTTGTTTTGCTTGGGCCTCACTCAAACATAACTGGCCTCAAGCTAGTAAGCAAGCCAGCAAATGTCCTGGCTTGTAAAGAAATCTGATCCAACTCTGTAAACTGAACCCAGCCTAAGAGCAGTGGTGAGGGGAACATATGGAAAATTAATGACAGATAATAGAATGTTGGGACAGCCTTAAATAATAATAATAAAAAAGGTTATGATTAGGTTTTTGTAACAATTCCAGCTAATGGTCTTTTGAGTTAAGAAAGTCACAGAGTAGCTGAGTGTTGCTTTTGACTTGGCCAGTACCTAAGCTCTTGAAATGGTTGCTGTGTTGCTCTTGCCCCTCTGCAGCCTGAAATTCTTCTTTGCACACTCCTAATTGATACCTGTAGCAGAGTTACTTTATAAGCTGGTTCAGCTGTAACAGCACTTTGGGAAGCACAGCAATTCTGGTCCCACCTGTTTAAATAAATGGGAGCCTCAGGAAAAGGAGTGGATTGGAATTTGCTTGGGCTCAAATTGGGTATAACAGCACAAGCCAAACTTAGAGCTACAAGCCTGGCCAAGCAGGAGGTGGAGGGTGAGAGGGTGGTGTGTGTTTTCTGCTTTTTTTCCCTCTGTAGTCCTCCAGGCATTTTGCAAAGATAAGCTGCTTGTTGTGCGATGTCATGGGTGGGGTACAGTCCCAGGAAGCTCTAGTTGCAAAGCCCCTCTCTGGTGGAGGGAGGGAGTTCCACAACAAAAAGGAAAGAACTGTTTTGAGGAAAGTATATGTACTTCTGGGATACTCAAGTCTTCTATTTAGTTAGCTGATGGCCTGAGGTGTTCACCTAGGATAGACTTTGAAATGTGACACTATATAGTGTCATTTTGTACCAAGAGGAAAATCATCTTTTTCCCCTTATTCCTCTAATTCTATTTTATTGAAGATGAGTTAAAATACTAATAGTCTTCCTGCCTGTACCCTAAAATGTCTCTCACTCCTCCCTCGCTTCTTCTGAAGAATCATCTCTCCACAGTGGGGGAGCATCAAGCTGCCTTTATTTCTGAGTAACCCAAGCATCTTCATTCCTTATTACCATGCCCCTTGCATCTGTAACAGATCCATGAAGTGCAAGTGGCTCAGGTGATTCTATGTGGTAAGTTGATGCCTCTTGTGCTGAAGAAGATTCCTTATATGTTTGAGGAAGAATAGCAAGGACTGTACAAAGGGTGAATTTCAGGTAGTGGTGTCCATCTCTTTATTGCTAAATAACGTACTATGGCTGCTAGGTTACTGTCTTTGTTTCCTGGTGAGTAATCTAGTAGGAAGAGTTCAGCTTATACTCTTGTGCTTGTAGCTTCTCTGCAGAAGAAAACTTGTTCGTGGTCTTTTTTAATCTTAAGTCTGTCTCTTCTTTTGTATTCTGAGATGAGCGCTGTAATGCTGTGATCCTCACAAAACCGTTCCCATCTCCAGAATTACATGATAACAGTAGCTCAGCATTCAGATTATTCCCCATTCCTTGTTGACACTTGCTGTATGGAGCATTGCACACTCTGTTATCAAGTAAAAAATAAAGTGTCAGCTGAAGTGGAGTGGCAGCAAATAGTGTTTCATATGTTTCATGTGATAGAAGAGTGAACCCTCACCATTCTGAAGAGTGTAAGTATTACAAAACACATTTCAGCTGTATCCATCCCACTGGACATGAGCAAATGTTAAGGTTGATTTGCCCTCTCGGAGACCCTTTAGGGCCAAAAGTTGGACAACTCACATTGTTCTCTGAGTGTTTGAAAAAGAAAATTTTTGTTGTGCCATTCAACATAATTTTCTCTTTTCTTCCTGATCTTCCTGAATCTGTTACCACTGTAACAACATAACGGCTTAGGGTCCTTCCCAGAAGAGCCTTGAGGAGACTGTGGAGATGATCAGACTTGCCCCAGTCTCTGGAAGCGCAGGCACTGGCCGTTTCTGGTGTCAGCTCTAACCTTCCCTCCCTGGCGGCTCAATTGAAGGAAGAAATAGACTTTCCAATAAAAGCTTTTCAGGTGCTTGTCTGCACCTTTATTATGATTTAAAGAAATAGACTGAGATCAGCGTGTCAACAAAGTGGTGAATTCTGTAGCTTACAGTAGATAGATGCTCATATTAGATCATCATAGGGATTTGTACTAACTGTAAAAACTGGTGTCTATAAAACTGAAAAAAAATTGAGTTGTATGGGAAAAATTGAATATGTAACACACAGACCTATAAACACACATACATAATGGTAGTAGTAATATCAGTAGTGCAGCAGAAAGCCTAAACTATGTGTGGGGAGTGGGGGTGATTCAGCATGCAAACTTTTTTTTCATGAGAAGTAACTTTTAAGCCACTTCACATGGCTTAAAGACTGGGACTCAGTATCAGTGGGGAAGGAAAGAAATATGAAATGTTTAGAAATATCAGTGTTTCCAAACATAAATATTTCCATTTCTGGTTTGGTAAATCTGTTTAAATCCTTTCAGACTCTTGCGGAGGGGTAAAATAGCCTAAAGGTAAGACTTATGACGCAAAAGAGTATTTTCTGTGACCTTGGCAAACCTATGAAATGACAGAGAGAGGTGATTGCTCCAGAGTACCTGGTGAATGTTTTCCTTTCTAATGTCTAGAAGACTGAATACATCTGACATATAACAAAAAAACTTTCCTGCAGTGAAGTGGAGAAGTCCTAGTGACAAGAGGGAGCTGTAGTCTTTTCTCATCACCTCATAAACAGTAGGGTTCTGACCGAGGATGTTAGGTAATGCTTGCCATATACAGAACTCAAAGGGGGTATTACTTTCATTGTATAACCCTTCGAGATCTGAGGCAGTATTGTTTAACAAAGCATATTGTTTTTCCCTCTTGCTTTTACCAAGCTTTGATGCTGATTTTAGAACTTGACAGCTGTGTTTAGACTTGTCTTATGTCTCTCATAAGAAGGGGGGGAATATAGATGCTTGGAGCAGCAGGAAACATGAACCGTGGGAGGGGGAAGTGAGGCAAGATTTGCTTAGGAAATTGTGGAATAGGTCCACAATGATGAACTTCTCTCCATCCTCCTTTTAGGAGACTGCATAGACCTGAATGGGTTGCTAGTCACTTATGCCCTATCCAGGAGAACTCCGTTCCTCAGAAGAGGACTGGTTGCCACCCAACAGCACTGTAGAAAAGTGTGAAGTTTGGCTAGGCACCATGCTTCGTGATTCCTGTTTTTGCTTGGGATTCTGACTTGAAGACACCCACAGGACTGCATGACCTTCCCTATAGTGCTCTTCATTCTGACAATATTTAGCTATGAGTATTTTGTATGGCAAAATAAGGGTGAGACAACATCTATTATGATAAAAATGTCAGAACTTTTTACAGCTATTGTAATACATGAAATGAAAATGAACATTTTCATCATTACTTCTAAATCCCTAATATCAAGCTAAAGTAAATTCCTGTGGAATATTAACCTACTAACCTGTTTAAACTCATCCTGTGTGGCACAGAGAGGTGTGAAGAGTTGCTGTTTGTTCAATAGTTGAGTTTTTCAAAAGGTCCATTTTTAAATAATTACAAAGACCTTGTACAGTATCTGAAAACTGTGATGTTCCACTATCTCTACAGATACCTGAGGGGAACGTCTGGAATAGGTCAGTGGGACTGCACACACGGAACCAGAGTCTGGGACAAACATCAGAAAAGAGAAGGAAGCAAGTGGCATTCAAAACTCTAATAAAATAGAAGTCAGGCACAATCCTGTTGAAGGTCTGAATTGCTCTTTTCACTGTTTCAGCTAATCATAGCAGACCCAAAAATATTCAGCCTTCTCAACTTCTGTAAGACACCATGCAAACAAGGGCTCTTAAGGAATTGTTTGTCAGAATGTTGTTTGCTTGTGTTTGTTTTTCCTTTGGAACAGTGACATTTCCATGGTGTTTAAGTTATAATCCTCTCAGGAGAAGTCTCCTGAGTTTCACCAAGATTATATCTTAAGGAAGATGTAAAACCCCAAGTCCTTTTAAATGTTTCTCTCTACTGTTTATGTATGTTCTTGTTTCCAAGCTGGAGTGAATCTTATGAATACAGAGCCTTTGTAGCAACTTCTATGTGGGAATGCTACCTCCCTAGACCATGAGCATTTCTATTCTGAAAATACACTTCCCCCACTCTGATATGGGATGTCTTCACCTTTGTTTTCTCACCTTCTTTTCAGAATTTGTTTGCCCTTGGCAGTTGAGGGATGGGACATCATGGGTAATCCTTGCTACCCTTTGCACATACTTTGAATTAATTTTTAGCTAAATATCAGAAACAAGGATAATTTAATGGCTGCCACTATTAACTATTTCACAACTGAACGGTTTAGCAGGAATGTGAAATCCTTATACTTCTAAGCCGATACATTATTATCTGTCACTGTTTGTTATCATTTATGTCTTCTATAAATGGAAATCAGCAGTTCAAAAGACTTGCTTGGGCAGTAAGCACAGAATCTGTATTTATTCTTATAGAACAAAATATACTTCAGGACTGTTGCTTCTAACTTCAGGCGTCAAAAAAAACGTCCCTATAGCTTAGCCCCCAAGTTTCATCGTCAAGAGTAAAATTCTAAAAGTTCTTCAAGTATTTTGAAAGAATTTAGATCCAGACCCAAATTTCATTACTTGCAGTGTTCTTCAGTTCCAAACCACTGTGTCTTGTAGAAATGTCTGGAATGTGGAGTATTGTATTTAAAAACAAAGTAAAACAATCCTTAATAGCCACTCTATCATTTAGCTAAACAAAATCCTGTACCCACACCATTCAGTAAGGGGGGAATGGTGAGGATGGGAGAAATGGTGGAAAAAAAATTTTGAAGTAAAACTGTGTATACAGTGACCAGAATTATTCACTTTGAGGTTTGGAATAAAGATGAAAATATAAATTAAAAAAACTGCCTTTATTTCTTAAAACACATAAAATGACAGTTACAGAATTCAGAGGGTCTGGTATTTAGTTCCAAAGAAAACTGTATGAAAGGCCAGGAAGCCACTTCTTGGTTACCCTTACACTAAGGATCAAAGCAGAAAGGTATCTCATTTCCATATATAACTTTGAAGTATTTTACAAAGAAACTCAGAAAATGGATCTTAAGAGTAGTTCTTATTAGGCTGCTTTGCATCAGAGGAATGAATAAGAAACCTATAATGTCTCTGCTGGAAGATGCACCGGTACTGTATTGTACAGCCAGCTTCTTCATCTGTCTCTTGTAATTTTTGGTTCATAAAGACCGAGAAAGAGTGGGACAGGTTTTTTTTATTGCCTTGGGATAATTTTTTTCCTCTACTCTCATAAACCTTCCATATGCTTCTACATCCATGTCTTGTTTTCAATTTTAGTGAAGATTTTTATTTGGAGTCTCATAAAATTCTAATTTATTGCAGGTTCTTTTTATAAAACGGAGAGGGAAGGAGGGAAGTATTGAGATAGCATGAGCAAGGCAATCCCAAGGAATCCATTTGTGAATTTAAGAGATCTGTCAGCTTATCAGCTTCTCCTTGAGTTATGAGCAAGTACTTTTTCTCATTCTCTAACTTATGATCGTGTGTTCTCATTGTATGTCTAGAAAGGCTAAGTAAGGTATCATCTAAGTGTATTAAAATACACCTATTTTGGGGGGTACAGAATTGAATTGCTGAACTCCTAACACCGTTAAATAGGACATATTGATGCATAATGTGTATATCGAGAGATGGTGAGGAGAACCTGCCCTCCCAATGTGCCACATCTGGCACTGCTTGGTAATAAGTTCTCATATGTCTTTGTGCATAACGGTCTTTGAATTCTACTTAAATCAGAAATAGGAATCATAGAATCATAAGGTTAGTAGAGACCTCTGAAGTCATTGTGTCTAACCGTGCCTGTCTCCCTACTAAACCATATCCCTAAGAAACTCATCTACCCGTCTTTTAAACACCTCCCTGGGCAATCTGTTCCAATTCCTGACCACTCTCTCAGTGAAGAAATTCTTCCTTATGTCCAGTCTAAACCTGCCCTGGCGCAATTTGCAGCCGTTCCTTCTCATCTCGTTGCTCGTCACTTGCGAGAAGAGAGCAGCACCCACCTCATCACAATCTCCTTTCAGGTAGTTGTAAACAGTGATGAGGTCTCTCCTCAGCCTCCTCTTCTCTAAGCTAAACAACCTCAATTCCCTCAGTCTCTCCTCGTAGGGCTTATTCTCCAACCCCCTCACCAGCCTCATTGCCCTTCTTTGCACACGCTCCAGCACCTCAATGTCTTTCTTGTAGTGAGGGGCCCAAAACTGAACACAGTGCAGAGTATAGGGGCCCAATCACCTCCCTTGTCTTACTGGCTACAATGTTTCTAATACAGACTAAGATGCCATTGGCTCTCTTGGCCACCTGGGTACACTACTGGCCCACCGTCAACCAACACCTCCAGGTCCTTCTCCTCCAGGCAGCTCTCCAGCCACACTTCCCCAAGCCTGTGATGCTGAATGGGGTTGTTGTGACTCTGCACTTGGCCTTCTTGAACCTCATCCTGTTGGTCTCAGCCCATTGATCCAGCCTGTCCAGATATCTCTGCAGAGTCTCCCTTCCTTCAAGCAGATCTACACTTGCACCCAGCTTGGTGTCACCTGTAAACTTGCTAAGGCTACACTCAATGCCTTCATCAAGATCATTAATAAAGAGTTTAAACAGGACTGTACCCAGCACTGAACCCTGGGGAACACCGCTCGTGACCGGTTTCCAGATGGATTTAAGTATGTTTATCACAACCCTCTGGGCCCGGCCATCCATCCAGTTTTTAACCCAGCAGAGGATGTTGAGAAACTGATGGCAGCCAGTTTCTCAAGCAGAAGTCAAAGGCTTTGCCAACATATTGAGCAGCTGCTAGTTTCACCAGCATAAAGGATTCATCTCCAGTATAGAGAAACACAAAATTTTTCCTCTTGTAGGGCAGAAACCAGAGCAGAAGGTCCTAAGATGCCAAGTGAGCATACCAAAATAAACCTTAAGAGAGTTCTGAGAAACATCCAGGAGCACAGTGAACTCTCAGGTCTACCTGCCTCTTGTGCACATGGACTCCTGAATGCAAAGAGATATCAAGAGACAGCCAAGTTGGGTGTCTCTGGTGGGGAAAGAGCACTAGGTATGCTTGAATGTACCTGGGCTCATGCCATCACTTGTTTTACACTTTTGCAATTGCTCTTTATTTTGATAGTGAAATTGGTCTGAAAAATTCATATCCTTCTGCTTAAATAAGAAAGCCTTTATTTTTTTTTTCCAGTTAGCAAACTGCCTGCATCCATCATAGAGTCAGGGTAAATCAGCTGGAAGGGTCTTCCCTCTGTATAGTGTGCACCTATAGCAGTAGGTTCTCACTGGTCTGTTGTGTACTGAATTCTATCAGTGCACACCATTTGTTGAATACTCATAACAATTGCTCTCCAAGATAGCAGTGGTACATTGCTACGGAAGTCACTGATGACAACTGCCCCTTTCCTAGGTCAGGAGTAAAGGGTTTGCCTCTGAGGGAACGGAAATACTTCTAGGCTTTCTTGTGAAACTTCCTCCTGCTCTGTTCAGAGTGGAAACAGACTAATTCTTGTTCTGATCCAGAAAATCAGAATAAGAACAGAAGTCTTGTTCTAAAGAAAGATTTCTGCATAAGGGAATAAAGTGTATTTCCTATGCACTACCAGGATAGTTATTTTTCTTTGTTGATTTTCAGTGTTATGTTAACCAACTTAAATCAAAATCTCATACTTCAAATAGAGAAGATTCTGCGCACTAATGTGTTACCTTGGTTTGAAGTTTTGAATAGCTGAAGTTTGAAAATTGAAGTAGTCACTGACTTAAGGAGAATGAGCACATCTTGTTAAGCAAAGAACCACATCCCTGTTACAGAATGACACGATGCACTGAAATAACTTGAAAAACCAATGTCCAGAGTTAATGGTATATTGCATCAGCACAACCTATATAGAAGGCGTCATCAGGCAAAATGACAAGTTTAAGATTTTTGAGCAAACAACGCATATGCTTCTGTGTATGTTTCATAGACGTGGAAACAGGTATGTATGCAAACAGGTGAGTATTATCTGAGTACATTCTTCTTTGTGAACCGCTTCCCACTCCATATATGTTATTTTATATGTTAAGGTATGTCAGTAATACAGCACTTCTGTGGTTTAAATTTTTGGAGGGAAGACCCTCTCTGGAAACATCAGCCTGAGCAGTGAAAGAGAAATCCAAGTCCCATAGCACATTTGGAATCTGTTCTTGCAGAGGCTGTAAGGAAATATGAGAGAAGCTCTGCTGGAGAGAAACTGCTGAGAACTGGACCTTTTTTTCCCTCTAAATAAAATATATAAAAGGCTTTTGACTGCCTTTTCTCTATAATAGCTACTTAACCTTGTTCACTAACGTTAAAGGAAAAAAAAAGAAAATTTCAAGCAAAATTCCTATTCAGAGTAAAAAATATAAATTAAAACAGAGTGCACAACACACACCCTTTTCTTTCCTTCCTGTTTTGTTTGGTGTTTTCTAGCTTGGCTTTTTGGACAGCTGAATGGGGGCTGGGAAAGTGTTTACAATATTTTCACATGATTGAGATGGCAGAGTTCTTGCACTCTGTGAAAGGCCTTCTGTTTTCAGATGGCATTGAAAGTTTACCGTCTTTCCAGACAAAAGGAAGAGAGCCTGTTGCCAGCGGATGAGTAATGAGCATGGCCTCTGCACAATACCTCCTATCCAGTCCTAAATCTACATGGTGTTCTTAGGCTTCCAGGCTTCTCCAAAGCAACCTTTGTTTCTGCTCTGAGAGACCAAAACTGCTCGTTGGACGAGTGGGGATGCAGCCAAGAGGGGAAGGCTCAGTGACAACAGTTGCTCAGTGATCACTGCCCAGTCTCTGCCTTCTTACTATGCTACTATATTAGTTGGAAACCCATCAACAATTGGGCATCTTCTATACAAATATGTTGCAGGCCATCTGTATAGTTTTTAGTTCCAGAAGATTCCAGTGACTCACTAAGTTTAGGGTTTTTTCTCTTTTTCTTGTTAACCTGAGGGACTGCCCCGAGATAAGTGATTAAAGCAAAAGCTTGCCATAATTACTTCAGAGATAAAACTGCACAGAAGTTGCCAATTCCTTTAATTCTTTTCTTACAAGAAACTTGAAGCAGGCATTTTCCTCTGTTAATAGTTTTTAGGTTCTATTAAGTAATTTTTTTTGATCAGGAAAAATACTTCGGTGAAAATGATTGTTAACTTTTTTGTTCAAAATATTAGGATAGACAGTTCTAAAGTTTTTGCAGAGAATTTGTGCACTTGTTGGCGTTACAGAGACCAGTAGGTAAATTTTTTCTTGTTTGTCTTTTAAAGTTTCCTAGAGCTTGTCTGTTTGGAATTTTATCTATATACATACATGTCAATGTAGACTACATATGTGTGGAGCCTGTGTGTTTGTGAGCATGTCTTTCTGTCTACCTGTCCAAAAGATCTTGCATTTCACTTTTACATACTGTGAAGTGCACTAAGAGAAGCTTTTTAAGAATTATCAAAGCATTTGTTAACTATACTTAATTTTGACTGTGTACTCAGCTAAGAATTGTCAGTATTAAGTTCTTATTCTTTCATGCCAATTTGATGTTGCACAAACTCTGATTTATTGTTGTCAGGAAAACAGAAGCAAAGACCTAAGTCGTGCTGGATTTCTTAAGGACTGGTTATAGCTGGTATCAGCAACTTACTGATCAACCTGCAGTAACCTGTAGTGCGGATAGTCCTGCGTATACAAGCGGTGCATTAAGACTATTAGCAAAAACTATTTTCTAAATTACCTGAATAGAGTTTCAAGGTAACTAATTCTATTCTTTGGACTTTTCTTTTTTTTTTTTTGAGGAGTTAACTGTTTGAAACAGTGTTAAAATTATCTGGCTTCATTTCCTCTGCTGAAAGAGCAACTCAGCTGCAACTTGGACTTTTTGCTGAAAGGGGAAAAAAAAGAGGTAGTTTTTCTTTTAAAGAACATGACCATACACATTCCGCTCTGCTGCCTTTAAAGGGGACTTCCCTGTTTTAAATGCCCTCGAGCACAGAAATACCAACACCTCTTAATTGTTTAATATATTACAGCCTAAAACATTTACAGAAGTGCTTTCCAAGTATTTCACTGTTCCAGGTGCTTGGTCCTGCACCTCCTAAAATAAAAGTCTATTTCCCCTCAGTTTTCATGTGCTTGGTGCCACAATGAGACATATGCTCTGTATCAAGGGAAGGGGAAGTGAGGGAAGTAAGCGAGACTGCCTGACATTAGCGCTTGCTCTTGCAGCACAAACAGACCCCTCTGTCTTGCGTCACACAGCATGTAAAGAATGAGAAAGTAACGTGGCTTGTACTTGGACTGTAAGACCCAAGGAGAAAAATATAATATTGTTGAGCATTTGAATGTCATTCTGCACAAAGACCCCTATCACTGCGTCCTCTGAGTAGCACCACAAAACGAATAGTAATTCCAGTAATCAACAGTGCTGTACATACATCAGTTCATGATACAGTCATCTTGCAGCCTTGTTAGAGCCATACTTCAAACTGTATTCATTGTTGTGTTGAGGTGACGTGAAGATGAAGTCTAATGTCTGTCACACGTGACCATGCTTTGGACTGAGGGGAAAAAAAAATTCTGAAAAAAACAGCACACCTTATTTTGATTTAGTTTGGGCAAAGTAAGGTGCAACAATTTACTTAACTAATTTGTTTTTCCACTTGTTTAGCCAAATGAACTGAGACTTTTCCCTGCTTGAGAAATAAACCCCTTCACATGGAGCACTTAGGGCTCCCCAGGCTTCTGTGAGACTCTACCCTGGCATAACAGGATCTGAGCCACTTATTGTCATATTGCACTTCTGCTAAGAGTCTTGGATGCCGCCTCCTTGCAAGCTGTGTAGTTCAGATATCCACATGCCAAGAGCATAGGTAACCTGAACACAATAATACAGGCACTGAGTGAAACTGGGCAATCAAAAGGACTCTGTCTGAAAATAGCTGTTCAAAAAGTCTCGCTTATCCTCCTTGAAAATCCTCCCTACTTTGCAAATGCAAGCTAAGGCAGATGGTTTAAAGAGCTGAGGTCTGAAGCCCTTCTCCTGGTAAGTGTCTGTAAGGGAGCACCAGCTGGACACAGTTTCCAGTAAGGATCTGGAGGGAAGGTGGCTCTGGCTGGCCCGAGGGAGGAGATAATGCAAAGTTACACAATTCTGTGAGAGTGAGGACTGAATCTTTCTGTGGATGCAGTTTCAGCCATGTACTTCCCTGCTAAGTTGTCTGCCATCCCTTTGAACCCATGTCTCCCATGTGACAGAGCAGTGATCCGGCTGCTGAGCCACTAGACCAATATTGTTCTTTTAATCTCACAAAAATGTGTTATAAAAGAGTTTGATTCACATGAGAAATTAAGTATAAATAAGATCTGTCCTCATAAGGACCTTGTACCATGAATGCTCTCTTTCTGCTGGCTGCAAGAATAGGTGGCTCAAGGGTGAAAGGGTAGCATTTACATTTAAATACACCTATTGGAATCACACAAACAGAAGGCTAAAACTACTACTCCCTCTCTGAATGCTTTTAGAGTTTGCTGCTTTTTTTTTACACAACAGATCTTTCTTTTTGTTTTTACAAAATTAAAAATGGGCAACGAGATCCTTAAGATCGCATAAAATAAAACAAAGAAGGCCTTTGTTGCAGCAGGATAAATGGGTGAACCTTTTCAAACTAATTATTTTACCTTTCTTCTGGATGCGCCACTCAGATGGCAAAATCCAGATAGGAACCAGAACTTTCTCTGCTCTTACACTAACTGGTAGTTCTGGCTGGGTGTGATGCTGTTTACATTTCCCAGAGAAAGTGAAATGCAGTATTTTTTTTGTCTGCCAAAGGCAGATTTACCGAGTGGCAAAACAGAAAGCTCCTTACCACCAAGAGGAAACAGAAACTGAAAGAACGTGGAAAGAACACTTGGCGCCAGGGTGCCTGGCAGCCAGGGTGCAAGCTTAGTAAAACCTTTGCAGCCACTTGACTCAGGCCAGGGTTTCTTCCCTTTCTTCTCTGGCATCTTCTTCCTGTCTGTACAGTGACAGAGGCTTACTGACTGGAGCTGCAAAAACTCTGGGATGCCTCTGCTCTTTGGGTCCTGTGGTTGTGCCTCCCTGCCAAAAAAAAAAAAAAAAAAAAAAATTGTGAATTTTCCTTGGATTTTTCCACATATTTTTGATGGCTCTTTTATCATGATTTTCCACCACCTAAACACCAGCCAAAACAAAACAGCATGAATAAATGATTTAAAATTATATTGTAGCTGGAAATCAGAAATCAGGAGCTCCTTCAGAATTATTTTTGCACACACTCTCCAATTTGTCTTAAATTATCAGATAATATATAGGTAATAACATTAATCATTAAATATGTTCCAGATGCATCTGAATACTTAAGAATTCAAAATCCTGATCTGGATATGGCAGTTTCTTGATATCTAGTTAATATTTTTTCCTTTGAATGTGTATGTGAAGCTGCCATCTTTATAAATAAACCATGTATTGTGGTGAATCCTAAGACATTTTTTGCAAACCTAACGAAATGACAGGAACTTTAGAATCTCTTCTAAGAGGAATGAAACAATCAGATCTTCAAAATGCATGCAATGAAAGAAGAAGTGAAGGAATCCACAGCTCCGTGTTCAGTAGTCCTTTATAGTCCTTTTTTAAAGAGCATTTTCTTCGGGTGTTTTAATAGTTTTGGCATTTAAAATGTTGTGTGGCTGTATAAAAGAAAAAGCATGTCCCTTAGTCTTCTTAGTCTAACATGTCTTAGTCTCTCTAGTATGCCTTACTAGCTATTCTGTTATGAGAAATGCTGAATAATTGTTCTCTGTATGCTTCGGTTTTTTTCATAGTTTTATGTCAACCACTTATCAGTCATCTTTTTTTTTTTTTCCAAATTGAGGAATTCTCTGCAATTTAAATTCTCCATGTGGAGGTTTTCTACGCACCAAATAATCCTTGTGGCACCCTGTTGTATCTCTGCTCCGTCTGCTATGGTCTTGTGGAGGTAAGGGGATCAGAGACGTTCTCAGTGTTCAACATGAACGTGTAAAATGGCAGAATGACATCCTCTGCATTGTTCTCTCATTCCCTTCCACAGGACTCCACATCCCATGTGCTGCCTGACTGCTTTAGACAACCTATATTGCATACCTCTGTGGTTTAATCCTACAGTGCAATGAAAGTGTCTCAGTTCCTTCCAACCTGCCAACTCTCAGTTATTATGCACCTCAACCCATTAGGAATTCAGGCAAAAATTATCTTCTGAGGAATAAAACACCAAATAAAGCCCATTTTTAAAAAGTAGAGGGGATGGTAGATGTTCTGAGTTTTTGTTTCCTGGCCTCAGTTTCCTGTTTTCAGTAACAGTGCAACTTAAATTACAAATTTATTCCCAAGAGCAAGGACCAGAATCCTATCGCTATCTACTACCAGTATTTGATAGTTAATAATCTATCTTGTTTCGCTGGTGGACGCTTAAGTGTTTCTGGGGCTAAAGCATGAGAAATTCCTGGTTGAAAAAGTAAGCCTGTAGCTGCTTTTAGGTTCTCATGTTGTTAGCCTATGCGAACAGAAGATGGTCCAAGTTGCTTTTTGAGGGTAGAATTGGATACCTCTGTCCCAATTTAGGCAATGTGATTGGATATGGGCCAAGAAGTTTAGGCAAAAGGTTTAGTATCATTAAGTTACATCAAGTATACATCAAATACAATCAAATACTCGTTTCCTAGATTGAGGCTCTCATTTCACACCCTGAATGAATAAAATACAGCCTAAGACAGAGGTCATGAGACAAGTGCAAACTCTGCTTAGAGGTTAACCTGATTTCTCTCTCATACCAGTTTTACGGTCATTTACCTCCATTGACTTTAGTGGAATAAATTCTGATTTACAGCATCACTTCAGAGGGGTTTACAGCTGAGTTATACAATAGCAATGCTGGTGCTAGGTCTTTGGGAGCAAAGCGTGTTTGTATTGTGTATGCCACTGTACTGAGACTCTAAAGAATATATTTATTGATTTTTGATGTGTGGACAAGAGATTTTCAAGAAATTATGTAGGTTTCTCAATTGTTGCCCTACTTTTATGATTTAATATCATTTATGGGTTTTTTATCAGTGATTTGCTATTTACCAAGGTAATTTCGGGGTTTCAAATAGGTATATAGTTTAGAGGTATACAGAGTCCATTTTTGCATGTATTTTTTGTTGGAACGGACACTCTCAACTTGAAATTAAATACCATAAATTCTATCATATGAAGAAAACCAAAAAAGAACAAACCAAAAAAATAGATAAATAGTTATTTTAAAAACTACTTGGAAATTAGTTACCTCCTGTCACCTCTCCCAAGTGTGATTTTAAATGTTTGACACCGTGTTGCCTCACCGCAGGAGGCCCTCTGTGCTGCTTCTTACCTCTTATTGACTTCATAGTGTAGAGCAGATAGGGTAAAGCATCTGAGTGTATGCACCTGAGTAAGGAAGAGGATTTGTGTTCTTAGCTTGACTCATGTTGACACAAAATATATTTTTACTGTTGGAAAGCTGAGTAAGACAAACATGATAAACTTGCAGTCTACTTAATTGCTAGGTAGTTACAACTCTGCCTGCTGGAGCCCTCCTTTAGGAACTGTAGCTCTTGTGCACTAAGGGTATGGAAATGCAAGTGTGCTTTTGATGTCTCCTTGATTTATCTCTTAAATTGCCAGAGCTCACCTTTCACAGTCCTTAACATCTAGCCTGTCACTGGGAAGCTGTAGAAGGATTTTATCTTTGAGAGCCAGCCCTTATCTTACCCAGTGCAATGGCCATGTTCTCTGGAGAAGAGATCAATTAGCCTTCTCCTTCTCTTTCCCCATGAAGGGATCTGAAGAGAGGCAGTACCATCAGTAGTAGAGTGCAGTTCTGAAAACAAGGATTTTTTTTTTTTTTCCTGAGAGATGTTATTGCTTCTCAGTTCCCAGCAGGAGAAATTTTAAACTAATGATCTTTCCAGAACGCGTAACCCAGCGGAGCCCAAGACTCGTGTTCATGTTGTGATGATTTAATACTTTGTTATGAGTATTTCTAGTAGGGACAAAGTTTTGCAATCTCATTTTAAGGATAATAATAAATAAACATATACCCTTTGCTTAGTCTAAAACAAACGTCCATCGTGGTTATATATCTGATAGATCTTGGGGGCTTCAAGGCCTATATAGATGTCAGGCTTAGCACAAGAGAGTCTTTGCTGAAATAACCAGGTTGCTGTGGTGCCTCTTGTCTTCCTTTTCCCACCCAAAAATCCTGAATTTAGGGAGGGGATAGTAATTTTTACTGCTATGCCTGGCTTGCTGGACTAGAGCCACATAGTTGTGGTCTATTTGCTCAGCATTAGCTGTGTTGCCCAAGTGTGAAAGCAAGCATGGTGGGTAGTTTCTCCCTGACTTCTGTGGGATCTGGAGCAGATCCATGAGAAATGCTACTGTTTTCAGCACTTCCCTTGCTCTGCCTAAAAGCAGGCACACTGAGATATGAATGTTGTTGCAGCTGCCACATACTACATATAAGCCACATGTTGATGATTATTGCTTTAAATGAGAAGGTCTTTAAAGTGCTTGTCTGCTTCCATCTAGAACTTACTATTTTTTCTATGATACTGAAAGTGATAGTTCCTATTTTTGATGTTGTTAACAGTGTACCTGGAATTTACATAATCTGACAGTTTGTAAAAAGACTAGATATATGTTTATTGTGCAAATAGCTTTATAGTAACAGAGAACTAGCCCCTAACTAATTGAAACAAATTGGCTATTCACTCTTACATTTTTTCTATGATTTTATATTATGTTTTGTTTATTACTTCTAGGTCTGTTTCAGTCTGCTTCCCAAATAACAGTGCTTTTCTTTAAAAAAAAAACAATGAACTGTGTTACTTTTATGAGAGCTGCATGGTCAAATCATGTTACTCCTGTCACCCTGCTGAATGCCATGTCATACTGCCAACGTTTGATTGCTGGCTTCAGGAAGACTGGAGAGGAAAGGAAGACCTGGATACACTGACTACATAGAAACCAGTAAATAAAATTAGTCAGAGACTTTTCTTAGAGGCCAACTGGCATGAAAGAGCTTTCATCCACACAGCTTAACTCTCTTACTCTCCAAATCACACTGGCAACATCCAAAATACCTATTGGAGTTGCTCCCTGACCCAGGTTAATGCCCAAGCTGTGCTTTGGCATTGTCTGGAAGCGTACAAGCAGGCTTGGGCAAAAACTATGCCAAGGACCAATTTAGTCATATGAACGGTTTCAGGCCTGTGCCTTGTTGATCCTGTTTAGTTCATTTAGTGTCAGAGTGAGACGTCAGTAACACTGCCAGTAGTCAACAGAAAACCCCGACTGGCTTCAGTGACCAGAAGTCACTGAGAAGTATAAGCATTAGTTTCTTCGACTTGTCCGTGCTTTTTTCACCTCATTCTGGTTTTTACCAAATGAGTACTAAAATGAACATTTTTAAAATCTCATAGAGTAATAAATTTGGGTGGTTGCCTGCTCAAAACAAGCTGAGATTCTGGGAAAGCCAGCTTCAACTCTCTTCCCCAATGGAGGATCTCCTATACCTTTGAGAAAGTAACTAAGATCTTCTATGACTCAGCACCCCATTTGGATAAAAGGATGAAAAGCTGTGAGGTATTGAGATACAAACGCACCAGGTGCTTGAGTCACATAAATGCGCTAAACTTATGTGAAAATAAAACTGCCTTTGATTTTTGTGACAACTTTTTTCATATGTCTGGGAAGGGAATTTGTTTTAAACCCTGCAAAATAGATAGGAGTATGTTCGCTCCTGTATCAAAACATCTTCACAGCCAGAGCACTGGACACAGGTTTGGATACGCCTGAGGTATCCTATAGTGAGACGGTTCGGGAAGCTGGTGTTCTGTGTTTCTAGGGCTAGCTCTGTGTATCTGGTACTCCAGTTAACCCATGTAAAACTGTCCTTCACAGTACTATGTTCTATTTCTGCTTGCAGCAATATAAATCAGAATCAGGCAATTCATGCTTTAATCTTTTTCTCTATTCTAAATGGCAGTAAAGGCTAAGTTGGTTTAAAAAGTGATCATACAAAATGTTTATATTAGGCCATGCTGTATTACTGAGATTACAGAAAATATATTGAATTAAACGATGAGTTTCCAATGATCTCAGCAGCAGAACTGGCAAATTTTAATCATTTTGTTATCAGTTTAGTAGGTAATGACTATACTGAATTGCTGCTTAAAATGAAAACCTGTATTGTCTTATCCAGAAGGTTTTTGGTTTCTGGCACTAGCCTTTGCTTTTCTTAGAGCTCAGACATATGATTGAATTACTGAAGCTGACAAGTACTGATTACAATGACATTTAAACTAACGCATTTTTTTTACCTCAGGTTTGCTAGAGGCTAAGAGTGTGCCATTAATTAATGTGGTCATTTGATGTACAGCACCTTGCTGAACTTTGAGAACTTGATTTTATGTTTTTGCCCAGCGATTCTTTTAGGTTAAAAAGCCTCTTTGTTTCTTAATTGACCTATTCAAGGATCAGTCTCATAAAAGAGACTATGGAGCCCTATGTGTACATAGTCATACCTAGCCTGGGCTAAGTGAATCTTATATAACAAAATGTTAAGAAGAAAAGAATAGAATTGTTGCCCAGAATGATTTATAGAGAAATTGATATTTTTTTTTTCTCACCTGGACTTTGAAGAGCAGGAAGCGTGTCAAAGAAAGGGAGGAACACTTGACCTAACCTACTTTTGGCTCCCTTTCCCTTTCCTTTCCATGCTGCTTCTTAAGCCTGAGGCATTCTGTCATGGATGCAGCCATGGATGGCAGTGGCTCTGCTCAGGCCTCGTGAGACTGTTGCGTCACTTAAGGCTTACAAGGACATAAAGGGCTTATTTTTGCAGTCTGATATTGACAGAAGCCAAGAAGGGCTTGCATTTCCCTCCCACTGATAACAGAGGTGTTGAAAGCACTGGGTGCATTCCAGGGCAAAGCCTTGAAGGCTATGAGATCCTCAGAAAGTATATATAGATTCCTTTGGTCTTCACTGCGAGAGAGCTTGGCTCTCCATTAAAAAAAAAAACCCAAAACATAAGAAAACAACACCAAAAATCAAACACAACACAAAACCCTCCAAAACTATAGTTGAAGTGACCCAAATAAAAGATAAAACATACCCCAATCTCAGCTCAAGTACTCACTTTTAGGAGCCTCTGGAATTAGACAGAGGCTTGATGCTCAACCAGTGATGAGTGTCTCCATGGTCTTTTTGTGGACAGAAGGAAGCAGGCGTTGCCTGTGTGAGTGGCCTGTGGTGTGTGAGGATGTAGCCCAGTGGCCCGTGTTGGTATTCCCTGCCTGCTGGCAGAGGGTATCACTGCAGGCTTGATGTTTATTCACACTGCGCAGGCTCTGGGCTGTGCTATGCAGCCATCACCTCATGCTTCATCTCAGGCTCTTTTTGACTCTCTTTAAGATATTTTAAAGCTGTATCCTTTCAGTTTATAGCTTCTCTTTAGTCTCTCTTTTTTTTTTTTTTTTTAACCTCTCTACTTCTTCAAGTGAACTCACTTTGCCAAACTCCCCACTCTAACATCTATCCAGCCCATATGTTTAGATTTTCCTATTGCTGAGGCACGTTGTGCTGACCTGCCTGGACAGAGCTCCTTTATCACAGAGATAAACATGATGTCCTCTTCACATAGAGTTTCTATCATGTGTGACCTTTCATCTTGAACTGCCATGACCTTTTTTTTTATTAATGCTGTACTGTGCTTCTTGCAGAAGTCAAGAAAGAAAATCTTTTGTTTCTAGATAGAATACTCCTAAAGGACATGATACGGTCTTGTTTTTAATCCAGCTAATTAAAATCTGCATGTGCAGTGTAACTGAGAACGCAGCCTTCGCCCACCACTTTCCCACAGGCAGGGAATAAAGGCCTTTAGAGCAGCTACAGCTAGCCACCCTTGGATAACAGAGAACAGAGCCCACAATTCATCCCAGCTTTCCTTATCATATCCGCAGAGGGCTTTCCCTTCCCTCCCCCTTTCTCTCTATGGAATCACTTACTGTAGCTATGCGCCTCTATACATCACTTCAGAATGTAATCAAGTTAAAAACATGTTAGCTCACATTTATCTATGCTCCAGTGAGCTCTGAATATAGTTTATTTCTAGTAAGAAAAAGAAGAGAAAGAAAAAAAAAAGAGAAAGAGAAAGGAAAATGGGAAACAGAAAGAAAAAAAAGAAGAAAAAAGAGTCTAAATCTAATTAAATGTCACATCTATTTATCTTAAAAATGGTCTGCCAAGAACTAACAGAAGAACACAATTTAGCAGTTCACACTTTCGTATAGTCTTTATATTGGCTTTTTTTTGATTTCCTGGATGGCTGTTTTTATTACCAAGTCCACCTTTTACCTATGTATGTCAAGAAGAGGGTACCATGGAATATTTTTGTGAAACATTTTCTTGATTAGTTTTTAACTTGTTGCTTTTTGTTGGGTACCTGAAGTGGGGGAGGGAGGAGAAGAAGAAGGAGAGCAGCCGGGTAGGAAGAAGCAGTGAGGGCAGAATGGGAAGCTCTAAAATTGAGCCTTCACCTGTATTCTCTTTCTTCAAGTCTTCTTGTTTTATATGATGATGATATCAACAGGGAGCATAAAAATGTGCCAGGAGATTAAAAATCGGAAGGAGATTGTATGACATAAGTAAAAAATACATTTCAGTGCGTGTAAAGAAGCCCTCCCCGTAGTTCCCCCAGTAAAGCATACAAACAGGGTTTCTGTGGGCATTCCCTGGTAACCCACACAAAGAGCTGTTCAGACATCTGTGCCTTCAGCTAAATGCCATCCACAGGCTGTTGTAGAAAATGCCATTATTTGTGTGCCAATTTACCTAACTAAAATTCGATGAAGTGTATTTACATCTAAAAAAAAAAATAAAGTAAGCGATTTTGAGCCATAAATAAATATAAAACATCTCAGGAAATGAGTTATGTTTTCACTTTTGTTGCCTGTAATGAATTATTAATATGTAAGTTGGACTCAAGGAATGATTAAAGAGATATGGAAAAGCAGTGTTTTGAAATGTAAAAAAACTTATTAGGTGACACTAGTCTAACTACAGCACCTAACATCACGCTTTTTAAAACCTAAGTATTTTAAAATCAGAACAGAATGATTAAAAGTCACTGGAAGTGCTATGCTGCCTATCTGTTAAAAATGTTATGTTGATTAAATACAATAGTGCTTTTCATCACAACTTGGTTATCTTATGATGACCTCTATAACCACAAATAAAGAGATCTGTATATATTTCTCCTTTTAGTGCCCATATAAAGATAATATTAAATATTAAATAGCTACTACTACACTTATATAAACCTAATATATTATATTTATATAACATATCATGAAATTACAGCAAGCACAAATTTTTATGTACTCAGGAATTAGTGTCTAATCAGTAGGACAGTGATGGCCATGAAGATATTTATCTGTATTTCAACATGTTAAGGTTTCTTTTTTTCATGTTTTGAGGAATATATGCAATAATTGCTCTTTGATAGTGACATCTACTTTGATACAGTAAAAAGGTTAATATCAAGTCACATATTTTTTATATAATGAGTGCTTGCTTATTGCATAAGCAATAACATTTATGAAGGTTTATGTGTTCTATTGAAGTGTGCTGCTTCTAATAAATATGACTTTTTAAATTGTTATTTAGCAGACTTCCTTAAGCATTAAAATTAATTTGTATTCTGGGCGACACAAAATTTTTATGGGCAGATGTGATGTTAAATATTTTCTTTTAGCACTGTGTAACTAATAACATAAATTAGGGTGGTGATTATTTTTGTCACTACTAACTGTTGTTGTAGAGCCCTTCTTATGCAGAGGGCACATAACAAGAGCTGAAAATTGACCATATTATTATGTTAGTCACATGAGGTAAATAGCAGGGCATAAATTCCCTCTCAAAGTTATTGAAGGGTGCTGAACATCAGGTCATGCTAAAGGTCAGGCTTAATAACAGGGCATAAGACTCGGCTCTCCACAGTGAACATTTAACGTATTGGAAATCAAGATTCCTTTACTAAGTCCCTAAACCTCTTAGTGCACTCAAAACTGCATCCAAGTTTAGCTTTCGATAGGGCCCAAAACTAGTTAGGAGGCTGTTCTTAAAATGCTTAAGGAAAAATGGTTTGAAATTATGTTCTTCAATCTTGCACTTTGGACCAGAACTGCAGATATTTTGGTAAATCTGCATTAGTAGTAGACATTTACAGGTATTCCTCATTGGTGACAGCATGGAAAACAACACTGTAGTAAGAGGACATACCTGAATTTTTGTAGCAAATAATTTTCAAAGCTTTTAATTTTTTAAATTTATCTCAAGCTTTTAAAAGTTTTATGGTTTGTATCTCTACTTTTTATGTCACTATTATTCTTCTGCACAGCAGATATATACAGATCTGCCAGAATTAAGAAAAAATTCCATCTTAAGGAAGTTAATAAAATTCCAAATGATGACATGTCAAAGATGACATTTATTTAAAATATTGAAGGATAGCTGCAGAAAGATCCCTTTAAAACGACTGTTTTTCTTTCCTGTGCTAACATATCAAAGCAAGTTCTTAAATCAGCGCCAAAGAAGTAGATAAAAATTGTGATTAAATCTCTTTTGACGCTGCAAATTCCTCTCACAATCCAATTCTCTATATCCTTTCCAAATAAAAGCCATCTAGCCCAATTGTGCAATAGTATTTTATAAGGCTAAGAAACAAAGGGTCGGTTAACTATGCCCTTTCTACTAATGAGATGCCCATGGCAGTAATGCTTCATCCAAACTGATGATTCAAGGGGACAGTAGGAGGCAGCTGCTGCATTACAAACAGAAACATGAGTCACCCTCTCTCTAGCTCTTAAACA
The DNA here is from genome assembly GCA_033556795.1 of Tapera naevia. NCBI lineage: Eukaryota > Metazoa > Chordata > Aves > Cuculiformes > Neomorphidae > Tapera > Tapera naevia. The sequence continues at coordinate 17,589,536 of JAUMJJ010000246.1, forward strand.
AAACAAAACAAAACAAAAGAGTTATACAATTAGGAATTACTTTCCCTACCCTCAGAGTAGAGGAAGAGAGTGGCAGTTCATGTGTTCTGGCAAAATAACTGGCAGTAAAAGGTGGACCTGCATAGAGTGATGTTGCAGCCACACAGGTCTGGAAATGGAAGGGTAATGTTGGCCACATAATCACGCCAAAGTCAAGTTTTACCTACTTATAATAATTCAGTGTGAATATAAAATGAGTTGGGAGCTTGGTATTGAGTTTACTACTAGCATAGTAATAACAACAATAATTCCAGTAAGTAGTTATTATTAATGGGAACAGATTGACAGCACTTGTTAGTTATGAGCAATGGGAAGCCTGTGGTAGCAGCTCCAACAGAAACAGGGGTTAGTGCATATTCATGATGTTACAAAGCCTTCTTTCTGATCATTTATCCTCAATCTATCAGTATGGTCCCGATTTCTCTCTGGTACAGGATAGAATCCAGAAAGAGCAGGGAGAGCTCCCATTCACTTCAGTGTAGAACTGAAAATGTAGCACTTCCTAGCACTTCTTCTCCACCTGTATTAAGAAGCATTAAATCCTTTTAAAAAAGACCTGAAATCTGTTTTTCAAAATCCGAGCTTGATGCTGTTGCCACTTTTATTGGTTGGATAAGCATAGCTATCTACACCAACACCCAGGTTTTCAACTTTCCCTGCAAGAAATAGAGTCCTGGACTGTACTTTCTACTTAAATCAGGATGACAGTTTTGGAAAATAGAGTATCCAATGCTTAGTTTTCTGAAATTGTGCCCACTAGCAACTAGACAGTTTGGCCCTCACAATCTGTACACTGCCTGTGAGGATGACAGTATTATTATATTTAACGTATTGCAATAATCGAAAGAAAAGCCAAGTAACATGTTTTGCACATTTTCTAGTACAAAGAGTACCAATTTGTTGTTGTTGTTTAGAAATACATGCACACGCATATGTAGCCTTTTTATTTCTCTCAAAAGGAATGGGAGAGACTACATCTGAGCAAGCTAATGTAACTAAAATAATTCACGATTCTTCCCACTTTTATGACCTTTGTGTACTGAAGTTTGATACATTTCTCTCAAACAGACAAGCACTATGCGTATGCATGACCTAACACTTCTACCTTACTCCTTGTCATCACAGGAGGTTCTGAATAATCCTCATGTCTGCACCAGGTCAGGTAGGATATTGGTAATAAGAGCCCCTTTGCTACCACTGCAGCACTTTTTGGATTCCAAACAGCTGAAATGCATCCCTGACAGTTTCAACATATTGGAAAAATGGGTCTCTCTGAAAGTTTCACTTAAAAATTTAGCCAGTGTCAGATCAGGCATAATCTGTTTTTCAGAGACTATTGTGAGTGTTTAGAAGGAAATACTCCTGAACACATGTAGTTGTTGCAGTTTACCTCTGAAGACGTTTTTGGGAAACACATTGAAACAACCCACAGGTACAAGGCATGCATAAAGCCTACAAGAACCTTTACCGTGTGGAAAAGCCATTCAGTGGCAGCTAAGGCTGAGATGAAACCAAAAAGACTGAGTTCAACAAAACACACATATGCACTTTCTGAATTAAGTCAAAAAAAGGTCAAGAGAATAATCGTGGGTGGTAAGCAATGTAGTGAGGAACAAATTAAAAGTAATTTTTTGCTGTTCTAATCTGCTTCTTCTTTTCAAAAAATGTCATTTCAATCTTATTTATTGCACCTGCAAGCTAGTTACCTGGATTAGCCTAATACTTAACATGTGCCCTGTTCCTTCACTCTTCTTCCTCCTAGGGCTTCCTGTGCTGATATGTGGCCTTGGTGCTTAGAGCTTGGACTTAAATTACTGCAGGATTTGCTTACACATTACAACGTTTGCATTCCTGTTTCCTAAGCTTTGTTTCCAGAAATTTATCAACAAACCTCTGTTTGTTTTTTTTGTAATCTACTGTTTTTTTCGTCTGTAAAATAATAACTGGCATGTCTTGAAGCTCAGTAAACATCCTTTGTGAAATGCTATAAATTCTATTCAAAATTCTCAGGGATTTTTTAATGCCTTTCTCTGAAGTACTTTCTTTTAATTTTCAGTTACAGTATTTTCCTCATCTTCTATCTCAAATGCTTTGCTTCAGACAGTAGAATTTTTAGTTTCTAACTTTGTTCTCTTTTTTATTTCAAAGTGTTTCAAACTTTCCAATCTCAGTTATCACAGCCTTAGCCTTAGACATGCTTTTTTTCAGAGGCTTGGTTTCTCACATGATGTATTTTCTAAGAGATTTTTATTTTGGTGATAGAAACTCCACCCTTTGCTGTAATGGTCTCTTGCGTTTTAATCTGATATTTAAACTCACATAAGTTTGAGGGCACTTGTGCCACTTCTAGTTTAGGGTTTAATTTCTTTCCTCATTTGCCAACAACCAAAACCAATTGGTTTCTACAGTGGGAAAGAAAAGTATGAGCCTTTCAGGCTAAGCTGAGGTTCTAGAGGGAGCATAGCCTTAAATGCAGTGATATAGGCAGCAAATGTAAACTTTCTTAGTGTGATAAAAGGTAATTCACTCATGTGAAATGTGTTTCAAGAAGTGAGAAGTGCTAATTAATCATGCTTTGAACTTATCATACCAGTTGACTTTTCAACTCTGATCTTAATTAGCTGGAAAAATACTATTCTTTAAAACACTTATAAAAATTTAAAAAAAATTCTTTACACGTTGTCTTGATGAAGATCATAACATAACTAAGCAGTTGTAAAACTCTCTTCTATTTCTAAGCATTTACTTCTAGAACAAATCCAGCTAAAGTCCCTGGAAGTAAGGGGCTAAATCACCTGTCCCATGAGGTGGGAGAGCTGCTGCTCTTTTCCTTACCATACCTCTGTCTCGCCTGGTATCCTGCTTTGTTTCTGTCAGGTTCATTATGAAAATAAATTATTCTTTGTCAGTGTGTTGTTTGTAGATTTAAATAACTCTTAGCAGATTAGTGAGACACAGGTTTTCTCTGCAGCAATCCTGCTGATTAGACTCCACGGCATACTGAACATCCAGCTGTTTTATTATTTTGCTTTTAATGACCATTTCAAAGTAATGCCCTGAATAATCGGTAGAGACTTTTCTAAATAAGAGCTTGCTACTTCCTTTTCTGAAACAGTAGTTGTTTTCACGCAACCTAAAATTTTAGTTTCTTCATAACTTGCATGGCTTCTGGGTATGGTAAATTTTTTTTATTTCAATTCAATATCTTGAATAACTGCTCCGCTTTGTCACAAACCCAACCAAATAAAAAAATACTCAACAAGATGGATTAATTTTAGTAATCCTCTAGTGTTCTAAGCAAAGAAAACTGATGCTGAAAAATGATTTCTCTCTTCAGTAAAATGCTTTAGTTTTTCTAATTGCTTTCTTTAGGCCTTTCTGGTTTAACAAAATCACTGACTGTTGTGTGAGACTTTTACTTCTGATGGAGTTTTTACTAGCTCTCAGCTTCTGATAAACCCACCAACTCATGCCCCAGCTTCCTGTTTCTGATATGCAGAACACATGTCAGAATAACCAGCCTAAATGGAGGTGAAAAATAGTGAGAGAAACTATAAGATGTAAAAACAGAGCAGTTCAAACACCAATTCAGAATGAGCTTTAGGATTTTAAAATTGAGATCCTAGAGAAGCAGTTGTCATTTAAATTAATTTTTTCTGGTTTTGTTAATATAAAATTCTTTGGGTTGTAACATATTCAACGAACACATGTCTGTTTCTAATTAGTGGTGGCTGTCACTAAAATGAATATGTTGCTGAGTGTTCAGTTTCTGGGAAATGTGGTTGAAACATGAGCAGGTCTCTCAATGCAGAGCTCAGAGTCAGATGTTTTCAGAGGGGATGTTCCCCATTAAGTAATGACAAAGAACCATACGGAACACATTACAAATCGAAATACTGATTGATGAAGTGCCTGTGGTCAGCTTTCTACAGAAATGAGAATTTTGAATGTATTATCACATCAGCATGGAACTGATCTCACGTAGAATCACATTCTGTTTTAATTTCTTTTTTTGCTTCACAGTCTCACACATGCTGTTCCAGATCACGTTTATAGTGAACAGAACGTCAGACTGAAGGAAATAGAGTATCAATTTTGAACTCTGATGTTTCATTGATTTAACCCAGTTCACAGGAGCCCAATAAGTCTGAGTTTGTTCACACAGCTGGTAAACTCTTAAACTCTTCCCCTGTAGCAAACTTCTCCCCTTGTTTTCAAGAGCTGGGAGAGGAGACTCGGAGGTTGCTGGAGCATGCCTGTGTTGGGGAGGGAGAAGTGGGGTCACCCGGTAAGGCAGGGTGGGTCTTGCACAAGTTTAAATTTATCAGACTAAAAGCTCCACTTTGGCTTCCAAAAGTAGATGCTTTCTTTTTTCCCACTTAGCTCATTTGCAGGGATTCAGTGAGGAAAATAAACTGGTTCATGCTGACTTCAGGGCAAGATTACTTGGTTTGTTTGCATTCAAGTTACTTATTACTCTAGCTTTAAGTTCAGGTTTGTTTCAGATACGGTGACCTCTTCTGTTTTACACAGAAAGCAAACAGACCTGGTCGTATGAAATGTGTGTATAGCTATTCACTGTGTACACAGTGAATAAATGTCTGAGTCGGAGCACGTTTAAAGAAAAATATATAATCAAATGGTAAATTTAGAAACTTATGTCAAAGTATCTAGTACTTTTTTTGCCAAACATTTCTTAAATGGTGCTTCAGTAAAAGCCTGAGCAGGAATAGACTTAGACACATATTTAGCAATGTTATGAACACTGGAGTATTTCTGTTTCTGAGAATCCAGCACAAGATTATTTCAGTGCTAAGGCACATCAGGTGTGAAATCCAAATTCTTGCTTACACCTTCCCTAATGGAAACTCACAATAGAGAATAGAATTGCTTGGTTTACGTTAGGATTGCTGAGTCCACAGTTTGGCCCAGGACCTGAAAATCTGAACACAAGGGGAAGTAAAGTCAAATGTTTGCAAATGCCTGGAAATGTGGACACTGGACTGGCTTTAGAACTAAAGAGAAAAAGAGAGATAAGCCCATGGATAAATTTTAGAGTCTAATTTTTCATAATCATTGATTTCAGAAAATCAGGACCTGATTATTCAGAATTATTAAGAAAGCCTGGCCCTTGGCTGAGTTATCTTAGAAATAAATCTGTGAGGTTTAGGGAAAAAATTGTAACAGTCTCCTTACCCTTCTTAAATACATTTGAAGGTTTTTTCTTCTTTTTTTCAAAGAATTGGACACGGCAAGCTGTTTTCCAGGGGTCTAATTTCTGCACCTCAGACTTCTGCAGATGTTCTTGAAAATGCAGAACAAATGTACCTTGCTGATAAGTAATTTATTAATTTTCACCTTGTGTTTATTCATGACAGAAATCTGCATTGGTTTGTATGCAAAGAATGAAGTATAAGTGCTTCTTTAATTCGAGTGATTAATAAATTTAGAATAAAATAAGGAAATGTATAAGCAGCTGTTCAAGGATATCAGATATTAAGTTATGTGTAACTTTCATATTTATTTTCATGTTCTTCCTCTGTTATTAAAAATATAATGCAGGTGTTGTAATGACAATAATGGTCAATAATTAGCTGATATTCTACTACTTTTCAGATATTTAAGTCTTTTTGATTATGATGGTTAGTCATTGGCAACAGATACAGACTTTTAATGGGGCTGAAGAACTTCATGGCAAGAGGATGGCTGAGAGAGCTGCGACCATGATTCAGATCCACTTCCTTATACACGGTCTCCTTACCATAAAAGAAGACCTTACCAGTCTCTATGAATCTTCATACCAGAGCCATGAGCTCTGCTGTCAGAAAAGTCTGTCGCAATTGTATTTTAGGTACTATGCAGAAATACAAGTTTGGGCGTAGATGGGACACAGATTAGGAAAGACTCACTGAGCCAGCGTCTGGTATGAGCTTCAGATCTCATATAATCCTGCTAGTCTTGGAGGATCAAATACTCCAGAGTCCTCACTGAAACTGCTCCCCTATCTTAAGATGAGCAATAGGAGTGATCCTTATCCAGACAGAAGAGCAGCTCAGATAAGGAGAGGGAAATGCTGATGACGCTTTCTCAAATCTTTTGTGAATCTCTAGGTGAAATGTCAGGGTGGGACATTCCCATGGTACACTGTTTGTTTTGGTGTAGATGATTGAGGCTTTGGTGCCAGAAAGATTAGTATTGGACTGAATGCCTACTAACATGGGCCCACAATTCCATTTCTGACTTCGTAGCAAGAAAATGGGTTTTGTATCTTCTAGACTTGTTCTGCCATGGCATGAAGCAGTGGTCCCTGGCTCTTGAATCTGCTCCAAGCCTCTCATGCAAACTCCTGGCCACATGTTTGAGCCGCTTTCCTGAGCGGCAGCTAACATTGATGCGAATACGTGGTGAAAAAATTTAAAGCTGAAGAGAGATCAGTCATATTACTTATCTGCAGGCTTTGGCCACCTCTTTTCTTTAAAGAACTAAGCACCCTAAAACTGATAGACTAGGTCGATGAAGCAGCGGTTTTCCTGTGGATTAGATAAATTAATTCCTCTTTCTGCCTCCACTGAAAGTTTCTAAGCTCCTAGTGGGACCTAAATCAGGGAATTAAGAATCTAGATGTTATTGAAATTATCTTCTCCAGGACGCAGTTTGTTCTCATATACATGAAGGTAACAATATAGTTTTGTCTCAAATAAAAATGCTCAGACAGCATTATGTGTATTGCTATTGTTACCATTTTCCACAGGTATGTATTGTGGAGAAAGATGACTTGCCAATATAATCAACACTACTACTAATTTCAATTTCTTTTCATTGTTGTATCTTCACGATGGCTTTGTACGATTCCTTTCCTTTGAGGAGGATTGCCAATTCTTATATATTTCATCAGCCTTAAAAAGAATATTTTCAAAATGTTCAAATAATTTAAGACCTTCTCTCTTTCTCAGATGTGATCTAGAGCTCACATGTGGGCCTGGAAATGTTATTACCTGCCAAAATTGTAGTGAAACTGGTGTGATATAGACATCTAAGACTGCTGAGACTCATGGTTTCCTATAGAAGTTCTGGCATCAGTAGAACCATTTACATAGCTGGTGTGTGTTTTTTATTGAAAAACATCCCAGTGCAACCACATTTGCAGATATCAAGTCATCCTATGTTGTTGCTTCCCTATACTGCCATTTCCTTTCTAGGTTGAAATAAGTGATACTGTTAAGAGTACCAGCATAATTGCTTTAATATTAAATACTGTAATAACTTTACCTGACATCTTACTAAAATTTGTGACATAGGCTCAAAAGTGCTACTCTGTTTTGAAACCAAGATTCAAGGTCTTATTCCACAAGACTTTTTACTTTCTTTTTAGATTGAGGGTTTTTGTCTGATTGGCTCTCTTGAAAGCTTTTGTAGTTAGGCTTATGCTGCCAAATCGGATCAGAATTCAGACTTTGGATAAGACTTTGGATATTATTTCTGTCTCATAATAATGATATGACAAGGATTAGGAACAGTGTGAAAAAAAGGGTCAAAAGGTTTTTGAGCAGAACTATCTCTCACCAGAGATGAGTTCACTCTGATGTCGTACTTCCTTTATGGAGCTTGTTTTTGAGCTTCCTTAGAATTTTGGAGGCAGTCATTGGAGAATTGAACAGCATAGCTGCCTAAAAGTAAACAAATTCTTTTAGATGTTGTGGGCCAATCAGATTGCATATGAGTTCTAACAATGTACAGAATTGTCAGTTTTATTTAGTAACAAAACAGTTACTGCACAGCGGTAGCACCACATGTGACTTGTCCTTAATGTCATTAACGAGACATCATTAATCAGAGAAACTGGACACAGAGAAACTGGCCTTGCTGAGAAACCAGTAAGATGCCTAATCACTGGCAGTCATGCTGTTTCTCATTTCAGGTGTTAGTCACATACAGGAAAAAACCTCAAACATCAAAATTCTGATGTTCCCTACTAAGTATAACTGAGCAGCACCTAAGTATCACAGCTGCTGGATTTCAACAGGCCACTTCAGGACTTCAACCATCAGAACATCACAGCTGGGTGTTTCCATCTGGCTATTAGGGACAAACTTGAGAGTACTGATTCAACAGGAAAACTGGTTTGGACTTGAGCATCCCTATGACTGCCACAGTCACAGTGTCAGCCAGTCTGTATCATGTACTGATATGCAGTCTCTGTCTTATTAGAATATTTGTTATGTAACATTGATCATTGTTTTTATTCAGAATGCCATGAATTTTCCACCACCTTTTGCTTTCCTGGTACAATGTGGGACACTCAGCCTCACAAAAACACATGTTCTTTTTCTGCTGTCTGGTGTATGGCGCAAATGCCTCTTTGCTAGAAGGGCCAGTAGTTGTTGCAAAACTCATCATGCATTGTACAGGTTTGCTTCTTTCTGTCCCTCTAATTTTATAAAAGGAGTCTATAAAGCAAAGGTAGGATTCTTTTTTCTCGTGGCCACTCAACTCCCAAGAGAACTGAAACAAGTGGGCCTTTTTAAGTCCCACAGAAAAAGCATTTTTCTGAAAATGCGCTCTCATTCTCTCTAGCTTACTTTAAAGCATGCATCTGACACAAATTAATCAGCAAGGTTTTCAGTCATTTCTCATCAGTTGCTGAGGCAAATTAGACTTGCTGATGTTGTTTTGGCCTAACCCCGAAGCAGCATGAAAGGAATGACCCAGAGAGAGAGCAACATGTTCTCCTTGGCTCTTCTTCCATGTCTTCCCTGGCCCATTCAACAAAAAAAATGAGTTCAATTGGCCCGAAAGGCACTGGGAGATTGAAAACCTCTCTGTAGTACCTTAAAGAACCGAAATTACTTAATTAATGTGGAGGCCATTATGTGTGGTTACCATATGAATGAGTAAGTAGACTGCCTGAGTTACAGAGGAGGAAAGAGAAGAGGATATCTGAGGTCAGACTTGTCAGGGTAAAGGAATCCTAAACAATGAGGGCATTGGTTTAAGATTTGAGGAAGAATTTGAAAAAAAGAGCCCCAAGAGTGAAATCAAATGAAGCATGGGAGAGTATTAGTGGAGATTAACAGTGCTGTGGAGGAACCCGGAGCAGACTGCCAATCGCCCCCAGCACAGGCAGCTTTAACTGGGCTGCTGCAGACAGGAATTAGGCAGTGCACTGCTGGAGTTTGACTGAAAAGTAGTTTCTTGAGCAATGTTAAAGAGTTTTTCTTCTACACCCTCTCTCTTTCATTGACGTCTGAAAGTGAACATGCTCCCTTCAACTGTGGGTTTTTTTTTTTTTTTTTTTAGCCAGGCGTACTCATAAAAGAAGCAGAACAAAGAGAGTCAAGATTTTAAAATACTCTCAGGCACTCTCAGTGTAAATGTGAGATTCACTTAGTAATACAAAGGTGTCATCACGAATGTACTGCTTCAGATGAGAAGAGGACAAAGCCTCGTGAAACTAAAGAAGTTAATGGCTGTGCTTATAGTTGAAGATGGTGATGAAATTGATGAGATGCATTTTTTTACATATAGAGTGAAAGGGATGGATATTAGTTTACTGAAAACCACTAGATTATTTTTCCAAAATACGAATGATTACAGTGATGTAATTTTTTTGAGAATATTTGAGGCCATTTCAAGTTTTTTCTCTCTGGTGTTTATCATCTTAGGTGTAATTTCCAGAAAGCAGTATCTGTGATAGAACAAGTGTCCACAGGAGAAGAACCAGCTGAAGGCAGTAATATTTTGGAAGATGTTGGCTACAGTATTTATTTTCTTGGCTTTGGTTTCATTTGATGTCTTTTTGAAACAGTATTCAAGCACACATTCCGGACTAAAAATCCAGACTGCTGGATATTAGTTCCTAGCACTTACTTTTCCTACTAGCTATGAACAGAATTGTTGCTAAAAGCATGGGAAGAAAAAGTCAATCATCTCTCTGAAAACACTTTTATTGTGTGTAAATTTTCCAGGAAACGGTGGACTAGATCTTGAATAACATTTACTAAAGTATCTACAGAATCCTAAGGTGAGATCTACCAGAGTCTGTAGGAAGACAACGATCATATTTAGACCACAGCATTCAATTATAACTAATGATCCCGATTGACTGTGTGGAATGGTATAGCCTAACAGCCTTAAGAATAGTCGTTCAGTGCTTTGAGGTTAAATGCTGCTGTACTGTGACACCCAGTACTGGTTGTATGAGCATTATTCATAGCTATCCATCTTTGGAAAGCTGCATAGTATCCTTCTCTACATTTTTATTTCTAAAGACTGTAGGTTATCTCATGTTTTACAAGTGTAAGTTTCAGGTGCTGGATCTTAGCCTTCCCAAGTAGTTCCTGCATGCCTCTGAGATGCCAAGGGAACCTGTATGCCTAAACTGCCTCTGAACTGCCTCTGGACTGAAATTCTTATGCTGCTTGGTGAAGAGGCATGCTTAAAACTTCACTGGTTTATGTCCCTAAAACATTTAAGTGCTTCTGAGAAGTGGGTGGGGGGAGAACTTACTGTTAATAATCCTAGTAGTTTTCAAGTAACACCAAAACTGGAGCTTGGCTGCTGTTTTGAATTGGAGTGAATTAGCAGAATCCACACAAATGGTGTTTCATTGCACAAACTGTATTTCAGAAGTAGATTGGACAACGTTTTTCAATGTTCCCTCTGCAACAATTGTTTCATTCCTCAGCAAAAGAATAATTTAAGTAATTGAATTTTCCCTCAGGATAGGAAAAATTACCCTCCTCCCATCTCTTTCTTTATTTTCCCTTCTATTAATTTAATTGAAACCAAAATTGCTTGGAATATTAAATACCATTGGAGCCCTCCCATTGCTAAGACCAGAGCTGTGTGGGAAATACTTTTCTAACCTGCAAAATTTTTGTGTTTTCCTAAACATTTCTGCTCTGCTCTGAGATAAAACCAGCCCCCATTAAAGGAAGGACTATGTGTGCTTGTGTTTATGTATGGATGTTAGTATTATGTGAGTGGTATGCAGCCCCTCAGAAGTTTCAACTTCAAAATGCATCTTTTTTTCCTGACCAAAAAAAAGAAAAAGTTGCCAAAAGGAAGTGAATTGTTCTATGTTTGCATTCTCTACTCAGAGCTTGAGCAGGCTTGCTAAAAGGCGGTGCCCTGTTAGCTGAGTGCTTTGAAAGTTAACGTAAAGGTGATCAGAAGTCTGAAATTAGCAGGAACCAACACAGATCATGGCCCACAAGTACTTAGATGGACTGTCTTCAAAACATACCCTGGTTGAGCAAGAATTAAATTCCCTTTGGAAAGCAATGTTGCTTTAGAAGACTTGTGACTCACTGGTCACCAGTTCTATAGTTGTCATGCGAAGATTCATGGGTAGTTTTCCAAGGTAAGCCTAACACGTTTCACTTGTCCTAATAGACTGTGTCCGAGTGGCTTAAGCTGGACTTTGCAGTGAAGAAGAGAAAGTGTGATCAGGCAGTCAGCTGCAGGCCCAGCAGGGAGGCAGAGCTACCTGTTGTGCCAGTCCCTGATGACATGTGAAACTGGGCACTGCAGAAACACATCGGGAAGCCCTCCAAGAAAAAAACCCTCGACCAAACCTGTAGTGTGTTTTAATATCTTTTTAAACTATGTTAAAAGGTAAATCACAACATATAAATGAGAAACAAAGATGAAGCTAGGGTTTTTTCTGTTTAACTCTAGAGCTAAAAAAGCTGACAGAGGAATTGCACGCCTTCTAAACAGTCTGCATTTCTTCTGGTAACAATAACATATGTGATGCTCTTGTTAACTTTGAATTGACCATGGAGTTACTCAACATATCCTCCTGCAGCACTGATTGCTCAACACATGGCCTAAATAGAGTTCCCAGCTGAGTGTGACTTTCTGTTAATGTAATGTATAATGACCAATTTTTGCCAAGTATTAATCTAATCGACACTGGAGGACGTTAGTTAAAAATGCTTTTTATACTAAAAATGTTGCAGGCAATATATTCCTGAACTATAAACTATCCCTGTTTCTCCACTCCCATCTGAATAAAACACAATAACTTTTTATTGAAAGATTTTTGTGTTACTTCAAACACACTTTAGCCCTGACACTGCTTCTTAATGAAATCTAATTACAGAAATGTGATTTCGTTTTAAGAGGTTTTTCTTTGCTCTTGCCAATTCATAGCAATTAGAAGTCCTTTGCCTTAGAGCTCACACAGGAGAGAGACTCATACTACTTAAATTTTCAAGTCGTCTTTTTCGTGTGTGAACCACAAATATATTAACTTTCAATAATTCACAAATTAAGCTAATAAAAATAAAGTCAGGGAGCCTGGTAGCTTTCTAAGAGTCTGGGAGGGGTTTTTTCTTATTTAAAGAAACGGGAAAACAGCTGAAGTCTCAAGAAAAAGTGAGTGATGCATAAGATCAAAAACTACATAGCTCTTTTAAAAGATTCTGAATAACTAATCCATTATTAAGATTCCTTTTAATGCTTGGTGCTCATTCTAATTGGTTAAACTACTTAAAGAAGTATTTCACTGCAATCATTATGACAGAAAGCCTGATTGTTTATGCCTTTTGATCACTGATGCTATCAGGGAAGAAGTTAGATTTTAATAATCTTGAGAAGGATGAGTAGAGTTCTGACTGCCATCCAGGTTTCTTGGTTGTAACAAGATACGTCTAAGATCCTTAAGTTGTGTATAGATATCATCTTATTTCCTCTCATCAAATCTTTTCATAATAAATGTCCTTTTTGTACTATTTATTATATGCTATAAAGTGAGCTTCTCAGGAATCAAATAACTGAGAAGCAGGGGGGAGAGAACACATGCTCCATTTTGTAGGCTGCATGGACTATATTGTGCTCTGGAGATAAATACTAACTTTGGGATTTTTAATGAACTCTGTGACTTTCTGTGATTCCATGTCAGTGCTTGTAGAGGCTAGGCCATCTGCCATCCGCATTTCATCTGTTCATATTTGACCTAGGTCAACAAAATCTACCAGAGTAGGGATAAAGAGATACTTAGGCAAAGAAATGTATCACCTAATTTTAGTATGGCAAGATCACCAGCATGTTATTTTGCACTGAAAACAGAAGGAATCCTCTCAGCTGAAGCTTTCCTACAACATTTCTTGTGCTTCCAGCCTCGAGACCTTGTTACCTTACTGAGTTTTACTTTTGGTCTTTCAAATCAGGACAGATGACAGATTAGCACCACGAAGAAAGTCAAAAAAAAAGCTGGCTGTTCTGAGGATGTATTGAAAGTACTTAAAATAGTCTATGGCATTTGTCGTGGCCTAAATTAATTCTCAGCATCAATGGGTATCCTACCAGTGCATTGCCCTTAGTGGCATCTGGCAATAGGAATCAAAGGATTAGCCCATATTGCTTAGAAAATGTAGTTATGATGTCAGGGATATGTAGTCGTACCTTTTCTGGATACATACTAAAGTGCACACCTAAAGTTGAAATTTTGATCTACAGATAAACTATACCAGTTGTACAGTTGCTGCCTGGGATAGTGGCCAAAAGTAAACCTGATTTTAAATAGTCTGTCAAAACTAGCCTCAAAACATTCGTTGTTAGGTAGGTAAACGGGGGCATTTTGTGTTATTCTTCTTCAGAGTGAGGCTAGAAAGCAGTTTTTAAAAACACAGTTTTTACTGAAATCAAAACCGTGTTTTGTGAATCATTAGCTCACACTGTGCTCATTGGTAGACTCTATTATTAGGGCTGACTTTCAAAATGCTGATGGGAGCGCACCCACATAAGTAGAGCTTAGTGAATAATGAAACAATGAATAATTTATCTGATACGTTTTGGTTAGATTCAGGAAGTTCCCAAGAAAAATGATTTGGGTGCTGATATTTTACACTGACGAGCAACTACCATGTCCTGGAAATAAAAGCTGTGCTGTCTAGCTGCTCTCTGCCTACGTGTGCGCACATGCAGGTCTGGCATGCAGGCTGGCAGATGCAAACGAAACCTTTGGTTCTGGAAAGCCATGTCTGCTGCTCTCCCCCTCCCCCAGGCCCTGTTTTATGCTGATGTGCTTGCCAGTAAAACCAGCCCTGTGAACATTTGCAGACGCCAGTTGTAAAAACAGGCCAGGCACAGCAACAGTTAATGATTAATAAAAAAATAGTGGGTCACAGAAAATACGTTCCCCTTGCCATCCTGTCCCCTGTCTCCCTGGAAGCATTTAACTGGGAAGGAAAATAATTTTGTTGTAACAGCAGTTATAGCTTAATTGATAGGTTGCTCAATGTTTAATTTAGGCAAAAATCAGAAATTTGATTCCTTATTTCTGCTTACAAAGACTTTATAATACATTTCAGAGAATCCTTTTTAAAAGATATTTGAAGCTTCATGACTAAATTGCATTGAAAAGTTCAGGAACAGTCATTCAGTTTGCAGTCATGAACATTGCAATTTAGAGTGTCAAGGAAAAGAAACCTGAGGAGGGAGGCTGTTTCAGAATGAAAGGCATGATGGCTACCCACTCTCAGCTATTTAGTAAGAAGTCCTGTTTAGCACTGTCCTGAGTTACAGGAATTCTACATTTAGCAGCCTGTTTTCCCTCCACCCATGTATGTGGAAAGCTTCTGTCAGCAATCATGGGATAAGAGACAATTTCATGATATGAGAGGGAGGTTATCCCTAATTATAAATATATTATACTAGCATTTTATTTCAAACCATTCTACTCACAAGCATGAATCATTCAATATGCTGTATGACTCTGTACCCCAGTTATAAACTTATATAGCAAGGAGGAAATTCCTAGCCTGGGGAAGTGTGATTATTCATATAAAGTTCCTATAGTCATCAGTACAAAGTCTAATGCTTAACTTGCTGACTGCTTAGGCTCTCAAATCTATGGTGTACAGAAAAATAGATGTGCACTCTGGACACTTACCAGAGACAGATTAAAGTTAGGTATCTAAAGCATCTGGGCAATCCTCTCTGGACTCAGATGCATAATTTACCATTAGAATAAGAATGAGGTTTTTAATATAGATGAGAAAATGTTAGAAGTCTCTCCTACAACTTGAAAACACATGGTGGGCCTGAAAGTTTTCTTCTGAGTGTATTGTCTGACCTAAGAAAGATTCTCTGCCACCATACAATCCCTGCCTCAGAAGTTACCACAGGCTATCACCTATTTCCAGATTCTCCTTTCAGAACACAGTATACGTCTCCACGTGCTTCAGCACTGGAAAGACCCATTTTTGAGTGGGGTAGGTAATTAATATTACTGCAAATATATCTCAACAGTTTTCTGTGCAAGGGAAGTCAAACACTGTCTTTAGTTCACTCTTGATCTCTGTGCCTAAATTAAGAGCTGTCATTAATTCAGGTCCAGACTAAACACAGTTATCTTACTCTCCTCTGTAAGTTCCACAGAGTAACAGCTCTCCGCTACTTTCCTGGGTAACCTCATAGATAACTTTCCTGTTTCTTTATTGTGCCTCTAAGAGGAAGAAAAATTAAAAGGAGTTCTTCAGAATAAACACTGGGCTTTCACACAGACTGAATCGTTACAGCTTCAAATAATAAAAATGATTTGCCCTTCCATGAGCTGAGCCTGAAGGGACAGTTTATCTGTTCAGTTTACTTTTTATAAAGAAAGCAGGCCAGACTGCAGATGTGTTACCTGGAGGAAATACAGTGGTCTGAAAATATGCAGTGTGTCCTGCCCGTAAAGCGCTTGTCCTAAAGGAGCAGATCTGGTATATTAATAGGCAGCAGGAGAATTTTGTGAAATTGATAAGTTTCTTTGTTTAATTGAAGGAAATTATTTAGCTAAATTGCAACTTTTCTGGCTGATGGAGCTGCAGCTATCACATAAGAATTTCTGTCTAATGGTTGTTTTAATTAGATGTTGAACTATATGACGTCGGACACACAAAAAAAAGAGACTGTTCCTGTAACATTTTTTATTTAATAAATTAAGAAAAACAACTATGATCACCTTCAAAATAATTCCCTTCTGAGTTGACACACAGCTGTATACAGTGCTGCCAATGTTCAAAACAATTCCACAGATCATTTTGAGTTATGTATGAGGCCTAAAAATTAGCAGGGATAGTTAGAAGTCTGGTCAATATTGCCGTTTCTAAAAGGTCTGTATCAGATGTTTTCAAACAAGTCACAGGTAAAATTATTATCATGCTCATTGCTCTTATGTTACAGCTTTTCCGTCTTTCTGAGTGTAATAATAATAGGCTGACCATTGCTTTTCATTTTTCATTGCATTTCCACATCTCCTGAAATCTGTTATTATCTGCTTCCCCTGAAAGATATATAGAAGAATCCTATGTCTTCTTTCTGATCTGTTTACATATTAGATAGGCTTCATCACCAAAAACTTATTTATATTTATAAATTCAAGGTATAAAACATAGTACATAAACTGCTACCCATAGAATAAATTTCGGCCAGTATGTTGTATGATTAACTCCAAGAGTTTGAAATTTCTTATTGTACTAATTACATCTAAAGAAGCTAATTATATGGCTAGAATTGCTTGTTGGTGCTTGTGCAAGTTCACAAAGCGTGTAACCTCCTTTATTCACACCACAATCCTACATCTATGAAGCTACTGAGTCTTGATGACTCAGAAGCAACTTTTCCTAGGGTCAAAACAGGTCATCGGAGTATCCTCAGATATTTAAGTTGTGGCTTTTCTGTATCCTGACTCAGCTAGGTTTCTGATTCTAGGTTCAGGCTCACAACCCCCCTTTGTTTTCCTGATTACAACATGTTGCAAAACACTAATGGAAAATTATACATGAGAACCACATTTTCCATATAATTTTATTGCAGTTGCTGAGATTGTCCTGATACTAGTGCATTTCATTAGAAGTTTGGATGGTTTCTGTTACTAAAATAATGGAGTGATGTGCAGGGAACAAAGATGGAAGTCAGTATTTTCAATAGGATATCTTGATTAAACTGAAAAAAAAAGATTACACACCGGTTCAGGTGATAATTATTCCTTTTATTTTCTAACCAGCACTTAGCCAGGTTGCTGCCTTGGATCTGAATATCACAAGACTTAAAGTGAGACAACAAACAACTGCAGGAATGCCCAGATCAAAATAGAAAGGCAAGTGTATACCTTTGTGCATGCCTCCTTGATCTCAGCACCATAGAATCTAAGCATCTGAATATTATATAAAACCACAACTCCTTTCCAAAATTCACCCCAAAGTTGGAAACATTGCAAAGGGATGTACTGCAGAAAAATCTTGCCTTGTACTGTCATTGCAATCCTGTACCTGATCGGTGTCTTAGATCTATATTTTATGTCATGGAGAATGAAACTCTGATATAATGCTTAGTTTTATAGAGTAGAGGGCATATCTAAAGCAAGGATAATTGTAGTGAACAATATATGTTTTCTTCAGAAGAACAATGGCACTTTTGGTGGAAAGTAAGCAATACAAAAAGAAGTAGTAGATTGATGAGACACATAAAGGAGGAGATCTCTTGCATTTGTTCAGCCTGTGTTCAAGTTAATTTCCCCAAGTACTAAAATGCATTTATGCAACATTCGTGTGAATATGGACTCACTGTATCATATGTCTAGTATGCTCAAGTTGTCACCCCTGTGTTCTGGCAATTGATTTTGAGAGACTTCTTTAAAACATGATGATCTTGGCCCTCAACCCTATGACCCCACAGGAGAAGACAGGATTATCTAAATGAAGTTTGACTAAGAAGCAAGTTAAGTGTGCAAGACTAGAGGCCATCAATGATTCAACTCCTTTCTCCTAAAAAAAACGCCAGCATCATTGTGTTAGCATTAGAACATCCTTCTATAATTGAAAACATTTGTAAAGCGGTGCCAGCGTGTTGCTGTTTGCATCCAAACAATAATCAAGATCTCACACAGTGATGATTTGTTGTCAGCTATTTTTTCTGCACTGAACTAGTCTGTCACTAGCAGCCCACTAGCTAATTGACTCAAGTATCTGTCATGGGAATCTACATTGTAGCTATCAGTAGAATATCCACAGAACTGAAATAACTGGCCAATTGGTCTGATGCTCTGGGGAAATGAAGACTGTCTCTTTGAGGAAGAAAAGAAGAAATATGGATGTTGATAAACAGAATTTCCACTCCCCTCTTCATACTCCTCCAAAGAAATTTTATCTTTTAAGATTTTTTTAAAAAAGAAGCTTGAAAAAACATTTTCTATATTCACTGGGCAGAGTGCTTCAGACTGAATGTTGGACAAGGCTTTTTAACTCCATTTTACTTTCTAGCTCTCTTTTTCAATGTTTCTGGTATACCTTTAGCTTGTTCTTAACTCATAGAACTGGGTTCTGGCATCAGTTTGCTTTTAATATCTGTCCAGGTTCTTTGATGAGGTGAGATTGTGGGATGCCTTGCTGTTCAAACACTTCTTGGTACCTTACTCAGGGTACTGTTGGCATCACATTCTCATAGGGCAATCAGAACTCTGAAACAGCAAAAATTTTAGGAATTCAGCACAGTTGCTAAAGTGCTGCAGTAGACTGGAAGGGTTGATCTGTCCAAGAAAAAAAGATAACAAGAAGATATTGAACAAAATGGACATTAAAGTTTTAACACCTTGTCAAGGGGCTCATATTTCATCTTTTTTTCCCCTGTATGTCTTACAGAATTAGAAGAACAATAATCTGATTTTCTATCACTACCACTGAATTCAAGCAGAGCTGTGAATTCTCAGTCCCTGTAAGAGTGGGGCCTGAGTTGTCTTTTAAGCAGAGAAGGATGCTGCAATAGTATTCTCTTGCCACTGTGACTCTGAAAGTTAACTCCTCTTTTTTTTTAAAAAAAAACAAAGACATGATCAGGTACCTCATAATGAGTAAGGTATAAGTACAGTTAGGTCTATGCAGAAAGCCTATTTTAGTAACCCGAGGCAGGAGAGTTAAGGGGGACATATATTTTTTTAATTAAAGCTAATTAGACCCCTGCTGAGCAGACAGGCAAGAGCTCTTGGATCCATATCCGTTAAGGAATTTGAACATTTGGCTCAGAGTCGTATTTACACACCAAAATCAAATGCTTTTGAGCACTATAGAGAGTGGCTTTACTCAGTAAGAGGCTCTTGAGAATGACAGGTCAGCCGGAAAATATTCAGAAGAGAGAGCTGCTTCTGAAAACTTGTCACTTTAAGTGCATCTCTGAAAAGTCAGGTGTTTCTCACCAAAGTTGTGGTGCAGCAATCTGTTCCCATCTATCTTTGTATAGCAGATGCTGGCATAGACCAAGAGACCAAGAGTTCAGAAAAACATTTCTTACCTTCCTAGCCAAAAGAGTTAGTAGTGAATCATTCTGTCAAAATTCAATTTATTGTGTACAGAGGGAACACAAGATTCATTAACTTCCAAGAGAGTATTAGCAGTAGGATAATAACTCCCCAGTCCTGCTAGGGACAGTATGTCAGCAAGGGAAGCCTCAACAGCTGTTTAAATCGGCAATGAGCATATCCCCAGTTGTTATACCATTGACTGAATTAAGCATCCTGTTTTGGGGCTTGGACCACTCTTCAGTTCGTAAGGAAGGAGTCTACACTGTGGTCCAAAAGCATCGTTACAGCAAACAACATGACTGCTTGCTATCAGTTGCACTTACTCCAGTAAGAATAACGTAACTGCATAACGTAACTGCAGCAGCACTAAACTCATCTCAAGATCTGAGCATATTTTGCTGAAATCTGTGCTGTGGTGGGCTAGAAGGGAAGGGAGCTCTTGAGCTCTTCAACTGCTTTGAGTGGACTGGTATTGATAATGCCCCAGTACCTGGGGCCAAACTCTGTAGGTTTTGGGCCTAATCCTTTAAGACCAGTCCAGTTTTCCTTCAAAGGAATCTGGATGGAAATGGTTATGATTGCATCTTTGGCAAGTCAGAAGTAGATGTGAGGCCGGCTTTATGCGTTCACCCTGTTCAGGCTCAAAATTGTCTCAGCTGCTTTGTCAAATTCAAAAAATGACTAAACAAAGAAGGGGGAAAAAAGACCAAAACCAAACTAAACCACCAGACATTTGAACTCTTGTTGTCTTACCATTGTTTAATTAGAGGTTGTCATGAAAATTTAGTTGTACATCTGTGGTAGTGTTAAATTACATTTATTAAGAAATAACTTGCAGCAATGCGTATGCTTTCTCTTGTTCACTTTCATGCTGAGATATAAGGTTTTAATACAGCATTCTTTTCCATGTTGCTGCTATGCAATCTGAGCATTAGTCTCCAAGGGAATTCTGCTGGGCCTTCCAGGGTATTTTCATTATCTTGTTTTTATTTCCCAAGGATTGCTTTCATCCTGCCTTAGTTCAATTACTATTACGCATTTAATCCACTCTAGCAGAGTGGCAAATGAGTCTAGCACTGAAGGTATGCCCGCTGCTGATTCCCAGCTTTTTTTTATGTCATGTCGTAAGTGCACCAGAGGGTGTTGTTAAAATGAAGTTCATCCTTGTAACATAGTATATCTATGAGCTATATGGAAAGTGAGCATGAGTAAATCCACATCAGGTACAGGTCATATCTAGATGAGGTTAAATGAAGTTATGTGTAGCCTGTCAGTTGCACCTGTCAAACCTGAAATGATAATGCTCAACAAAGCCTGGCATGCTATTATGTTTTTATAGAATTTTTTGTGAGAAGATAACTTATGAAAATAACGACAAAAATAAATGTTGCACACAATTGTGAATTTAGAAGATCCCGCGGTTCCCATTCGCCTTTGATTGCTCTCTGCCTTGTACATGTCATAGACGACACAGTTAAAAGTCCCAAACTAGATTCTGAAAATCCATGTGTAGGGCAGATAAAAGCTTCTCCTATAGATGCAAGTGTCCTAAAATGCGGACATAACGTGAGTCAGTCATGAGACCTCTTCTGTGCATTATGAAACTACACAAGTATTCAGATCAATGTGCAAATCAGTGTAATAAGTACAACCTTGCCTTAGTGCGTATATGTATCTAGAGACATGTTGTGAAGTGTCTTCAATAAGAAGACTTCACCAAGAGTTTTATAGCTTATGTTGAGCTCTCTATCAGGCTGCTGAACGATTTAATGATTTTTAAGATGACATAACCATTCTGCAAAGAAAGTGCCATTTATTTAATAATTTCACACTAAGGAAAGCAACATGAGGGCATAAGAGTAAAGAAGGCATTCCTGTTTTATTTTGGTTTCAAGTTGATTCCCCTTACAAAGTGTATTCTAGCACTTTGCTGAAAGCGTAATTTTGTTATTCTCATCAATTTCTAGGAAAAGATACTCTATGATATGCTGTTGATTTCATCCAGAGAGAGAGAGAGATAAAATTGCTTAGAAGAAGGGTGGAATAACACCATGCTTATGTGAACCTGTGATTGTTATTTTATTTGTTGTGCGTCACAGTATGTACATGAGTACTGCATTGCAGTGACTCCCAGAGTTAAGAGATCAGTATCCAACATACATTGACATATTTCTGATCTCTACACTCAGGTTTCTACAAGTGCTGGACTCCAGACAGATGAGCTGAATCAATGAGTTTATTCATGAAAAAAAAAAATCCAAAGCAAATGTTAATTCCAGAGTTCCTGTACTCTGCAGTTACAGAGCACGGAGAAATGGCAATGCCCCTGTTTAGCTAACTTGATTGTGTCTAGTGCTTATTAATGATTTAACAACGATCCCTCAAAAGCAGCAGAACGCTTAGTTCTCCGTGTTAACTACTCCTTAGGGGAAAATGACTGTACTGAGCAAAAGTAGTGCTGGTATGGCCCAAGAAGAGTTACAGTCTCAGCACCAATGCAGGAAAGTCAATGGGAGTGCAGGCAGTTTAAACATAGGAAAAATTTAATTGCCAGTAATCGTGATTACTTACAACTATTTAATATAACTTTGAAATTAAAAATTAAAAATATATCAATTTCAGGAACTGATACATAACCTTAGCATAAGGATGTACTTTTGGTAGAAGTGTGCTGTAAACCTACAGTGAATGGAAAGCCACTGCCTTGAAGAGCTATCACTCTTGGGTTTACTACAAAATGTAACCAGAGAAGGAAACAAACAAATGGATAGGAGCTGAAACAAAGAAAGATGTGGGAACAATAGGACAAGCATGCTTTCTCATAGACGTGCTGTGCGCACAATAGCACGGTGAGCAAGGGGGCCTGGGCGGTCTCCTGCTTCATTTTATGGCTTATTCCAGCACAACTCCCACAGAATGCAGAAAGAATTTTAGCTTAAGCAGAATCAAGGAGGAAAGATTTGGGCTTGTCACAAAATGATGATCATGCAAGTATAAATGGATGTACTTCCCACTATGCTGGCTTAGTTTTGCAAAGGAAAACCAAGCTTAGGGGAAACAAAAAAGCAGCTTTTTATAATTATGTATCTTTTTGATTTAGCTTGAACCCTTCCCTTTCCTTCCTTTACCTTCCACTTCTCCTCCCAAAATAATAACACATTTTGCCAATAATTTTAAGGAAGTCTCTATGGGATAGATGGAATTTGGAGAGAGAGCGCTAATGGAGTTTCATCTCATTCTTTCTCTTACTTCCACCCCCCTTCGATTTTCTGCTTGTAATTTCTTTCTTTGGCTTATTGCATGACATCGAGGTGGTGAGGCAAAAATAGAAGTTAATGGTACTACCACTGTTTGTATCTATTAGCGTTTACATGCGAAATGAAGGCATTTTGGAAGACAACCAGACTGGCCAGTAAAACCTTTCACCCTCATAAACTGTACATTTGTTTTGACTTTGGCTTAGATCCCAGAACTTGTCACAAGCTGTACCATAGAGATGTAGTTCAGCTAGAGTTTTGTTAGCTTTATTTCAACAGTTCTTCTCAAAAAAAGAAAAAGAAAAAGAACAGAAAAAGAAAAAGAAAGCAAGAGAGCAAGCAAGAAAGTAAAGCTTTTGTTCATTCTGAATGCTTTTCAAATTGTAGAGAAAATATATTAGAAAATGCAATTAGCCAGATAACTGGTCAGCATCAATCATCAGAAAATAAATGAAGCTTATCTAAAATTTGCAATAATTATACATCACCTCCTTAAAATAGTCCAAGACTGACTAATAATATAAACAATAAGGCAGCCACCAACACTCAAGCATGTTACAACTTCTGAGAAAGCAAAGGCCTACCACTGCCAAGAGGAGTCCACAGATTGACTGTAGAATGATATGGACATCTGGAGGAAAGATGCCTGCTGCACTTCAAGAGGAGATTTTTTTTTTTTTTTTTTACTAAGCTTTCCCAAAAGGGTAATTTAGCTCAGCATGAATTCATTCAAGGAACATATAGGGGAAAAAAAGAAAAGGAGGAAAAGGAATGTGTTACGCAATTATAAAACTGTAGGTCTTATCCTGCTTTCATTTATCCTATGTCTCTCATGCACAGAACCCCCTTCATTCAGGATCAAGTATATGTGAGAGCAGTATACAGTTTACATAGTGGCAATGGGATTTAAGAGAACTACTTTATAGCATAACCATGAATGAATTTTTAAAACTTATTACCGTAGATTGAACAGTTACCGAAAGCTATGTAGAACTGCACTGAAAGATCAGTTAGTTCATAGGGCTTGATTGGAATGTGAAACATGGCCTTTAGATAAGTAACTAATTTGAGACACAGAAGATCTAAGGTTGACTCTTGTTCCTGTCAGTCATTTCCAATGTGATTCTTGAGTAAGCGACTTACAGTGCCTATATTTCATTCCCTGTTGAGGAAACAGTGGCCAGAAATTCTTATTTGAGTCTAATTTATACTTGTCTAAAAAGTTTAGATTGGTCTTCTAATATAGAGATTCTCTTTTAACTTCTTGGGTCAGGAACTGTTAATTTGACATTAGTCAGTGATTTAGATTGGTATGTTTAGAAACCAGATTCTTAAAAAGTATTTCATTCCCCAAAAATTCAAACAGGCACTGAAGCTCAATTTTTTCACAAAATTATGGTTTCTAATTTCAACAGAAAGAATTACATCCCTGCACTTTTTAATATAGCACCACCCTGATGGTGTTTCCTTGCTCTCCCATTGGAAAATACAAATCCACAAAATCTTAAGGTTCACTGAGAACCTACTGAATTGGGTCCTGTATCTCTTTACAATAATTACTGCCCAGGGCTGTGTCCAACCAGGGTACTCAGGGAGCAGGACTAATTGAAAATCTCTCTTCTCATGCAAAATGTTTAATGTGATATGAGCAGTATTTGTGGGAGAAGGAAATGCATTTTCTTAGTACTACTCTTGGAAAGCCAGCAGATTGGTCTCACTAGAAGTTAAGCTTGTATCCCATGCCAAGGCCATTGTTGATGATGCCTGCAGGCTGCCTTGGTGCTGTCTGAATCCTCCCAGCGGAGCTGGGCTGAAAGCTTCACCTTGCTGGGACAACATGTGGCCTGGTAGAATAATTATCGTCATTGGTGAGTAAATCACTGCCAGAACTTGTCCTCCACTCCTTCCTGGAGAACAGCATTGTCTGGTGATGCTTTGCTATGGGCCATCTAAAAGAAAGTTAGCTACTCTGCTGTACTAATGCATTAATGATGTCTATCAGCAACCTATTGAAGTGAAAATTTGAGTAGCAGATGAAAGTTGCATGTGAATAATCATTAGCTGTAGCCAAATAGGAAAATCAGTTATGTAAGAAATAATGTGTAATACATTGTTACTGAATTCAAATTCATAAGCAATGTGCGGAACTCTTAAGAAGCCTTTGATGAACATTTATCTGCAAATTTTAATCAAGGATTTTCAAACTATACTTTAAGTTTGCTTCAATTACCGGTAAGGATTGCAACAACAAAATTATGAAGAACTTGCACCTATCGGTAATTGGAAATCAGAATGTAGCATAAAACTAAGGGCCCAGTGCTGTATGGCTTAGCACATACTCTGTGAATTGTTGAGGATGAGATTGTTTTAGTAGTCATCGGGAGTCAGACACTTATACCTCTAAAAATCTGTTTCTCAGTGACTTACATTCTTATTGCTTTCTTTGAGGGATATGGGGGCTTGAAGGTCACAGAATTAGGTCATTTGTGTAACCAGAACCAGATGATTAATTACTTTTTTAGGAATTTTGTTCCTCTGAAAATTTTAACCTAGCAAAGTATGAGGACACACAAAGACCGTGGTTGAAAAAGATATATTAAGATTACAGAAATACTGTACATCACAGTTCTAAAGGAAGTGGCTTTTCATTGTTTAGCATAAGAAAAAAATAATACTAACAAGTCAGGCTACGCGTCTGGGATTTGTGCTGCATAATAAGCTCCAAATAAAAGAATTTTGTAGCAAACCTTTAAATATTGCACCCAAGCTGAAAATGCATATATTGGAAAGGCCCAGACTGGAAAAGAATCAGGTAGCACAATTAACATTCAAACTAGATTATATGTCATTTGAACTTAAAAACTCCCATTCCATTCTTTCATGCTCCCTCTTCCAAAAAATTTGGAACTCATCACTGGAAATACCACCTCAAAAATATTTTTCTGCTTTCTATTATTTAAACCAGAGACGTATGTACTCATTCGAGCAAAATAAGAATGAATCTAATTTTTTCCTTAAATCAGAAACAGATCCAGATGAGGATTTCAAAATTATGAGAACACTTTTTTTTTATTTAGATTTCTGTGCATTTATGTGGTGTGTTCTAGGAAAAATGCTTATTATTGTCAAATGTTGAAGACTAGGTCACAAAGCCCATTGAAACCACTGGGAAAACTGCAAATAATTTTGATGTGCTTTGAAGCAGGCCCTTTCTGGAACAGTCTCTGAACATAACACATGGAATGGGCTGAAACGTATCTTGTTATGCTGCTCCCAAGGCTCTGTTTATCATGGCAAACTGACAGGTTTGAGTACCATCACACAGTCTGTTTCCTTTGCACTTTGTTTGGCCCAGTTTTGGCCTGGGCTGATCAGCTTCTCTTAGTTAAGGGCCAGATTTTGTTTGGGAGGCTGTTTCAGACGTAAGGCTTTTCCCAAGAGATAGCATGGATGTGGTAACTGGATTTAGGTACAAAGAGGAGAGCTGGTTGTGTGAGTCCAGACCATGCTAATGCTTTTCATCCTCAGAGCCAGAAAGTGGTTCTGGACACATTAACAGACCAAAGGCTTAGCAGAAGGAAGGCCTCTGTCAGCTTTTATCCAAAAATCAATATTTTTTTTCCCATGAATTTTCTCTATTTTCAACTGGCTTTACTCCACGACACTATTTTTGTAGTTTCTCATTTCCACTCTCATTTCCTCTAACCTTGTTCAGCATGTGAGATGATCGCAGCAGCAAATGACTGTGGAGAGAGCTAAGCAATACTGCAATGGACAGACTTATAAAGAGATCATGTTGTCTTCTGCAAGTCCTCTTCTGCGTGTATAAAATCCCACATATGAATATGTTTCTAGGAGCCAGCCGTACTGAATCTGCATGAGGAGACCCAAAGGGGCTATCAGGCATTTACTTCTCCAGAGCCTGACTGACAGTGGTTGAACATTGATTTGCAGCCTACCATCTGGGCTAGACTAGAGGGGACAAGCAGCAGTGCTATGTTCTCCGAGCTGAGCCACTCCACAACTTCTTTAGAAGAAAGCACATCCTCAGCTACTTTTCTTCTGGGCTATTTTGTAGTGGTTTTGTTGTTGCCCTTCCTCAGCACCAGGAACTTGTTGAGCCCAGTACTTCTAAAAGCCCCATTTTTCATGAATGCCACTGAATGGGCTTTTTACAAGGTAAAGTTTGACCTAAGGCTTTTGATATTCTGAAAGGGATCCCTTTTACAATGAATGGCATTACGTAAAAAGGACAATTATGTTCTCTCAGTGAAGTGAGATCAGAATTGGGGTTTCTGCAATTTTTCTGTCCACTGTAGCTTTGGTATAACACAATCCCCCTGATGTTTTTGGTGCTCACAAATAAATGCATTCATATGTTGTGCTCTTACATTCTGGGTACTAACTGAGGAAACAGAACAATAACATACTCTTGTCAATACAAGCACTGCCCTGGGAATTGACTAATTAACATAAAACTCAGCCCTGCAGCGACATTTCCAGGTTCATTTTTTGCTGCCTCAGCAAACTATAGGGTTCAGACTGTTAACTACTTTCAGATGCTCTTTGTCTTTCAAGAAAGAAATAAAGAACATCCGCATTGCTTTAGGCAAGCTAATGATTCTACAGAACACTTACCTTTTTACCATATGCTTCATGGCAGATTAAAATCCTGAAGAGACTAAGGATTTTATACCATGTGTAGTCCTTTTGGAAAAAAACCCCCACGTATTCTGAACTAAAAGAGAATGGCTGGATGTGACATTTATATTCATAGTGTTTCCAGAGTTGTATGCTTAGGATGTTTGATTTTATTCAAAATAATCCCAAAGCAGAAGTTTTGAAGGTGCTTTGATTTCTCAGGGTCTCTTAAGGTTAGGACAACAGTTCACAGTGACTACTGGTAAAACTAGAGAGACTTGCATAACCACTTCTGTAAAATTAGAAGGAAGATTGACCTCACGTGGCAGAGATGTGCCTAAAATTTGCTCTAATTCTTGGGGTTTGTGCATGAGCATATATGTTTTTTGAATTACTTATTTTTCATTCATATCCTTTTCTTTGTGCCTCAAACAAAAAATTTCTTGTCTACAGGAAGAATTGGAGAGAAAAGAGAAAAAAATTCTCAAATGTAATTAAATTAGAATCACACAGGTAAAGATAACCTCACTGTTTAACTTAATTTTCTCTGCATCTGGATATTATAGACAATTGCCTGTCCTCCTTGTATGGTTTGCCAATTATTCTTAATTATTATTATTGATCCATTCTAAATGGACACATTTGCTCATTGCTGCTATTTATGAATGAACATTCTGCAATTCATATAAATCATTTGTAGAAAGTAACCATAGAAAGTTTTTCTATCAGAGCATTTGGTAGGTCCTCAAGTGCTACAGATAAAAGAACTCAGAAGTTACATTTGAATTAACGCAAATACTTTCAAAGTATTTGGTAGTTAGGGGCAGAAAAATAAGTGCGAAGTGCAAGTTTGAGAAAACTGACGCCATGGCACATGCAGATACATACAATATTCATAGTTCTGTTTTGTACACACATTTGCTTGCTGGTGCATGAATACACTTATTTTGTGAGAGCACTTCAGGCATGAAGACCGTGTGTGTATATATAACTGTGTGTGCCTACAGGCACAAATTATTGAGATTGCCTAAAGGTATCTCATCCCGCTTCACAAAATTTACCCATTTGGAATAAAATTTTACATAATGTATGTTTGCTTATACTTTGCTGCAAATTTCAAACATAAATGTTCAATTTTTTTTAAAAAAGAAAGAAAAAAACCTGAAGAAAACACGCACTGTTTCACCCTTAATCAGACACGTTGGAAAGATTCAATTTGTGTCACTGTGGCTTTTAGGTTTCAGAATAGTGAAGTGGATTGAGGAGAACTTTGAACTGAACCAAGAGAATTTAAAGGAATCAGAAAGGTGGGGAAAAGTGATATCTGATGGGGAGCCAGCACATAGCCAAGACTACCTTGGCAAGGTAACTCCTAAGAAAAGAAGATAAATATATTGTGAGAGATGGGTGCCCACAGGATGAGGAGTCAGAGGCAGGGAAGAGGGAAGATTGTTACCACAATATTTTGAAGAGAATGAGACAGTAACTGTCAGTCTTGGGGTGATTAGAAAAAAGCCCCAGCCTTTGCACACCTCTAGCATTTGGAACTGCACCATCTGTGAAAGTCACGGAAGATCTTTGTTTTCTGTTGTTCCCATCCACACGAGTACTCACAATTTACTAGTTCCACCATGTACTATGACAATTGTCATCCCAATTGCAGAGATCTGTGTGATGGATTTCAGTATTTCCAGCACAGCTCATTCTAGGAGTCAGCAAAGGCAAAGATGCTGAAAATATGCTGATGAAATCTTAATATTCTTCTTTATTTCCATGCAATTAGACACTCCTCTCATGATCAGTATAATAGCTTTTCATTGGTTTAGTCTGCCTTCACTCTCCTGAAAAGCTTTTAAGGAAAGCTAGGCATAGGTTTTATTTAACTTTTCCCTGGAGATTCTTCCCTGCACAGAGCAAAAGTGTCTGTCTGTCATATATCTGCAGTACAGTAAAACAGAGGGAACGTTGCATTTTGCATTTATTGTCAGGAAGTGTCAAAAGTATTAATAGCATGAATTTTGTTAGCTAGCTAAAATTCTCACACTGCAATTTTGTGCATCAGCATTTTTTTTTACCACAGATGGTGGTTTATGTAACACTGTTGGAAATAGTGGCTGTGTTCCACAGCAACAGGAAAATGGGATACATCTGCACAGTGTGGGGGAAAATACAAATGAACTAGAAGCTATGAAAACATTTAAGTTACAGGGAAACGGGACTGAGATAAGCTTTGGACTGCATGAGCAGGAAAAGAGTGTCAGCCTCACCCATGCCCTGAAAAAATGGTCACATTTATGGGCTACTCTATTGTGCTGAGTGGAAGTTTGTTTATGCGGGAACTTCCTTCCCTCAGGACTTCCTCTGAGAGGAAATGTCGTCATTACTCAGTAGGGGTCAATTGTTATGCATTCAAAACTCTAACATAAAATAGTATCCCTGAATGCAACAAAGCCGAAAGGAATAAATAAGATTTCTCCATTTACATATTTAGAAACATTTGCAACAGTCACTCTTGCTCACCAGTACTTTCAGAGAGCCAAGAAATACCAAACAGGTCTTGAGTAGTAATACTCTTTTATAGGTGCCTCAGACACTTTTCGATATTTGATGAACCCCACCATTTTTATCAGCTCTGCTAATGCTCTATGGGAACGTGCTTTAAATGGAAGAAGGTTAAAAAGACTGGAGCTGTTAAACTAGGTTTGTGGTTTTATGGGAATACTTAGCTAAGTCTGATCCATGTTTTGGATGAAAGTGCTTTGGATCTGAAGTGCGCTGGATGAGCATTTTTCTGAGGTTATATTTACAGCTAAGATGTTCACAAAGGTTTTTTTTTTCTCATGGTAAAACAGGAATAGTGTTTGGGTTGGAAGAGACCTTAAAGATCATCTAGTTCTATTCCCCCTGCCATGGGCAGGGACACCTTCCACTATACCAGGCTTCTCAGGCTGCTATTGTTAGGGTTGACTTCCTTGTCTGTCAAATGAAATAACTATGGAGGAGACTTAAGAGCTCTTGGAGTGACAGAATGATAGAATGACTGAGGTTGGAAGAAGCCTCTGCAGATCACCTCACCCAGCTCCCTGCTCAGGCAGTGTCCAGCTGGGTTTTGAGTGTTACTCTACAACCTCTCTGGGCAACCTGTTCCACCTCACAGTAAAAAGTATTTTCCTTATGTTTAAATGGAATTTTATATATTTCAGTTTGTGCACATATGCTTTGGTCAAGGTCACGGTAACTGTGCTGTTCGGACACAAACCATACTGGAAAGATGCTGGGTACCAACCAGACAAAGTCACAATTTTTTTTTTTTCCCCACTCACAAAAGTTAGTAACCTTTTCTCTCTTAGGTGAGTACACTTTTTCTCTATATATGTATTGGCTTAGACTTTTACATCCATTTTACATTAGACTACGGGACATCTGAAAACAGAAGAGTGTTTGGAATTGACCGAAGTCCAGAGCAGCCTGCAACACACATTTGTGTCCTAAAGAGGCATCACAACCATGACCAATGCTGAAGCTTATCAGTAGCCTGTTTCTTGAAATTTCTATGTCCATGAAGCCTTCATCGCCATTGAAGGTCTATACTGAAAGTAAGTTGCCTATCCACTCAGATGAATTTTCCTAAGGGTGCAGTAAAACAACCAAGAGGGCAAGAAGTTGTCATTTAGTCTTTCCAGTGAAGCACCTAAGAATAGTCCTTCAAGGACAATGTAAAATAAACCTCAGCACAACATTACAAACCGGTGTCAACTTGGTTAAATCTGCATTAGATTAAGCACTATAGCATACAAGGTGCTTTATTCTGGCTAGAGACTGGATCCAAAATGTTTAAGATGATTCTTCCCTCCTTCCTCCCTCTCTCTGCCTCTTTCTCTCTTTCTCTCCCACACACATATGTGGAGATTACCCAGGTTTTTAGCATAAGTGGAGGGGCTTTCACTTACACGTAACCTTTCTGACAAGCCATGCAGTCCTTGCAGCCCAGGCTCTGGGCCGTGTCCAGGCCACCAGCCCCTTGCATCACATCTGAAAGAATGTCGCCTGTGAGGCAGAAATTCCCACCATGAGAATCTGGTCCTCTGTGTTGCACAACAAAGACCACCACATTGTCTCCGTTTTAAGCGGGTGTTAAAATGCGCATATGTTGCCAGAGCTGTTGCATATGAGGGTCCATTTAGGAAGCAGTGTTTTTTCTCGATGGCTGACTGCTCTGAATCCCCTCATATTAGCACATTAGCACATATGCGGGCCTTCTTATCAGATTAGCTACAGTTGTCACAGATTAGTTCACCCTGTGAAGGAGCGGCAAAGGTACCTTTGACCATTCATTCAAAAGACCTAGAAAGATTTTTTTTTCTTGTCTTCAACTATCAGAGTGCAAAACAAATTAAAAGAAAAGTCTCTTTCTCTGTCTCTCATTTTGGTAACTAAGGATAACTAAGGGATAGGTAATAGGGTGGACTACACAGAAAGACATTTATGGATACCTAATACTTATCTAGAAAATATTTATTTAACCCCTTAAAAGCATTTATGTGTTTTCTTTCCTCACCAGTGTCAATAGTCTTTTGATAAATGACCTTTCAGAAACACAAAGTTGGGTTTTCTTATGTTTTACTCCTCCTTTCCTCCCTCCCCCTTCGTTTTTTTATTACAGTTAATTGGCAGTGTGGTTCAATGATCACTATTCTGTAGATCCAGGGTGGGGGAGAGGAAAATACTTGCAAGTAGTTGGTTACATTATTTATTTAAACTATCTTGTTCCTTAAAATGTTGTGATAACTGGTAAAATAAACAACAAATACCTTCAGCATGACTTGCAGCCTGCCCAAGCATTGACTGAGTCTAGAGAAGATATAATACCTTGGAATTATAATCACAGCAGAGATTTTGACAGTTTTCTCTGAATGAACTTGGTGGTAAAGGAGGCCTAGAAAGTTACATAAACATATAGCTGAAATTGCTGGTTAGCGTTCACACCTTTGGCACAAAGAAATTATGGAAGGAAACTGTGGTGAGGAAGGAATGCAGAAATTCCTTACACCTCGATGCTTTCTAGGGGTGGTGTTCCACATCATTGCTGCCAGGTGTAGCATTTCTGTGTTCAGTTTGAACTTGCCTGCAGATTAGCTGTGCTGCCTGCATATGGGAGACTGAGGGGACAAACTCAAACAAAAAGTTTTTTCCAGGACTGGCACTCATTGGCCTGGTGCAGAATATTTTAGTTAGGAAATGAAGAAGAAATAAAAATCTGAACTGGGACTTTTTTCCTGATTGCAGGTAACCATACTGCATTATCATTAATAAGACTTTAATTGGTAAATCTTCATTCAGCTTCTCCCATACATATTGGAGCACAGTCTCAGCGATATTGTTTAATAGCCTGTTTCTCTAAACAGGGTTAAACCTGGAGGGTTCAATGATGTGCTCAGTTTGTAAACAGTAGAAAGTAGATCATTTGTAAGGGCAGTAGTGCATTACTAGAGGCTGTATTTTTGGTGCTTGTGAGCAAAACCTGACTATGTATTCTCAAATGCACACAATCATACTCTTCCAAGACTACAACTCTAGGCTCAGCGCATGGGCTTTTTGGTACCAAAATAGTTTCTGTCAGCTAAACCCTAAAATACTCCCAACCTAGCTGTGACTCACTTTGTAGATGTTGTTGAAATGCAACAATATTTCAACTACAGTCATCTTTTTGTTTTATTGTTTTCAAATTAAAATGCCACACCAATAAGAGAGGGATGTGGCAAACCAATTCCTTAGAACCCCATTTTAAGAAAACTTACATCACTGATAGTGCTTCCCAGCTCTAAGTTATAAACAACTCAAATTTATGATCTAGGTAGTGAAGCAACAGCAGTAACAGCAAAGCAGGGTGTATGTGGAAGGAATCAAGCAGTTGTGCCCTGCTTTCCCTTTAAGTGGTTGTGTCTTACTAGTTGATGAAAACAGTCTCCATGCTATAAAGTTACCATAAGAGTTCATTTTGACATCTGTTTCTTCTTTTGTCGGATAGGATAGTAAAACCTTACATTATTAATTTCCTGTGTTGTTTTCTGATAAAAAGCACCAGTTTTTATATTTTTATATTTCTACATGTACCTAGTTCAATATGGACATTTAAAAATTCTGTGTCATTTTATATATATACGTGAATGTATATATATATGTGGTGTTAACTGATTTGTTCCGATTTTTAATTTCTCTTTTGAAAGGGTGTGATATGAAAAGGAGCAGTGAAAGCAGAATTGTAGTTCTCAGATTGATTATTTCCTTGTCAATCTAGATATGACTTTCTGTATTTCTGTGAAAAAATGTTTTCCAGTCCTCCCCTGATGCCTTTAAAATGCACCCATTGTGAGTCTATGTCGGTTATGCATTGACTTCAGTCATTAATCCAAATTTAGCAAAGCCATTTTGTTAATGATCTTTCTGTCTTCATCCCAAAGCAAGAATATAGCTGCAGAGCTAAAGGTCTAAATTCTCTGTAATTGCATCTCTTTTTCTTCCTTAATAAGTATATAGAATTTTGAGTCAGTGTATGAATCTTCTATTTCCATTAGTCTTCATTACTATGTCTTCCCAAGTGTCATCTGTCCTGCCAGTGTGACTAGAGTTCCAGTTTGAGAGACCCTGTTGAATGTGAAAGTGCTGATTTCCACACAACCCTCTTGACTTAAGTGTTGTCTTCAGGACTTTTTTTTGCTGAGGATGCAAATTAGAGTAATTTCCATACCCCTAAAACAAAATCTAACCTCAGTCTAGTAAATGTTTGATTTTGAGTCTAAATGATGAAACAGTGTGTCTTGCTTGCCTTGAGCAAAAGAGACTGGAATTGAGAGCTGCATCATTTTATACTTTGATTCATGTAACTAAGTCCCTGGCAGCTAACCCTGCATCTCATTTCTCTTATGACATTATGGATCTCTCTCCTTCCACAATCCCAGGCAGTGTGGCAGCCTGATCTGTGAGTTACCGATGCAGTCATGACATATAGCGTGTGGGGTCAGAAAACGGTGGGAAGTCAATGCCGTTGAGGTTGCAGATGGAGAGCTGCTGCCTGCTGTGATGCATGCATGGAGAAGTAACAAGGCTTGACGCAATACTCCCTGGCAGGAGTTGAGTATTTCTGCTTCCTTCCCCAGGCCCTTTCACCTACCTGCTTACTTTTGTCACCTCAAGTGGTCTGGCATACTGTCAGAGAACCAACTGGACATGTCTGCATGACACACAGCTTTGACCCTTCTTCAGTTCTTTGATGTAGCTCATAGAAGAAACTTCTTGACATTGGTTTATGACCTAGTCAAAAGCAACACACAATTCTATTTGGAATACACATGAACTTCACAAAACTCATTTCTATCAAAATAGAAACATGTTATTGAATTCTTTTAGTTGCCCTTACTTTTTTCAACAAGCATCTCCTTACTTTAACATACTGGATTAAACTAAGGCTTCATCAGTCATGAATAATAAATCAATTATTTTACATACTGGAGAGCTGTTTCACTGCTGTTGAAATCCTGCAAGCTCCATGGCTGCTGACCTGGTCTGGAGAGTCTTGTTCTATTTCATAATGTCGCTTATTGTGAGAATACTGGCTACGCAAATCCTGATGCTTGGTGTGCAGATTTGCATTCTAATACTTGGAGCACTCTGTAAGGGTGTGCAGGGCTGGTATGCTGGCTCTTGAAGCACAGTGGGAATTATGGATATGTGTCTCTGGGCCAACAACTATTTCCATGTTCTTGCCAAATCGGTGCAGGGAGGGAAGACTTGCCTCTTGTTTAGTCTCTATCACTGTCTTTGTTATTGCTTTTTAATATAAACCTCCCCCACCAACACTAGCTCAGCCTAGCCCTGTTAGATGTTTGCCTGTTTTTCGTTAAAACACTAGCTCATGAATGGTAAAGTTCACAGGGTTGGAGGGCATCTTTGCTGAATCTGGAATCTCTGGTACTAACTTTCTGCACTTTTGGGAGTATTTAAAGTAACTAAGCACCTAATGAATGAGTACCTAAACAATAGAGCTAGTCAAATTAGTCCCACTATTCTTTTCTGCTAGCAGAAGTAAATAAATAGTAAATGTTTTTGCAACCTCTGTATATTATTGGCAGCTCAGATTCCCTGTCATACCTATGTAGTTTCACAGGGCTAGAGAACATCATACTAGTTTATGGTGCCCTGTCTAGCTATCAAAAGTGACAGGTCTGTAGGCAGATATAGGCTTTTCCTTCTGTCAGAACAGGCTGCACTATAAAAATAACAGTATCAGAGCAACAGCTGGCTTAGTCACATAGAGCTTGGCTATATAGTCTGAATTTCTTGTTTTCATTTCACTTTCTTTTGTTTTAGAGACAAAAGAGAAGCCCTTCAGCGAAAAGACTTCTCAGTTTATTGCTTGACCAAAGTTAGCTGACTCTGACATCAGCAGCCTTTATTAACTGGAAATTTAACATCTCTTTCTCTCAATGTGACATTGACTCTGCCATCTCTGTTCAGACACAGAACCAGTACCAAAGAGACCCTGGTGCAGGGTGGCAGGCTTTCTCATGCTGTTGAATTGTCTTCTGCCGTGGACTATCCCTAGGATTAAAAGATAAATCACTCTTTACGGTCATAAACATCCTAGACCTGCCCTTAGACTATCCAATTAGGTATCACTCTGGCCTGTGGCTTCTATTTTAGGAAATGGTTTGAGACCATCAATCTGTTTTTCACATGGAAGAAAGAAGCACTTGCCAGTGCCAACTCTACTACAATTTGAAATCTGTGGCCTGTATCAAAGACTGATGGAGCTACCGTATGGATGGAAACGGGGAGAGTTGGACTGTGCAATGGCAGCTCCTCTGTCAAGTGACAAGTACTCCTACTTATCCCACTGCTGCTACACTGGACTGTGCTCACTGAGGGCAGTCCAGTTACCAAGCCATCTGTACCAGTCATCTCATTTCAATGCACCGTTCTCACAGGAAAGAAAATGTGATGTCCTGACCACCCAGCGACATAAAGCTGTGGTGAAGAAAATGCTCCCTGCAAATACACAGCAATACACAAATTATTGCTGATAAGGGCATTCTTTAGTTAATAATAGTAGCCCCCCAAAATAGACTCTATTACTGTTGCTAAAAGGGCAATTTCTATTGCTTTGATGGAAGATCACGTAAAATGATCACATAAAGGATGAATGAAATGAAGAATAACACTAGAAATTTTATCCAAGGCACCTGTAATACTGTATATGGGTGCTGGATGACTAAATATTTTTAAGTCTTCACAGCATTATGCAGTTCAGCAGTGTAATGCATTGTCTTTTTCATTATGCTTTTTATGCTGAACTATATGAACAGCCATCCGGGTTCCCAAAGCAGCAAGTTAAATATTTTTTCTATAAGGTCACTTTTGTTATCACATGTGGTATTGCAAGGAAATTTCCAATTTAGTTTCAAAATAGATTTGGCAGAACATAAGATTTAAGCTAAGAAAGCCTCCTCTTCCTTTTCCCAGCTTCTGTCAACACCCGATCAAGGGTCAGCAACCCAAACCCTGCTCATAGGTAGCTGTCTAGCTCATTTTTTTATTTCTCCAGGGATGAGAGTAGACTTCATTGCTAGATAATGACCCTCCCTTCCTGCAGTTATAGAGGTCTAGAAACCCTCTTCTTAGATATTTTGCACAATCTAGATTGTTACTTTCTGTACTTTTGTTAGGCGTTCAGCATATATTTCACTTAAAACCAGCTTCGCTCCCAACATGTCTGGATTGTTCTTTTGACACAGCTTCTTGAACAGGATTTTACTTGACAGCTAGCTGTCAAAAGGTTGGAGAAAAGATAAATCTTTATTTGGATAAGGTGTACTGTGTCAGATACTTACAGTGGAGCACACATCTTGTAATAACTAGTTTAAGTACTTCTCATACTATATCTAATGTGTTTTGCTATAAATTTTGTCCTTACAGGTTTTCTGTCTGTGTCAAAAAACAGACACAGGGATATAAATTGTGTTTTTTGTCCTGTTTCCTGGTTTTGAAGAATCTCTGCAGACTGAAGGCTCACTAATATTCAGGAACAGGTATGCTCGGGACAGGTACTCATCATTGCCCCTATGGATCTAGTCACTGGCAAACTGGAAATAAGTCTTCACACAAGATCACCAATCAGGATTCTCCTCCCCATTCAGCAGGCAGCTGAGTTTGGATAAAAGTACTGAATACATTAGCCTTGAAGTTTCCCCGTCTCTGGTGAGGCTGAAAGAGCTTTCCTTGGCCTTTCAAAGACTTCTTGAAGATCTACCTTTTTTTTTCCTCCCTAGGTGTCAGTCATGCTACTGTTTCAGGTGTTCTTATTTGGAGAGATAGCTGTTCACTGATTTTAAGGTTTTCTCTTCTCTGAAATGAACCAGATGATCGATTTTACACTGACACCTTCAATAGACAACGGTTTCATTGGATATATGAAATTCAAACCGTTTCATAGAGTACATACTTTTCATTCGCAACTGCCCCATCACTCAACGAGATGCTGCTCTTAGAGAGAAAGGCTAGTTTTCAGAGAAACAGAGTATCAAAATGATCAAGAGGAGTTCTTAATTTTCTAATTTGGTATTTTACTGGTATTGCAGGATAAAGAGCAACACATTCTTGTCCTTGCTCAGTTCTGTAAAAAAACCGAGCTTTGTATATAAAGTGGAGTGCAGAAGCTGAGTATTGCATAAAACTGAACTGAAACTGGCTGCAATAGTAAAGGAAGTTTAAGAAAAGAAAGTGTATAAGTTGTTGGGGAAGATAATGGGTAGTGGCAGAGCTAATTTATAAAGCATCTTCTTTTTT
This sequence comes from Tapera naevia, assembly GCA_033556795.1. Classification (NCBI taxonomy): domain Eukaryota; kingdom Metazoa; phylum Chordata; class Aves; order Cuculiformes; family Neomorphidae; genus Tapera; species Tapera naevia. The sequence goes on from JAUMJJ010000246.1 coordinate 17,627,603, forward strand.
TTTAACAGCAAAAAAAAAAAGATTTAAAAAACCCAAAACTCTCCAAAGGAAAAAAAAAAAAGGATCGTAGCAGAGAGGGTTGCCATAGTGAGAGTAATCTTAGGACCTAATGTGTGAGTACTTTCAAAAGACTGGATGTTCCAGTTCAGTGAAGCAAGATGGCCCCCTGCAGTATTGTTAGCCCCCTCACAAAGAAATTTTGCTTCTAATCTAGGGATAGCACTGTACAAAACAATAACAGATCTGCTGTGGTTTACCATTAGTTTCACTCAAAACACAAGGTGAGCGTTCTTTACTTTGAAACATCAGTCAAAAATAGAAGTCCTCAGTTACCAGCTTTGCCTTGTTAGCTTCCAAACACCTCCTGCACAGTCTGATGTGAGACTGAAACACAATTAGACTGAACCCTAGGAAACAGAAATACTGTCTCAAACTTTTGTGGTAAAGATTACAATAGGATAATTTTAAAGACTGCAAATAAAGTCTTGCCAGAATTGTGAAGCCAGGAGAGAAGTAAAACTTCTTCATGAGTGAGGAGGTAAATTTCAGAAAAAAGCATTGTGCTTTTCATCATTATGCATTTAGAATAGGAATTCTGATGTGTATCATGTCCATGAAAATCTTTTTATTTCTCCCATCCCATTACATTTCTGAGACCATAGTGGGAATAAAATAGCATCTTTTTTTGGAAAAGAAAATAAATTTTTACAGCATACTAGTATTTTGGCAATGCTTGGGGTTTTCAGGTTATTAAATTCTTTTCACTGATGTGCCAAATCATTATAAATTATGTGCTTTGTAACAATACAAAAATGTCATGCTTTAGAATTTGTGTGTGTTGTGGAGTTGTGTATGTATAATCAAAATACTTCTGTAACCCGTGCCTGATAATATGCAGTGAAACACAGAATTTACAGTTTCTTTAGTAGATATGCAGGGATATGCAGTTCTTTCCCCTCTGAAGTACATGAGACTTGACTGCCGTCTGCAGATTAAAGCATCCATCCAGATCATACATTGCAAAAGCTACAAAAATAAGAAGAGTACCAGATAAAAAAGGGACTAAAATATTTTCTTAGCAGTTAAATACAATGGTTTAGAAGGTTCATGGAGTCAAATGAACCTTCCTAGTCCTGTTTTCCCTCTTCCTTCCTCCTGCTTTGTGTAACTCTATGATTTCCATCGCTAGTATTTGCAAGATAGTAGTACTATGCCCAGCACTTGACAGAGAGATATGCTGGATGACCAGAAGTGGAAGCATTGCAAAAGAAGGCTGTTTTGTAGTAATTCTCTTTAGGTTGTTCCCGTCAGCTAATGCAGAAAATAAAAAATTGACTAGGGAAGTTTGAATGAGGGTAAACTTTAATAAAAATTAATTTCGTCTTTACCTCCCAATACTAAACTTAACACATCACTCACACAAACCCACCCAAGCTCTAAAGAACCAGTGGTGTGAGGTCTGTGTGGCCTTCTACAGACTGCTTTGGTGTGGGAGCTTGGATTGTTTTTGACCCTGTGACACTGAATGGCCAAGAGCTTCCATGCAAGCACAATGGTGCTGTTAGTGCCCATTACTAAAAGCCTTCTTGTTTCTTTCAACTGTTCACAGGCCTCCTAAACAATGAAGGAAATCCATACATCATTAATAAGGAGATTTAATTTAAATTCTGCTCTAAGAGAATTCTCAGATATCCTAATTTCTTTATTTATTTAAAGTTAAAATAGCTGAATTCTGATGTAAGGCAGAATCTTAATGCAGAGAAGTACTGGACCTTATTTAGGAAAGTAGTGGGAATTGCAATCATGGAGCAAAACTGGAAAGCAGTACCACAGTACAAGCGGTTTCTCACACCACTGAGAAACTCCCATGGAATGAAAGCTTGCTGAGTTCTGGGATATGTTAGCAAGTGGAAAAAAGTCAGAGAGCCTTCCTATAAAATGCTCTCTTTTGATTTGAGGTACTGTATGACTTTTACATTTCTAATGGTGGTAAATTTATTTTTGTTGGAACTACATGTATTCAGGATTTATAACAGCCATTTGTCACTCAAAATGGACTAATTTTCACCAAAAAAATGGGAATTGGTAAATTCCAACAGAAAGTAGATGTGAAAGAAAATGGAACAGGATAGTCCATATTCACCTTTGTAGTGAAAGGTCGTTAATATGGACAGCAGTAATTTTTCTACTAATTATGGAGAGTTGACACAGCTAAAAGGCAGACAGTACAAAAGATGCAGGTTTATTTGGCACATGAAAATAATGTGAGTTACTTTTACCTCAACTCTATCTCTGTTATCTTTGGTGGAATTAATTACATGAAGAACAAATGCTGATTAGAGATTTCAAAAGGTTTTACTCTGCTGTCACTTTGAATTTGAAACTGTTTTCTAATTTTGAGATTTTTTTAGCAAAAGAAGTAACAGCAATGAAAGATTTCGGAGAAACTTCTAAGCTGGTCTGTATGTGTGAAATATTGATTTAGATTGCTAAAACCAGTCCATCTGCCAGGATAAGAGCAGAAACAACTGATGCCACTTTTAGAGTAACATCTTTAAATGTTTAAAACAGATTCTAATGCCTATGTAAACCAGAATGAACCAGCATACCAGTGATCAGGTGGAGAACAACTATTTTATCATGCTCATTCTTCACAGGTTCCAATAACCATGCTTAGTTCCTTGAGTGCATTTTGGTAACATATCAGTTATCCATCTATCTGTTTTTCTGTCTGTGTCCATCTATGTGTATGCGTGCACACAAAAACACATACACACAAATATGAATAAATATATTTAGATATATATATATAGAGAGAATCTGGAACATAAATTCTTCTTTCATGTCATTAAATATAATTGAATATCTTGGAATTAAATAGAGCTATTCTGTAGTTAAACTAGACTAACTCAGAACAGAGTTTGTATTTTAGCAGTTAGCAATTCTGTTGTATAAACCGAATTATCACTGAAAATGCACTCCTTGTACAGCTCATGTATAATTCTTCTTAAATCAGGTGAGTAAAACTGGGTCATAAAATGGTTATATATATATATATATACAATTATATGTACCTAAACAAACATACATCTACACACACATTTGGAGATATATATTTTATAGATATATGTCCAACTCCGATCTGTTGTGTGTATTAAGGCTTCCAATGAAAGTAGCTGCAAAAAAAATCCAGAGACTTCTCTAAGGCACAGTTAGTGACTGTTTTACCCCCGGCTCCCTGATCTCTGTAAACCTGAGCAGAGTCTTACCAAAGATGCCACTTTCAGCTTAAAGATTCTTAAACACTTTTGCAGCTACTTCCAAAGTGACTTGAGGAAGACACAACCTTGATCCTATGTGGAAACCTTTCTGTTTTGAGGGAATTCTGGAGCTTGTCTCTATGGCAGGTTTTTCACACTGTCTTTAGCAAACGATCGCTTAACAGAGCACTGAAATATGATTTCTTTGACATAAATACTTAGGTAGCAATGCCAAACAAGAGGATATTAGGGATACATTTTAAATGGAATTAATTTTGAAAAGTTAGGGAGGAAAAATTATATATACCTCTGAGGACAAAATAATGATTTTGAATTTGGGTGCATCTACATTAGCATTTCAGTGTGGATCAGGACTGTGTTTTAGAGTGAATCTCTTTCTTGTCCCCAGCTGTGATGGTTTGGTTCACATCAGAGACAGCACAAACTGAATTCTTTTAGGATATCGTTTAACCAGATGTAAACATAATACAATCCAAACCATCAACTGACAAATGAATTCAGACTTTAATATTACTTTGAATGAGTAAATGAGTTCATGTTGGCCATGTGCAATCCTTGCTATGTTTATTTTGACAAATGTTTGAGTGTGATTAGCTAGAACAGCATCAGAGCCTCAATCACAAAGTCACTTGAATGAGTATGCAAGAAATCACCGTTACTTTGGCATTTAGAGTAATTATTCTTCACACATATTTAGCCAGGAAATGGACGGAAAAGAATCCACTCAACTAGTTGCCTCCAGCTCAAGTGAGAAAGGTGTTTCAGACCTGATTTTCTGCTGCTTTGCATCTTGTATATTTCTGCAAAATGAGTGTGAAGCATCTGTTTTGAAAACAACAATGAATAATGCTGTTTCAGTAAGTAGTTATATTATTCATCTGTCTGTATCTAATTCTTGTTTATGCTTAGAATGTAAACTTTTGAGAACAAGGACGTACCATACTAGTACTATGCTGAACAGAGCAGTATCTTATTCAATGTCTGGAACTCCTATGCCCTGTTGCAATATTACAGTGTAATTTAGCAATGTTCAAGATGCTGGAGGCTCAGTCACCTCATATTTACAATGTTGTAAATTCTAGAGGATATATGTGATCAAAGGTAAGAGCCAAGAGCACACTGATCACTACGTTGTACAAGGGGCAATCACAGATATCAATTCTATGAGCCGAAAGGTAAAATTTACAGAATAAGACAGGAGTTAGGATTTATTATCTATGCTCTCGTAAATACATATAAGGGACGACATCATGACTGTGTCATACCATGACTGAAAATGGAGATTCTAGTATGGGAAACATTATTTTCTCCCTCCCTCCCTTCCTCCTCTCCTTCTCCACCCCCACTCTTTTGTTCTTTGTCATTCAGTGTTTTGGTCCAAGTTAATTAAAGATTCCTGTTGCAGACTCCTGGAGTGAAATTCTGGCAGTATGCCCAGTGCCGCCATAGTCATGTGTAAGCAGCCCCTCCAGTGAGCTCTATAATGTCTCTAAGAAACTATACAGAGAGGAAGAAAGAAACTGAATCCAGATGAAATTGGAAATCAGATATTTCTTCCATTTCTGCTGAAATCTGTGAAAGCTGCCACATAAGTTGAAAGAGAAGGCAATTCACGTAGTTTGCAGTCTCAGGGAAAAGCATGTTTTCTCCCCCACCCCTCTGTCCTTCATCGAAGACAAATCTGTGAGAAAGCTTACAGCAAGACTGTGAACTCAGTAATGCAAAACATGTTTTCCCAACTCTGCTTTACTCTGCTGGTTATAGAAAGGTGTAGGATAGACCTGTCAGGGGACCACAATAAAACAAAACAAAAGAATCAAGGAGCGAGTCAGGCAGATAAAGGCTCTTCCTAATGACAGAGTTACAAGAGAATTTGATATCCAAACCAACATTTTGACACACAAATCATAGTGAAAAGAGGACTTAAGGCATTATAAAAGCCCAACAGGAGAGTAAACATGCCTAACACACTAAGTAATAACCATATCCTGAACTCCTTGTTGTTCAATGGCACACTAAAAAGATTACAAAAATGTTTAGTACATAGTCATTTCTTGGATCTCACACACATAACTAAATCCAGAAATATCCCTGGAGAAGCACAGATGTTGTGTATTTTGTGTTTGTGACCCTTTGTCAATTTCAGTGCTTGGTTCTTAAAACATGACACTAGGCTTGGTTGGTAATTACTGAAGAATCTTGCTGTGACTTAAAACACCATCATTAGAAATCAAACCTGTGGATATTTGAAATTATATTTTATATGTAAATTACAGTTTACAAGGTGGTAGATTCTGAGCTCATTAGGAACACTCTGGAATTTGCTAGGGGAAAAGAATAAGTTGTTAAACTATCATCTGCAGTATTGCTTGGTTTCTCTATGCATTTGATTTTTACTGTTGGCAGCATCTGAATTTGTTGCTCTCCAATGGCCTGTTCAGCTTTTCAGGGTTTTGGTTGTTTGGGGATAGGAAATGTTACATGAAGATTAAACTTTGTCCAGGGAAATTATGGAGAAGGAGTCTTAACAGTTGATTTCTCGTCAAAGAACAATCATTAATTTATATATCAAGGCAGTGATTTCTTGGCAGAGAGAACAGCCTGTTGTAACACAGGAGACACCCATTTGAAACACAGAATTGGGGCAGAGGTTATGATTCAAGATAGCAGAGTTTTATCTGATGGGTAAGAGCAGTACTTCAGGTGAAGTGAACCCAATCATTGCTGTGCAGATTTCACCAAGCAGCAGATTGACTGGAATAACTCCAGTCTCCTGTGACTAATTGGATGTTTGGTTACTGCTTTTTTTTTTAAAGCAACAAAAATGGTCCAAAAAGCTGTTCAAGTGAAAGGGATAATAGATGTATGCTGATATGGGTATATGTGTTTCTTGCCCCTTCAAACCTTTGAAGCCAGGCCAGGGTCAAATTACTCAAGCAGAACATCTCTGTTGACAAACATGTGGTCTTCAAAAAACAAACCCAGTATGAGAGGTGCTGCTAATTTAAAATACAGGGTGGGGTGGGGGAACAGGTTAAAAAAAGAGAGGGAAAACCAGCACCAGTCTACAGTGAAATCCAACCCAACTGCCACCTTCCCTGCTAGCCTCCTTTTGTGAGCCTGCCTTCCCTGCCGTGTGAATCAGCTATGGTTGGGGTTAAATGGGTAGCTTTTGTCTCCTCACAATGGCCAAGAGTGACAGGTTGAGCTAAATGATTTACTGGTGGAGATGATTTGAAGGACAGAGCTGGGCAGCCTTGGGAACACACGCACAAGAAAAGGACAGTAGCAAATCAGCCTCTCCTCCCCCTCCTGCTTTCATGGTTTTGACTGAAAGATCACAGAGCGAGACTCTGACAGACACAACGGCTATTGAGAAGCTATTTTTATTACTTATCCATGGCAGCCTTTCTTTGCTGAGAACAGACCTAAGGTTAATTAACCTTCACTTTTTTTTTTCTTTTTCTTTTTCTTTTAAAGGTTCTTGTTTTCCTTATTGGGGTTGCAAGCCCAGAAGTTGGCAGGGTCACATGCCATGGGCAAAGGGAAAGTCTCTGTGCGAGACTTCAGCACAAGAAATCTCAACAAACTCGTCCCTAAACCAAAACAAAGCTTTCCACACAGAAAGGCAATACATTGGGGCTGTAGTGAAGGCAGTTGCTCAGAGCAGAGTTGGTCCAGCTGTTGTCAATTGGAATTTGCTAGAAAGAGTGCCCCTCCTCCCCCCTATTGAACTGCCCTGGCGTCGATGGTTCTAAGCACCAATATGGATCCCAGATTGTTTCCTCAGCACTGTTTGATCTGGCTGTGTGGGCAGGAATGAACTGCCTTGTCTATAAGAGGGGCATCCTGGAGCGCTAGCATGTTGCGTTTTGCCTGTCACCTCACAAGCAGGCCAGGCACTCAGGGATAAGGTGGTGGCCAGTCCAGCAGCCCTGAGCACCATCCCCAGGTAGATCACCATTGACCCATGACCCTGCTGCCTCCTTGGGATCAGCTGCAGGTCAAGCACTACTTACCATCTAAGGCAGTGGGCAGAATGGAGCCTGATCTGTAAAAGGGAGCAGAAGATAGCAGTGTCATCGCAGTAAATCAGCTGCAATGCTTTCTTCTGAAG